>OY856413.1:649187233-650387233 GCA_963693085.1 Alisma plantago-aquatica | reverse complement strand
TTCTTCTGAGTAGCATGGTTGGAGGACCTTGTTCTCTTCCTCCCGATTAGGCCTGAGGGCCCTAATGGATATGAGAGATCATGGGAGTCTCCATATATATACCTACCCAAGGGAAGCCCTAAAGGCTAACCCAAACAAGGAAAGCAAGAGAGACGCGGTTGTATATGGAAGTCTAATTTTCCTTTCTACTTTCACATTGCAAATGGTTCCCTTGGATAGAAAATACTTCAACCCATAAATAAACACCGACCTCCCATCATGCCGTATTCTCTCTTCATGACTACACATGTTCTTAAAATAAAATCCCCAAGCTTATTCATTTAAGGAAAATGTATTTGGTACATATCATTGGATTACATATTATAAGTCGGTAGGAATCTTTTAATGATTGTTACTATTCATTTTGTCTCTCAAAGATGTACCCTTTAACTCAAAATCTCAAGGAAAAAAAATTATTACTTAATTCTCAGTATGGTCAAGATTTGGTAAAATATACAAGTTAAAAACCCTTTTTCTTGCCCCTTAAGAAAAGTCTTTAATTTATTCATTCTAGGCATCAATTATTTCCTTTTCCAACACAACTTGGCAAGTTATTCTATATTAGTGTACTTTTCTCATTGAGTGCACTTATTAGGATGAGAAAACTATTTATTTGCCAACAACATATATTTTCACACAATCGCATATTTATTCTCCAATTTTTCAATTCCTTTATTAGATTTCCCATTATTTCTTTAACCAACCACCATTAATGGATTATTGCAAACCACAAAACACATACAATTTCTTTTATTTATTTATCTTATACCACAAGAACCCATGCAACAAAGGTGATCCACATTATTATTCCACCAAAAACACCACTGTGCAAAGTTGTTTATTAAAACATGATATGCTCAAAATTGAGGATATAACAGTGAGCATGTTCCCTAAGGCACATGGCTCGATTCTTGTGATGCAGGAAAAGTGCCTTGAATACTTGTACCTCAAGCACCTTGGGCAAAAAACCAATCCCTACAAATAGGAACCCTCAACTTCCATGGGAGTGATCATCTCTTCCATGAGATCATGTAGTGCTTTCACCATTCATCTTGATCATTAAGGGATGGGAGAGCCTTAGTACGTATCGATCTCCACTGACCTTCATAAACCAACATTAATGGACGTCTACTACCTACCTTTAGGAAAGGAAGTTTGTGGAGTTCTTCACCAACCTCCATATATATTTGACGCCCACCTTCACCACTATATATTTCCATTATTCCATTCCTCGACATCAACCACTGGGGAGGGGTTCTTCATATATGATCATAATCTAATGGGATCATTACTATCTACTGCAACCTCCATCCCCTTTCACTTTGTTCATCTTTTCCTTTTGCTATTTTGGTAGATGGCTAGTATTAATTGTAATTCAAAACTATCACTAATTAAAAGATAGGGTAATATTGTCAACTTGGATTGGGAGGATCCATAGGAAGCAATGTAAATGCTTGTTATCCATTGAATGTATATATCCTTGACATTTATCTTCTTGTTTTCTATTGAATCACTTGCATGCTTATCTAACATATAGTGATGCTTGATTTCTTATAACCTTGAGAGAGTGTTGTTTGATCACATCTAGAAGAATGGAGTGGTGTGAATACACTAGATATAATGTCACATAGTTGTATGTTTCTTATCTGGATAGTGAGGCATGCTTATAATTTAAATCTGTTGTATTCCTCAAAAAGAAGTTTATTTCCAGAGGAACCAATGGGAGGAAAATAAAACATTGAATAAGTTAATGACCAACAAGAGAACATTGAACCTATGGAGGTAGATAAGGAACAATAGTAACCACAAATTTTTGTGCAACCTCAAGTCCCTATCATAGCTCGGGAACCTCAGTGGTTCAGTAGGGCACGTTTTGAACTATAGAGATATGGATTTCTTGTGACACAAGATGAAGATATTTTGATTATAAAAGATGATGAGACAACTACCTACAATGAGGCTATTGAGGGACTAGATTTTAAAAAATTTCTTGAGGCCATGAGATTTGAGATGAACTTCGTGTATGCCAACAAGGTATGGATTTGAATGGATCCACCTGGAGAGGTAAAACCCATACGGTGCAAATAGGCCTTTAAGAAGAAGACTAACATGGATGGTAATGTACAAACATAAAAAGGTAGATTGGTTTTAAATGTTATAAACAAGTTGAAGGTGTGGACTACGGTGAACCTTTCTCACCATTTTACATGGTTAAATCCATCAAGATCATGCTTGCCATTGTAGTTTATCATGACTATGTGATTTGTGATTTGTGATTTGTGATTTGTGATTTGGTGAATGGACGTTAAAATTTATTTATTAATGAGAATCTTATAGAGGATGCACATTACAAAACCAGAAGAATTTATCACTCCAAATGAAGCCAATAAAGTCTTTAAGCTACAAAGGTCAATCATGGATTGAAGCAAGCTTCTCAAAGCTGGAATCTTCATTTTGATGAAATAGTCATACAATTTGGCTTTACTCAAAATGAATATGAAACTTGTGTCTACAAAAAGTTCAGTGGGAGCATGATTGTATTTCTCATATTGTATGTAAATGGCATATTATTGATGGGAAATGACATACCTACTCCAAAATTGAATAAAAAAATGACTGGATAATAGTTTTTCCATAAAGGATTTATGCAAAGAATCCTATATTTTTGGAATCAAGATATATAGATATATATAGAAGGATTCTTGGCCTAAGACAAAGTACATGCATTAGTAAAGTGCCAAAGAGGTTTAGCATGCATAATTCAAAGAGAGGAAACTTACCCATGTCTCATGGAATAAGTCTCTTTAGGAATCAATGTCTCAGCTCTTTGGAATAGAGGACATGCATGAGTAAGATTACATATGCATTGTCAATTGGATCTATCATGTAAGAAATGATATGCACATGCCAAGATGTCTCAATCATAAAGAGCAAGTACTAGTTAGATTCAAGTGATGGTCATTGGATTGTTGTAAAGAACATCCTTAAGTACTTGAGAAGAGCTAAGGATCAATTCCTAATTTATGGTAGTGAGGAATAGTTAGTTATCAAAGGCTACACTATGCAAGCTTCCAAATCAACAAGAAGATTACCGATCACAATCCAATTTGTGTTTTGACAAAATGATGAAGTTGTTAATTGGAACAAATCCAAGCAGGAGAGGGTGCATGATTCTAAAATAGAGGTTGAGTATGTTGTTTCCTCTAGTGCAACAAAGGAAGCATTATGGATGAATATGTTCATTAGTGAACTCCAACCATTACAGACACAATAGTGATTTACTTAGACAACAATGGATCTATTGCACAAGCTAAGGAACTTTAGATCACATTAGGCTTCCAAACACAAACTCAAATGTTACCATCTCATACATGAGATTGTACAAAAAGGAGATATAAAGATTTGTGGAGTACCAACTACTAGCAACTTTGCTCATTCTTTAACTAAAACACTATCACGACAAAAGCATGATGGTCATGTTAGATCTGTTAGACTTGAGTGATTGGCTCTAGTGCAACTGGGAAACTGTTGGTTATATGACCTAAGAGCCATCATGCAATGATTGTAAAAGCGATATTATGTAATTGATTTTATTATTAATAAAAGGAAATTCTAGTTATTATGTTTGTTTTGCTATTGACACAATGAATAAACCTAGTAGTGTCTGAATAATGTTTAATATATGATATATGGTTTAGGTTAAGGACCTAAACTTTAGGTCAATGTTTCATAAAATGATATGCATTATCCATTCAAAGAGGTAACTGAATAGAGTATATGTGGTATGCGAGAGTATTTGCAATTTTGCATTTTCATTTTTTTTTTTGGGAACCATAGAGATTAGATTTCATTCATCCTGCTCTCTATTGCAGGCCAAATTTCAGAAATGCATACATTTAAATCTATATTAAGCCAAGAAGGCTGATTTGAAGAAAAAGAAAAAGGACTAGAGGAGTTTTTGGAGAACTGAGCTATGCCATTGGCAATCCTATTAAATTTCCTAGGTACATGTGAGAAGAAGGGTTTAACCACATCTTCACAAAGCATCCTAAGACGCCTGATGTGGGGGCGGAGCATGGTTGTTGCAGGATCGATCTCAGTAGCAATGTGAATCGCATTGAGAGCATCCGATAGGATGGCAGGGGAGTGCCACCCCGTAGTTTTACAGAGCTCCAAGGCACAAAGGATGCTTTGGATTTCCGCTTCCAACGCCAAACTGGCGCAGCTGGGCGAGCCATAGCCCATTATGTGTCTGCCATTATCATCCACAACATGAATACCCATACCGGCAGCAGCAGACGGTGAAGAAAAGGAGGCATCAACAAATATCAATATGTTGTGCGTAGCAGGTGGTCTGATAACTGCCGTGGATGCGGTAGGAGTGTTGATAACCGTGGCAGGGATGCTAAAAATAGTGCGGACTTTGTTCTTGATGAAAGCAACACTCTGAGCCGTCGTGAGAGACTGTTGGTTATGGATGAAACCATTACAGTGCAGCCATATGGCCCAAACGGCCACAATGGGGATCATGGGCTCCTCATCAGTGCATTTACAGGAGAGGATTTCAAGAAGCCAGGAATCTTCTGTCAACAGGAAGAAGGCTAGAGGGGTGCTCAGGGCGAGCCATACATTCCTGCTTGGCGGGCAATCCCGGAAACAATGCAGAAGGGTGTCAGCTACATTGTTGCATATGGGGCAGGTAACGTCTGTGGGGATATGGCGTCGAGATTTCTCCATGTTTGTAAGCAGTGCCTTGTGCTGAAGGAGCCAGAGGAAAGTCTTGAAGCGAGCAGGGAGTTGAAGTTTCCAAATAGAGCTCCAAAGCGGGAAGTCCCGATATGCGAGCTGCTACGAAGCCATGTGTAGATAGATTTCGTAGTGAAAGTCCCTGAGGGAGTGAGCGGCCAGTACCACTCATCGTCACCTGCTACCATGGCCGGTGGATGGGTATGACAGATGTGCTGCCAAGAACTCTCAGGTAGGTACTCGTGGATGAAAGCCCAATCCCAGACACCATTGTCTAGTGCCATGGATTTTACAGAAAGATCTTCAAGTCCTTGGGAAGACAGGAGGTTAGGTTCCAGGTCTCGCATAGAAAGGCCATGCAACCACTTCGCGGTCCAGACATTTGTGGAAGTGCCACTATTAATGCTGACACCAGAGGCAAGCTGAATGTCAGGAAGATTTTTTTGAATGAACGCCCACGCCGAGGAACTGGCCTTCTTAATAAGTGTCCCATTCTTAATGTACTTATCTTTCAACACCCGTACCCAAAGGGCATGCAGATTTGTAATAAAGGGCCAGACATTTTTAAGCATAAGTGCTTGATTTTGGATTCGTGCATCCTTGATTCCAAGCCCACCTTTGTCTTTGGACAGAGTGAGAACTTTCCAGGAGACAAGAGAAAGGCTGTGATGTGTCCTACCACCGGACCAAATGAAATTCTTGATGTGCTTGTTGATATCATCACAAAGTGATGGAGATAGTTGAACATACTGCATGGCATAGCTTGGAATAGCTTGAAGAGTGGCTTTTGCAAGAGTGATCCTTCCGGCAAGGGATAAGTAGCGGGCTGACCAGCTAGACATACGATCTTTGATGGTGTCAGCGATCGCAGAGTGTGTTGCTTTATTAATCCGATGGTGCAAGATGGGGACACCTAAATATCTTCCCAAATCTGAGGTACTTTGGATACCCAATCTTTGACTAAATGAGGTAATGGTCCTGCGTGGAGTATTAGGAGAGAAGAAACATCTTGATTTTGTCTTGGAGATCACATGTCCGGATGCTTTAGAGAAGGTGGTAAGCATGTTATTGATAACTTTTGATTGTGTCGTGGATGCTTCTGCCATTAAAAGGATATCATCCGCAAAAAGAACGTGTGACAGAGGTGGCCCATGGCGGGACAGTCGAATTGGCCTCCACTCACCAGATTCAACTGCGAGCATGATAGCTTGACTAAGCCTTTCCATAAAGAGAATGAAGATATAAGGACTAATATGATCTCCCTGGCAAACACCTTGGGAGGTTTTGAACGGCTCAAGTGGGACACCTTCCCAAAGGATGGACATATTACCCTTGGTCACAATTTGCATGATGATGTTGGTAACTTTCTCAGGAAGTCTGGTGCATTGCAGAGTATCAAGGATAAAAGGCCAGGCCATTTTGTCAAAAGCTTTTGCCAAATCAATTTTGATGCATGCCATCATTTTCCCACTGTGTTTGTTACGCATGGTATGGATGCCTTCTTGAACGAGGATGATATTATCTGTGATTCTTCAGTCCGAAATGAAACTGGATTGTGTTTCAGAGACCCAATTGTGGAGAAGGGGCATAATGCGTTCCACAAGTATTTTGGAGATGAGCTTGAAGCAAGTGTTGTTCAGAGAGATGGGCCGCAAATTACTACAAGACGGAGGTTGCGTACATTTAGGAATCAGGACAGTGAAAGAGTCAGCAAGACGATCATCTATAACACCAGTGTGGAAGGCAGCTTGCACTATGTGGGTAACTGAGGGCCCCACACAAGTCCAATTCTTCTGTAAGAAAGAGTTGTAAACACCATCAGGCCCGGGGGCCTTGTTTGGTGCCATAGAGAACATGATTTTCTTAACTTCTGCAACAGTAGGAGTTTGATGGAGGAGAGTGCATTCATCAGTACTAGGATGTAGGAAGGAACCGGGGAAGGCCTTCACTGACATTGTTGTCCTGGGAGTTGCAGTGGGCGCCGTCATGAGGTTGAGGAAGAAGGTGTGCACCATGTCTTTCACGCAAGTCGGGCTATCAACCCAGCTGCCATTAAGATCTTTAAGGCGGGAGATTTTGTTGTGACGTCGCCGAGCTTTGACATAGGTGTTAAAGAACTTTGTATTTTCGTCCCCCAAACTAAGACAATTAATATTGGCTCGCTGTCACCAGTCAGCCTCCTCCTAGAGAAGAATGTTGCTATACGCATCTTGCAAACTATCCATGGTGAGAGTAAAAGAAGAGGAATTTGAGAGTTCAGTTGAAACCTGGTGCTTGTTGAGTTTACAAAGGATTCTATTCTTCATCGTGTTGTTGGAATGACGTTGGTTATCATCCCATTTCATAGCAGCCGTATGAAAAGTAGGGAGAGCATCAGTGAAACTCTTACAGGGATCCCAAGAATTGTGGAGTACTTGTTTGAACTCGGGCATGAGGGACCAGCTGTCCTTGGTACGGAAAGGATGATGTCTTCTACTATTAGGCGGGCTTGCATGGATAAGGAGTGGGTTGTGGTCACTGTAAAGTCGGGGAAGAACAGCAATAGAGGCGGCAGCAGCCTGAGTCATCCAAAGCTCATTGGCAATGACCCTATCCAGTCGCTCAAGAAGTTGGAGACGCTTGAAAGTAAAGAAAGGCCCGTTTGTTTTCACATCAACGAGACCTGTTTGAACAAGGGTGGAGTTGAACTTCCGACTGGAGCGACGATCAAAACAATGTCCATTCAGCTTTTCAGATGTATCCAACATTGTGTTGAAATCGCCAAGTACTGCCTAGGCACCATGAACAATAGTAGCAATCTTACGAAGTCTGTTCCAGAGGAAATCTCTCTTGGAGGGATTGGGGCTCCCATACACCACAGTCAAGTGACAGGAGTTGTTGACGAAACAGTGAATGAATTGACGGTGGTTTTGAACAACCTCAATCGAGCAGTGGGCGTCGTCCCAGAGGAGCCAGATACCGCCAGAGAAGTCGATGGCTTCTACACGATGTGAAGAAGAAAAACCAAGTTGTCGAATAACATTTTTAGCTTTGGTGCCACTAATACGTGGCTCAACAATAGCAAGCAAATGAAGTTTGTATCTCCTTTTGTAGTCTTTGAGAAGCTGAATTTTCTTCTTGAGACAAGCACCTTGTATATTCCAGCAGAGGATATTAATCATTAAGGGAGATAGGGAACGAGGTGCAACCACTAAACAATGGTTGCGCACAGGCCGATGGAAGCATCGTCATCGGCCATCTCATCATCACGAACTTCCACTGTTTCATTGTTGAAGTCAATTGCCCGCTTAGTCGCTGGTCCTTGACTCATATTACCCACATATTGTGCAAGCTTTCCTTTTTTTCTCTCCCGTCCTGGGCTGACAGTTTGGTACACGATCCTCCTACTTCTGAGGAGGACTCCTCCTCCTCCCCCCTATCACCCCAATGGAAACCCTGATGTGTGGGAATGGGAACCACCGTATTTTCTTTGGTTATTTCTTAATTATGTTGATCACACATCTACATATTTAATTTATACATTTTCCTATCTAATTAGTAAAAATACAAGAATAATAGATGCAATCATGCAAATATGCAATTATCACAATTTAAGTAATTATAAACATGCACATATGATCTACATAGATGAATGCAAATATAAAATTAAGAAATCAAATAATGTCCATCTAAATATGTTTGATTAATCGACCTTTTATGTGGTTGTGGGTCCTTGTATGCATACCTGGTCCTCTTTGTGGGGGATTTGATGTACATAGAGTGATAGAGGGTTTGAACCTTATAGGTAGTCACTTATGCAGCCATACCGACTGATTTTTGAAACACTACTTGAGGTCATCTGTATAATAAGATTATTCATTCTTGGTATGTCCCTAGATAATTATTATTGTGGATAGTATAGGACAACTATAATAGATAATACAAGAATGTACTATGAGTGATGACTATGTCTCTTTAAACGTGATATTGGATATGAAACAAGATGCATGGGTACTTCTTAGAGAACAACTTGTACTGGATGGACTCACCTTGAGATTGACACATGGAAGTCATGTAATGACATGTCAGACTCATATCTCAATGTAACAGTGGTGATTGTGATCCTTATACCTGAAGTCACTATAGTAGCACATGTTGTTCAATGTACTCTGAGACTAGCCCTATGTGCTCTGAAATATGAGTTGCCAGAAAGATGGTGATTGGGCACAATGTGACATGTGGGACATGTTGTCAGTGATGTAGATGGAATTTGTCTCTCCTTTGTAGTGATATCCATGTCCACTTGATAAGAGATACAATGACAGGAATGGACATACCCATATGAGTCAATACATTGAATAGTTGGCTCTAGTTCAAGGAACTTAGATTTAATGTTAAAGAGGATGAAATTCTTGCCTCTAGTTCAATCTGAATATATGTGACAAAGGGATTATACAATCATGGAAACATAGATCACTCTATAGGTTGTAGTTTTTCTCCAACTCATTCCTATTAGTTGGGAGACAATGATGTGTGGCTAGACACCACTCTTTTCTTGTTTTGTTTTGAACATCAATATTAACGTAGTTACAAACCTACTGGGTCACATGCATAAGGATGCAAAAGGGAATTGATATTTGCAATCCACCATATGATTAGAATGGTTTTGAATCATAAAAATTCTAATTAACTTTGACGACCATAAACAAATCAAACATTCACTAGTAATAATTGCAGAATTACCATAAATAGTGGATTAACAAAAATCACTAAAATTTAAAATCATTTTGCAAGGAGATCCTCTTCCAGGAAACTCTTACTGAAAGATCCAAAACTTATACATATCATGATTCACATTGTACAAACAATGTTTCATCTCATCTCGAGGACAACATATAATAGTTGCTCTATCAAAACATATACTGAAGTAACATAAAACCTCGAGGCATACAAGCCAAAATATTAGATTGTTTATGAAACCATTACAAACTAACTCCAAGGACCTGAGAGTACAGAGATGACATATAGAACTTCTATCTACAAGACATGACAGATAGTCAACTCAACTTGAGCAGAGCAGTTACTGATGCCCCAGTTGTTGTTCTCCCTCTACAAAAAGGGTTCTACCGCCTCATGCTCGTCCATCTAAAAATTGTAGATCCCACGGGGTGAGATAATTGTCCCAGTGAGAGATATAACTCTTCACCTACCATATTGTTATCACAGATAAGTAATATAAAACTGAGCAGAGGTTCTTTTATATTAACGGATACATATTAATAATTGTTGATAAGTAACATAGAGCAATCTCATCTCTTATAGTGATACATCTATCTATGGTAGAGCAATAAATCATCTATTCACTTTACAAGGAATATTGAAGAAACATAAATAGCATCTATCAACTAAGATGTATAACCAAAGTGTGCATCAACCAATGTCTTTCCATATTTGATCCTTAAACAAATATGCTACTTGGCTGATTACATATTATAATCACACTTATACCCTGAGGAGATGAAGTATACCGTTCATGCTCCAACCAACGACTAGTAAGTCAAAATGGCTACCATACAAGGTCAAGGAAAGAGTCGACTACCAAGACCTCACCTGTCTCGGTCAGTATGAGACCCACTTAGCTTAGCAGGACATCTCGTGTCATCTACTGGAAGGACATCTCGTGTCAACTGAAAATAGCATGTCATGGTATAGCGACATCTTTGCTATAGAGTTACAGCTGCAACATGTATTGTCTTCAAGGAGATCTCAGTTTATCCATCCCTGGATTAAAAGAATTAGGAAGATTATACATCAATTCCTCAACTGTTTGGGAGAATTACATTTCAATCCCAATCCACATAGAATGAAGAAGGATTCAGTGCATCAATTCCTCATTTGGTCGGGAGATTCACATCATCCCGTGATAAATAAGAAAGGTGTGACATCTGTTCTTCATCGGGACATCTGGATATATTTCGTCCATCACCCCCGCATATTAAAAAATATGCTCTCCAAGTTAAACTCATTTTACCATCAACAATTTCTGACGCTGAATGGATCTATGGTCAGGGCACTACATGATGAGATTTCTCTTAATTAATTAGGTACATTACAATATCTTTCAGCATCAACCAAGTTTCAAACATGAATTATAACAGATGCTATAAAGAAAGGTGTAGTACTTTTAAGATCTTTGGAACATTTTGAAAGTATAACACTCGGGATCTCAGTCCCTTATCACATCACTGGAAATTCTCATCCCTTCACATCATCATCATCATGATTACTGGATCTGGGTATTCAAACCCTTAGATCATCACTGAGCATTATTACCTCTGTAACAGGTAACTATTACCTCTAGGTCCTCAGACCAAGGTATTCAGCATATTTGTTGTATAAGTATTTCACATAGCTTACAAGGATCATTAAACATCTTGTCACATCTCACTAGGAAATAACTATTCACAAGGCTCACAAGGCCCATTAAACATCTTGTTACCTCTCACTAAGCAACAATTATTCACATGGCTCACAAGGCTCATTAAACATCATGTCACCTCTCACTAGGTAAAAAATATTTTTTAGGTAATCATACCACATAAACATTATACTTGTTATAAAAATATTTAACATGTCTCACAAGGCTTATGCAATAAGAGAAATACAACCTTCACATTATTAGGTTTAGTGTTTCCTTTTATAGCCAAATAGGGTTTCAAGTTCATATTATCAATCCAAACCATAATTCGTTGCTCCACACATCTAGGAGCATACATTGATATCATAAGTATTCAATCATACTTATTTATTCTTATCATTTATCATTAAATTATTATCAACACAAAGTATGAGTTTCTCTCTCATCCTCACTAGGATGTTGATTACATCATACTTTATTAACTTGGCTTAACCCTTTCTCAAGGAATGTTAGCCTAGACTTATTAAAGTGCATTAAATCCATTACATCTTAATGTAACAATTTACATGACACACTTCATGTGTTACTCATCCAAGTATATATTGGATTTGAGGTGCATCATGGTGTATCAACCTTGAGGTGCTGGATGTGATGTTTATCATGCCTTGGTGTATCACTTCCTGTAACATCCATGACTTGGGTTATGGCTTAACCCTAGATGTTTTGCTTAATAAAGTGAATTATATGCTTTCTCTTATTTCTTGAAAAGTAATTAAGGTTCAAGAGGAACTTATGTTTCCGTTTTAGTCCTTTTTGAATAATGTTGAAACATTGTTTTGCTTGTTTTGGACTAAAGTGCAAATCACCCAAGTTGAGGGGTTAACTTAAAAATGTTGCATGATGAGATGTCCCTCGAGTGTTGAAGCATCATAAGGATGAAAATGATGTAGTGGTATGGCTTTTGGTAGCCTGAATAACAAGAAAGAGCTTGTTGAGCAATGTTTGTGCATTAAAACCTAGTTTTGGTGTAATGTGCAATTTACCCAAAACCCAGGGTTTAATATACAAATTACCACTTCAAAATAGTCCCTAATGTTTCTTGGAATCATGTAGAGCAAATAAAATGAGAGGGGCATCTCATTTGAATCACTTTGTAGGAGAGAGAATCTTGATATTAAAATAATCAAGATTTAAGCATAATTGGAACTTTACTTCAATTTAATGCAAAAATAAATATATTAATTGAAGAGCCCTTCAACCAAAAGGTGAGGGACGATTTTGCAAAAGAATGGATGACCAAGTGCCTTGAAAAGAAAACGAAATATCTAAAGGAAGTGGATAACTCACTCAAATTATTAAAAGAAAAAGAATTATCCACTAACTTTAGGATATTATTATTATAAGAGTTAAGGTGCTTAATTTGTTTTTCTCTAAATCGTGGATAATTGAGAGGAATATGAGGCAAGGATGATAGACTCGTATATGAGGAAGAGAAGGGGGCAAGTGGCAAGGAAATGGAGGAGTTATCCCCTACTTTCTCTCTCTTAAAATGAATTTTAATAGAAATGTATATACGCTCATTTATCCATAGCTTGAAAGGGGAATTTCGAACCCACTTTCACTCTTTTCTTGAAAAATGACCAAGGGGGCTAAGGAGAAATAGGAGGACGAGTTCCAACCTGTAGGTAAGCTTCTTGATCACTTTCAACCAAGATTCCATGGTGGAAATCAAAAATAAATGATGGATTTCTTCTTTTTTTTCTATCAATCTTCCTTTCTAGCCAATCCTTTTCACTCAAAGCTTGAGGGCGAGCTTGGGATGGTTGAGGGTGTTGCTTTCACCATTAAAGATGTGGAGGTTTAATCTTTGAAGCTCAATTGGAGGCGGGCTTTATAACTTGAACCCTTACTATTGTTATTGCATTCAATTCCTTATCAATTGTTGATCATTTGTTCTTCTTGAAATTCACTTGATCAAATCAATAGAACCATCATGAAAATTAATGAAAAATATGAAGGATCGTAGCTTGATGATGATGACATCATCCTAAGCACACACCTCAAAAATATCCTAGGCAAACGGTTTCAAAAGTTGGAAACCAATCAGTTTCATTGAAATTGGTTAAACAATTTCAACAAACCATTAGAAACCAAACGGTTTCAAACCATTTGGAGTGGTTGACCATTTGCAATGGTTGACCATTTGGAGCTCATAGTATGATTTTGATGGTTGATGACCCATCATATGAAATTGATTAGTTTCAAAGGGTTCATCAGTTGAAGGTTAATCAATTATCAAACCCTAATCAGGTTAAGTGCTGAAATTTCAATTGGTTGATTTAAAATCTTTGGTTGATTAACCCAAATGGTCTCAGGACCGTTTGGAGGTCACCCAAACAGTCTCAAGACCGTTTGGAGGTCAACCAAGACCGTTTGGAGTTCTAGGGTTGAGTATGGTTGAGTATTTGAAGATCTAGAAATATTAAATTGAAATACAATCAACAGTTAATTTGATGATCAAACCAATGATCTAAACCCTAATTGAATTTCACAATTTTAATGATGGGATGGGGCAAACGGTCTCAATACCATTTTGAGATCATCCAAATGACCTCAAGACCGTTTTAGGTCAGGTCATATATTAATTTAATGATGATTCATTGATTTTAATTGAATCGGTTCCACAATATTAATTATTGAAGGTTCCTCGATTTCAAAACCCTAATTGAAGGTTTCTTGATTATAAATCTTAGTTAAATTGGGTTCAAAACCCTAATTGATGGTCTAATTGAAGGATGATTCAATAGTTCAATTGATGAATGAATCAAGGATTCAATTGATAGTCGGTTCATTGATTGAAACCTTGAATTGTTTAACTGTTGAAAGACCTTTTTGGTCCATTAGGTTTTGAGAGGATTTGGACCAAACGGTCTTAAGACCATTTGATTCCAAATGGTATCAAGACCCTTTGGGTCCAAACAGTCTCAAACCATTTGGAGACCCAAGTCCAATTGGTTTCAACACACTTCTTGCCTAAACGGTTTCAAAACCGTTTAGAGAGTAAAGGGTCAAAAAATGTTTAGTGATTCAATGTGATCATATTATTTGTAAAATTATTGTGATGAAGGATCAATTGACCCTATATTTGTTACTAATTTATCTCAAAGATAATTACAAGGGTTGTACCTTTAAGGTACTAAATGATTAGTAACCCTAGATGAGTTATTCCTTGAAGCTTAAGTGAGCAAAATCTCAATACACTATGTCAACTCTAATTGAATGTAATTAATTGAAGGGTTGGTTGACCTAATATAACCAAGTTTGATCTAGTCAACATCCTAGAGAGGATGAAAGAGAGAGGAATTCTTACATGTATAATAATCATGTAAAGGTCAAACCTTAACACCTTCAATTTGAATAATCATGCAATTAGGATATGATCCTTAACAAAGAGAATGAGAAACCCTAATTGAGGTTGATTCCATGAGAAACCCTAATTGAGGTTGATTCCATGTGAAACCCTAATTGAGGTTGATTCCATGAGAAACCCTAATTGAGGTTGATTCCATGAGAAACCCAAATTGAGGTTGATTCCATGAGAAACCCTAATTGAGGGTGATTCTATGAGAAACCCTAATTGAGGGTGATACCATGAGAAACACTAGTTGGGATGAATAGTAAACCCTAATTATGGACAATGTTGTGTGAAAGTCTAATGAAGGGTGATGCTATATGCAATCTTAACCCTAATGAAGGGTGATGGTATGTGAAATCCTAACCCTAATGAAGTATGATGGTATGTGAAACCCTAACCCTAATAAAGGGTGATGGTATGGGAGACCTAATCCTAATAATGGAATGGTGACTAATACATTGATAAGGGAAATACCTAAAGTGATTGATTATAGGTAACCTTATAGCAAGCAATGCCTTAATCTGAGATATGTCCCTATCATTGAAGATAGTTGGACAATCCTTTTGTGTGTTTTATGACCTATGCACTTCACAATAAAGGTGATAGGTTAGTATAGGGAAGTATTAAGATGGGAAATACCTTAATACAATATAAATTGATAAACTCAAGTAAGTTTAAAGTGTTGAGGGAAGTGATATATCAAGACATCTTAGATATCACATCCAGCTCTTTAAGAATGATATCCCTTGATGCATCTCAAATTCAACACACTTGGATGAGTAACATATAAAGAGTGCTATCCTAATCATTACATCAAGATGTAATGTGTTTTATGAACCATTAGAATGGTTGTTACCTAGTGAAAGGTGACAAGATGCTAAATGTGCTTTATGAGCCATGAGATTAGTTGTTACCTAGTGAGAGGTAACAAGATATTTTGATAGGCCTTGTGAACCACATGAGTACGTTGATACCTAGTGAGAGGTGACAAGATAATTACAAAAGTTCCCTGTAAGAGATGATAACGTTCTTAATAAACCAAGAAAATGGAAACTTAGTAACATTATAATTATAACAAAAGGATACAATAATAATGATGGAACCTTATTTATACAAGTGTGGAGAAGAGAAGAATATGTGTATTACATAAAGAATGTTTTTGAGCATGATAGCATAGTCCACTACCTGGAATAGATGTAAAGGATTGGCATAGTTCAATACATGGAATAGATGCACAGGATTGGCATAGTTTAATACCTGGAATAAATGCATAGGATTGGCATAGTTCAATACCTAGAATAACTGCACTGGATTGGTATTAACCCAATACCTGGAATAACTACACATGATTCATATTAACCCAATACCTAGAATAACTGCACAAATTTGGTATTAACCCAATACCTGGAATAACTGCACAGGATTGGTATTAACCCAATGCCTGGAATAATGTCACATGATTGACATAGTTCAATACCTGGAATAACTGCACTGGATTGGTCACAACCCAATACCTAGAATAATGTCACAGGATTGACATAGTTCAATACCTGGAATAACTGCACATGATTGATCACAACCCAATACCTGGAATAATGTCACAGGATTGACATAGTTCAATACCTGGAATAGTTGCACATGATTGACATAGTTCTATACCTGGAATAATGTCACAGGATTGACATAGTTCAATACATGGAATAGTTGCACAGGATTGGCATAGTCCAATACTTGGAATAGTTGGGATTGGCATAGTCCAATACTTGGAATGGATACACATGAACCATATAAGTCCAATGCTCATACTAGTTGAACAAGATTGGTATAATCCAATGCCTGGAATATTTATATAGGATTGGTATAGACCAATCCCTGAACAAGACATGATGATGTACACTCTCATGTCCAGTATAAACCAAAATTTGTTTAGAAGATTGGCTAAGGCCAACCGACAGAAATAAGAAAGACTCATGGGTGACATATCAGAGTAATGAGTATCATGAGAAAAGCATGGGATGTTGAATTAATATGACAGATAAATGATATACATGTTCTTCCTATTCCTTATAAGGAGAATAGATGATTTAATACTCTATCATAGATAGTTGCAATACTTAAAGATGAGAATGATCTAAACTGCTTATCCTCTACTCATATTTATATTATAAACTGCAATAATAATTTTTCTGGTAGAGGGTTATATCTCTCGCTGGGACAATTTTCAATTTTCTCATCCCTGTAGGATCCAACATTTTTAGGTGGATGAGCACAGAGGAGATTTAGAACATCTTGTAGAGGAAGAACTTCAGCAGAAGCAGGGACAATAGTGACAACTCAGGTTGAGTGTATTGTCTTTCGTGTCTTGTAGATAGAAGTCCTATGTGTCATCTCTGTACTCTCAGGTCCTCAAAGTTAATAGTTAATGCTTTTATTGAATCATTTTGAGATTTTGGTTGATGCCTCGAAGTTCTTATATTGTCTGTGTTTAGCTTTTAACAAGACAGTTGATATTGTAACCCTCGAGAAGAGATGGTACAAGATATGTACTTATGAACCAGGATGTAAATGTAATACATTGGTTCTTGTTGAAAGAGTTTTCTTATGATTGGATCTCTTTGAAAAAGGTTTTAATTTTAAGTGATTTTCAGTAAATCCGTTGTGAATGATACACTTCCTCTTAGTTAATCATGTTTATGTGAGTTGGATGCGACACTTCCCTCATCACTTTTAACTTACTTAAGTTCATCAACTTATCTTGTATTAGGGTATTTCCCATCCTAATACTTTATGCAATAACTCATCACATTTATCTTGTAGTATATTGGCCATAAGACACACATTTGAATTACCCAACTATCATCAAGTGATATGGACTCATGTCAGGTGAAGGCATTGTTGATATAGGATTGACCATTATCAATAACTTTAAGTGTTCCACCTATCAAGGTATTAATCAGACCATTATTTGATATTACACTAACCACTCCTAAGAGTGTCTTTCCCCCACCTTTACAGGGTGTATGGGGTTGAATCATGTATGCCAAGTTGAACACATGTATTGGGTTAGGTGCATATTGGGTTAGGCATCATCATATCCATCATACCCTTACCCATCAAGGTATCAACCTTACCAATCATATGGTGTATCACCTTCACCATACATGTGTTACACCCCGATCTCATAATTTCCACTAATTATGAGATCAAGGCATAAATTGAGGATTTAACGTAATACAAAGATCACCCTTAAATTTTTCTTCTCTTTGAAAACTTTTTGTTTTCTCGCATTGAACAACATAAACCAACTTTACAAGGGAATCTAAAAATTGATTTCTCTAATCTGATTTCAACAGTAAAAATGCATGTATGAACATTCGTTATGTCCCTCATACTTTTAAGCACATAAGACTTGTTGATTCGCACATATTGCTAAAAGAGGAATAATGTTATACATCATCATTTACAACTCTCTCTTATTTCTTTACAAGGACCTAGAGTGACAAGGACTGACTGAACTTAACTATACTCACAATTAACTCTTATGGCAGATCTACTCTGATGCAATGATATCTTATTCAAGTCCATGTGATTTCCCTAAAAATTGTGAGTAGAGGGGTGAGCCTACTCTCTCAGTGAATGAGTACTTCAAAGAAACAATCTAAATCATTGATATAATTATAGATATACTTTTGAGAAATTGATATCAATTATAACAGCAGTAAGTTTTAAAGAGTCTAATAATTGACAATCATAAATATGGCAGGATACTCTAAATATCTATAAGAGTGAATCAATATATGAAATGCTTGATTGATCATAAAGAGAACTAATAATTCAGAAACATACAAAGAATAATTGAATAACTGTACACACTTTTTGACCTCTCATTCATTTTATTATGCCGTGATTATATGTAGTGTACTCTGCATATGAAGACTCAGTGAACTACGATCTCACCGTACAAGACTTAGGTTAAAACCTGGGAAGTTAAGCCTAGAACTGAATTTGGGTCTACTTGACTCGAACCATCACATTTGACTAAGGCGGCTAAACATGTGGCCTTTAACTGGACCTCTCCTTCTAGGTTGAGTACACATGAAGAGGGTTTGAGACCCTCTATGGTCCTCATCTTAGTACGCTCTGTGGGTACCTCTGGGTTACCACTGAGATCTTCGGTTCATGTTGGGTAACCTATCTTCTCTTAGGAGACTTCCTCAAGGGCTTCGTCTCCCCACACGCTCTGTGGGTGCGATCCAATCCTCGTATACTGGTCGCTGCCAGGGTGGATCATTTCCTCCCTATAGTGCAGACATCTGTAGGGAATCTACAGTGTTCAAGGCACCTATGTATATTATTTTATTTTTCATGGAAATCTCTTACTATATTGTATATTCTCCCTTACTTATACTTGAATGTGGTATCTCTATGGTACCGTGTCTATTTATTTGAAGTTTATAACATGACATGTATATCATCCTTAATTTGGCAGAGCAGTATATTCAAACAATGTAATATACTAAGAAATCAACATACTATACATGTAGGCAGATTGAAATACTGAAATAAACATAATGCATGTCCATTTGGCACTTATACACTAGAATCATGCAATTAAACATCTTAATATACTGATAAGATCTAATTACTTAGCATATGAGTAATCATCATTTGCACCCATAAATTATTTGCACTTTCTTGGAAAACGTACACATCGACCCAAATCCTGGGTTGTGCATCTCATACCGAGAACATGGTAATCAAAATTCTTAATTCATTGAACACCCTATCCTTAGGGTTTCATTTACCTCATTCCCTTATCACATGGCTTTCATAAGGATTTCATGCGACATAAACATTCACTAAATAAAGACTACTATCAACAAATCATATAAAATCAATATATGTATGAAAACTTAGAACTAAGCTGGATTTGGGTTTCCATTCCATTCATTGAGATAACATGCATCAATAATAAAATTGAATAAATAAAGTCTATCATGTCAAGAAAATCCGTTCAAATGGATTTCACGATATATATTCGCAAATATCCAACTTTCCTCACATCTAGGGTTTCACCCTCTTTACTGAGATATCAAACAAACACTATTCACCTTAAATGAAATCCAAGATAGTATCTGACATATATGTACTATGAATTCAGATAAACAATCATTCATAATCAAGGGAATCTAGATAAACAAATTTCTCTATTTAATTATACAGCAATTTCAGTCATAGACAAATTCCCTATATTTCAGTTTACTCTTATAAGCTCTGTGAATACTTAGGGAATTCTCATTAGGATGTATTGTATACATTTCTAATATGATTTTATCATATGAAATTCATCCAAATAGAGGAAGAATCCATTTCATATCATTTTGTAACAACTTAGATCAAACACACAATTCAGGGTTTGTAGTCGCATACTAAGCAATTAGAGATTATGGATGATTTAACCAATTTTTGTGCAATATACTATTTAAAGGAAGTTCCCATTCACCCTAATGTGTGAAAACACCTTAAAAATGTATCTCATCCCTGAAAATCTCGATCTCATATCAAAACCCTAGCAATTCACCCAATTCTTCTCCCTTTCAACTCGGAAACCCTAAAAATGAGGGATTATGAAGAAAAAGAGTGAGAAAAGGGGAAGTTTTGACACCACTTCAGATCAAATCAGAGGAGGGGTGGAATTTTGACATGTGATAGAAGATTCACCATTAAAGACTATGCAAAGAAGCTAAACTTACACGATTTCATCATTCCTCGAACTGCAAAACCCTAGATCAGCATCTCCATCAATTTCTCCTCTCAAACCCTAGCTCTCCTTCTCTCTCTAGGATTTCATTTTTCTAGAATGAATTACGAATTATGAGAGATGATAGTGTGTTAGGTTCACCATATAGAGCAATTGATCTGCTTGGGTCAATTTCACATTGACCCCTCACTAAACTTTTTCTTATTTCGGCAGATTTTTCTATCATAAAAAGGTTTCTGTAAATTAGTGTATTTTAGAGATCAAACCTTCTCAAAAAATTATAAAAATTTACCATGTTGTGTATAATTGAGTTAAAAATATTCAGTTAAAATTTTATATCATTATAAGATTCAATTAAATAACTAAAAATCGAATAGTACACTACTATCCAAAATTCTACAAAAATGTCAGTTACTGTAATTCATCTACTGATAAGGTATAAATGCATCCAAAAATTATGAAAATTTTATATGTTATTTATGGTTGAGTTTCAGATATTCAGTAAAATTAATATCAATTGGAGTTACCAATAAATAAATAAAAATAAAACACTACATTGTTGAAAAGCACTCTGTCAGCATTTTGGTCGAAGTATAGTTCGACTGAGAACCACATTCAAAGAACACTCAAGTATTATTAAATTTTTATCCAATATGCATGATTGAGTTATACATAGAATATACAAAATTAAATTAAATATGTTTTTTTTAGAAAATATGAAAAAGCATTTACCACACTGCTATCCTGATCAAATTCCACACTCATGTACCATCAAAATCCTAATTTCAGCCAACTAGGGTTTATGTTTCTCAAACCCTAATTTCTCAAACAATAGAACACTTAAATTTATTATTAGTTTTAAAACATCATAATTTAATTATCATCATTAATTAGATTTAAGCAATGATCAATCCAATTAAGCATATAATCATCCAGGTAAACCCTAGTTTACCAATTAAGCTCAGATGTGGTCATAACAACATGGGTGTAACATCCTCACCTCACTTGAAGATATTGGCCATACTTTAGTTTATTGGACATCACATGTTCTAGGGTATTAACCACCTTACCACTTTTGTCATCTAGTGTATTGGGTTACCCACCATATCATTTTAGAGATGTGTGCTCAACACCATATTGTCCAAGAGGTGTATGCTTAACCCAATATCAGTTTAGAGGTGTATGCTTGCTTACCATATCACTTTAGAGGTGTATATGTGCTTACCATATCAGTAAATAGGTGTATGCTTGCTTACCATATCACTTTAGAGGTGTATGTGTGCTTACCATATCGAGAAAGAGGTGTATGCTTGCTTACCATATCACTATAGAGGTATATGTGTGCTTACCATATCGGGCAAGAGGTGTATTCTTTCTTACCATATCACTTTAGAAGTGTATGTGTGATTACCATATTGGGAAAGAGGTGTATGTATGCTTCACACCATATCGGGCAAAGAGGTGTGTGTATGCTTCACACCATATCGGGCAAAGAGGTGTGTGTATGCTTCCATATTTCCCATGAGGTGTATCTTGATCACCATATCATTCATGAGGTGTGTGTGTGTGTGTCACCATATAGTGCATAAGATTTATGCTCATCACCATATCATTCTAGAGGTGTATAACCATCACCATCTAGGGTTTCAACATCATATCATGCAAGAGGTGTATCCTTCAACACCATATCGGGTTAGAGATGTGTATGTGCTTGACATCATATCGTGCCTAAGGGGTATATTTGACCTCATATCGTGCAAGGAAGTATAAAATCATATCCATATCATTTTAGTGGTGTATGTGCATCACCATATCAGGTTAGAGGTGCTTGCTTGTGTGCTTGAACCCGATATCACTTTGTAAGGTGATACCATCATCTTTAAGCTCTAGACCTTTGTTATACTTATTCTAGTACAAGGATAACATGTCTAAGAAACTACTAGAACTCATAGATATATCAAGTATTCAAGAAAATCTCAGAATTGAAAGTAGATCATCAAATATAGCAAGAAAGATAGTGAGTAATAACATGTTTGGGTTCAAGTTATATTACCCACCTCAAGAACAACTTCAAAGCTCCAATATCCAAAGCTCCATGTTACCAAGGTAGAAGATGAACTATCACAGGTTCAATACTCATTCACAACTCCTCTATAAGAAAAGAATCACCATAGATAAGAACTTGGTGAAGAAGAAAAGAAAGGAAAGAATCACAACTGGGGTCCATGCTTGAACCAAGGTTGAAGATGACCATGGCTTCACCTAAGATTAAAGGATCGAGATCCTCATTTCTTCTTGCTTCTTAGCACGATATCAAAGATTAATAGAGTGATAGGGGTCTAAAATATTCACTAGTAGGTGAAAGGAAGGGTATATATCCTTAAGGTTCATGGGAGAGAGTGTAAGAGGTATCATCACCTTACTATTAGTAGGTGCCACATGGTCATGTATGAATTGACACATGTACTTGCATGCATTCCATCTTTATTTTTCCATGCAAAATAAAAACTTGAGGATAATGATAGGGATAAGGGTCGGCCCCCTTTGGTTATCTTCTAGGGCAAGACGCTTCCACTCACATTATTATATTCACAATTCAATGCAACCTTTCCCAAGGAAAGTTGCAAGCCAATATCCATTGCTTTATTGAGGTGCTTAGATCATTTTTACAAAGGAAAAGAGTTAACAACACTATATGGGGGTCTCTTCTTTGTCTCATTGGCTGATAGGGACTCCCATTTAACACTACAACCCGATACACTCAATACAAGCTCAAATTAGGGTTTCCATTACAAAACCCTTCTTGGTCTTTTCATCACCAAGGATACTACCACTCAAAAATGATTCAAACATGGTGTATCCCTCTTTATCTCTCTTATAAATTATACATAGAGGAAAATAGGAACACTCTAGAGATGGTAATTTGCATATCAACCCTACATTTTGGGTAAATTACAATTTGTACCAAAATTGGTGCACGAGGTACTAGCATTATTCAAACAAGTTCAAACTTGTCATTTAGGCTTTCCATAAGCCATCACTTAGCATCATTCTCTCTCTTATGATGCTAAAACACTTAAGGAATGTTCAATATGTGGCATTTTGCAATATAACCCCTCATATTGGGTAAATTGCACTTTGGTCCAAAACAAAGGAACATTGTTCAAACAACATTCAATCAGGACCAAACTTGAAACATAAGTGTGTCACATGATAACAAAACGCCTTAGATGATTATATTAGATTTCTAAGAATCTTTCTTAGCCAAAAAAATAGGGTTAACTCATAACCAAGGTCAGGGTCATTACATTAACCCTCTATTTGGTCAATTAGAATGTGTGATCAGCGAATCAAATGATTAGGTCAATAGATCAATTGATTGTCAATTGGTCAATTGAATTTTTTACTAGACTTCCGAGATCAGGCGATATGCTTTTTTGATTGGGGAATCCCAGTTCAAAAGTGAAAGTTTTAGATTTCAGATCTTGATCTGAACTCTCATGATTGTTTGATAAGCTTCTGAGATTGGGAGACCAAGGACTGAGATCAAGTGATCTGCAAATGATATTGGGTGATCTCAATCATGTTCAAATTTTCAACGTTGTAATATTTTTGTAATTGTGATTAGGAAAGGGATTGGAATTAGATTTTTCCAAGCCCATGTCTCTTCAACATTAAGGGGGCACGCCCCAAGGGGTGAGACACAACTCTAGAGACAACTTATGAGCCAATTTGCTTATCAAACTTACATCTTAGAGAGACGAAACCAACCCTATGAACTACTACCTAGGACTTGAACAACTCATGTTACTCTTTATATTAGTGTCAAAGGAGGTGCACCACATTCTCCCTCATCTGAATGGATGAAGTAGGGCTAAGGCATATGTTTGAAGGCATGGGTAACACATTATACTAGATGACAAAAGATTTCTTGATGGACAATCCATATCTAGTGGTGTTCTATTTGGATTCTTGGTGACCATTCTAAATGTAGATTTGGAGGATTGATTTCTTCACTAGCATAAGACATGTCTACTTTTTGGACAAGTAGTTTCCAAAAATGTATCACCTTTATCCCCTATTATGTCTTCTATTCATCAATATTTTATAGTAATGAATCAACGACTTGGTAGAAAGGAAAGAAATTTTTGTTATTCCTCTATGATTAAAACTCAACAAGTATTTCATATTTGTTTTCAAACATTGGATCGTTGTTCTTCTTTGAGTGTGATACTCTATGATGTTATCAATTGGGATCTTCTTGTCTTCAGAGTGAATTTTATCTTTGTGTAGCTTTGTGTTTATCTATTATCATTCATGTTGTTGATATGTTGATTCCTCTTATACTTTCTTATAGGGTGGCTCATTTTTATCAAAGGTTGGGTTTAGTGAGGGTCTCTTTTCTAGCATTGCTTCCTTTTTGGTCTGCCTTTTTAACTCATGCTTAACTCAAAATGAGGCTTTAGGCTGTTGTTTCTACTGAGAAGGTTGATTCCATAATTGTTTAAGCTCCTCCACCATGAATGTTTCTCATGGAGGTGTATGTCCTTAGATATATGCCTTAATGCATCAGAGTGCAAGGAGCTATTTTAGAAAAACCTCCAGTCATGATAACTTACATTATATGCTTACCTCACTAGATATGAATCTCTTCATTGGAAAAGTATTTAAAAGTATTTTTTTTCATTTAAAACTTCCATAATTCCCTAGTATTTTAAATTACCGTCTCTTAAACATGTCATTTGTTGAGGGATAGAGTTATAGTGAAGTTCTTATATCTCAATATGAACCATTTATCTATGTGAATCAAATGTTCTAGTCTAGTTGATTTATTTTATATTCCTCTTGCCTGAAGGTCATGAAAATGACATTTATTTCTCATTCATTCCCTTGCATTGTAGTTGTATATCACAACTTGTCTTTTCTCCAAGTCCACGATAGATAAAAACTAATGGTATTTTGATTTGTTTGGTAGTGTGATGCACCTAGTATATCTTTTTCTGACCACTATTTTGAGTTATTTAATCAATTGTGCATCTAGTCTATTATCTTAAAGGAAGAATGAAAGACTATGTGTGATGTTGAAACATGCTTGTCTTTGTCTCTATAGAGGAATTCATCATGTATAGTTGCACATAGTACTTTGAAATTTTTTTGGGTTACTTGTTCTTTTCATTTGAATTTTTCATGAAGGTCGTCCCATGTCAGGATAGCCTTCCATTAAGGTATAAAATGTCAGGTATATGTTTTACATCATCTAGAATATCAGAAAGGAAATATATTTCTTACAAATTTACCTTAATGTGAAGGTCATATCCATACCTTTCACATAGTTGAGGAGAGGTGGGGATCCCAGAAAACCATACTTAGTGCATGCTTTGATGTTGGAATAATCAAGTTCCACAATCTTTTTGGTGCACCTATAAAGAATCTCTTCATGTTCTTTTCATCATTTTCTGAGTTTCTATCCTCTTCACCTTCCTTTCTATGTCTATTGTATTATCAAGGTTCTCTGCCTCAACATGATGTTCAATGTGCTGGGAAAATTGGAATTCACCACTTCTATCCAAACAATGATAGTGGTGGTTCTTAATACTGGAACAAGTCTTCTATTGCATTATGTCTATGGTTGTTTCTCCCACCACCCCTTATAGAAATTGACTACATTTTTTAATTGCATAATTATCCCATGGCTTCTTCTCTATTTATCGTAGTCACATGTTTGGGTTGTTGATTTTCCTCTTATGCAACCACTAGTTGATCTTTCTTGCCTACTACCATGTGTTTCTTCATTGACTGGCCTTGGGTGTCTATTGAGTTTATTATAGCTTCATCACCTTCTTTCAAGTCACTCATGCTTTGTATAGATTGTTCCCCATTGTCCTAATCTAATATTTACACCGTGGAACAATCTACAAGTGATTATATTATAGTAGTCACTTGCGTATTTTTTGTGTGGCCTACCATAGTTTTACCCACTTCATCATGGTTTCCAGTGTTGTATGAAGGTAACATGCACATCCTTAGTATTTTTGGAAAATATTTGACTTCTTAAATTTAAAACCTTCAGGCTTGTCACCTCCTTATGATGGTCTTGTTGATGATGAATTGTAGGAGGTTTCCTTCCTTTTTATGGTTTGATTCTTTGGATAAGATGTGTTTTCACTACATCTTGTACCTTTCTTTATGCAACTCATCACACTCCTAATGCAACTCCTCTAATCAATTCTCCATGTTCATCATGGCTTCACTCATTTCTTATCATTGGTTGCTAGTTTTTCTAGTTGTTGGGGAACACACGTGAGTGATTGCATTTGCACTGTTATTTCATTGACCGACATGGTTTGTATTTGCATGTTTGAAGATAAATTAGAAGTATTATGTGCATAAGTGAAACCCATCTCATGCATCATGTCAAATTTTCATCCATTCACCATGAATTTAGTGGATGTATTCAGTTGATTGCATTTTGGAGGAGTTTTCTTTGGGATTGCTCCTTCTCGTGGAGCAAGATAGGTTTTCTCATTTTGAGTCGACCATTCTGGTTACTTTCTTCTAGAACCCCTCGATGCAGAATAAATTTGAGAGTTGGAAACTTTTAGATCATTGTTCACTTTTTATTTTAGAATGATTTATGTAATCATCACTTATTCATTGACATCTTGATGAATGCAGATTAATCCTAGTTTTAGCTGCATTTTAGTATAATTTTACACTCACTTGCATCAACATACCTTGGATCTAGCTTGCATTTAGGTGTTCTTTATTTTATGATAGTTTATAAGGTTTTAATCCAAACTCTTAGTTTTCATGGTAATCTTGAGCTCCATTGCATGGTAGGATTGTAGGAGGTGGTTGTACCACTAATCGACTAGCAATCCCATGAAAGTTTTGATAAAATGGACAATACTTTCAATGATATGATCCTTCTTCAGGCTATATCGTCAAGTCATTTTCCATCAATTCTATCGTCATAGCCATGATGACCCACATAAATTGCCCCCAGATGGGTTCACTTCTCCCAAGAATATCATCGACATGATAAGGAATTCAACACAAAAAAGAATTCACCTGGATAAGAGTCTTGTTGAACGACCAAGAAGATTCGGTGCATGACTGATGGAAATCCTACACCATCGATCGATGAGCGGCCAAACCCTAATACTGTTAGGCAATCGACACCCCAATCCGTCTTCTCTCTAGCCCGATGAGATTCCTTCTTGACAAGACTTCTACACACCCACATTGATGGAGGTACCAAAAGTCATGACCCTTTGTCTACCTCCCTTGGCCAACCTCTTATATTTATGATGGATATGTATAGAGTCAGTGAGAAGGGTTCCAAACCCTAGCCACTACCTATTAATAGAAATCCACTGCCACCATGAAAAGGATCTGCCAAGTACACATCTAGGATGATGAATTCACTCCATAGCATATTCCTCCATCCTCCTTCAACCACCTTCATCAACCCCTTTCATTGTTTTACTGAACCACGAGAATCCAGACTCTGCCATTGTTCCAAATTATATAATTCAAATGATGATACACCAAGGACCTCCTCGGCCATCAATCCATCTTCCACCTGCTTCACTTTACATCAATAGCTCCAATTTGCAAGGAAGGAAGGTCAACACCCTCCAGACCCGCCCTAATGAATGTTTGAGGAGTGGTTTTTGTTGTATCAAACTTCATTATATTTGACCTCAAATCCAAGAATCTGAATACTAATACTTCCTCTTTATTGTCTATTGTGATGATGTCTTCTTCAAATTCTTCCACTTTTAATCTTGTATTTGCTGTAATGAGCGAGAACTCCCCTTGCTAGGGTGTAGGGAGTAGCCATGTTACTTAATTTTCTTCTCTATCCTACATCTATTATTTTATGAACCATATATGTTTGGAATTAATCATTTTATGCTTACATTCTTGCCTAGTTATCAAGTTTATATCTTTATCAAATCTTGGGTGTAGAGAACTTCGAACCTAGAATCTATAATATCGATTGATTCTTGTTAAACATTTGAGAAGAATTTTGTATAGATGTTTTCTAAAGCGATAGATGTTTGATCTCTAGGTAGCACGATGGCAATCATAGAGTGAGTCTATTGGAGTATGAATCTTAATGCTGGAAGGGGAATTTTCTTGGCATCAACATATATAGTTCCATGCTTAAATATGTTACAGTGATAGAGTAAATGATAGGAAGAATTGGTGAAACCTTATCCACCCTAGTATTCCCATCATGTAATAATCAACCCTTAATTCAATCCTTCCATTATTTGCAATTTAGCATAATCAACAATCAACCTTTTTTATTATATACAAGTTCATTTTCTAGTTACTTTGACCAGTCAACTCTTAAAAAATTTGTGTAATGTCCTCATATTCCACCTTTGTAAAACCCTAAGTGGTCATGAGGATGAACTCTGTAAATGTTAGGCAATCATTATGATAGTGTGTTGGAGAAGAAATATGTACATACATCAACAAACAAACTAAAGCATACACCATAACTTTTTTTTTAACATTCAGCATGGTTGTTAATTACAAATGTAATTATTACATCTTACATTTACACGTTGAAAAGAAAATTTACACAGTCTGAACATGTATGCAAACTAGGATCTTAACATAATAGGTACAACTTGTATGTTGCTCACTTCCTGTCTTTCCCCCCATGCTAGCTATAAACCAAAAACATACATGAAATAGTGGACCAACACATGAGGTGTTGTGTACATGGATAGACAAATACATATATTATAGTTACCATAATTTGAAAATATTTCTAGAAATAAAGAATAGAAGATCATGAGAAAATAGTTTTTTATCAAGCAAAATACACCAATTTTATTCATATTTCTAGATGAGTTGCATTATCAAGGTGGACTAGTACTAAAACATATATGTTGGGTCCTAACACGTGCACCAAGTACTCTGTCGAACTCCTCATACATTGTGTGCTCTAGGGAGGTGTAACATACTAAATTCTGGGCATTTTGCCTTTCGGTCCTCTTTTTCATCTTTTCCTTTCATTTCTATCCTCTTTGGCCTTTCTTCTCAATTCGTGGAGAATATAATGGCCAAATGAGCATTTGTTCACCTTTTCTCTCAATATTTGGGTTTATGCACAAATACCTCAGTGGAAGCTTAGTAATGGGTCAAATATGCAAAATGTCCACTTAAGTGATAAAAAGAATAAAGAAATTCGTGTTAGAACTTTAGAATATGTAAAAGGAGATAATTCCCAAAATATGCATAAAGGAAATAATAAATGTGGTAATTGGAAATAATATGGAATATAATGGATAAAAGGAGATAATGATGAATATATTGTCCAAAAAATCATATGTGGAAAACCATGAAGATAATTTGGATTTCAATCTCATTTTCTTGATTTAAAAGAAACTTAAGGGCCAAGTATCATCTAATTTGGGAAGAGAAATGCATATATTAAATTCATTATTAAAAGATAATAGGAAATGGGCCAATAAAGTGAAATAAAATACTTCATACCATCAAATTATAAAAATAACTCCAAATTCATAATCTAAACATAAAAATAAGCCTTTGGGTAAATTTGCAACTAAATTGGATAATGTTTGAATAATGAATAAAATAGGAGAGAGAAAATGTGTAGAATCTTTTGTTTATTTAATAAATAAATAAATAATCTCAACTTGTGAAAATAATAACAAAATCTTGTCCTAATATGTTAGGAAGACTTATGGGTGAAGTTACACAAATTTTAAGTAATGTTATCACCCCTTTTGAAGGAGGAAAGAGAAAATGACATTTTAATTATTTAACCTATTAAACTTACCCAAAATGTAAAAATAACTCTATATTTGGATTCTACGCGTCAAAATTAGTCAGAATATACATTTTAGTAAATTTTGGATATCGTTTGAGCCTCCAAACAAAGAGAGAGAAAAACATTCAAAATTAATAAGACACTTTGGTCAAATTTTAATACAACTAGGATTCATCTGCTTTTCCCATCCGTGAGATCGGACGGCTCTTGGTCCTTCATGGACCCGAATCCACTTATTCGATGACCTTGGTCATATTCTTCCTCTAACTGAAAAGGGAAACATGTGGTTTCTTTCTAAGAATTCAAATCCTAATATCTCAAGATATACTCGATGAACTTCGATGATTTTTGGTTCTACGAGTTCCTCGTGAGATTCCGCACCACTTTATTCCAAAATTTAAATGTTTTGATGAAGATTCGAGAAATCCCATAAGCAAGCCGGTGGCCTCTCTCACCACACCTAGCTAAACCCTAGCCTAGGCCACCTTGTCTATAAATGTCCATACCCCTAGATCCACTGTCACCTTAGCAACCCAACCCTGCCTTTGATTTCTCATTTCGTCATTGTTTGGGCCCTCATCTAGCCACTGAAGACACCCAGGTTGTGGCACCCTTCCCTCTCTGTTTCCTCTGCCATCGTCCCAATAAAAGGTATCATAAGATTCATGTTTCTCTAAGCTTCGATTTGCATGCTTAAATGCGAGTTTTGGTCGAGTATTCCATGTTTTCTCAAATTCACAAGCAAGCAGCAGGAAGCTGCTCACCGGTCCTCACTGGTCAGGTGCTTTGGGGAAGAAGGTCCCCACATTTTTACATTTTTTCCCTCCACCTCCTCTTCGTGCCTCTCTATTTGCAAGAAGGGCTCTTTGATCTTTTGGCATCTGTTTGACCCGCGTTTGACCGCGAGTGTTGTGGGGTTTCCTCGGCCGATAGCAAGAGATAGCAGGGTGCACGGGCCCCACCTCCTGACCCCACTTTGCTCTCTTCTCTTGTTTAATATTCAAATTTTTAATATTCTGATTGGTTGATATCAAAAGAATTCATATAAATTCATCTAGTGGTCAAAAATTAAAAATAAGTAGTGTTTTGAAATCAAGAGAACGAGATCTGTCCATTAAAAATATTTTCGAGGTTTGATTTTGATGTTTGCAAAAAAGTATTTTTGGAACGATTTAATTAACTAAAAATCACCAAAAATAACCTAAAAAATCCATATTTTCAAAATACATAATATTATATGTTATTTTGATTAGAAAACCCTATCTAAGACAATGGTGATGTTTTTAGAGTCTAATTCAAAGGTTTGCATAAACAGTTAGTAACTTTAGGGTTTTGACCTTTTAATGAATGAACTTATCATTAATACATGTATGCGATGATGAAATTAGGGAAAGTGGATCTGATCTCATGTAAAGGTTATGAAAAGTGGTTTTAGTGCTTTAAAGATTAAAGGTATGTGCATCTACACCTTCAGTTGGGAAATTTATTATACCTTTACCCATGTTCCCTAATGAGGCTTAATTTGACCTAATCCATTATTCTTGAAACTTAATTTGTTTATTCCTCAAAATTAGTTGTAGTATTATCTTTCTTGGGTTTTATACCCCACTGACATATTGTATGAATCCTTTGATTAATCTTGCCATAAATCTTTTGCTAGCATGTAGTTATATGTTCTATTTAATCGTAAAGTAGTGGTACTTAGGTGCAACCACCCACAGAGGGCATGTATATAATTGCCCTATGGGAGTGTGTGTATTTCTCCCCATAATAATATAGGTGACTGGGAATGTCTTATTCTCCCCTCACCTAAGGTTAGAGGTCTGGTAGGTGCCTCAACCCTACTTAGTTAGGTAGACATATTAATTTACATGCAAATCCTTCATTTATACTTGTTATTGGCAAGTTTCTTTGTTTAAAGCCTCATACTCTTGATGTCTCACCTTTTGATGAATCCCTAGCCTGATTTACTTATTATATTTATCTTGTCACCTTCAGTATAGTTTAGTGACACATACTTTTATTTTCCTTCCCTCTTGCTGGGTGCTTTCCCAACCACCTAGATGTGGAGCAAGGTGATGGATAAGGCATGAAGATCATATCGTTGGCATGGACTTACCTGATGGATATGTTTCTTGGAGACAAAAGTGGAGTAGTATAGACTTCCCTTTATATAGATCCTTTTTGTGTATCCTAATGTAAACCCTAGTGGGAAAATTTGATGTATTTTTGTACAATCTTTTATGAAATTGAATATAGTCAGAATAAAAAAATTATCCTGCTACTTTCCAATGTGTTTTGTTTACCATATTTTAGTAAGGAGGTGATCTCACCTCTTTACAGGAGGAGCACTAGTTAACATTAATCCATTCCCTTGAATGAAATAATGAACACCATAAGTAACTTTAGAACAAATACTCATAATTTATGTTTCAAGTGAAAAAAGCATCAAAAACTTATAATAACACTACATCAATATTTGCAAATAGGAGAGCATACATCTGTCATTATTCACTAAGAAAACAATTTATATAATTAAATAAGTCCCACATACCTCAGTCCAAAAATTCCTAATACATCCATGATCATCTAGATCCATGATCACTCACCTGATTAATAATAATTAGCCATCATCAATATAGGTATGTGTTATTCTCTGTATTTTAAGTCCACATTAGGGTTTAGCCAATACTAAGTTAAAATGATCTTAGTCTTGTATTTGCTATTTTTATACTGATATATAGGTAATAATCAACCCCTACATATTCTCTAGAATTAATATTGAATTGAATGCATCAAACTAGTCATGATTGAAGAAAGGCCTAATATTTGGATATAATACTTATATCCAAGTTAATAATCAATGTGGAAATGATTTTAGTATTCATAACTATTTCTATCATATTTAATGTACCTCGTTTGTTGACTATTTCATTAAATAATATGTAAAGAAGGAGTGTTATCATGCATATAAGAAACTATCATTTAATGTTCTTCAAAAGTCTTATTTAGGGATCCAATAAAAAGAAAGGGGATAATTTTTTGAGTCCTGAGGTATCTTTGAGCATTAGTTGTCCAAGGGTTACTAAGTATTTTCTGAGCTAATGGTATATAAATGGAAATTAGGAGAATATTTTACCTTCAAAAATAGTCACAGTTGGATCATGCCCTAGTGCCGCTAAGATTGTGCCTTGAAGCCCATCAAGGGTGTGACCCCTATTGGATCAGGTTGTAAGTCGACCACCTTTTAGATAGAACCTTCCTAGTTTTTTTTTGTAAAGTTGGGCCTACACTCTCCTCCCTCACTTCCCTTCCACCTTCACATGCTCCTTGAAATTGGTCTATGTTAAGGAGGCACCGCCACAATGTTGGATATATGATGTGCTAAAGGTGAAACCTTGTGGCCTCTCCATCAAGGACCCAGGGTTAAAGAAGCTCTGCTTCCCTCTTCTCCTCCTCACCGGTGTCATTTCTTAGCCAGAGGAAAAAGGGGCATAGTACTAGAGGGACACTTGATGCTCCTTTTTCATTGCAAGGATAGATTTTCAGTGGGTCTCATGTTGTCCAAGAAGCCATCCCTATTATTTTCAAAAGAGGGATTTGACTTAGTCCCTATCATCTATTCCTCGTTGGTTCCTTGATCCTTGGTTTGGTTCAACTTCTTAGAAATGCCTATATAAACGATGCACATCACTGTTGTGGGAATAAAAATAGAGGGGAAAGTGTTTCCTTGCCTTCAAACTTGCGTATGAAGAATGTAGGAGCTAAGATGGAACTTCAAAAGACTAAAGATCCTCTTGGTTTCATGCATGGAGCTCTAGGATTTCCCTCTCAATTCCACTAGTGTCTCATCAAAACTAGGGTTCAACGACTAGGGAAACACCACCAATACTGCAACAAGTCATCTTCTCCATCTCATGGGGTCACCACGGTTGATTTTCTCTACTCCATGGTGCTCCTCACCCTTCATAGGTCCTCTTGTGGTCGTGCATCTCACATTGGGGTGTGGTGAAGATATTTGAAAGGGAATGGAGGAGAACTTTCTCACCCCTCCACCATTCTGTGGTTGTCTTCGATACATATCCCTTACTATTCTGTAAAAAAATATATTAAGTTAGGAAAACACTAGTATCTTGAGGTGGGATCTAGTGGGGGTGATAGTTCTGTGAATTGAACTTCAGGTAGATGTGGGAAAATGGAGGTGGGAGACAAAGTCTTTTCCATCTGATATAGATCTTGGAGCCAGTAGGAATTCAGCCCAATAAGAGGATGCAATGACACATCCATGTCACAGACTATGTCAAACATTCCTAAGAACAAAGTTGTGTAGACTTATTTAACTCAATAATTTGCATCTTCTAATCTTAATAACTTCCAACAAGGACCTCGATTCATTAACAAATTTTAAACACATATCCCTTATCATATAATTTCTCATCCAACAATGTTTGGGAACAAATTGTCATTACATGATCATGTAAATAAATTCTTCAAATAACCTTGAGAATAGGTGTAGAAACCTTGAATTCAATTCAATTAATTATCAAATGTCGATTTAAAAAGTCTAAAAACACTTGCTTTGATAGTTACAAACCTCAGAGCTCATCAATTGTCCACTTTAGCTTATTGTGACTACTAAATTGACATCTTGGCCTCATAAGTACCAAATTTGACTGATAAAAGTTATTCATCATTACTCAACACATTCATGTGTCATCCTCATAATTATTTTTCTGGAATCATAGTTTTTTTGTTAGAAAAAATTCACAATCTATTAACCAAGTCCTCAATTTGAGTTCAACCAATTACAAAACTTTGAGAAATCCTTATTCTCTGCATTGAGTGTAAAGCCCTAAAATTAGGATTGTCACGTTCAACCCACCTAAAATATAATTCATCCTTGAAATTCAACTTTACTCATACTCAAAGGTATCAAAGATTCCAACTTCATACAAGGCACCACTCCGAAGAGTCAAAATTGTAAAAGTTGGTGAAACACCCAGAGTTGTCATGTTAAGATACTAAAGCATCTAGGGTGTAGTCACGCCACCTTATATAGGTTGAAACATCATTGATAAACTTAGTCATAACATGGCATTCTTAATTATAGAAATTGCATCCCTTAAACCTATGAATACAATTTCATTCATTATGTAAATGTGAGAAGGTGTTACTATGGGTTTCATCTCTCACCATGCTCACCTATGTAAGGTGATATCAAGATTTCATGTCATTATTTACTAGAATAATCACATGTAACATCATTAACCCAGTTTATGATCAAATTCATACTAGAATCTCATCATTAGGAAGGGTGAATTTACATGCTAGAATATAGGGTTTTACTCATGTGGAAATAAAATGGAGGAAATTTGATACTTTGTTATTAGAGATGGTAAACTCCCATCCTATGTATAGGAGAGGAGGCAAGCACAAGGAAGCATAAGAGAACCCTAATGAGACAAGACAATTAGGCCCATGTCCATAATAAATCAATTAATTTAACACTCTCCCTCAAGTTTGAGCATGGGATAAACACATGTCCAACTTGTTAATACATGAAAGGTATAAAATAGCCTATGTAAAAATTGATCTCCCTTGACAAGAAATGATCTTCCCCTGAATCTTACAATGCAAAAATTGAACACTCTTAACACTCCATGGAAGAATGTAGCACGTAGCAGGTAGTAAGCGGTCTTCTTCTCTTGATGAAAATAACATTAATGCAGAAGCAGTGGCAACATAATAGACTCCTCTTAAAATTATAGTTTTCAAACTCGTAGAAGCAACCACAAATAAAATTTTAGAATCTTCGACGAGCAATTGGAACAATGTAGATGGTATAGAACACATATAGAAGTCATTTGAATGGCCATTATTGTCAAAGTATTTCTACACAAGAAGCACCAATACTAGAATAATGTATGGTAGTTGGGATAATAACACTGCTATAGAAACATTGCACCACAACAGGTGGGCACATTTTCAAGACATTCTAATATAGGAAAACGTGAAAATACAGAAACTGGACAACATGGTCAGATGGTATGGCTTCTTCTCTTCATCTTCTCTATTCCGTCTCATTTTTCCCTCTACTTGTCTTCCTCTATTTTCCTCCTCACGCCAACCATGAAAAAGATCATGAAAGTAGTTGGGGTGGAGAGTCATAAATATTGATAGTGGAATGACGTCACAGAAATAGGCACGGTAGGAAGAAAAAATAACTACTGGAATAAGTACAGTATAATAGAACACAAATACTAATAGAATGTAAACTCGGTAGAAAGAGGAGTAACACTACTAGAATGAAACTGTCTAGGAAAAGTAAAACAATATCGGAAAAAGCACGATAGGAGGAAAAACTAATACATTTCCGCTTTTTTTTGCTTTATATACTAGAACGGGTTCTTTCATTTGCCAAATAAATAAATAAAAACATCAAGTCTTTGTTGGTCTGGTACCATGTGAAAAATAAGATGTGTTGGTATGTATGCCCTGAGAGCCAATCATGGGATGATTGGTGGGATACATTAAGATTGATTTGATAAACATCAAAGGCAAGCTTCCAATTCTTTTTGGTTCAGTCATATGAGATAGTGATAGAACAGATTGAATGTCTAGAGAATGACAGTACTCAATGATGTATGCCTTCAGGTTCATGACCTGAACGATGAGATCATACGGATGCTAAGAGTTTGTACATTCTTGTTATGTCCCTAGTCGGATGTCATTGTGGAAGGTAAATAGACAGCAATGACACACAAGGCTAGATTGTGGTGTTGGTTGATGACAGAATCTCATTAGTCATGATATAGAGATATCAAACCAAACACATAGGTACTTGTTAGAGAACAAGTGTACCGGACAGACCCACTTTGAGTTTGACACATGGAACCATGAGATGGTAGTCACAGTCAGTACTCACAGTGATGGTGGTGAGTGTGATTCTTAGACCTAAAATCACTACACTCAACACATGTCGTTGGGCACACTTTGACATCATCAAACGCAGTCCTGAAACATGGGTTGTTATAAAGGTGATGATTGGGTGGCTTTGACACATGGGGCTTTTGAGGGGTGAGTGATAGATATGGGATTTGTCCCTCCTGAGGGAGTTTGATATCCAAGGCCACTTGATGAGTAGGATTGAGATAGGCGTGTGCACGCATGTGTGAATCAGTATGTGATATTGATGTCATACATATCTCCTTCAATCTACTCTGAGATCAAGAAAGTGAATGAACGTTGACAGGATGACTGTTCCATGCCTTGAGTTCATTCGGGATATCAGTGACAAAGGAATTATACATTGAATGTAACACCATTCACGGATTGTAGGATGAAAGTTGTTCTCCAACTTTCTACTTTCACTTGGGTAGCACTGATGTGTGACTAGGCACCGCTCTTTGCTTGTGAAGTCATAAGTGTTATGGACTTTCACTGCCAACGTGAAATGGACCTGCAGGGTCACACACATAGGATTTAACCTGGAAGAGGAGTTTTGTCCACAAAGCAATGTTTAGATTGATTACTAAAGGATTTAACCTGTGAATCGATCATTTCAAGTTGCGAACCGGTTGCTTTTTGTGGAAAATTCGCGAACCCTTCTACTCCTGCTTTAGTCCCATATTGCCGGACACAGAGAACCCTGTCCCATGACCCGCCTATATATATAGGGGTATTGGGGGCTTCTCAAAGTACAACTCAATGCAAGCCGATTGCTTTGTGAAGTTGTCGTTCTCTTTGGTTTTGGTAACCGTGAGAGATCCCGAGCAAGTGCTTCCCGCAAAAGGGAGGTGCAGAAAGGGAAGGACAACTACAGTTGCAACTGGTAGCAGGAGAGTGTGTTGGCGACTAGTACGTCAACAGGAGGGTGCGACTCCTTCCACTTCCTTGTGGGACAAGGAGTGTGGAGTTCCAGGTGGTCCGTGTGGACTACTACAGAGGCGGGAGGACACTGCCGCTCAGGAGGACAACTGTCATCTGACAGTCTAGTAGGAGGAGGAGTCGTCAGTCCCGATGCGACCAGGAGCTGCACAGACACCGTCCAAGACCGGAGTTGAAGACCGCGCATTGCGTGAGGTATTGTCGCCGAGCAAGCCTCAGGACAAGGTATGATTCCACAAACCATCCTTTCCTATTATATAGACGTTGACGTGTTTCCTCGGTATGGGTTGGGGGAGAAATTTTTTTTTTGTTTCCGCTGCCTTCTCTGTCTCCCCTAAAACCCAACAGTGGTATCAGAGCCACGTCAGCTGTTCTATATTTTAGGAATATCGATATGATCAATTTTGTTTTGTCGCCTTTATTTATTGCATACGATGCAAATAATATCGGCTTTATGCATGTCCAATCCTAAATCCACAAATCCCTAATTACATATATGATATGTATTATTAATGCACTTGATACACGTTGCCCTTAAACGAGTTTTGTGGTGGATGTGTGTAGCATGATTATGGCCTATAAACCCCTATCTGTGTGTGGATGTTTGTGGTTGCTTGCATCTCGGTCTGCGCACCGATCTTCCCTCTCTTATTCCTGATGTAACTCGAAATAATTCGAGATTCTTTCCTACCTTTGCTCCCCCCGAATGTAACTCGGGGTTTTCCCTTTTAAAGTAATGTAATAAATAGGATAGATTTTATTTCCTGTTATGTCGAAGACCGGCGAACATCAAGACGACAGCTGAAACGATCGGTTCAAGGCGTGAACCGATCGGTTGACGTTCCAGACGGTCGGTTCAAGGAGTGAACCGATCGGTTGGTGACCAGTTCGAGGAGCGAGACGAGCGGGTGGTGGACATGACGAGATGCACGACGACCACGAGAACCGATCGGTTGGAGGAGCCAACTGATCGGCTGGTGGCACCCAGACAACCGACCAGAGAGCAAAGATCATTCATGAGATGAGTTGATCAACTCGGAAGACAAAGGCACATAGTTCATCTTGTAAAGGTTTCATGTGATGTAGACCTAGATGACTGTGATTCCTCTTGGCTCGAGGAATCACATTAGGATGGCCATAATCATCACTTTTATCGTTTTGTGCATGTTTTCTGTGGGATATAGCATGTATATGATACATACTATGTATTGTGGTGATTGGATATGTATATGTATATAAAACCAAATCCCTCATTAAAATATTAAGTTTTAGATGCCTTCCAAATGCGACACACGTGAAAAGCTTGTTCAACCAAGTGTGGGCACGCCCTAGCGTGGTGCACCATCTACCTTGTGGAAGCGTGAAGGATGAATGTGTGGGTCTGCCCTAGCAGGGTGCATATTCATCGTGTTTGCTTTGGGTCGGACTTAACAAGGTGACCTAGATAGGATCTAGTGCCTTGAGGCATGGAGATGATCATTGCAAGGAGTTGTATATGACATCTTATCAAGAGTTGCATATGATGCAATTGGCAAAAGTTGCCTACCTGAGAGATCTATGTTGTGGGTGACAGCCCTAGCTGGTCCATGGCTTAGAGGATTTCAGGATCTTGCCCACTAGAAGGTTGTACGCTGCAATCTTCCGAATTGATGGTGAGGGCTATCAATTTGAACTAAAATAGTGGGAGCGATAATTAATTAAAGGCCTAATTTTATCGTCAACTTTTCAAATCAATCAAACAAGTCAAAAATGAGTTTTTGGACTAAAATTGCATATATTTCCTTTTGTTAAAATAAATGGTTAATCAACAAATCACTTTATTTGCGATCGGTCTTTGAAACCAACAAATTAAATGGGAATAATTCCACGACTGGTTAGGATGGTGAGAAGTGTTCTCAAAGAGCGAAAGCTCCAAGTCCTAGTTATACCAGAACCAGATGAACTCGATCCCACCACATCAATGGCTGAAAGTATGATTATGGAAGCATACTGAGAAACACATTGATGAGGAGTGCTTGATGTTGTGTTCTCTGAACTATGAGTTGCAGAGACAACATGAGACATATGATGTCTCCAAAACACTGTCCTAGTATGGCATGATAGAAGGAGATCCAGTAAGGTATTCACACACTCAATGTGATTGGGTATGTGGAAAGACCTGACTAAGAAGGATTCCATCTGAGCCAAGAGTTGGCTATTGGTATGATACTGCAAATGTTGCGAGAATCATACAATTCATGATAAGCTACAACATGAACAACTTTGACAAGCGTTGACAGAGTTGTTGGACATGTTGAGGATAGTAGAGGAAAAGATGAAGAAAGACAAACCATAATCTTTGATGTGATCAAAGAAAAGGTAAGTCTTAAGGGCAAGGGCAAGGGCAAAGCTAAGAAGTGTTCTGATGCTAGCCAGCAATCCAAGCCGTCTTCAGCCTCAAGGCACATGGGGAAAGGGTGTATCAGGGAACTGACCTCTATATCTGGAAGAACAAAAGAAGATGAAGGAGGGGATGGAGATTTCCACCTAAGGTATCATGAAATGAACCACTTCTTTATCCGAGGTATATGATACCAAGATATGGATATGTCATATATGATATGCAATATCCGCAAAGAAGTGATGGCCTTTGTGAAAGGACCAAGAAAGAAGTACCCATCATTGGAGCAAGTGTTGCGGCCATAGATAGGAGTATCTTTCAGTTTATTTCAGCCTAAAGGGCACGAAATAGAGTTGAGAACTGCTATTTCATATATTGCCAATAGATAGAAACACTTTATTATTGCATATTGTATGACAATGATGGCAATTAATAAAGTTGATGTTTCAATCTTAAAGATATGATCTTTGTGGCAATGCCTTGTTTATCTTGTGATACATGGTATGCATAAGATAAAATGATACCTAAAGTTATTGATAACTCAAACAGTCAAATTAGCATCAATCATGAGAAATTCATTTCTAGTTTCCATATGATGGATAAACCTAGACTCTTTTGGTTAGAGAACCATTAAGAGACATGAATATCTTGGACATGATTAATCAATCTTCACTAAAGGTAGTGGGAGAGTGATTATCCTATTAGGTATAATACATGTGATGTATTTACATACCAATTGGAACAAATGCTAATACTTCAAATGGTGTTTAGAGAAATACGAATATGAACATCTTGAAGTGTTCAAGATTGTCATAGATGAAGTACAAATTTGGTAAAGTATTAATTCTTGATGAGATCAATGAATGAAATACTTGGACCAAATGTTTGAGATCCTTATGAGTGATTATGATAGTGTATCATAGTGAACTCATGATTAAGGCATGGTGATGTCTAAATCAAGAAGGAATCATACTCTAAGGAGTTAGAGAATGATTATCAAATAACTGAATTCTTCTTAATAAAAGAATACCCCACACTAATAAAGGACATTAAGAATCACAAGGGTTGTGAATTCTTATATTCTTGACAGATACACCTCAATTATCTATGTGATAGTTTTTCATGTGATGAGTCAACTATCTAGATGAATATGAGGAACCGAATCTTGAGTTATGGTTTATAACCATTACATCCTAAATGACTTCCATGTGAACCGTAAGGTATGACCTTGATGGTAGAAATCATTAAATCATATCCATAAGTGCAAATAAGTCTTAAGTGTTAAGACACATGGATAACATTTTGAGAAGGATGATGCTTGTTGATTGCAACTTAATGACTAAGACATTTGGCATAAGGATACTAAAACCGCATTCCTTTGAGGAATAAAATCAGGATGTGTACGTGACAAAGCCTATAAGGTTTATGAATCCATTAATGCAAATGAAGTCTATAAGTTACAATGGACTAATCAATGTGATTGATTGAGTACAAGCAACTCAAAATTGGATCTTTACTTTGATGAAATAGTCAAAGGGTTTGACTGATATGTCAAAGATAAAGACGGGATCTGTGATTTAGTGGGAGCGTATTCACATTCCACATATTGATGTGAAATGGAATTGTTCTAGAATGGAAATCCAAAAGTGGAAATTATCTTTAAGGAAGATAGAGATGTTTCCTATGTGATAGGAATAGAGATCTATAGAGATAGTTCTCGACAAATCTCTTGACCTGGAAAAGAGAGAGCATACATTGGCAATCTGTACTGAAGGGTTCAGTATGCACAGATTCAGTGGGAGAAAACTTGTCCATGTTATATGGATATTAGTATCCCAAGGCCAAGTGTCCAATTATTATGAAGAATGGGAACACTAAGAATAGATATGGATCTATCATGTATGTAATCATCCCATTGTCTTGCATGTATGCCATGGAAAGAATAAAATGCATTCATCATCTTGTATGTAGGACATGGCAATATGATGTGCTCATCCTAATAACTCGTATGTAGGACATGACGAGTGGATGTCTGTCTGCTTCCAGTAAGGGTTACTGGAATACCATGAGAACTTGATGAGTACTTGGGAAGTACTAGTTCTATGGAGATAAGGAAGAGTTCGATGTAAAGAGTTACATTGATGCGAACTTCCGAAAGGACAGAAAAATTAATCGAAAAATATACATAGGATGTATAAAAGTGAAAGTTTGTTGATAATTGGAAGTGTTCCAATAAAACCATTTAAAAAGGAAAATGACGAGTATCTGTGTGTTAGTGAACAACAGTGGATACTATATGGATCTAAAAGTTCATGAGATGAACTTATATTCCACTCATTGATGACAAGTATGGAATCCTTGATCATGCAATGTGGCTAAAGGTTAGCAATGGAATACTAGATCGCATATTACGGCAACTCCATCTCATACGTGCGACGTACAACGAAGAGATGAGAGACATGCGATTTATACTGACTTTGGCAAGGTGTTGCCATTACTCACTATGTTCGCACTAAGAGCACAGTAACATGTGTGACATGTTTAAGGATCACTATGAATATGATTCATGGGTGATTGGCTCGCAGTACAAGTGGGAGTCTGTTGGTATGTATGCCCTGAGAGCCAATCATGGGATGATTGGTGGGATACATTAAGATTGATTTGATAAACATCAAAGGCAAGCTTCCAATTCTTTCTGGTTCAGTCATATGAGATAGTGATAGAACAGATTGAATGTCTAGAGAATGACAGTACTCAATGACGTATGCCTTCAGGTTCATGACCTGAACGATGAGATCATACGGATGCTAGAGTTTGTACATTCTTGTTATGTCCCTAGTCGGATGTCATTGTGGAAGGTAAATAGACAGCAATGACACACAAGGCTAGATTGTGGTGTTGGTTGATGACAGAATCTCATTAGTCATGATATAGAGATATCAAACCAAACACATAGGTACTTGTTAGAGAACAAGTGTACCAGACAGACCCACCGTGAGTTTGACACATGGAACCATGAGATGGTAGTCACAGTCAGTACTCACAGTGATTGTGGTGAGTGTGATTCTTAGACCTGAAATCACTACACTCAACACATGTCGTTGGGCACACTTTGACATCATCAAACGTAGTCCTGAAACATGGGTTGTTATAAAGGTGATGATTGGGTGGCTTTGACACATGGGGCTTTTGAGGGGTGAGTGATAGATATGGGATTTGTCCCTCCTGAGGGAGTTTGATATCCAAGGCCACTTGATGAGTAGGATTGAGATAGGAGTGTGCACGCATGTGTGAATCAGTATGTGATATTGATGTCATACATATCTCCTTCAATCTACTCTGAGATCAAGAAAGTGAATGAACGTTGACAGGATGACTGTTCCATGCCTTCAGTTCATTCGGGATATCAGTGACAAAGCAATTATACATTCACTGTAACACCATTCACGGATTGTAGGATGAAAGTTGTTCTTCAACTTTCTACTTTCACTTGGGTAGCACTGATGTGTGACTAGGAACCGCTCTTTGCTTGTGAAGTCATAAGTGTTATGGACTTTCACTGCCAACGTGAAATGGACCTGCAGGGTCACACACATAGGATTTAACCTGGAAGAGGAGTTTTGTCCACAAAGCAATGTTTAGATTGATTACTAAAGGAGTTTAGTAGTTCAATTAAACACTCAATCAGTTGATAGCTTAATATCATATGGTTCAAGGTGTTGGACGCATTGATTGGAGTATCGGATTGATTGAAATCGCAATTGACTGATTTTGCCCAACCTGTGCTCCCAACCGATCGGCTCATGTGATGAACCGGTCGGCTGAGGTTGCTGAACTGGTCGGCTGGAGTGTCTAGGCCGATCGGTTCATGCCCAGGTTGAAACGACCGGTTCAAGGGTTGAACCGATCGGCTCAACTGGTGCAACCGACCAGTTGGGAAAAGTCATGTCGGCAAGAATTTTCCTTTGGTTTCAAATTGCCCAATTCGATTGGGAATAACATTGGTATTCGATACCAATTGGGAACGAAACAAGGAAAGTCTTTTTGAGCCGAATTAGGACTATGAACCGATCGGTTCAGGGCACCAACCGATCGGTTGGAGTGCCCCAAATGATCGGCTCAGGTCCAACTGATCGGCTCAATGGCCGAACCGATCGGTTCAGTTGTGAACCGATCATTTCAAGTTTTGAACCGGTTGCTTTTTGTGGAAAATTCTCAAACCCTTCTACTCCTGCTTTAGTCCCATATTGCTGGACACAGAGAACCCTGTCCCATGACCTGCCTATATATATAGGGGTATTGGGGGCTTCTCAAAGTACAACTCAATGCAAGTCGGTTGCTTTGTGAAGTTGTCGTTCTCTCTGGTTTTGGTAACCGTGAGAGATCCCGAGCAAGTGCTTCCCGCAAAAGGGAGGTGCAGCAAGGGAAGGACAACTGCAGTTGCAACTGGTAGCAGGAGAGTGTGTTGGCGACTAGTACGTCAATAGGAGGGTGTGACTCCTTCCACTTCCTTGTGGGACAAGGAGTGTGGAGTTTTAGGTGGTCTGTGTGGACTACTACAGAGGCGGGAGGACACTGCCGCTCAGGAGGACAACTGTCATCCGACAGTCCGGTAGGAGGAGGAGTCGTCAGTCTCGGTGCGACCAGGAGCTGCACAGACACCGTCTAAGACCGGAGTTGAAGACCGCGCATTGCGCGAGGTATTATCACCGAGCAAGCCTCGTGACAAGGTATGATTCCACAAACCATCCTTTCCTATTATATAGACGTTGACGCGTTTTCTCGGTATGGGTTGGGGGAGAAATTTTTTTTTTGTTTCCGCTGCCTTCTCTGTCTCCCCTAAAACCCAACAAGATGGAGACAAATATGATACTTTGTTATTGAGAGATGGCAAACTCCCCTCCAATATATAGGTGAGGAGGCAAGTACAAGGAAGCATAAGAGAATCCTAATGGGCCAAGACAATTAGGCCCATGTACATAATAAATCAATTAATCTAACAACCCCATTGTCTGAGAGTTATCATTAAGCTAGTGGCTTAGATTAAGAAGACCTGAGGTTGAGAACATTATTTTTTAATCATAGAATCTATGATCCAAAATTTTTAAAAATCGAAAACTCATAATTTAAAACCTATATGTTTCACTAATACGGAAGGAAGAATATTATACTAGGTCAATCTTATTTGAGTGAACCTTCATACATATATCATCTTTATAGCTCAAGTAAGGTTTCTAACATAATACTTAAGAAATAGAAGTATAAGGATCAACATGTATGAGTACTTTATGCCCAACACATTTTACTCTAAGAACCAATGTTTCACATATCACCTCACTTGCAACTAATGATGAGATTCACAAGTTTCACTCACTCAAGCTAGGACCTAACCAAGTCAAGGAACCAACTTAGGACCATGAGTCTTCTACCTATAGCATTGTTTTTTTGTCCAACTCTTACAACTAGCATTAGGATTCAACTCAACTACTTAGGAGTAATCTAGCTTAAGACACATCATTTCAGACATATTTCATATTTCTAAAATATTGGAGGCTAGGTCCTATGACCTTCTCCTATTGGGTCTAACTCCTAATGAGTTTACTCTGTATATTGTCCTAACACTAGAGTTCCTCCTTTATAAAAGAGATTTGAACTCATTTATATTCAACCTTATCCTTAATTATATTACCTTACATAATAGCTGAGTATGTTCTTTCATCATCAACACTTAGGTCAGGTTCTCCAAAAATAAATTCATATACAAACCTAGATAAGTAAAATATAAATGTATATCCTTATATATCAAAATTAGATAATATCATCCATACCCTTATATCATACACCATTCCATCGTCTATTTTATATGTCACATATGTTGATATGTCTCTAGACATCTAACTTAAAACTGTTATCTCATATAGATTGATGTCACTCCCTTTCACTTAGGATTCATGACTACCTCCTACTCTCATGTGTGTAGGGACACTTTTTCATATTTACTTATATATAAAATATTATATAGTTTTTATCTTACAAAACAAACTTCATAGGAAAACTGAGTTCAAGGCTCGAGCCAACCAGAGACAAAACTAAATCAGCAAAACTGTGTACCCAACACACAATAGACACTGCAGTGCCATGTTATCTAACAAAAATGGTGAGAACAAGGTGTAGACTAGTGTATGTACCCAATACATAAGAGTTCTATATGGAAAGGGTTTCATAGACTTGTCTAAATATAGTTCTCAAACATCCAGGTTCCAACCTAGACGCTAAGTCAAACTTAGTTATTATATAACAACTTACAATGTCTCTAGGGTTTTGAGTGAAAGGTCAAATTTAGTTTTGTGTTTCATGATGAGTAATTGTCAAGTATAGCTATGGTTAATTCTCTGATATCAAATGTAAAATCCTTGTATTCCACCTTCCTGAAACCCCGAGGGGCCGACAGGACAAACTTCAGAAATGTTAGGCAATTATATCAGAGTGTGTTGTATAAGAAATATGCACATAAATGAAAAACAACCATAAGCATACACCATAAACAATCTCAATATTCAACATGTTTATTAATTACAAAGAGAACTATTACAACTTGCAGTTATACATGCAAAAGATAATTACATAGTCTAAACACGTATGCTAACTAGGATCTTAATACAATAGGTACAATTTGTATGTTTCTCACTTCCTATCATTTCTCCTATGCTAGATCTGAACCTAAAACATATGTGAAACTGTGGATCAACACACGAGGTGGTGTGTACATGGGCCCAAAGATACATATATTTATGGTTTTCATTATTTGAAAAGATTTGTAGGAAGAAAGAAAAGAATATCATGGTAAAACACTTCTTTATCAAGAGAAATATGCCAATTTTATTCATATTTCTAGATGTGTTGCATTATCAAGGTGGACCAGTACCAAAACATATTTGTTGGGCCCAACCTCGTGTACCAAGTACTCTGGGAAACTCCATGTACACCACGTTCTCTAGGGTGGTGTACTAGTCAACATTAATCCATTCTCTAGTAAGGGGGTGTACTAGTCAATATCAATCTATTCCCTAGTAAGGGGTATAATGAACACCTTAAATAACTACAAAACATCTACCACAATTTTGTTTCTAGTGGAAAATCATCAATTACTTATATTGATACTACATCCGATATTAATGATTTAAAGAAAATCTTGCAAGAAGACATTAGAACTCATGATGTTTCTTGTGAAGAGACCTTTAATTTGCATGCCATGTTGTTTTACAAGATTAGTGACTTTCTATTATATGTGAATTTTTCTAGATACAACATAAAAGGAACCAAATTATCTTCTAAATGTGTGGAACATGGTGATTCAATACGACTAAAAATATGGTGGAAAGGCCATATATCTTGAGCCTCAAGGTTTCTCCCGAAAGTGCATCCTTACTGAAGGTTTCACGAAGTATTTAATGTTTCATGATGCTCGAGTTTCAAGATAACTCAATGTAGTGAAATTTTGAATAGAAATGTAGCGAAACATGTTTTCAATTTTAGAGGATTATGTATAATAGCTCAAAATTAAAGTTAGCACAAAAATTTGGTCTTTACAACTCACCTCCCCTAAAAGTGACTTTGTCCCAAAATCTAGACTAGATGTATTCTTCAAGGTAACTCTTTATACATATTTCTCTATCTGTCTATTAACTGAGGGCTCATCAAGGGAAGATAGAGATATATGTGAATGAAACATCTAATATAGTATCTCAGCCTTAGTAAATTCCAACATTTTGAATGGTTTTCTCATATTTAATGTACCTTGTTTGTGGATTATTTCATTAAACAAACCCTAAAAAGAAGTATTATTGTCTATATTAGAAACAATCATTTTTTCCTTCAAAAGCAAGTTGTAGGGATTCAATAACAATAAAGGGGATATGTTTTTGAGTCTCCAGGTATTTTTGGAGCATTAATTGGCCTAGGGAGACATTTACTAAGCATTTTCTAATTCAGTGGTATATATTGGAAACTAGGAGATCATTTTACCTTGAAACACGCACACGGTCAGATCCTAGCCTAACAGTCACTAAGATTGCACCTTTTAAACCATCAGGGACACGACCCCTGTTGGATCAAGTTGTAATTCGACCAGCTTTTGGATTGAACCTGTTATAGGTTGTGAAATTGGGCCTACACTCTCCTCCCTCACTTTCATGCTACGATCGCATCCTCCTTGAAACTAGTCTAAGCTGTTCTGTGAAGGAGGCACCACCACAATGTTAGATCTCCAGTGTGCTAAAGGTGCAACCTTGTAGTCTTTCCATCAAGGACCAAGGGTCAGATAAGCACTACTTACCTCCTCTCCTCCTCACTTTGCCACATCTCAACTAGAGGCAAAAGGGGGAGGAATACCTAAAGGGCGCTCGATGCTCCTCTGTCATAGTAAGGATAGACTATCAGTGGGTTACTTGATATCAAAGAAGTAATCCCTGTTATTTTTTAGAAGAGGGATTTGATTGTGTGTCTGCCTTCTATTGCCCTACGGGCCCCTTGATCGTTGGTTTGATACTCAACAAAGCCAAGCTAGCCAATGCATAGCACTGTCGTGGGAATATAAAAGAGAGGAAAGGGTTTCCTTGCCTTGAAGCTCGCATATGAAGAATGTAGGAGCTAAGATGGAACTTTATAAGACTCAAGATCCTCTTGGATTGATGTATGGAACAATGGGATTGCCCTTTCAATTCCACCATCTTCACCTCTAAGAACATGATTCAACAGTCAGGGGAAACACCACCAACATTGCCCAAATCATCTTCTCCATCTCGTGGGGTCATAATGGCTAATTTTCTCTACTCCTTGCTCCTCCTCGTCGTCCATAGAACCTCTTCTTGTTATGCATCTCACTATGGGGTGCAGTGGATAGAGTTGAGAGGGAATGGAGTATAACTCCCTCACCCTCATCATTTTATATCAAGCTAGGTTTTCTATGTATCCCTCACCAATTCTTAAAAAAATCTATCCAATTAGGACAATACTAGTATCTGGAGGTGGAATCTCATAGGAGCAATAGTTCCACATACCGAACTACTAGTAGCTTAGGGGAATACACAAGTGAAAGACAAAGTCTTCACCATTCAATCCAGATTCTGGGGCCAATAGGAAGCCAACCCAACAAGAGGTTGTGTAGCAAATCAATTTCACAGTCTATATCAAAAATTTCTAAGATCAAAGTTGTGCAAACTTATTTAACTCAATTATTTGCATCTTCTATCTTATTAACTTTTAACAGGGACCTCAAATCATTATGAATTTTTAAACATACATGCCTTGTTTTCAATATCTCATCCAACAATGTTTGAGAAAAAAATTCCATTATATGATCATGTAAATAAATTCTTCAAATAACCTTGGGAATAGGTGTAGAAACCATGAATTCAATTTAATTAAATAGAAAATGTGGATTCAACAAGTCTGAAAACACTTTTTATGGTAGTAACATACCTTTAGACTCATCAACTGACCACTTGAGCTTGTTGTGACTACTAAATGAACATCTTGGCTTCATAAGTACCCAAGTCGATCACCAAAATTTATACATCACAATTGAACTCATTCAGGTGTCATAATCATAAATTTCACATCGAATCATAGATTTTTGGTGGAAATAATTTAAAATTATTAAGCAAGTCCTCAATTTGAGTTCAACCAATTACAATTCATTCATCAATACTTAGTCTCTACATTGGGTGTAAAACCCTAAAATCAGGATTGTCACACCCAACCCACCTTAAATACAATTCATCCTTCAAATTCAACTTATCCCATGCATAGTTACTTTGGGTCATCAGGAGCGGTCTCTATGGACCATATTTAAATTAACAATACCCTTATATTCACATGTTTCTATCCATTATACAACATAAGATGTGCAATTCTTCTCTTCCTTGTGTCATCTCTAGTGAATATCATGTTAGTTTGATCTTATGGATAACATGCATTATCCCATAATGCATTTGCGATCATATGGATTGCCCAAGTGTATATGAATCCTCTCATGTATGTCACTCCCCAAATCTTAGTTCTATTGAAACCACTATTTTCTTTGTCTAATTTACCTTTCTTTGTGTTTACAACTTGCTCATCTACTTATCAAAGGATTTTATTAAGTGTCTTCTCAATCGAGATGTAGTCTTTCTTGAATCGTTATGCTAATGGCTTGTAATGCCTTCCACAATGTTCTTTCTCATCTTCTTTGACTAGGAGTTTCAGAGATGAAATAAATTATAGTGTCAGCTTGTTATATGACCTCTAAGCGTAGAAGTAGAGTTGAATAAATTCATAAAGCACAACATATTTTTGGTTCTATTATATCTACATATTTCCTTTAGGGTTTCATCACATTGTTACCTTATTTCTTTGAGTCTCCTCTTCTATTTTGTTGTAGCATAGTGCAATTTTTGCTCACCATCCCTTGTTATAAAAGTGATATTAGGATTCTAGAAGGAAGTAGAGCATCTTGTTTAGGATTACTGGTATCTATAGTAAGGGGGATGGTAGAAAATTCCTAAATGGTAATTGGATGGAGTTTAGCTGCATGTTTTTTAGTGCTCTTTTCCAGCTTTGGTCTTCTTTTTTACTAGGGCTTTGGGATTAGGGTTAGTAGCCTTTCTTTTCCTAGGCTTAATAACTTTTTGAAAAGGTGGATATTTTATGACAATGATGTCTTAGTTGCATTAAAGTAAGTCTTCTCCTATAGATTTTCTACTTGCATGTACTGCATATGGTGTTCCATATGCATCCTTTGAATGAATTTTACTGTAGATTTTCCATTCTCTACTAAGTGATTTACATCCATTTCTTTCGATAACTCTATTTATTACATATGATGATTCAACCTTGCAACATTGTGCATCCTTGCAGGCAGCTCAAGTTCTAGATTGGATCTAGGGTACTAATGATCATGCCATGTCTTACTATGATTCTCAGTTGATGAAAACTTGGCAGATGAAAGTTATAATTTTAATTGATGAAGTATTACTCATAAAAATATTGGTGGATGAACCAGATTCACCAACTATTGATGTCTTTGGTCAACGAAGATCAATCACCAATTGATAAAAAGTTAAGTTTGTTGGTCAAAAACCAATGAAGAGTAGTTGATTGATGGTAGCAGGTGAGGATCGAGCCTATGAGGTTTCATTATTTAATGAAGAATGATGATTGGCATTTGAAAAACTGATGATGATTTCTACCGAGAAGATCAATTCTCAATGACGACTATTGATAATTGTTGAAACATCAATACTAACCACAACTGATGAATGAAGGATAGATGACGACCTCCACTGATGGAATGATATTATAATTTCTCCCATTGACAAGGATTTATTTGGCAATGAAGACAAAGGTGATGTGAAATAAATGGATGAATTGATACAAATGTTGGTTACCAAAGGTATCTAATGCATAAAACCAACAAATTCCATCACTGAGGAAAGATAGTAGGGATAAATCCCCAAAGAATGATGTTGTGTTAGTTTAATTAGGTTGGGATATCAAATTTCTCCTACAATGGGTTTCAGTGCTACAGAAGAGATCTTCCTCATCACCATTGGCATTTTGGGGGTTTGGCAATGCCAGAGTGGAAATCCCTAGAAACAGTGGGAAAAGTTGATCTCCCTTGAACTTGGGTCCAAAATATAAGTATAATGAACTCAAATATAAAGGATCAAACTTTATATTTACAACACAACACTTTATTACACCCACAATTCAATATAGGATTGGAAGTAGTAAACAAGGTCGAGCACATGGAAAAGTGTGGTTGTCTATTACAATGTTAGATCTTAGTTTAGCTAAGTCGAGACAAGATTAAAAGTAATGTTCCCTTAGGAAAGGGGTAACAAAATAGATCAAGAACATATATGGAAGAAAAGAAAACCTATATTATAAAACATAGCAATATGTGGAAATCCTTTTGGTGTTGTGATTTTGTAAGGAAATTTGAATTGAGTTTCACCTACTAAGAAAACTCATGAACATGTAATCAGTCATCCTCATTGTATTCCTTTAGCTTATTTTACAAGGAATCATCATTTTTTACATTCCCTCCTATCTCGAGCTCACTTTGTTGTCAGATGGAATATAGAAGTAGTAACGCTTAGTTTCCTTAGGGTATCTGACAAAGATACATGCATCTAAGTTGGGTCTAATCATTTCACAGAACTACTTCTTGACATAATCTTCACATCCACAAACTTTCATGAAAGACATTGGGACATTTCTAGTTACATATCTCACATATGTTTTTGATGAATTTAGAAGGCACTCATCTAAGTGTAAATGTGGAAGTTTCAAGATCATATCCCCCAAAGGAAATTGGAAAATTGTCTATGCTCATCATTATTGGTACCATGTCCAACAACATGTGATTTTCTTTTTGATACACCATTATGTTGTGTTATTCTAGGTGGAGTCCATTGTGATACATTACCATAATCCTTCAGAAGGACCTCAAATTCTTGGCTAAGATATCCACCACCTCGATCTGATTGAAGTGCTTTAATCCTTTTTCCAAGTTGGTTTTGTACTTCATGCATGAATTCCATGAACTTTTTGAAGGATTTCTAGTTGTGTTTCATAAGATACACGTATCCAAATCTACTGAAGTCATAAGTAAAAGTGATGAAGTATAATACCCATTTCTAAAACTTGTACTACAAGGTATGCATACATTATTATGTATGAATCCTAACAAGTCACTAGGTCTCTTGTTGTTACCTGTCAAAGGTACTTTTTTCATCTTTCTCAATAAACAATATTTGTATGTCTCTATTGATTCAAAATTAAAGGAGTCTAGATTACCATCTTTATGAAATCTAGAAGTGTGCTTCTCATTTATGTGTCCTAGTTGAAAGTGTAAAAGATATGTTTTGTTTGAGTCGGTGAGTTTTAACTTCTTGGTGTTTATTCTATATACTTGTGCCTCAAGATCTAATAAATAAATACCATATGACATAGGGGCACTGTCATAAAAGATATATCATTAGAAATGGAAATACAATCATCCTTTATTAGAAAATCAAAAACAATATGGTGATGGGGTGCTACTTCGGCGCCAATTTCACTCGACAGCACCTAGGGGGTTTATGCTTCCCGACCCGGACTCCTGATCTACACCTGGTCCTGGGCTGGAATGGGGGTGATTAGACTCTTCTCTCCTTCCCCCGATAGCTCATCTCCTGGTGCGTGTTAGGTATGCCCTGAGGGTGTTCGTTGGAATGCCTTTCAGGCGTTCGATGCTGGGCTGTTGGGCTATGATCATTGTAGGTCAACAACAGTGTCTTAGGCAGGAATGGAAACTTGATGAAACCCCTAATCTTGACTCATCACCACACTTTGTGGGTATTCTTATTGGTAGAGGGTGGTGTGTTAAGTTGATGTAGTGACTTTGTTGTTTGTATTCTTACTGCTACCTGCTACAGATAGCTCTGGTTAAGCTGCTCTGACCTATCTAGTTTCTTGTTTGGTTTATTATCATGGGGTTTCGTGGATGCTCCCCATAAGGAACCTAGAGTTTTGAGTCCTGGAAAAGTTTGAAGCTTTGAGAATTGCCTTCAAGCAGGACAAAGGGTGGTTTCTCTTATGCAAGTATCTCTTACCATTTGTGAGTGTGCAGATGTATGTAATTGATGCTTGTATAAGGCCTCGTCTGTTTGGAATGTTTAGAGTTAGTTCGATAACCTTGATAGATTTTTTTAGTGTGTTGGTTTTTTCCCTAGTGATCTGTTCTCCTCCTGTGTGGGGTAAGAACTTTAGTTGATTTTTCTGTTCCTAGTTAGTCCTGTAATGGGGTATTTATGCCCAAAGTTTTTAGTATCATAGAAACACATATTTTTGACCGACCAAAAAAATCAAAACCAATCTTGTCCAAACAAGATACAAAAATAATGTTTCAATTTATGGTAGGTACACAATAGGCATTCTATAACTCCATTACAAGTCCATTTGGAAGACATAAACAATATCAACTCTTGCTCCATTTGCATTGCGTAGTCCCACCTCTACTTTGTTCAAAGGTCAAATTCTTTTTAGATCTTACATATTTCAGCATATCTGATATCCACACCCATGATCCAATACCCATGATGAAGAAGTAGATAAGTTTATTTCAAAAAAATATATACCCGAAGTGGAGATCTCTATCATCTACTTCTTATTCTCTAGTTCCTCAAGGTATATATGGTAATTTCTCTTCTAATGTCTAGCCTAGTGACAATGGTGATAATTTCCTCCCTTAGCCACTTCTCCTTTTATTTTTCTTTGTTGATCATCAACATAGATTTGGGTTTGTGTTGCATTTTCCCCCAAGTAGTTCTATACATACCAAGTAGCTTAGTGAATGGCTTATCAAAACTTTTAATGTTGTATTTCATGACAAATTACTTGTAGGAATCCAAAAATGATTGCAAGATTACATCTATGGCCAACTCTTGACCTAAAGGAAATCTTAGTCATGCAAGAATTTCACATACTCTATTAACTTGAGTACATGGGGGTCCAACTAGATCACCTTCTACCATTTTTCATTTAATTAGGGCCTTGGAGACATCATACTTCTCTTACCTTTATTGTTCTAGATAAATGTTCTTGAGAGTTATCATCTCAATAAAATCCATATTCTCATGTTTCTTTTGAAGCTCATGGTTCATCAAAAGAAACATTAGGCATTTGATGTATATGGAATCATTTTAATACTTATTGTAAGCATTCGTTTCTGCCCTATGCACATTTTGAGTTGGTTCATTAGGTCTTGGTGTGTCCATGACATAAATATTATGCTCATCTGTGAGAAAAATTCTTAAATTCCTAAATAAGTATTTTCCAGTAAGTTTCTCTTTCTCGTGGAAGGATAGCTGGTGAAAATAGATTGTTGTTAGTGTTCATTATTGATCTACATAGAGGATGTTTAGCATGAGTCAGTTAATTTGATTTACATAATTAGTTTGGACTTTTCCTTAATTATGCTCCCACGTTTTTATTCAAATTAATATCCCTGTCTAATAATTTAGTTGATTACAACATGCAATCTTGTGGTGAGCCAAAATCCCACATAAACATGTCATTTCTCATCAAACTTTGACACCCATAAATTAATTATTAAGGTAGGCAACAATTATCAATTACATCGTATGCAATTCCTGGATAGATGGTTGCAAAACTCCATGTCAATAATTCATCATATGAATTATATGCCATATTTATGCCTCTAGGTGCTTAATCCCATTAAGGGAACCTAGTCAAGTCCAACCCAAAGTTAGTGCAATAAGTATAGAGCCTACTTGATAGGCCCACTTACTTATTATCACACATCCCCAAGGTAGACATTGCACTATGCTTGGTGTTCCAACACTAAGGTGAATAAGGTTTTCATGTGTATCACACTTGGAAGACATATTCAACATTGATATTATATTGAGGGAATTATATATATAGGTATATATATACAAATGTATCCAATCACCATTACATATACATTTTAATACGTATAATATACTATAAAAACACCACATGTGATATAAATGGATATGGTAACTATGACAACAACTTGAGCCAACAGTGTTGTAGAAAAACAAATAAGATATTCACTTATACATTTAATTGTAATGTTGTCTTTTCAAAGTTTTTGATCGCCAGATCAGACAACCTGGTCGGCCTATTAGAAGCCCTAATTTGATAGATCTTATTTGGTTGTAGATCAATCATCTCATCTTGATCATGAACCTCAAAGGTCCATTGTCTTTGGTGTGGACTTTTGATTGTCTCCTTCTCTCCACCATGGTCGACTGGTGCTTTTTTCAAATCATCTTATTTTAATTGTATAACTAACATTTAAATATGAAATTATAGGGAGAGGCATGGCATGTGATCCATATACATGTTACATGATGTTTGACCAAATCAAAATATAGATATTACATGTTTTAGATCAAACCAAAATTATCTAATTGCCATATACACATTCACCAAACAAAAGAAATTTGAAGGTGTTGCATCATAATACGTAAATATATACATATTATATCATATCTGACGTTAGATGATTATCATGGATACACATTTGCACATTCATTTGTTCAAAGAACTATTGCTGTTCAAAACCTAAACTAACATGGTAGAAACACAATGTTGACTTTGATACCACTGTTGGGTTTTAGAGAGGGGGCATAGTGGAATAACAAACATTTCTTCCATTTCTACCCAAGCCATTGGATCTGTCATAGGTATAAAATGTCAGTGAATAAAAGAGAAAGAGGGGATGAAGGTGATACCTTTGTGAACACTAGATATACAACAAGTAGACATGTTTTATGTCAGTGAAGAACTCGATCCTCTAGATCTAGAGCCAAAATGGATGCCAGGAAATCCAGATAGAACACCAATAGCTTTGGATTATCCTGCCAAGCAAAAACTTTTTGTTGTCATGTATAATGTGTTCTCCAAACTTGTGCACATCTACCTCAACCTCTATTTTATCCACACAAATGAGGGATAACGTTGTGCACCACCTTGGTCATAAAGTCAAACATGAAAATGATTTGTCAACATGTTCGTCATCCTAAAACTCCCTTTCTTCTCCCATCTTGGACAACCATTCTAATGTTAAATTCCTCTCTCAAAGATAAAATTTTGATGGCCAACATATTTGACAAGTTGTCTCAAGATTTGTGCCTCACCCTTTGGGATGTTCCCCCTTTGTATAGGAGAGTCGTGGGCTTGGAAAAAACTAATTCCAATATCTTTCCTGATCGCATTTCCAAAAACAATGCAATGTTAAAAAACTCAAACATGATTAAGATCATCAATCTCATTTGCAAATCTCCCAGTCTCAATCCTTGATTACCCCAACTCAAAAGGTGATCAACCAATCATGATAGTTCAGATCTATATCGAAAATATAACACTTTTCCTATTGAGCTGGTATAGTTCAATCTCAGAAATCCCATGGAAAACTCACTAGATTAATTGATAGTCTATTTATCGATTGACCCGGTGATCTGATAGAAGAATCATACATCTAGATTTTTTGATTAGGGGGTTACTATGTTTGTTTATCATTCAAAAACATTATAGTGATAAATCTTCTAGTGAGTCAAGATCCAAAATAAACAAATCATTGCTCAGCCAACGTCAACACCCATAACTTAATTATTAATGTAGGTAACAATTACAAATTGCATAATATACAATCCTTGGATAGATGGTTGATAAACTCCAAGTCAATAATTCATCATATGAATTATATGCCATATTTATCCATCTAGGTGCTTAATCCCATTAAGGGAACCTAGTCAAGTCCAACATACTTATTATCACACTTCCCCAAGGTAGAGGGTGCACTATGCTTGTTGTGCCCACACTTATTCGAATAAGGTTTTCATGTGTATTACACTTGGAAGGCATCTTCAACATTGGTATCATATTGAAGGATATATATATATATATATATATATATTCCATATGTATCCATTCACCATTACATATACATTATTATACATATCATATACTATGAAAATCACCACATGTGATAAAACTTGATATGGAAACTAGTACAACAACTTGAGCCAACAAGTGTTGTAGAAAAACAAATAAGAGATTCACATATAGATGTAATCCTAATGTTGCCTTTTCAGGGTTTTTAATTGCCTGATCAGACAATTGGATCAGTCAATTAGAAGTCCCTGATTCAGCAGATCTTTTGGTTTTGTACATCCTTCATGTCATATTGATCACAAACCCTCCAAGTACCATACTCTTTAGTTTGGGATTCTGAACATCTCTTTCTCTCTACCATGGTCCACCGGTGATCTTTTAACATCATCCTATTCTAATTGCATAATTAAAATTTGCATATAGAATGATAGAGAGAGGCATGACATGCAAGCCATATGCATGTTACATGATGTTTGATCAAAATAAAAACATCAATTTTACATGTTTTAGATCACACAATGATGTAATTGACATATCTACGTCCACCAAACAAAACAAGGTGTCACATGAATATATGTAAAATATATACATATTATATCATATATGATGTTAGATGATTATCCTAGATACACATATACACACTCATTTCTTCAAAGAATCATTATGGTTCAAGACCTAAACTAACATGATAAGCATGCGATGTCAACTTCGATACCACTGTCAGGGTTTTAGGGAAGGGGCATAGTGGAATAATAAAAATGTCTTCCCTTTCTACCCAAGCCATTGGATTCGTCATAGCTATAAAACGTCAGTGAGTAAATGACAAAAGAAGGGATGAAGGTGATACCTTTGTGCACACTACATATACAACACATAGACATGCCTAATGTCAGTGATGAATTCAATCCTCTAGATCCAAAAATCTAGATAGAACACCAACAACTATGGATCGTCCATCAAGCAACAACTTTTTATCATCTTATAGAATGTGTTCTTCAAATATCTGCACATCTACCTCAGACTCTCCTTTATCCACATAGGTGAGGGAGAATGTGGTTCAATGCCTTGGTCACCATGTTAAAGAGGAACATGATTTGTCAGCAAGTTAGGCATCCTAGAACTCCCTTTCTTCTCCTATCTTAGACAATCATTCTTCAGATGACTTCCTCTCTCAAAGATGGAAGTTTGATGGCCAACTTGTCACACAAATTGTCTCAATAATTGTGTCTCACCCTTTGGGACGTGCCCCCTTTACACAGTAGAGTCATGGGCTTGGGAAAACCTAATTCTAATATCTTTCCTAATTGCAATTCCAAAAACAATACAATGTTAAACAGCTTAGACATGATTGAGATCATCCAATCTCCTTTGTAGATCACCCAATCACAATCCTGGATTGCCCCATCTCAAAATCTTATCAACCAATCATGAGAGTTTAGGTCTATATTCCTATTGATCTGTAATCGTCTGATCTCAGATGTCCAATAGAAAACTCACTTCATTGACATCTGAATTGCCTGATTAAAGGGATAATCATCTAGTTCATGATTAACACTCATTCTAATCATATTTTTGATAGAAAACTTCAATTGCATTATTGACGCAGCCCAAATCCACTAATACAGGGTTAGGCCCCACCAAAATGATTAGTTTTTCCATCAACTTTTATTCACTTATTGAAAATCATTCATAACTATTTCTTTTTTTAGATATATAGTAACATCACTTACTAAACGATAATGTCTCATTTAAGCATTAAATTAGATGGTACAATAGAGTTTGACTATTACATAAAAGAAAGAGTTTCACTTGTAATATAAGTCATGAACAGTTCACTACAAACTTCTCTCTTTTCTCACTCTCTCATTCCCAGGATCCAAAGGATAAGAGATTTTCTATCTATTCTATTACTTCTTCTTTAGAACCTTTGTTCTACTCTTTATAAAAATTGGCTTCTTTCTCATTTGGAAGAGATATCCCTTTGATTGAAAATTTATTTAGTAAGTTGATGAGCTATTGACTCAGTGAGTAGAAAATCAACAAGTAACCAAGATATTTTAATGTTTGTACATGATAGAACTTAGACACATGAGCATATAAGCATGACAATTTGAAATTGTAAATCATTCAGCATGGCAATTGACAATTTATTTAAATACAATAAAAGGATAACCTATATCCATTCAATTTATTTTTAATCCATCTATTATGCCACTAGACCAACATGAGATGTACCATAACATGTGAAAGCATCACAAAAGTTAGCATCTCACTATACGAGACTTAGAAGCATGTCTAAGTTCCAAAGTCTTTAATCTCAATACCATGTCTGTAGATGGCATCATCACATCTGGCTCATGGTGGCTAATGGGAGGGGGTAGATATTTGGACTCCTCCTCCAAACCTGGGTACTCAGGCAAAGAGTCAAAGCACTCTAGCTTATTGTGCATCAATAGACCTGCTAACCACTAATCACTCCAACTTGTAACACATGTACCACCGACATCCCCTATTGGTGTTGGGTACCACACATTTCGTAAGGATTCTACCCTACCAATCAAGACCCCCACACCCTACTTGTATGATCTAGCTTACCTAGATCTTGACTACCTCCAATCAGGAAGATGTTTCCTCCTCACAGGCCAGGACTCATCCTATGAGGATTCTATAGTGTCCAGGGAAGCTATTGTCTAATGATATTTCAGTGATTAAACAAGTCTCATTGTTGTTACTAATGGTTACCCTATTTTCATCAATTAAGCCTCTCGTATTAAGCTCAAAAATCAACTTGCAACTTTCACAATTATCATAAATTATAGTCTCTAGTTCTGACTTAGGGAAACTCGGCTCACTAGGTGTCTCTATTTACACAATTTCATCACATGCCGCTTATAACAACTTTCAAAATTCTATTTCATCACTAAATATGATTAATAAAGCATTCCTATACTAAAAATCACTTCACAGATTTATTAGATTCATCACAGTTATCATAGAACAAGATTTAAATATATTGAAATGCCATTATTTGAATTTGTATGTTGTAAATATAAGTAAGAAGGTGATTTTCCACTCATTGATCTTATTAAATCACAAATCTGGTTTGTCCACCAACTAAACTCTGATCTCTACTCACACGATCCTGAATCACATCTTATGCTTCAATATCTCATCACAAACAAGTCATCCATGAGAAGGAAATCTCAAGAACATTTTCTAGAGGTAGAAGATGAAGGGGTTGATGGTCAAAACCATCAGTTCTTGGGTTAGAGAAGACCTTGAGATTGAGAAAATACGGGAAAAGAACATAAATTTACTTTTTAAACAAGTTACCAAGTTAAATCTATAACAAATGCTCCGACTTTTGGTTTCCTTTGTGTTCTTCCCCAAAAATCACCTTAGAAATTATTATCTAGGTCTTCTTTTCATCCTCCTAAGAGTCTGAGAAGGTAGAGGATCAAATCATAGTTCTAAAGCACTTTATTTCATTGAAAATAGATATGTATAAACAAAGTTATGATCCTATTACGATTGGCTATCCTGGGTGATGATTCTCGGTGGTCGATGAGCTTACTAAGCCTTCTCTGTAGTTGCTTGGCCTTTGTCTTGGCGGTCATTGGGCATTTTTGGTTCGGTTGTTGTTGGAAAATTTCCATTCTTGGCGGTCACCAAGAAATTATATACGTTACAAAAAATGCCATAACTCTCATTTTAACTCTAATTTGGTTTATTCTATTTATGTTGGATTTGTAATTGAATTTTATATAAACCTATATTGTTAGTTTGATAAGATTATCAAATAAAATTTATTTATTAATTATTTCCTCAAGTATTATTAGTTCTCCTCCCACATACATGTGTGGGATGGTTCTATATCAACTAAAACACCAGGTCTTGTGATATGCTTAAGTCTATGAGTTATGCAAACAAGTATTTGAAATTACAAAACTTAAGTTAAAACATAAGGTAATGTATTAATAATAAAAGCACAACAAGAATTGAGGTTATCTTGAATCCATAGAATTACTAACAAAGCTAGAAGATGGTTTTAATAATTCCCCCCTTTAATAAAAATTTCCTCTTGGAAATACTAGAAGAGGAAAGGATATTTATTACACATCTCTTTTTTTAAAAAAAATGGCAATTCATTCATCCCGTCAAAAAATTAAATGCCCAATATAAGATTGGAACTCATGACCTTAAGTACAACATCAAGCATCTTAGCCACTACACCAAGTCAAGTTTTGTTATTTATTACACATCTCTGATTCTATTTCCCAAGTAGCTTATTCAATACCATGATTCCTCCAAAGAACTTTGAGTATTTCCCTCTTTTTATGCTTTTGAATTTATATGATCTAGAATATGAATTGGTCCTTCAACGTGGGAGATATCCTCTCTTAATTATATAATATTTGGGTCTATAATATTTTTTATACTAGGATGACACATCCTCAACATTGATACATGAAACACATCATGTAAATTTCCCAACTCAGGAGGTAACTAAATCTTATATGCTACAGGTCCATCCTTAGAATAATTGGATAAGGACCCATGTATCTGAGAGTTAGTGTGCCTTTCTTCCCAAACCTTAGCACACCTTTCCATGGTGAGATTTTCAAATAAACTTCATCTCAAACCTCAAACTGAAGTGGTCTACACCTTTTCTCTGCATAGTTTTTCTATTGGTCATGAGCAGTCTTCAACTGCTATTTGATCACATATCATCTTTTCTATTGTTTTTTCCACCAACTCTAGACCTAGAATCTACCTTTATCCAATTTCATACTAACAAATAGGAGATCTAAACTTTATCCCATATAGAGCTTCATAAGGGGTCATGCCTAAACTAGAATGGTTATTGTTGTTATAGGCAAACTCCATAACATTCAGATGATCATTCCAACTACAACTAAACTGCAAAACATGTGTTATCAACATATCCTCTAGGGTCTGAATTTTCCTCTTTGACTGTTCATTTGTCTGAGGATGAAATGCAGTGCTAAATTTTAGCTTTGTCCCCAAAGAATGTTGCAACTGATTCAAGAACTTAGTTGTGAATTTGGGATCTCTATTAGATCTTATAGAAATGGGTATCCTAAGCAATCTACATTTCATCTACATAGTCTTTGGCTAACTCTAGAATATCCCATGATTAACTAGTAGAAATTCAGAATAGTTTGTTATCCTATCAACTATTACCCATACAGAGTCAAAACCACATTGTGTCCTAGGTAATTCAACCAAAAAATCTATAGTAATTTGCTCCCACTTCCATTTAGGGATATAAAGTGATTGCACAGAACCCACTGACTTCTGATATTCAACCTTAACTTGTTGACATACGCCACACCTGGCTACATACTCAGTCACATCCTTCTTCGATCCTAACCACCAATACAATTCCTTAAGGTTCTATATATTTTTGTGTTTCCAGGATGCATTACATACATAGAAGAGTGAGCTTCCTTAAGAATTTGTTTCTTCACCTCAGTGTCATCTAGCGCACACAATCTATCCAGCTGATACAACAACCCATCATCTGGATATATGAAATTTGTTCTCTTTTCTTCTATCATATCATGCATGATCTGTTTCATTCTCTGTCATTATGTTGAAGCTCCTTGATCTGATCATAAAATGTAGGTCTAACCTGCATTAGTGCAATCAGTTCACCTTAATCATACACATTTAGATCCAAAGTCATCTTTATCATGTTAACTAACAAGTCTCTTTTTACACATGCCATTGAAAACATTTCTATAGACGATGTTGACTTTCCACTATGAGCATCTGCTACTACATTGGCCTTTCCAAGATGGTAATCAATGGTGACATAATAATCCTTTATAAGCTCCAACTATCTGCGTTATCTCAAGTTTAAATGCTTTTGTGTGGAATATCCCATGTTGTATTAACTAGTAGAAAGTCAGAATAGTTTGTTATCCTATCAACTATTACCCATATAGAGTTAAAACCACATTGTGTCCTAGGTAATTCAACCACAAAATCTATAGTAATTTGCTCTCACTTCCATTTAGGGATATAAAGTGATTGCACAGAACCCACTGACTTCTGATATTCAACCTTAACTTGTTGACATACACTACACCTGGCTACATACTCAGTCACACCCTTCTTCGATCCTAACCACCAATACGATTCCTTAAGGTTCTATATATTTTTGTGTTTCTAGGATGCATTGCATACATAGAAGAGTGAGCTTCCTCAAGAATTTGTTTCTTTACCTCAGTGTCATCTACCACACACAATCTATCCAACTGATACAACAACCCATCATCCGGATATATGAAATTCATTATCTTTCCTTCTATCATATCATGCATGATCTGTTGCATTCTTTATCATTATGTTGAAGCTCCTTGATCTGATCATAAAATGTAGGTCTAACCTGCATCAGTGCAATCAGTTCACCTTAATCATACACATTTAGATCCAAATTCATCTCTATCATTTTAACTAACAAGTCTCTTTTTACACATGCCATTGAAAACATTTCTATAGACGATGTTGACTTTCCACTATGAGCATCTGCTACTACATTGGCCTTTCCAAGATGGTAATCAATGGTGACATAATAATCCTTTATAAGCTCCAACTATTTGCGTTATCTCAAGTTTAAATGCTTTTGTGTGAAAATGTACTTCAAACTCTTATAATTGACATGATTCACCATAGAGATAATGATGACATGCCTTTAAGACATGTACTACTACTTCCAACTCGAGATCATGTGTGTGATAGTTCTCTTCATTCTTTTTAAATTGTCTAGAAGCATAGGCTACCACCTTCCCTTCTTGCATAAGAACACATCTCAAACCTATCCTGGATGCATCACAAAAAAACACATAACCTTTATCTACATCTGGTAATATCAAGACTAGTGTTTTGGTTAACTTCTTATTTATTGTTTGAAAACTTTTCTCACATGATTCTTACCAAACAAAAGGTGCATACTTCCTTATTAAGCACATAAGAGGTGTTTCTATTACACTAAAGTTTCTTATAAACCTCCTATAATATCTAGCTAACCCCAAAAAACATCTGATCTCAGTTGTGGTCGTAGGTTTCTTCCATAGTTGAATAGATTCCATCTTCTTAGTGTTACCACTGACTCCTTCCCCTGATATGACATGTTCATGAAAAGACACTTCAGCCAGCCAAAACTCACGTTTGTCGAACTTAGCATAAAGCTGATGTTGCCTTTACAACTGCAGGGCTATCCTCAGATATTGTTCATGTTGTTCTACATATCTGGATTATATAAGAATATTGTCTATTAAAAGTAATATGAACTGATCTAGATATGGTCTAAAAACCCTATGTATCATCTCCATAAAAGTTGCAGCTGCATTCATCACCCACAAGATGTAACTATAAACTCATAATGTCCATATCTTGCTTTCAATGCTGATTTTGGTACATCATATTCCTTTATTATTAACTGATGATATCTTGATCTAAGGTCTATCTTTGAAAAGATCATTGCTTCATATATTTGCTAAAACGAGTCATCAATTCTAGGCAGAGGCTATTTATTCTTAATGGTTATCTTATTCAATTGTCTATAGTCTATGCATAACCACATAGTTCCATCATTTTTCTTCGTAAATAGTACTGGAGCTCCCCAAGGTGATGTACTAGATTGAATAAATCCCTTGTCGAGTAATCATTTGATCATGTTGTTGAAGCGGAATGGGCAGAACTGGAGACACAAATTCGGGAGAGGCAGAGACGGGCGAGGCCAGTGGTTATACGCCACCTGAAGGAGCTTCCCGTGATGGGATGTGGGTGGACATGGTAATGAAGTTCCATGTCCACAAGTCTTGCCGTCCAGTGGATATTCTGGAGGACCTAAAAGCCCCTTTCTCCAGAGAGGACGAAAGTAGGCCCTGGATGAAACTTTCAGAACCTGTTATGGAGGCTATGGACGAGTTCCACCAAACATCGATCGTTGTCCAAATCCTTGGGAGGAAGGCAATCCTTCAACAACTCAACGGGTGGATGCTACGCTTGAGGAAACCTAGAGGAGAGCTTCAACTATTGCCACTGAAGGAGGGTCTTTTTCTCACACGCTTTGCATCTGAGGAGGATATGGAGACGACACTTGAGAAGGGACCATGGCTCTTCCACAACAAGCTTGTTCTGACCTTGAAGTGGACTCCGGAAATGGATGTTAACAGGGTGAGGTTGACTTCTGCCCCGATTTGGGTTACTCTCCCAGACCTGGGTAGACACTGGACCATACGCGCTCTCACCATTATGGGTTATGCCATTGGCACTCCGAAAGTGGTGGATTTTGTTGCAGAAGGGAGATACACTGGCACCCCCCATCTATGCATTGAGACTAAGGCAGATAAACCTCCTCCCCCAGTTGTGATGATTGAACTATCGAGCGAGAAAGAGATGGAGGTCAGGGCAGTGTACAATGCTTGACCTGACAGGTGCCACACCTGTAAGGTATTTAGGAATATATCTGAGTGTTTCCTATTAGCCCAGACTAATAACCTTGAGGAGAATGAGGTTAGGGGCAGATCAAGGAGTATTAGACCAAACATAAGAAGGAGGAAGAAGAACCTAAGTAGGATCGTAAGCAACTCACCATAGGGGAACAGAGCCCAGGATACAGTTCAAAGCAATCTGCAAATCAACTTTCAGGTAGGGGGAAGCGCGGCGGTTGATGTGAATGTGACTGGCGATGTAGTGGCCCATGCTGCAGTAGGCACTGAGGAACCGGCCGACGTTGAGCAAGGTGCAATGCCAGCACTGCTCCGCCAAAAGAGAAGGAGATTACAGGCAGCTCCAGATGGGGAGTGGAGGACCCAGGTGGCAGGATGATGTCTTTCGTGGAGATAGCGGCCAACCCCTTCCAGGTACTCAAGGATCTACCTAGGGAGGGGGAAATGGAGTTGTGTAGTGCAAGGTGTACTATTAGAAGTGGCCTCAATGGTGAGAAGGGAGACTGCAGGAGAGGAAGAGGGAGAGGCAGCACCCCCTCGGGAAGAGGGGTGCAGTCCAAGACCTCAAAATGAAGATCTTTGCTTGGAATGTCAGGGGCACCTCTCTACCTATAAAGTAGAGGGTCATGAGATAGATCATACAAGAGAAGGATGTAGAGATAATTATTTTTCAAGAGACAAGGATTAGAAGAGAAACTCAAGATAGAGTTACAGGACTATTCCCTAGAGGTTGGGAGTACACCTTGAATCTAGATCAGATTGAAGGTGGAAAAATTGCAGTGGGTTGGAAGCCTACTAGTTGGGATGTGCAATTGATTTACACTTTGGACCAACTCATGATGTTGAGTTATATCAACCAAGGTGGATTTCATTGTGTCATTTTGGCTATATATGGCTCCAAATCTGAGAGAGACAGGAGAAGACTCTGGGAATACCTAGTGAGTACCACGCAATAAGATCTTCCACAGTTGGTGGTGGGTGATTTCAACAACACAAGCAAGTCCAAGGAAAAGTTGGGCGATCTGCCTATCTTTGATACGATTCTTGGGAGGTTTAATGATGCCAAAAATAAAGCTAATATCATTGAGTTAAATATGAGGGGAGGCCTATCTACTTGGCATAATAAAAGATGTCCGGTGAGACGCATTGCAAGTAACCTTGATAGGGGACTTGTTAATGTGAGATGGATAGAGGTGTTCCCAGATGCCTCTGTGTTCTTGGGAGCCCATCCCAATAGTGACCACACTTGGATGGAGATTGATCTAGTCCAAAATATAGATCCTAATGGGCCTTTTTTATTCTTGAATAACTGGATCCTTTGGTACAACTTTGAGGATACCGTGAAAAAGTCCTAGTCTACTGAAGTGAGGGGTAATTTGCTCTTTGTTGAGGTGGATAAGCTGAAGAAATTGAAGCTAGATCTGAAGGCATGGTCAAAAGACATGATCAACTTAGAGCTACTGATTAAGGAAGCCAGAGTGGAGTTCGACATTCCTACCAGAAATCTAAGGGAATCCCCCCTTTCCACGGGGTACATAGAGGCTGAAGATGAGGTGGGCAAACGCCTTTTGCAACTGGAAAAGGCACAAGAGGTTTATTATTGGCAGAGAAGTAGGATTAATGGGTCAAAGATGGAGATAGAAACACGAAATTCTATCATGTTGTTGTGAAGAGAAATGACATGAGAGACCACATACATAATCTCATTGGTCCCATGGGTAATCTTGTGGATGAAGAGGACAAGATGGCTAAGATGGTTGTGGATTTGTTATCTGAGATGTACAATCAGGGGATGAGACAAGACCAACCACAATCCAAGCTTCAAAGATGTGTCACATATGAGATGAATAGGAACCTCTTAAGAATAACAGATTATGAGGAGATCAAGAGAGCGGTGTTCTCCATAGGTGCTTCCAAGGAACCTGGTCCAGATGGCTTGAATGCCAAATTTTTCCAATCTTGTTGGCCTATTTTCAGTCAAGATGTGTGCAGAGCTATTTTTTGGTTTTTGGTGGGAGGTAGAATGGTTTAGCAAGCCAACCATGCCTTCATTAGACTGATCCCTAAGAATTCTTCTCCGGCTTCCATCTCTTATTTTAGGCCAATAGCGTGTTGTTCAGTCATCTAAAAAATTATTGCGAAGGTGTTGGCCAGTAGATTAAAAGTGATTCTCCCGCTACTGGTTTCCCCAAATCAAGCAGCCTTTGTCAAAGGCTGGTCCATATCTGATAATACTCTTCTTGCCAATGAGTTCCTGCTTGAGTTTGGAGTTAAGAATACATCTAAGAAGGCTTGTATTAAGTTGGATATAGACAAGGCATATGGCCATGTCAGTTGGGCTGCTTTATGGAGGACGTTGTTGGCTCTTGGATTCTCTGAGAGATGGATTGAGATTATAAAACAATGTACTGAACACCTCATTCTTGGTGCTAATCAATGGTGTCTTGCATGGTCTCTTCAAGGTAACCAACGGTCTCCACCAAGGAGATCCAATCTCCCCTCTCCTATTCATGCTGATTATGGAGAATCTAACATGTTTAACTAACTATGTCGAGTAGGAGGAGCTTGTTAAACCTTTCAAAGTTAAGGATACAAGAGTATCCTCTCATATGATATTCACAGATGATGTGCTCTTCTTCATTGTGGGTCACTGCAAATATCTGAGAAATGTGAGAAGAGTGATGGAGACTTTTGTACAGATGACAAATATGTATATGAGTGAGCTGAAATCACAGGTCTTTCTCTCCAGATCTTGTGATACAAGGAGAGTTTGCCTAAAGTACGTGATCGGTTTGATGGAAGGACAGTTCCCGATGAAATATTTGGGCATTCCCTTGTCAGGAGGGAGAGGAAGAGGTGTGGATTACATGAAGTGTGTGGATGACCTGAGAAATTACTGTTGAGAAATGGAGTGGGATATTCATCTCCATGGTTGGACGGGTTGTCCTGATTCAATCATTGTTAAATGCAAAAGTTAATTTTTGGTGCAGGCAGACTGAATAGCCACGATTCATCCTTGAGAAGTTCATAGCTATTGCAGCCAGTTTCCTTTGGGGTGGAGGTGTGCATGGTGTTTATTGGGAGACGGTGGCTCAACCTCACTTTATGGGGGGTTTGGGTATAACCTGTCCTCTGGACATTTCTTGGGGAGCTACGGCTAGAAGATTGGATAGGTTTCTGAACTACAATGAATCAGCTTGGGTGATTTGGATGAAGGAAAGGTATGGAGTCATGGGGAATGCCTACCATCCGAGTGATTCTAGAATTTGGAGGAAAATTAATGATGTTTGTGAATAGCTGAGCAACCACTTCCTGCTACAGGACCAGAATGTCAGAACACATCTACCATTCAAACCATGGAACCTTAACAAACACTTACCGCAGGTCCTTTGGCATTCTGTTGTTTGGACCAAGTCCATTGCCCAAAGTGGAGCTTTGGTGCCTATAGTGCCATCATGGGCCACCTACCTACCAAGGATAGGTTGATCAGCTGGGGGCCCAATTGTGATCCTATTTGTATGTTGTGTAACAAGGCTTTTGAATCACATAGGCATCTCTTTTTCGAAAGTGACTACACTACCTACCTTTGGAGGAGAGGGGGGCTGAAGTGTGGGTGGGGAGGCCAAGCTCCCCTTGAGCTTAATGAGGCGCTATTCTGGATTTTGGAGAGGACCAAAAATAACCTAAAAAATAGATGCTTGGGGGGATCTTCTTCACCTCTCTTATCTTTCACATATGGAGTGAAAGAAATAGTAGGCTACATGACAAGAGGCCAGGGGACAACCTTAAAATTTTTTATGTAATTAGCAATAGTGTGGTTTGGTTCTTTAAAGTGAACCCAAAGAGCATGGTGGGTGTTGATACCATGGCTCTTAAGATGGGGGTATCATGTAGACGATGTACAATATATGGGATTTATAACCTCTTCTTGAGGACTAGGAGTTAATATTGAGAATCCTTTAGGAACCAGGATTTATGATTTCTTACTTTCAAAGAATTTATATCCATTTAGATTAGAGAATCCACAGATTTCTCAAGTATTGACAAAGCCAACAAGTCTCGGATATACTTCCTTTTGATCATAGTAGCATTTTACCTTATCCAAAAAAAAATCCCTTGTCCAGTAACTCCTATAACTAATTTTGTAATTCTTTTAACTCTACAGGTTCCATTCTATAGGTGGGTAATTCTATTGGGTGATTACCAGGTAAAATTGGTATCTCAAAGCCGATATCTCTTTCAGGTGGTAAACATGGACATCATCAAGAAAAGACATATGGAAACTCACATACTATTGGAATATTTTCTATATTGACTATTCTTTTCTCTGCCCTAACATCCACCACATGTGCTAATAAGGCCTCATACCCCTTTTTCAACATCTTATCATCTACAAAAGTTGACACTATACATGTGGGTAAAACATTTTTGTCTCTAGTAAAGACATATAAACCCCTGACTTGTTGAAAGATAGCTTCTTTCTTACAACACTCTAACTAGACATGATATGTCTCAAGGTAGTCCATACCCAAAATAATTTGGGTATGAAATTAAATGGTATTGTATACCCACTAAAACTCAATAGATATCCAGGACACACTTCTGTCAAAGTTGAGGAATCACCTAATGAGACTCTTAACAACAATTCGCAAGATAAATCTTAGATATAAAGATTTATTCCACTAACTATCTATCTTTGAATGAAAGAATGTGTCACACCAAGATTCATCAATACTATAACAGAAATGCTGCTAAAGAGAAGCATCTCCCCTGTCACAACTCTAGGCGAGACTTCACCTTCAGATGGTGGCATTGAGAAGAAGCATCATGTATCTCTCCCTCTACCATGTTGTCCTTGTTCTTCACTACTACTACTTTGGTGCTCCCCCTCTAGAACCTAAAGCCACTGAATAACTTGCTCCTCTAACTAGGGTTTGTCTCTATGGGGCCAGAAATTCCAGTTGCAAACCTTGTTCCAAAATATATTGAAGATTTGGGCAGTCCCTTTTGATGTGTATCATCTGTCTATATTGAAAACATATTGGATCATTAGTTCCACAACACTGATCAGAATGCGTCCTACCACAATTGTCACACATGGTTGCATCCTATCTTTATGTACCTATCACTGACACCGATGATCCTGAAGACCTAGTTGGAGGTGTCCACTTGGGTGATGTATTCCATCTATTGGAATTGGGCCTTCCTCCACTCTATGAAGAACTAGATTCTTGTCTCAAACAAAAAACAATCCACATCCTCTCTTTGAAAAGAAACCACCACCTCCTATGTATCCACCACTTCTCTATCCTCCTCTGTTGAATTCTCCAGATCTTTTCTTGCTCTCACACTGTTGATGAGCATTAACTGATTCTTATACACGTCTTGTTGCTTTCACGAATTCTCTAAAGTTTCTCTGTCTCTCCTACAAATGGTTGATGCATTGTGTCTAATTTCTGATCTTAAACCTTGTTAAAATCTTCTGCACTTCTCTACATCATCAGGCACAAGTTGTGGGAAGAAATAGACAACCTTGTGAAATATGCCTCATGTTTACCAATCGTCATACTACCTTGTCTGATATTCTCCAAATGTTTGATCTTATCTCTTAAGAAGGTAGGAGGAAAATACTTGAGGTGAAACTCATCAACGAAGTCCCCCCATGTCATTACTATATTTATCCTCTTATCTTATATTCCATGCCACCACAACACAACATCTCCCTTGAGTAGATAGAGTGCATGATTGATTTACTTAGCCTATGGTAGCTCCATTAGGAAAAAGACCTTTTCAGTTGTTGAAGCCACACCACCACAGCTGGAATTGTTGTTCCAGAGAATTCAGTCCCACCAAGATTCTTTACTAGCTAATAGAATATCATCATATCCTTACTAGAAAATGAAGACATATTGTCCATCTTATTTTTTTTTCTCCAAAAAATAAGACACATCCTTTTCACTTGATCCCTCTCTTCTCCACCTTGAGCTATCACTCGAGGGTCAAGACCATAATGTCTCTCAACATGTTCCTCACTATGTCCATGTCCTCTTCCCTCCATCTACAGATCCATAACAGAACACATTTACTAGAAAATTGTAGTTCAAAGAGAAAAGCATCCTAATCCTATTGATCCCTTATCACCCATGTCCCAAACCTAAACTCATTTTAGGTTCAAGCTACTCTCTAATACCAAAAAGTTGATATGACCCTAACCCACTATCCATGGTTAGGGCCCACTAATATGATTAGTCTATCCATCAACTTCTAATCAATTAATGAAAATCAACCACACATTTTTCTTTTCTAAGATATAACATCACTTACTAAATAATATTGTCTCATTTAATCATATCATTAAAGGATACAACAGAGTTCGACTACTACATAGAAGAAAGAGTTTTGCATTTAATATACATCATGAACATTTCAATACAAACATCTCTCTTTTCTCACTCTCTCATTACCAAGATCTAGAGGAAGGTTAAGAGACCTTCTATCTATTCTATCTACTTCTTCTTTAGGATCTTCGTTCTACTCTTGATAAAAATTGTCTTTTGTCTCCTCAAGAAGAGCTAGCCCATTGACGAAAAACTTGTTCAGTAGGTTGATGAGCTACTAGCTCAGCGAGTAGAAAATCAACAAGTAACCATGATATTTTTGATGTTTGTTCATGATAAAACTTAGACACAAAAGCATATAATCATTGCAGTTTAAAATTTTATATCACTTGTCATGGAAGTTGAAAAGTTATATTAAATACAATAAAAGGATAACCTAAATCCATTTACTTGATTTTGAATCCATTTGTTATGCCACTGGACCCACATGAGGTGTACCACAACATGTGAAAGCAATGCAACAAGCTACTATCTCATTGAACAATACTTTAAAGCATGTCTAGGTTCCTAAGCCTTTAATCTCAATACCATGTTTGTGGTTGGCATCAACACATATGGCTCTCAACAGCTAATGGGAACAACAGAGTATCTGGACTCCTCATCTAAACCTAGGTACTCATGCAGAGAGTTAAAGTACTCTAGATTATTATGCATGACCACTAATCACTACAACTTGTAACACAAGTACCATCGACATCCTTGGTTGGTGTTGGGTACCACACATTTCATAAGGAATCTACCCTATTGGTCAAGACCCCTACACCCTACTGGTATGACCCATCTTGCCTCAATCTGGAATACCTCTAGGTGGGAAGTTGTTTCCTCCTCATAGAGCAAGCCTCATCTTGTGAGGTTTCTAACGTCACATTTATAGGCGTCGGTTGTATACTAGAAACCGACACCTAAACTCTACAACGTCAGTTGAATACAAAAACCGACATCTATCAGTGAAGAGTGGCCAGACACGAGATTCGCTTTTAATTTAGCATCGATTCCTTAATAATCAACAGACGCCTAAAATCGACCGCCAAATCTAAATTTTCCAATGGGGAAAAATTACCCCCAAAAATTAACATACGGCGTCGGTTATTAACTAATTAACCGATGACTAAAGATTTTTCACAAGACAGAAATTTGGCCCATTTTTATCGTTGATGATCTTACAATAACTGATGCTGATGTGTTTTCGCATGTTGTCCCCGTGAAAATTTTGACCCCCTTTGGTGTCAGTTTTTTGGTGGGAACTGACGCCTATTATTTTAAGCGTCATTTTTTTTATTAAACGAAGCCTATTCTTAACTTAATAGTACCCACACGAGATAAACTCTTCCCCTTTCTCTGTTTCATTGCAAATTGAATGTTAGGTCCGGCAATTCCACCCTCTGCTCCCTCCTCCTTGCGTACCACAGCCAACCGCTCCCTACTCACCGTCGCCGTGCCGCTCGTTCTCCTTGCTCGCTACCGCCGCCACCCTTCTCCCTACTCACCGCCTCCAGTGTTGTTCCTTCCCTAATCATCGGCTCCCTGCTTACCGTCGTCGCTCTTCCCAGCTGTGACCTGCTCGCCGCCACCGCACCACTCATCTTCTTGATCAAAAGGTACCTACTCAATGATAGAACCTGATAGAGGTTGCAACATTATGTTCATCCAATTTGGTTCTAGTTTCTTTTAGAGTTCAAACGCTAGAACCTAAAAATAATCATGTATGCAGTGTTGGTGACTTACTGGTATCTGAATTGACTCATTTGATTAGAAGATAATGCTACCAGTGTAAACTAGTGTTGGTTTAACATGACTATTATAGTTAATTCAGCCAATTTGGTCAGTTAAGTTGAGCCTCTATTTGAGTTTTCTCTTTTAAATTCATACTAGTTTTTATTAGAAGATAATGCTACCAGGGTCAACAAGGGTTTGGTTTAACACGATTATTAGAAGATGATGCTACTAGGGTCAACAAGGGTTGGTTTAACATGATTATTGTTGTTTAAGATTGGCCAATTTGGTTAATTAAGTTGAGCCTCTATTTGGGTTTTCTCTTTTAAATTCCCAACAGTTTTTAGGTATGATTATATATGCATTGTATTTTGGGCTTGGAGATGGAAAACGAGTTAGTTGTCCATATTGCAATCACACACAAAAAAAGACCAAGGAACAAACCATTATTGTTCAAAAATCCTATTAAATTAATTCTTTTACAAGTACTACTACATCAAATACAAGTCTTACATGCTATTGCTAATATAAACAACATTTTCTTTGTAAAATTCATTCTACGTTGTTGTAACCCTAAGTTGATGTCATGTGAACATCATATCTTTTAAATAATGTTGTATTAAGGACATGTTTTGTTACAAATATCTGTGAATGGTCTTCCTAATGAGTTTTGTTACAAATATATGTATATTAGGTTAAGGACATGTTTCTGTTGTGACATGTTGAGTTTTTTTTCTATGCTATACCCACCACAATTTGTGTTATAAAATAATACATTGATTAATTTAGGAAGCATTGTTATGTTGGTATGGCTGTCCACAAGTGTTTTTATAAGAAAATTATTATTATGGTGTTATATTTTGTTGGCCTAGAAACCCATCCAAGATTCACTCATTAGGAATAAATCTTGGATAGTCCCCAGTTTGGGACTATTCTTGAACACCTAATCTCAGTTAGGATGTAAGTATATAATGTGTATTTGGTTTTCAAGAAAATTTCGGTAGAATTTCCCCATTTGTTCTCTAAGTATGTACTTGGAGAACAACGGGGAAATGTTGCCGAAATCTTCTTGAAAACCCAATACACATTATACACTTACTAGTGAGATTAGGTGTTCAAGAATGGGATAGGTGGTACACATTTATTAAATATAAGACCTTAAACCCTAAAGTTTTAACCATAAACCCTAATCTTTCAACCCTATACCCTAATCTTGTTCTAATATATACTTGTTTTCTCTTTGATCATAGAATGGATAGATCATGGATGTCCATTCCAAATCACTGCACCCTAGAGTTTATTTCTGGTCTAGATCCGTTTATTAGATTTGCCAAGGAACATAGGAAACAACCTGGATATAGGTTCTACTGTCCATGTAGGCATTGCGATAACAACTTGAAAGTCAGCACTGGTGATGAAATCAAAAGTCATGTCATGTGCAACTCGATTGTACAAAGCTATACAGAATGGTACTGGCATGGAGAGATTTCAAACCTAAAATCAGTGGATGTCGATAGCAGTGCTTGTGTGGAAGAAGAAATTGCCTCCGATGACGTAGATGTGAATGAACGAGTTCCAGTAGACATCGTTGATGCAATGCTGGATAGTTGTAGGGTAGAGCACACCAATCCACCTCCCATGTTTAGAAACATTATGCATGATGTTGAGATACTGTTATATACAGGTTGTAAGTTTACAAAGCTTAGCACTGTGTTGAGATTATATAAGCTGAAAGCTAACAATAGATGGAGCGACAAAAGCTTCACATCATTGTTGTCTTTGTTAAAAGAAATTCTTCCTGAAGGAAACGAGCTGCCAATCTCAACATACCGGTTAAAGAAATTATTGTACCCAATGGGAATGGAGACCAAGAAGATACAAGCATGCCTGAATGATTATATATTATTTCAAAAGTACTATGTGGATTTGAAATATTGTCCCAAATGTGGTGCGTCAAGGTAGAAATTGATGACTTTGGGGGAGTCCAAAATTGGTTCTCCTGCCAAGATGATGTGGTATCTACCTCTAATACCACAATTTCAACGCTTGTTTTCCAATCTGATAGATGCAAATAATTTGATGTAGCATGCAGATGTTAAGAAAAATAATGATGGGATCCTACGACATGCGTCTGATTCCCCACAGTGGAATTTATTGTACCAAGAATTTGGTGAAGAAGTCAGGAATCTAAGAATTGGGCTTTATACATATGGGATGAATCCGTACGGGACATTGAGCAGCCAACATAGCACTTGGCCAGTTATGCTTGTTATATACAATCTTCCTCCCTGGTTGTGTATGAAAAATAAGTATGTTATGCTTCCGTTGCTGATATCGGGCCCTAAACAACCTGGAAATGATATTGACGTTTATCTTGAACCTCTGATTGATGACTTGAATAAACTCTCAGGTGAAGGTGTGATGACCTATGATGCTTCATGAAGAGAGGCATTTTGTTTGCACACTATGTTGTTTTGCATTGTGAATGACTTTCCAGTATATGGGAATTTGTCTGGATATAGTGTCAAAGGATCTAAAGTGTGTCCTATATGTGAAGAGAACACTGATTCAATACGACTAAAATACGACGACAAGAATGTATATCTTGTTCATCGAAGGTTTCTTCTAAAATTCCATTTGTATCGTAGATTGTGCAAAGCATTCAATGGACGGAATGAGGAACAGAGTGCACCTAAACCTATACCAAGGGAGGATGTTTATGAAAGAGAAAAAGACTTTGCCAATGAATTTGGAAAGAGATCACAACGTACGATGGCCACACGGAGTGAAAAATCTTTATTCAAGAATAAGTCAATATTTTGGGATCTTCCTTATTAGAGTTCTTTGGCAGCCATGCATTGTATCGATGTCATGCACGTTGAGAAAAATGTATGTGATAGTGTCATCAGTACACTGTTGAATGTACCAGGTAAGACTAAAGATGGGATAAAATCCAGAATGGACCTACGTGAAATGTGAATAAGGATAGAATTAACAGAAGTAGTTAGTAGCGATCAGAGAACATACTTACCTCCCACTTGTTACACGTTGTCGAGAAAGGAGAAGAAAGCTTTTTGTGAATGCTTGGTAAATGTTAAGGTGCCATAGGGTTACTCATCCAACATTCGTATATTGGTAAAAATGAAAGATCTGAAGTTGATAGGTCTTAAATCTCATGATTTTCACACTCTAATGCAACAAATATTTGCTGTGGTAATTCGATCTATATTGCCAAAGCATGTAAGGTTTGCAATCACTAGACTTTGTTTCTTTTTCAACAGTCTGTGCAACAAAGTTATTGACCCTGATACTCTCGATAAATTGCAAAGAGAAGTGGTTGTTACCCTATATCAACTTGAGATTTATTTTCCTCCTTTGTTCTTTGATATCATTGTACATTTTGTTGTCCACTTGACTAGGGAAGTGAAAATGTTGGGATCAATTTTCTTGCATTGGATGTATCCCTTTGAACAATACATGAGCATTTTTAAAGGTGATGTTCGAAATCATTATCGGCCTGAAGGGAGTATTATTGAGGATTACGTGGCGAGTGAGGCTATGGATTTTTGCAATGACTTTCTGAGTGCTAATGATGCTCCTATTAATGACAAGAATATTGAGGAGCATTTTGGCAAAGGAATTTTGGGATCACGGATGAAAGTAATCAGCCGTGAGCAGTTGGAACAAGGTCACTTGTATATTTTACACAACATCGATGAAGTGAGTGTTTATATCGAGGAACATGCCAATTTCATCAAGAGACAATATCCTCGAGCCAATTCAATGTGGCTTGCTAGATAGCATAACAAGACATTTATTAAGTGGTTTGAAGATAAAGTCTTACATCAACTATCTCAAACACCAGATAATCTTACTGAAACTATCAAATGCCACACCTTTAAACCAAAATTGAATGTTATGTCTTATGAAGGGTTTGACATAAATGGATTCTCATATTACACAAAGTGTCAAGATGATAAGAGTGTCGTCCAAAACAGTGGGGTCACCCTTCAAGCATCTTCATTGTTTTTTGCAAGTGTAAAGGATAAGAGTCCATGTGAAGCTAAAATGTCATATTATGGTGTCATTGAAGACATATGGGAGTTTGACTACGTAGATTTCAAAATTCCTCTCTTTAAATGTAATTGGGTTGATAACACCAAAGGAGTTATAGTGGATGAATTGGGTTTCATATTAGTGAAATTTGAAAAGATTGGCAAGAAGGGTGAACCATTCATATTGGCATCACATGCAAAATATGTATTTTATATTGATGATCCTACAAATGATAAATGGTCAGTTGTTCTTCATGGTAAAAGATAGTCCATTGAAGATCCTATAGATGAAGAATAGTATTATGATAAGTATGATGACTCCAGTCCATTCTCAGTTGGGTTGCCAACACCACAAAATATTGAAGCTAATGATGACTTGTATGTGCGCGGAGATCACAATGAAGGATTGTTAATTGATTAAAGATCACAATATTAGAGGCATGCATGTTTATATTTTTTATATGTTTTATTTTTCTGAATGTAAACTTTACAATGTGAACTTTACAATGTGAATGTGAACTTTACAATGTGAGTTACTTTACAATGTGAATGTGAACTTTACAATGTGAACTTTCAGATGGCTGAGCATTCTCCTGATGACCATGTTGATGATTACCGTGAGGGTGAGGATGTCAATGCACCACCTCACAATGTAAGTTTTAAAAATATATCCCTGAGGTTTCTATCTATATGTTCATTTATAGTTATATCGTGTAAGTGTGTTTTTTTTGTCAAATTGTAGGTTGGTGATGTACCCCCTAAAGAAATTGGGGCACTTGATGAGCAGCAAAAAAAATTGAGAATGTGAGGGACATCACAATGATGAACAAGTTACTACAGCAAAGGGACAATGGATCCAAACTGGCTGTGGATTTCAATCATACAGGAAAACCAGTTGGAGTGAACTGCGACTCATTTAGTTCATATCTTGGGGTTCTTACTCACAACCATTGTAGTCCTAATGTAGAATCTTGTCATAACGTTCCTAAGGGGAAGAAAGACTTAATATGGAAGGAACTATGTGTGAGTTATTATTATTTGCAATTCTATTTTTGCAGATTACTAATTTTTAGGATACTAGTTAATAGAAATTCTATTTTGCAGAGCCTATTTGATCTGGATGAAAAGTTGCATCATAAATGTGTGATGCAAAGCTGTGGTAGGGTCCTAAGGAACTATAGGACCAATCTCACCCGAGATTACATATGTGATGCTAAGAAGAGGTTTTTGATTGATTTCCAATTCTAGACATTGATCATTGTTTGACTAATTCTACACTAATAATTTTTGTTTGTATTCTCTTAAAAAAATAAATTTAAGAAGAAGACAACAATAGAACAATGGAACTACCTGGATCCCATAGATTGGGAGGAGTTTGTTACTGTAACGTCCCCATATTCTACCACCTTGAGACTTAGAAGGCTCGAGAAGACAAATCCTAAAACGTTTGATAATCATCTCAGAGAGTGATGTGGAATCCTAATACGCATACATGAACATACAACCATAACATTTCTCAACAATAACATGTATATTTACAACATGAGTTGTTACATCTTGGATTACATTTACATATTGAAAAATAGAAAATTACACATTCTAAACATGTATGCTAACCAGGATCCTAGATAATAGGTTACCTGAACAACTTGCTCACACCCTATTCTTTATCTCCCATGCTATCTCTGAACCTAAAACATACGTGAAACAAACAAATCAATAAAAGTTGGTACGTGGTAAAAGATACACTAGTAAGGTTGCATAAAGGAAAATACTTGAAGAAGGAAGAAAGAGAGAAAAACCATTTCTTAAGGTGAAAATTAGGTAAACATCCTTTTTATTACATTTATTTGATATGATTGTACTACACTTATCTGCACTTGACTTACATCCAGAATGGGCAAAAATTATATCATCATACATCTAAAATGGGCCAAAGAATCATACATCCATGTTAGGCAACATACATTCATACTGGGCTAGGTGTACTAATAGCTACAACCCATCCATATCCTTTTATGTTATATTAGATTTTGGTGAAGTATAACTCATAATAGTTCAACCAAGCAATGAATATCCAAACAATAGCATTCATGATATTACATATCATAAGCAACCAAGAAATGTAGTCTTATACTTATAAGATCACGTACCTTAGTTCAGAGAATCATAGCCATCCTTGATCATCTAGACAATCTGGTCATCACCTTAGGTGGGTCCCATAGGATGACATGGGGGACTGTGATTGGGCCTGGCCGGCCAATCTCCCTTAGGTGCTCCTCGGTCCGATTTGGTCCTCATTCATTTGGCCACCATGGGGTTGAGCTATGGCTCACCCTTCTATGCGATCTGTCTGTTCTGAACAAAACAAGAACCCTGTTCTCTGTGGTTAGCACAGTCGCCAAATGAGGAGACTACGACGAGTAATGGTTTGAGGTCACGACCTTCATTTCCCAAAATTTCTACTACCAGAAGCTCTGGGATGCTTCACGGGTCTGAGGCAGCTAGGCCATGATGGCTTACTAGCCTCAAAGCCCTAGCTTGGTCTAGTAGGTGTAGGTAATGGCGGCGCTCACTAGGACAGGTTCGGCATCTGCAAAAGCACCCCTTTCTCCTTTACTCGAAGAGATGGACACTGGCGCCTAATCTTCAGGAACTCGAGAGCACCACGAGGAAATAGCGAGGAGGCACAAACCATCTCCTCCAGGAACCTCCATCGACTCCAACCAGGATGAGATCAGGAGTACCATCCGGGGCTTCTCACAACAAAGACAATCTGTCATTATCATCCCCACGATCTTGGGCTTATTTCCCCCAAACTATCCTCTCCGCTTCGGCTCTCTGTTTCATTTCTTCCGCTTCTCCGAGTAGAGAGGGAGAAGGAGTGGGGAGCGCAGGGGTAAATTTCTATGGTTTGGCCATTGTTGAGGGGCTACGATGGGTCTATCTACATCTTGCCCCAGGCTAAGTCCAACAATGCAGCTAGAAAGGCGCATGGTTATGTGATCTAGGTGAACTGAGTCTAACTCCCCGACTAGAAACTCGCATTTATTGTAGGTTTCTATGATAGGCTCTTGGGAGCTCTTGGTTGCCTGGTCCTCCTTCATCCTGTATCTATTGGGGGTTGAAGATGAGTAAATAGCCATCTGATCCTCCATGGTGGTGGCTGGGATCCTACCATCTCGACAGGCTATGGGCATGCCTAAACAAAGGGGTAGGCCAGCGTGACTCAAGACAAATAATCAGATATAGTTTTCATCCCCACATAAACAAATAATTTAGGATCTTACATCTTGAATAGAATTTAATTGGAAGCTCTAATGGAACCCGAATTTTCAAATATATGTTCGTCATAACCTATTGAATCTTTCCTCCAACTTTGAGACTGAAAGTCCAATGTCTGATCTGTCACATAATTTCTTCAAATAAGATCATACAGAGGGATAATGGTCACATGTTATTGTCATTTTATTTCTACTTGTAACCAAAAAACTTCAAGAATGCTTAGATCAATATTCAAACATTGGAATTCATAAATGCTACTAATAGATATTTTACCACATCAATACTTAATTCAATTAATATATGCTATTCGTCATCATAAAGAAGCTTAATTAGTTGTCATGATCGTCAAATATTTTTCTAACAACACTTATTAAGTGAAAATGATCCATCATTCAATAGGATTTACTTCAATAAGGAATGGTCATCTAATGAACCTCAAGTGTTATATTGGTTATCAAACTCTAAAATCAAGGTCATCACATTCACTCCATCTTATAAGGAATTTTGTACTCGAAATTCAACTAATATTATACTCATGATACTATCAAAATTCCAACTTCATACAGATCATGACTTTTAGGTTCTAAGATTGTTGAAGTTATGAACGTACCCTAATTTTTCATCTTAGGAAATAGAGCATCTAGGGTGCACCCACCCCACCTTATTAGGTTGAGTCATCATTTATTTTAAAGAATTGTAGCATCACTTCGAATCTTAGTCATCACATGACATTCTTATATATTATGATTTACATCTGCATAGTCCCTTAAGGATAAGGGCTTTAATCATACATATGAAGTTAAGAATCTATTACTCAAGGTCTCATCTTCCACCCTAGTAACCATAGGGTGATGTCAAGGTTTCATTTTTTTTGTTGGAATTGTCATACTAAACATCATTAGAATGGATTTATGATTAACATCTTACTCATATGTCATCATTATAGAAGATCTTACTCTACATGCTTGAATGTAAAGTTTCACCCTAAGGTGTGAGATTTATCATCGAACTAGAAGCTTAGAGTTGTAAGATTGGGTTCAGGAACTATATTTCATGATCATGTACTTATGATCCAAAGATACCTTATTTCAAGCTCATTATTTCAGACTTACATCTTTTTTGTAAGATATAAAGGGAAAGAGAACATACTAATACAAGATTAGCATGATTTCAAACTTATATCTTTCATGTATGATATGAAGGGAAAGAGAATATATTAAATCAAGCTTATCATGATTTCAAACTTGGATATCAGATGTATGATATAGAGAGGGAATATAGAACATGTCAAGCTTATATGAGTGTCTCTTCATACATAATTCATCTTGATAGTTCAAGTGAGGTTTCTAACATCATATATAAGAAAGAGAAGTGAAAGGAACGATATTTGAGTATCTTATGCACAAAGCATTTTACTCTCATAACCAGAGTTTCATAGATTACCTGACTTGAAACTAATGATGAGTTTCACAAGCTTAAGTCACTAAAGCTAAGACATAACTCAGTCAAAGGATTGACTTTCTCATTATGAGTCATCTACCCATCACTTCTTTTACCCAACTCTCACATTTAGGATCCAATCATGCAAAAGCACTCAACTCATCTACTCAAGAATAGTCTAGTGTAGGACACATCATTTTAACATATTTCATATTTCTCATATATTGGAGTCTAGGTCCTATGAACTTCTCCTTGTGGGTCTCACTCTCTCTAGAGTTCACCACATATCTCGTCCTACCACTAGATGTCCTCTCTTGTAATAGAGCTTGAGTCTCCTGCATATTCAACTTCATTTTAACTTAGCTCATCTTAAGCAAGAAAAGAGAATGCACTTCCATCATCAAGACTTAGCTTAGAATCTTCACAATTGGATTTAGCTCATATACAATATATAAAGAAACTTATATCAGTAGAGGTAGAACTTAGATAAGATCATCCATGCTTATATCAACTATCATTCTATTGTCTATCTATCTATCACATATCCTTACAAGGATCTAGACATCTAATCTAGACTACTCTCTCATCTAGACTAATGTCACTCCCTTTCAATTAGGTTGCATGAACACTAACTACTCTCCAGTGTGAGGGACACATTTTATATTTACATATATTTAATAAAATATTATATAGTTTTTCTCCGAGAAAGAAGACGTCAGAGAAAACTGTCGAGGCTCGAGCCAATTGGAAAATAAAACCACATCAGTAAAACCGAGTGTCCCACACATAGCAGATAGTCCAGTGTCATGTCACCTAGTGAAATGGTGAGAACACAGTGTTGACTAGTGTAGCTAACCAATACATATGAGCTCTATATGGAAAGGGTTTCACACACTTGTCTAAACCTAGTTCTCAAACATCTAGGTTCTAACCTAGAGGCTAAGTCAAACCTTATTCCTATAGAACAATTTACTAAGTTTCTAAGGTTTGAAGCAAAAGGTGAGATTTAGGTTTATTGTTTCATGGTGTGCAATCATTAGGTGTAGCTATCATTCATGCTATGATACCAACTGTAACATCCCCGGATTCTGCAACCTCGAGACTTAGAATGCTCGAGAGGACAAATCCAAAAATGTTAGACAATTGTTTCAGAGAGCGATGTGGAAGCATAATACGCAGACATGAACATACAACCATAACATTTCTCGACAATAACATGTATATTTACAACATGAGTTATTACAGCTTGGATTACATTTACATATTGAAAAATAGAAAATTACACATTCTAAACATGTATGCTAACCAGGATCCTAGACAATAGGTAACCTGAACAGCTTTCTCACACCCTATTCTTTTTCTCCCATGCTATCTTTGAACCTAAAACATACATGAAACAAATGAATCAACCAAAGTTGGTATGTGGTAAAAGATACACTAGTAAGGTTGCATAAAGGAAAATACTTGAAGAAGGAAGAAAGAGAGAAAAAACAATTCTTAAGGTGAAAATGAGGTAAACATCCTTTTTATTACATTTATTTGATGTAGTTGTACTATACTTATCTACACTTGACTTACATCCAATATGGGCAAAAATTATATCATCATACATCTAACATGGGCCAAGGCATCATACATCCATGTTAGGCAACATACATCCATACTGGGCTAGGTGCACTAGTAGCTACAACCCATCCATATCCTTTTATGTTATATTAGATTTTGGTGAAGTATAACTCATAATAGTTCAACCAATCAATGAATATCCAAATAATAGCATTCATGATATTACATATCATAAGAAACCAAGAAATCTAGTCTTATACTTATAAGACCACGTACCTTAGTTCAGAGAATCATAGCCATCCTTGATCATCTAGACAATATGGTCATCACCTTAGGCGGGTCCCATAGGTTGACATGGGGGAGTGTGATTGGACCTGGCCAGCCAATCTCCCTTAGGCACTCCTTGGTTCGGTTTGGTCCTTAGTTCATCTGGCCTCTACGGGGTTGAGTGATCACCCTTCTACGCAATCCGTCTATTTTGAACAACACGAGAACCATGTTCTCTGTGGTTAGCACAACCGCCGCATGAGGAGACTCCAACGAGCAATGGTCTGAGGTCACAACCTTCATTTCCCAAAATTTCTGCTACCAGAAGCTCTGGGATGCTTCACGGGTCTGAGGCGGCTAGGCCACAATGGCTTACTAGCCTCAAAGCCCTGGCTTGGTCTAGTAGGTGCAGGTAATGGCGGTACTCGCTAGGCCAGGTTGGGCAACCACAAAAGCACCCCTTTCTCCTTCACTCGAAGAGATGGACACTGGCACCTAATCTTCAGGAACTCGAGAGCACCACGAGGAGGCACAAACCATCCCCTCCAGGAACCTCCATCGACTCCAACCAGGATGAGATCAGGAGTACCATCTGGGGCTTCTCACAACAAAGACAATCTGTCATTATCATCCCCACGATCTTGAACTTATTTCCCCCAAAGTTGTCCTCTCCGCTTCGGCCCTCTATTTCATTTCTTCTGCTTCTGCGAGTAGAGAGGGGGAAGGAGTGGGGAGCGCGGGGGTAAATTTCTCTGGTTTGGCCACTGTTAAGGGGCTATGACGGGTCTATCTGCATCTCGCCCCAGGCTAACTCCAACGATGTAGCTAGAAAGACGCATGGTTATGTGATATAGGTGAACTGAGTCTAACTCCCTCACTAGAAATCACATTTATCAGAGGTTTCTGTGGTAGGCACTTGGGAGTGCTTGGTTTCCTGGTCCTCCTTCATCCTGTATCTATTGGGGGTTGAAGATGAGTAAATAGCCGTCTGATCCTCCATGGTGGTGGCTGGGATCCTACCATCTCGACAGGCTGTGGGCACGCCTAAACAAAGGGGTAGGCCAGCGTGACTCAAGACAAATAATCAGATATAGTTTTCATCCCCACATAAACAAATAATTTAGGATCTTACATCTTGAATAGCATTTAATTGGAAGCTCTAATGGAACCCAAATTTTCAATTATCTGTTCGTCATAACCTATTGAACCTTTCCTCCAACTTTGAGACCGAAAGTCCAATGTATGATCTGTCACGTAATTTCTTCAAATAAGATCATACAGAGGGATAATGGTCACATGTTATTGTCATTTTATTTCTACTTGTAACCAAACAACTTCAAGAATGCTTAGATCAATATTTAAACATTGAATTCATAAATGCTACTAATAGATATTTTACCACATCAATACTTAATTCAATTAATATATGTTATACATCATCATAAAGAAGCTTAATTAGTTGTCATGATCATCAAATATTTTTCTAACAACACTTATTAAGTGAAAAGGATCCATCATTCAATAGGATTATTTCAATAAGGATTGGTCATATAATGAACCTCAAGTGTTATATTGGTTAAAGAACTCTAAAATGAGGTCACCACCTAGCACATCTTCTGTAAGTATTTTTATGACATAGTAGCTAGTCTTTTCAAGATGATATGAATGTGTATTTATGCATATAACATTCTTTACGTAAATTTGTAGGTGTTGAAGCCATGCTGACTAAAAAGTCAAGAATATGTCGTTGTGGAGGCACAGGCTTACCAAGCCCTTCCCAGGGACATATGTCACGGGACTCCAGTACCTACTGGTGCGGTTCGTGTGACCCCAATATGTGTACTCCCTGATTGGAGGGATCTTCCACTGCCATATGCCCACCCAGATGCTGAAACGCTTGGTGAGATAGAAGGCAGAGTGATAATGTGGCCCAAAGCAAGTGTCATATATACTAATATTGTATGGTAAATTTATATTATGTTAATTTGTTAGTGTGTAAATATGAGTCAATTGATCTTAAGTTATATATACAAGTCAAAAAGATGACACCTGCTACATTTCAGCCTCCACCTCCACCCTCCTCAACTACCAAGTTGGCTTCCAAGGGACCTACACGCCTCGTTAGGTCCTAATTGTAGGGGTATGGCAGTATGGATTGGCGAACCTGATAAAATTGCCCTATAAATGTTACAATTCTGGAGGATGTTGTAGGTCAATCATACAATAACAATCTATTTATACAAGTTTTACATACGTATTAATGTATAGGTATTAATGCAGGTCAATCATACGAAAACAAGCTATTTATACAAGATATTATGGAGTTGTTTTGTTATAATTGGTTGAACACGTCTATGATAGAGTTGTGGATATGGTGAGATCTTGTTTAAACATCCATATACCTTGTTTTATATATGATGATCTGGTTTCTTATATATTAATGCATACGTAATACATGTTTTGCAGCTACTTACACATGATATGTACATGTTTTGCATTTTCCCATGTGGGATTTTTGGTTCCATCTTTTATTAGTCTTGTAGATATAGACCCTTCTTTAGTTACTTCATACTACTGTGCTGCTTTTGAATATTTTGGTAAAAATAAGAAGACAGTGATAATAGCTCCATTCAATGTCGAGTAAGTTTACTTTGCTTATAATTTGAACTTAAGAAAATTACATTTTTATTGTGGATTTTGAGTTTTTAATTTTTAACTTTATTACCTGTAGTGGTAGGCATGGGAAGTTACTAGTTATTGTCCCCAAGACGTTCACTGTCTATTATCTAGATCTTGCGGGGAATGAATTGAATACATTATATGGACACACAATGAAAAGGCCAGTATTTTCATGAGAAATATTTCATATTTGTATATATGTTAACATTTGTTATTACATTACTATTTAATTATACAATTTAATGTGTTACATTAACATGTAGGGCTTTATAAGAGTTCAAAAGAGCTGGAGAAAAGGTCCCTAGGAAAAAGAATCAACCACTAATTTGGGAGAATGTGAAAGTAATTTCCCGACTCCAATGTATATATTATTTATGTGAACTATGCTTATTTGTATTTTTGAATATTTTGTATGTTTCATATTATAGTGTGCTACACAAGACAATGGTTGGGCATGTGCCTACTATGTGATACGATTTATGGACCTAATCATCAAATACGCCGCAATGGAAATCGATACTATACATAAGGTATTATATATAGTCTCATTAGATAATATGAACTATATCAATCTTATTATATATTATTAATTATATATATACGTCATTCTATTTGTAGGAGATTAAAACTGACTTTAGTATAGGTGAAAAGTTATTATATGTACATACTCACTATACGAGGGAGGAATTAGATGTTGTAAGAGAAGAATGGGAAAAAGTCGTACAAGTAGTGGGAATTTTTAAATATAATTGGTATCTGATGACAATGATGACGATGATGAGTAAAGAATGATATTTCTAAACTTTGTTCTCATAATTATTGTTTTGTGAATGTGAATGAATTTTTCTGAGTTGTCATATGTGTGAATGTGAATGACTTTTTCTGATCAATACATGAATGTCTGAATGTGAAAAGAGATGAAATGACTGGTACTGAATGTGAATGTAAATGACTTTGCAGGTTTCTACATGTATCTGATCAATACATGTGTCTGAATGTGAATGACTTTGTAGGTTTGTGGCCTGTTGTTGGCTGATATTAATGGATATTGTAAACCTACAGATCAGAACTGAATTGTAGGTTCTACATCATGCTGACTAGCCATACAGCGGGCTTGCAAACTGATAAGAAAAAAAATCAGAGCATAGGCATCGGTTATTTGTATAAAACTGACACCAAAGACATAAGGTTTCGGTTATTAGAAAAAAATCGACGTCTTTGTGCCCTTGATAGCTTGGTGGGGGGAAGGGTAATGGCATCAGTTTTTGTTTAATAACCGACGTCTTTGACCATGATATAATGTCAGTTTTCTTTACTAACTGATGCTTATTGTTCCCTTGTTGGCACGTTTTCGGTGGCGGGAAGGGTAATGGCGTCGGTTTTTTTTAATAACTGACGTATTTAACCATGATATAGTGTCAGTTTTCTTTCCTAACCGACACTTATAGTTCCCTTGATGGCGTATTTTCGATGGCGGGAAGGGTAATGGTGTTGGTTTTTGTTTAATAACCGACGTCTTTAACCATGATATAGTGTCAGTTTTCTTTCCTAACCAACACCTATAGTTCCCTGCCGGTGCATTTTTGGTGGTGGGAAGGGTTATGGCGTCGGTTAGAAAATGATGCTAAAGGTGTCCACTTTTAGCGATGCCCACTTGGGTGTCACTTGGAGACCGACACTAAAGGCTCTAAATAACCGACGCCAAAAGCCTTTTATGTAGTAGTGCATGCTATTTCTTCACTAGAATATGACTAATAAATCATTCTTACTACTAAAAATCACTTCTTAGAAATACAAGATTCACAATAGTTATCATAGAGTGAAATTAAATATTAGAAACCCATTATTTGATTGTGTATGGTGTAAATTTGGGTTAGAATGTGATTTTCCACTCACTGATCTCAATAATGATCACAAATCTGGTCTGTCTACCAATGAAACTCAGATCTCTACTCATACAATCCGGAACCATGTCGTAGGCTTCGAGATCTTGTCACAAACAGGTCATCTATAAGCAAGAAAGCTCAAGAACATTGGTTGAAGGTAGAAGACAAAGGGGTTGATGGTAAGAACAATCGGTTCTTGGGTTAGAAAAGACCTCCAGATTAGGAGAATAGGGGAAAATAGAAGAGACCAACATTTTAAACAACATACCAAGTCAAATCTATAACAAATCCTTTGATTTCCACTATTTTTCTTGTTCTTCCCAAATATCTCCTTAGAAATCACCTTCTAGGTCTTCTTTACATCAGCCTAAGGGTCTGAAAAGGTATAGGATCGAATCACAGTTCTAAGGCACTTGGTTTTGTTGAAAAAAAATATATATAATCAAGTGTTATGATCATATTTTATGATTGGGTATGTTGGGTGGTGATTCTCAGTGGTTGATGGGCTTACTGAGCCTTCTTGGAGGTGGTTGAGCCTTTGGCTCAGTGGTCGCTGGGCCTTTTTGGCTCGAAATACATTAAAAAAGTCCATTCTTGGCTATCGTCTGGAAACTGTATATGTTACAACAAATGCCATAACTCTCTCATTTCAACTCCATTTTGTTTCATTCTATTTAAGTTGGATTTGTAATTAAATTCTCTATAATATTACAATATTAATTTGATAATATTCTCAATTTATTAATTATTTCGTCAAGTATTATTGATTCTCCTCCCACATACATGTATGGGCAAATTATATATCAACTAAAACATAAGATCTTGTGATATGTTTAATTTTTTATTATGAGTTATCCAAACAAATATTTTAGATTACCAGAGTTAAGATAAAGCACAAGGTAATACATTACTAATAAAAGCACAACAAGAATTGAGTTTATCTTAAATCCATATAATTACCAATAAATCTAGAAGAGGTTTTTAATAGTTATGCATCCTTATGTTGTGACCTGGTAGGTTTCTAAATATGTTGGTAATGACCATTGTTTCCATCCGTCGCGACCGCAGTGGACTCCAAGAAACTTTCGATATCTTGGACCCTATATTCGATGGCCAATCCTTTATCAGAATACATCCTCGCCAATCAAAAGGTTCATCGACGCAGGCCCATCGATCACTAGTAATACCCCCCCCGGGGTGGGTTTGGTTCATGATGTCGTGACTGTGGCCAAGAAGACAATGCCACAACCGCAACCAAGATGTTGTGTCGACCGACACTCAACACTACTGGGCCCACCACGGCACGGTCGGGCTGAGGCCAAGGCCGCGACTGCGGTACACCAGTGTGAATGCGACCACGGCACATCAGTCTCAACAGTGGCATCTGCGTACGACCACGACCCCAGGACATCAGTCTCGACCGTGACATCTATGCACAACTGCAACTGTGGCATGATCGCAACCGCGACACGACCCACCTTTTTCGAGGCATCTGTCTCGACTGTGAGATCTGCCTCGAACGTGGCATCTGCATTAACCGTGATCCTCAATATTACTATGATCGCATATGAGTTAATTGGTAAACTAGGGTTTACCTGGATGATTATATATTTAATTGGATTGATTGTTGCTTAAATCTAATTAATGATGATATCTCAATTATGATATGTAAAACCTAATGAGAACCCCAAGCATGCTATCTCTTTGTATAATTAGGGTTTGAGATATATAAACCCTAGTCGGCTGAAATTAGGGTTTTCACCAAATATGCTAATTTGGGAAGGAATGATAGAGTTAGACATAGAAAAATAGAAATGGTAGTTGGAGGCTTAGATAGCATAGCCGTGGTGGGTAGCACGGTCGTGCTAGGTCATTGGTGGCACGGGCATGCAAGGCCACACTGCCATTTTGAAAGTATTGAACTATTAACCAACTTTTATACTCAAATCTACTTAAAACAATGCACCACATCCGTGGTAGGCAAAACGGATGTTCTGGGTCCATCTTGCACGGTCGTTCTGAGTCATTTCTGCTTCAACTGACATTTCTACAGATTTCTAGATAAAAGTGCACTGTTATATTTTTAATTATTTATTCGTAACTCTAAATAATCTCAAATTTTAACTGAAGATTTTTATCTCAATTATAAACAAATTTATAAATTCTCATAATTTTTGGAGAAGGTTTGATCTCTAAAATAAACGAATTATTGTAACTTTTATATAACAGAAAATTCAGCTGAAATAAGAGAAAGTTGAGTGAGGGGTCAATGTGCAATTGACCCAAGTAGCTCATTTTCTCTATATGGTCGACCACACACACTAGAAGCTCTCATAATTCGCAATTCATTTAAGAGAAATGAGCTCCTAGAGAGAGAGAGGGATAGTTAGGGTTTGAGAGGAGAAAGTGGTAGAATTTCTGAATTAGGGTTTTGTAGTCCGAGGAATAGTAAAATCAAGTAAGTTTAGCTTCTTTGCATAGCCTTTCATGGTGAATCTTCTCTCACATGTCAATATTCCATCCCTCCCCTGATTTGATCCAAAATGGTATCAAAATTTCCCCTTTTCTCACTCTTTCTTCATAATTCCTCATTTTTAGGGTTTTCGAGTTGAAAGGAAGAAGAATTAGGTGAATTGCTAGGGATTTGATATGACTTTGAGATTTTTAGGGATGAGCTTCGTTTTTAAGGTGTTTTCACATCTTAGGGTGAGTGGAAACTTCCTTTAAATAGTATATTGCATGAAATTTGGTTAATTCATCCAAAATCTTCAATTTGCTCAGTATGCGACAATCAAACCCTAAATTTTCCTTTTGATCTACTTTTTGTAAAATGATATGAAATGGATTCTTCTTCTATTTTGATGAATTTCAGATGATAAAATCATATATGAAATGGATACAATCCCTTTTAATGAGAAATCCTTAAGTATTTACAGAGGTTACAAGAGTAACCTAAAATTTAGGATTTTTGGCTATGATTGAAATTGCTGTAAAATTAAATAGAGAAATTTGTCTATCTGAATCTTATTGATTATGAATGATTGTTATCTGAACGCATATTACATACATGTCAGATACTACCTTGGATTTCATGTGATGTGAATAGTGTTTTCTTGATATCTCATTAGAAAGGGTTGAAACCCTAGATGAGTGAAAAGTTGAAAATTTGTGAATAGATATTATGAAATTCATTTAAAGTGTTTATCTTGACATAATAGACTTTAATTATTCAATCTTATTCTTGATGCATGATATCTCAATGAATGGCATGGAAACCTAAATTCAGCTCAGTTCTAAGGCTTCATACATACATTGATTGTATAAGATTTGTTGAAAGTAGTCTTTATTCAGTGAATGTTTACATCGTATGAAATACTTATGAGAGCCATGTGATAAGTGAATGAGGAAAATGAAACCCTAAGGATAGGGTGTTTCCATGTGATAAGTAAATGAGGCAAATGAAACCCTAAGGATAGGGTGTTGCCATGTGATAAGTGAATGAGGTAAATGAAACCCTAAGGAAAGGGTGTTTAATGAATCAAGTGTTATGATATCAAGATTCTCAGTATGAGATGTGTTGATGCTTAATAGTTCAATTGTATGATTTTAGTGTATTAAGTGCCATGTTGACATGTAGTCTATTTATTTAAGAATTTTGGTCTTCCCACATGCATAGTATGATGGTTACTCATAATATTACAGTGTTTTGAATATATTGCTCTCCCAAGTTTATATGTGTGAAATGTTTGAATGAGAATACTTGTTTAGTAGACATGATATATGTTTCAATACATGAGAAATTCTATAAGTGCATGAGTAAGGAGATATCCTAAGAAAAAGGTAAATAATATGTTAAGCCTTCAGTTCAGTATTATTAGTGAATTCAGTTTAGTAGTCTGAGTAGTCAGTAAGATACAAAGTTAAAGAAATCAGTCTAAGAGAAAGATATAATCAAGTCATAATAGATTTAGGAGCCCTAAACACCGTGGAATCCCTATGTGAGGTCTGCGCCTTAGGGATGAAACGACCTACCTTGGCGGTGCGTCCAGTATACGGGGGTCAGAATGCACCCACAGAGCGTGCAGGGAGACGAAGCCCTTGAGGAAGTATCCTAAGAGAAAATAGGTTACCCAATATGAATCGGACGTCCCAGTGGTAACCCAGAGGCCTACAAATCGTCTCAGACCCTCCGCCTGTGTACTCAGTTTAGAGGAGGAGTCTAGTTTAGGCCAGAGAGCCAGTTTTCCTATAGCAGACCAGCACAGCAGTCAGACTTAGCATTTCCCGGGTGTGTCCGCTAAGTCTTGTACGGTGTGACCGCAGTGCACGACGAGTCTCATATGTAGAGTACACTGCATATGATTAGGGCATAAGATAAAATATGATCATATAGGTTTAAAGAGTTTCTTATAAGTAAAAAGAGTTGAGAATGATTTGAATATAGTTTCATAGCAGTTGTTCTTTAAATGCAATATTTACATTCTCTATTATTTTAACTGTATTGTTTTAGATCTTCTTAGTGTAGTAATTATTGTTGTTATAATTGATATCAGTTGCTCATAGGTATAACTATAATTATATCAGTGCTTTAGACTATTTCTTTGAAGTTCTCATTCACTGAGAGAGTAGGGTCACCCCTCTACTCAAATTTTTTAGGGAAATCACATGGACTTGAAAAGGTCAAAGCATCATAGTAGATCTACCACATGAGTTAAGTATGAGTTTAGTTAAGTTCAGTCGGTCCCTGTCACTCTAGGTCCTTTTATAGATGTGAGAGAGTTATAAATGATGTTTTGTATCTCTGTTTCTTGATAAGAGAGAATGTATCTGATTACTATGTTATATGTACATAGAAGTGTGTGAAACAGAATGAATATATGAATGTGTATCATTAATGTTGAGATCATATTAGAGTAATAAAAGTTTAATTCTCTTGTAAAGTTTGTTTATGTGAGTGAATGCGAGAATACAAAGAGTTTGAAATAAAAACAAAAAGTTGGGAGTGAACTTTGTATTAAGTGAGATCCTCATAGTCATGCCCTAATCTCATGATTAGTGGAAATCATGGGATGTGCGCGTGACAAGTATGATCGTGCCCATCCTGGCATGGTCGGGCTGAGACCAGGGCTGCGAATGAGGTAGGTGTCGCGACTGTCTTCCGCCTTCACCTATAAACACCAATCCCACACGAACTGGAGAAGGGTTTCAAATTTTTAGATGTTCCACATTTTGGTTCTGACCTATTTTAGTTCCTAGAGCCCCGTGGGAGAGTTCCAAGGTCCAAAAAGGATGAAGTGCTCATCCTACTTCCTTTCCTCCAGTTTTCTTCCATCTACCACCATTTACCCATACCCTATTTTTCCCAGCCATCTTCCACCTCCATACATCCATCAGGCTGTTGTTTGGGGTGGAATCAAAGAGAAAGGAGGCTAAGGAGTACAGAAGACCAAGGAGGACAACCCAAAGATGAGATCTAACCTATACGGAGGCTATGGAGCGAGAGCCACCTCTACTCTACGGGCTGAACCTCTTCTTCTTCTCCTTTCTTCTACTATTCACCTTTGTCTCTGTACAAATAATGTTCTTCCATCTTTGTTCGATGCAAACTATGCTTGTCCATGGCTAGTTGAGCTCATTCTTGGCTATGTAGCCCATTTTGGGCATTTTTATGTACTTTTACCTTAAGCAAGAAATTTTATTTCAGATCTAGTACATTTTCTGTTCTATCTTCTCTTTCTAGTTATAATTGCTAGTTTGGTTGATCTCTTTCTTGCTTGAACATCTATTTCTACCTATATCGAGAGATTCGTTGTAGAAATAGGTAACAGAAGGTAGTTTGGATCGGAATCTGAAAGGAGGATGGTTCAAGGTGATCTGTGCAGAATCGTAGACCTAGGCACGGCCAGGCCCAGTCCGGCATGGTCGGGCCCACTATCAGGTTCTACCCAGATCATACCTATTCCTAGCATCTCAGAATATTCTAGACTTGAGAGGGTATCTAGAATATTCTAGGGTGTTGATTTGTCATCCTTGAGAGAGGTTTTGTGTCATTGATGGGTTCTAGTCACGCTATACAAAAGCGAGTGGGATGACCCCATAGGAATAGATACCACACTATGTACTATGTTTGGATGTATGTTGCTTGTTCAGGTATTTGAGGGTTGTCTATGCCCGAGAATGGGTGCATAAACTGCCTAGCTTGTGGTTACATAGCCAACAACTCCTTATCCTTGATTAGTAGAGTCCTACAGGCTCTATTTTGTTTTCTTTTCTTTGATTTGTTTTATTTCATGACAACCTGCTAGACCAGTTCTAGCTCTATACTTTTATCGACTATCAGATTGGCTTAATTGACTTAAGAGAAAGATTTTATGCATCCTAAACATCCCCATATCCATGTGTTCGACCTCGTATTTCTACTTCGACCACGTAATAAAGTTGCAGGGGTCCTTGAAGGTTTCAGGTTATAAATTCAAAGTCTGACCCTCCTTTGGAGCCGATAAAAAACTACTCGAGATAATGTGAGCTCAGTATCACATATTGTCTGACATGAGCTTGGGCATGAATTTCATAGCCTCTCTTATCAAGTGGCCAAAATATCATTCCAAATGAGGGATAAATTCCATCTAAGTCTCTCGTATTATGCCCCATATGTTATAGTTGTAAACAATCACCACCTCTTTGGAAACTCATATTTCATAACATATTGATCTAATGCCAGAGTACACATAACAATATGTGTGCCAATGTACACAAAACAACATGTGTTACTACGCCAAGTACATGTCTAAGGATCGCATTCACCATTTCCACACTGAGATATGACTTTGAAATTTCATTATATGACTTCCATGAGACGGTATCCAATATCATTACTAAATAGACATAGTCATCACTCACAATACATGCTAGTCTTGTGTATTACTGTTTTTCAATACTATCCACAAAAATAACCAACTAGGGACAAAACAAAAATGAATACTCTTATTATACATATGATCGCATGTTTATATCCTTGACCTAAACCATATGTCATCTGACTAAACTTTATTAAGTTTATTCATTCTCTCAACACTAAAAAAAACATGATAAGCGGAACTTACTTTTATTAATAACTAAATAAAGTGCATAATACCTCTTTTAAAATCATCACATGATGGTTCTTATGGCATATAACCAACAATACATGGTGTCCCACAAGAACCAAATGATGACATATCCAATGGCTCGACAGGCATAGTTAAACAGTCTCTTCAATTTTTTGAAAGAAGTGCATGCACTAGATTGAACCAAGAAGAATTGGAACTGATAATGGACAAGATGAAATTTTATGACCACAATAGAAATTTTATATTTCAGCGAGGGGGGGAATTTATATTCTAAAGGAAGATCTCATGGTCATCTTGAAAAGAAACAACTACACGAATTTAGATGTGATGGCAACCTACCAATTCCTCCTTGAAGATGACCTTGGCAATGTCTATATAGCTAGATATTCCCTCTAAAGATATATTATTTATAACAAGGAATATGTAGGGAAAGACTTCTTTTATTGCATGACTACAATTGTAAAGTCTATGATATATCTTTTTAACCTTCTTTCACGATGCATGTGACAATCTGACACACTAAATGAGATTACTCAAAACCAAAACACGATCGATCTCTAATTAGTCGCATCCTTAAAAAGAGAAAAAATTAAAACCTATTTAAACTTCACAAATATGTTCAAGAACATTTAATAAGGACCCAACATCTTGCATATATTCATATATTATGACAAGTATATTTTATAATTTCTTTGTGGCTTCAGCCACACCATATACACAAAAGATGTTATCCACATATGCAACATGTACAACTTTAGAATGCTACCAAAAGCTTGATTAGATTGAAATATCATATAGAAAACTTTCTTGCTCGGACCTGATAGTACATGGACGACTATAGGACACTCTAGAAAGCTAAATATTTTAGGGTTCAACTCGAGAGATCCTCCTCGTTGCCACATTCTGCTATCATTGTTGATGAACACCTAAAAACATATGGTGACCCACGAGGTGAGACCGATGTCCCAACAAAAGATATAACTCTCAACATCATTTATTGCTCACGGAAGATAATAATAAAATAACATGATGGAAATACTACATATAAAAGCTTCATTAAGAGCAGTCCTAATCAGAGTCTTTATTGTAGGAATGACATGTTAAAATTATTAATAGAAGACCAGGCATAGCTAGCATCATAGCATATCTATCATCATTAGCATGGCTAATAGCATAAACATGGCTAACAAAATAAGTATGACTAACATCATAAGCATGGATAAATTACTCCTATTGCATTATGTGTTATCTATACATATAAAAGAGAATCCAAGAAAGGGTTATCATCGAATGTGAATAGATGTATAACCCTAAAAGATATGTTACACGGATGGATTACATCTTCTATCAAGCTCAGTGGATCTTGGTGCATATCAATCAAACTTCCAACCAACCACTACAAAGTCACAATTAGTTTTGTACAAGATCTCTTCCCCTCGGTCAGTACGAGTCCATCGTAGGGACATATTTGTCAAGCTGCAATCAGTCTAGTCTTCCCTTAGTATACATGCCAGGACACTAGAAACCAAGGTAATGAACCCTATCATCTGAGGTATAACCACATCTATCCTCAATCATATCTCATACACAGATTCATATTCATCTGAGACACAACCTCGACCGTTCTCTATAACCTTGGGATCAGGATGACAAGGGTGTACCCTCATTGCACCCACACAAAATCAAAAGTATGTGACTCCAAGCTTTCCTTCTAGAATTAATACTTGTTTCATTATCCCGCAAGTTCTAATACTGGAATAGTTCTACAACATAGGGAACTGTATTATTAGGGTTTCACTAGATTAGTTACTGCCAATTGGGTGAGTTTAGGGTGCATTAATCAAGTTACATACAAACCCTAAAAGATTCCTACAACAACTTTGGTATATAGAAACTCAAGAAGATATAAAATGTATGAGGCATATTCCTTATCACATCATCATAGGGTACAAATCCCGTATCCATCATAAAGAGGATTACACATCCACTGGGCTCAAGTCATTCCCAAAGTTCATTAAGACTGTTCACATCATCTCCTACAAGAACATCAATATCTTTCAACACCTTGTAAAAGGTTCTAAAAATCATCATCATACTTGTGGTACACATCTAACATAAGATTGCAGTAAATATAAGAGCTATAATGTTGACAAGGTAACATAGTAGGGTTACCACTAACATTATGAGAGTGTTCTCCATCATCACGACATTACAGGAAGGTACATATTATTAAACGATTACAACTTAATCATTCAACTAAGGTTCAACAAGGTGAATTGAATTGATGTTACAAAACAACACTCATAACTAAACCATCAGATCATGTGTATCAAACACAAACCATAAGATCATGTGCATCAAACCCAAACCATCAGATCATGTGCATCAAACCCAAACCATCAAATCATGGTCATCAAACCCAAACCATTGGATCATGGTGATTAGTAAGACCATAGGTTCATGTACTAAGAACAAGTATAGAGTTCTACATAACACAAAGTATGACCATTAAATCATGGACCTCAAATAAAACCATCAAATCACGGGCTTCCTCAAAACCATCAGATTCCATGTAGGCAGAACCATCAGATCATGGACCTAGAGAAGCCATCATTTCTTGAGATGAATTGGTAGATTACTTTATAGAGTAGTAGAACCATCAGTTGTAACCATTGAGCCAACCATAGGTTGATAACATTAGGTGAAATTAGACCTTTTACATCAAGAAAAACCAACATTTGACAGGACCAATGAAACCATTATTTGACAAATCTTGAAGAATCATCACTTGTGAACAACATAAATCCATCAGATGTTGACCCTAGGAAGACCATCAGATTCAAGTGCTAGAAGTATCATCATTTGTGGATCATAGGAAAGCCATCATATGTCAACAATGGATATACCATCATTTTCTAAAGGAATATAAACCATTGATTGTAAAATCTATAGAAACAATCGGTTGTGAAGCTAGGTAAAATCATAATTTCTATACTAAGTGTCACCATCACTTCAAAAGTTAAAGGAACCATGAATTCATCTATTGATGAGAGCCTCATGACCATCGACTCTTGAGGGAAACATAACCATCAATTCTCAAGCTCAAGAAATACATCAAAATAGCAACTAAGTATAAGACATCAGTTTGCATAATAAGCCTAACCATCGAGTCATGAGTGAAGAGGGAAACCAACCATAACTTGAAAGGAGAAACCATCATTTTCATCTCTCAAGGAAACCCTCATTTCAAGGAAATAAACCATCAACCTTGACAACAAGAATGGTCTAAGAAACATGATTAAAGGAATTGAAAGATCATATAAATGATCTAGAGATAATTTATCTACATAAGAACTACTACATATGCTCAAACCCTTGTCAAAGAACCATCTTTCTACATGTTACTACATGTTTTAAAGAAAGATCTATATATACCAAGTTAATAGTAAGAAATAAATGTGAAGAAGGTTATATAACTCACCTCAAGTAATGATGAAGGCCCAAATAGCAAGGTATCTCAAAAGAGAGAAGAAAACTCCTATCTTGAGCACTCCAAACATCCAAGCTAGATCCTTTCTCCAAAAATAAGGAAGAACCTAGGGTAGAAGATAAGAAAGGTGTTCTTCTCAACCATAATCTCAAGTTCCACCAAGAACACCATGGATCCATCCAAGAAGGAAGAGAGATGAAGGTGGGTAGAAAGGAAATCAAAGGTAGGATGGTGATCTTACTTGTTTAGGTCAAGAAGATAGGTTAGGAAGCTCCAAACATTCTTAGAGAGGGTAGATCCAAACCCTTGGGTACATGCAACCAAGCTCGACCAAGCTTCTTCCTCTATATCTCATCTCATTCACCAAGTATGAGGGTCGGACCTATCAAGCAACAAGAAGATCAAAAAGGTCTGTAAAGAGTCTGTATGGGTGATAGGAGAGAGGTATATCAAGCTTAGGGTGAAGGAGATAGGTGGGTTGATGTGTCAAAACATGCATGTTGTGTGTCCAAAAGTTGAAACCTCACATCCATGAAAACCAGGTCAATAATAGGATCTTGATGATAGGGGACCATAAATTGGCAAACCTAGGAGAACCATCAAGCTAATGCATCATCTAGGCCATCAGATCTTGCCCTCACTTTGCCACAGAAGCAAACCCTCACCACCATCAATTGGTGCACTTCACTTGGAAAAGCATCGACCTTGGTGCCTCAAGAACACACCATCAAATATCATGCCATGCAAGAGAAGTATACTTCTCATGCCATGGAAGAGAAGCATAGTATCCCAATCTCTCATGGAGAACCATCATATCCCAAACATACAAAGGGAAACCATCGAATCATGGCACTTAGGTGAGAAACCCTTGTCCACAACCCAAAGTTAGATGTCACTCTACATTTGATGGTACATTTAGGCACCCAAAGATGAAACTATATCTAAAATGTTATGAAAATATCTGAGGCACAACATTCATGTGATATATTACAAATAAAACCCTAAATATGGAAAAATTGCATAAAAGCCTTTATAAGCACAAAAATGGCAAAACATACTCAAACAAATATCCAAACTGGACCAAACTTGAAACTTAGCATTATCACATGATATCAAAGCACATTGCTAGGGTTTGATTAAGGTTTTAATCATACAAACTAGTTAAGAAAGCATATTAAAGGCTTAAGCTAGATTAGAGGTCTTGTAATGCCCACTGGACTCTGGTACCTGTAGACATTGAAGCCAAAACTACCATTTTATATTACAATTTAGTTGAATAGTTTCGATAAGAGGAAGTATATCAAAGGAACCATGATGCATAGAATCATAGGGAAAATATTGGAATGTGTGCCACAACAATTTTAGATCTGATAAAGGGACATGGCAGATGGTGCACAAAAATAAAAGGAAAGGACTTTAAGAAGCTGTAGCTTTGTCATAGGATCCTTCAGAAGATTAGACAATGAAATGACTATGGTTTGCATACTCTTTTCTGAATCCACACCATAGACAATATGGGAAAAAGTCATACTCAACAAGAACTATCATTATCAAAGGATTTGACTTTTTTTGCCTATTGCTTTCACATTGGGAAAATGAAGGCCTCTAGAAGATCATGAAGCTCATTAGTGTACAATTGACCTCATCCTTTAACATTTTGGTGATAGAATGAATGATTATGTGTCAGGGTGGGGTGTAAATAGGCAAGGTAGGTACATATCTTCACCATGTCCTTGTATTTCATCTTCTTCTTGGGAAAATTTGAAATATTTAACATTACTTTTTCTACACTATATACTTTTAGTTAATGTTGAAGTTCCTTTTGAGGTATGTTTAATCAGTGAAGGATAAAACTTTGAATACTGCAAAATTTTGATCCAATATTTTGAGTGTATTCTTCACCCATACACCAGGACCGAAATATCTCCAAGCTATATTTTATCAATATTATTTATGTACATAAACAAAATAGGGCACTGCAACTCAATTTCTAGCATAACAATTATGTTTTTCTACCAACCCTATATCAAAATGTTGCAAGTTGTCAATCATTCACCCTGCACTACTACAGAAATGGCTTATAACTTCACTTTTAAAGGCGTCAATTGTATAAATACAACGAAACCTAAAACCTGAAGCCTCGGTTTAATAAAAAAAATCGACATCTATCTCTGAAGGGCGACCAGACACAGGTATTGCTTTTATTCAGTGTCGATTCCCTAATAATAAACCGACGCCTAAAATTAACCGCCAAATCCAAAATTTCTAGTGAAAAAAATTCCTCCAAAATTCAACATATGGCGTCGGTGATTAACTACGAAACCGACAACGAAAGGTTATTTGCGAAACAGAAATTGGGCACATTTTGGTCGTCGGTTTTGCTACAATAACCGACATTTATAGGTTTTCCCACATTGTTCGAGGGAAATTTTTCACACCCTTTGAGCGTCGGATTTTTAAAAAAACCGACGACTATGGTCATTAATTGAGAACAAATTTTTTAATCGGCATATGTAGATAGACGTCAGTTTTTTTCTAGTTAAAACCGACGACTATCATTGAGAACAGGTGTCGGTGTGTTTGTAGAACCGACACCTTTAGGTTTATGTGTCAGTTTTTTGACTAACCGACGCTTATGGTACAGTTTATAGCCCCGTGAAATAGAGAACTTTTCCCCATGTCTCTGTTTCATTGTGAACCTGCTAGGTCTGGCGATTGTTGTCGGTGCTCCCCACCGCCGTTGCTCCCACCGTCGTTGCCCCCACCGCCGTTTCTCCCCCGCACCGCCACCGCTCATTGTTGCTTCTCCTCTCCTCGTTGACGCTGCCTCCTGGTCGCCCGCTCACCGTCGACGCTCCTCTCCTCACCGTCGCTGCTCTCTCCTCACCGACGCTCTGCTCCTGGTCGCCCGCTCACCGCCTCCTGGTCACCCGCTCATCATCCCCGCCCGCTCGTCGCCGCCGCCCTCTCTCCGGCTTGCTGCTTCGGCCACCAAATCACTGCACCTGGTACCCTTCTTCCTCCTCTTCCTGCTTAGACAATAGGGTTTCTCTGGCTTGCTCCTTGCTCCTGCTCCTGGCCCCTACCCCTCTTCCTACTTCTTCCTCCTCTTCTCATTTTTAATTGAATTGTACATGCATCAAAATCGTTCCTACTTCATATAAGCTCTGTATGTATGTACTGCTGCACCTATTTACATCTTTATGTATGAACTGCTGCACCTACATTACATATTTATCATTTGTACATACATTGCTGCTCTACTATGAACTCAACCACTAATATTTACTGATACATTATACTTGTACCTATACATACATTCATACCTTAGTTTTTCTTGTATTGTTATGCATTCAACTAATGTATTATCTATGTAGATGTACTTTGTAGTTTGCAATACATATAATGGTATAATGTACATATCATGTACTGCGTACTACTGTATAATGCATATTCTATGCTATGTAGCATGTACCTCTAAAGCATAATGTATTACATATATCATGTACTGCCTGCTACTATATATTCATATACTATGTCGTATGTACCACTAGTGTATATATATCATCTATGGGATACTTCTGTATATATTTAATTTAATATATTACTAGTTACTAGATTGAGTATGTTATAATTGAGTTTATCATCTATGTAGTATGTACCACTAGTGTATATATCATCTATGCAGTATGTACCACTAGTGTATATATATCATCTATGGGCTACTTCTGTGTATTACTTTATTTATTAATTGATATGCATTTATTTATCTATTGTTTATATTTATTTATGTACTATTTCAAGAATTAACTGATCATCTACTGCTACCCGCCATCTCCATGCCTGTCGCCTACTCACCTACCTGCTTTCCTGCTTACTTGCCTACCCTCCGTCTCGCCCTCTCTCCCTGTTGACGCCCGACTGGGCTCAAATAGAGGTAAACATCCCCCAAAACCCTATTTTATTACACTGCTTGATCTTTAATCACATAGACTTAATCAACATTGCTACTTGTATGATCCTAGTGATTAAAAACACTCTTTCCTAGTCCCCTCAGTAACTAATGTTCCCTTGAGATGAGTGTTAATTGATCTAGCTTGCTTACTTTCCTTGTAATGCCATATTTTATGTGCTATGACCCACTAGTAACCTTTAGAGTATTAAAATGATGCAACTTGTACACTTGTTAAATTTGAATCTATAAATCCTATGAAATGATATCACCCCACAAAATCAGTAGTTACTATTATGTCTTGTACACTCTAGAATCAAGATCTAATACTCTTATGCTATTTTAACACCATGAGACCTTTTTTTCTCATTCTAGTGGATTATTATGACCTATGATGACCTAACATGAAACCATGCTCTTAATGATATGATTTTGTTGTCCTAGAAACCCATCCAAGATTTACTCATTAGGAGTAAATCTTGGATAGTCCCCAGTTTGGGACTGTTCTTGAACACCTAATCTCACTTAGGATGTAAGTGTATAATGTCTATTGGGTTTTCAAGGAAATTTTGGCATCATTTCCCCATTTGTTCTCCAAGTACATATTGGGTTTTCAAGGAAATTTCGGTAGCATTTCCCCATTTGTTCTCTAAGTACATATGTACTCGGAGAACAGCGGGGAAATGTTGCCGAAATTTTCTTGAAAACCCAATACACATTATACACTTACATCCTAAGTTAGGTGTTCAAGAATGGGATAGGTGGTACACATTTATTATATATAAGAATGACAACACATGTATTTGTTAACCCTAGACCCTAATCTTGTTGTAATATATAACTTTTTTCTCTTTGATCATAGAATGGATAGATCATGGATGTCCATTTGCAATCATTGCACCCCAGAGTTTATATCTAGTCTTGACCAGTTTATTAGATTTGCCGAGGAATATAGGAAATAACCTGGAGATAGGTTCTACTGTCCATGTAGGAATTGTTGTAACAACTTGAAAGTTAGTACTGGTGACGAAATCAGAAGTCATGTCATGTGCAATGGGATTGTACAAGGCTATACAGAATGGCACTGGCATGGATAGATTTCAAACCTGAAACCAGTAGATGTCGATAGAAGTGCTTGTGTGGAAGAAGAAATTGCCTTCGATGATGTAGATGTGAATGAACCAGTTCCAGTAGACATCGTTGATGCGATGCTGGATAGTTGTGGGGTAGAGCACACCAAAACTGATCCACCTCCCATCTTTAGAAACATTATGAATGATGATGAGATACCGTTATACACGGTTTGTAAGTTTATGAAGCTTAGCATTGTGTTGAGATTGTATAAACTGAAAGCTAACAATCGATGGAGCGACAAAAGCTTCACGTCATTGCTGTCTTTGTTGAAAGAAATTCTTCCTGAATGAAACGAGCTGCCGATCTCAACATACTGGTTAAAGAAATTGTTGTGCCCAATGGGAATGGAGGCCAAGAAGATACACTCATGAAAGAATGATTGTGTATTATTTCAAAAGGACTATGTGGATTTGAAAGAACGTCTGAAATGTGGTGCGTTAAGGTATAAATTGACGACTTCGGGGGAGTCCAAAATAGGTTCTCCCGCCAAGGTGATGTGGTATCTACCTATAATACAACGGTTTCAACGCTTGTTTGCCAATCCTATAGATGCGAAGAATTTGAGGTGGCATGCAGATGTTAAGAAAAATAATGATGGGATCCTACGACATGTGTCTGATTCCCCACAGTGGAAGAAGATTGATTTATTGTACCCTGAATTCGGTGAAGAGGACAGGAATCTAAGACTTGGGCTTTGTACAGATGGGATGAATCTATATAGGACATTGAGCAGCTAACATAGCACTTGGCCACTTATGCTTGTTATATACAATCTTCCTCCCTGGTTGTGTATGAAAAATAAGTATGTTATGATGTCGTCTTTGATATCGGGCCCTAAAAAACTTGGAAATGATATCGACGTTTATCTTGAACCTATGATTGATGACTTGAAGATGCTCTGGGTGAATGTGTGATGACCTATGATGCTTCACGAAGAGAGACATTTTGTTTGCACGCTATGTTGTTTTGCACTGTGAATGACTTTCCAACATATGGGAATTTGTCTGGATATAGTATCAAAGGATCTAAAGAGTGTCCTATATGTGAAGAGAACACTGATTCAATACGACTAAAACATGGCGGCAAGACTGTATATCTTGCTCATCGAAGGTTTCTTCCAAAATTTCATCTGTATCATAGGTTGCGCAAAGCATTCAATGGACGGAATGAGGAACGTAGTGCACCTAAACCTATATCAGGGGAGGATGCTTATGAAAGAGTGAAAGACATCGCCAATGAATTTGGTAAGAGATCACAATGTATGATGGCCACAAGGAGTGACAAGTCTTTATTCAAGAAGAAGTTGATATTTTGGGATCTTCCTTATTGGAGTTCTTTGACAGTCAGGCATTGTATCAATGTCATGCATGTTGAGAAAAATGTATGTGATAGCATCATCGGTACTCTGTTGAATATACCAGGTAAGACTAAAGATGGGATAAAATCCAGAATGGACCTACGTGAAATGGGAATAAGGACAGAATTAACAGAAGTAGTTAGTAGCGATCGGAGAACATACTTACCTCTCGCTTGTTACACGTTGTCTAGAAAGGAGAAGAAAGCATTTTGTGAATGCTTAGTAAATGTTAAGGTGTCACAGGGTTACTCATCTAACATTCGTACATTGGTATCAATGAAAGATGTAAAGTTGATAGGTCTTAAATCTCATGATAGCACACTCTAATGCAACAAATATTGCTTGTGGAAATTAGATCTATATTTCCGAAGCATGTAAGGTTTGCAATCACCAGACTTTGTTTCTTTTTCAACTGTCTGTGTAGCAAATTTATTGACCTTGATACTCTCGATAATTTGCAAAGAGAAGTGGTTGTTACCCTATGTCAGCTTGAGATGTATTTTCCTCCGTCGTTCTTTGATATCATGGTACATCTTGTTGTCCACTTGACTAGGGAAGTGAAAATGTTGGGACCCATTTTCTTGCATTGGATGTATCCCTTTGAACGATACATGAGCGTTTTTAAAGGTGATATTCAAAACTGTTATCGACCTGAAGGGAGTATTATTGAGGGTTATGTGGCGAGAGAGGTTATGGATTTTTCCAATGACTTTATGAGTGGTAATGACGCTCCCGCGAATGAAAAGAATATTGAGGAGCATTTTGGCAAAGGACTTTTGGGATCACGGGTGAAAGTAATCAGCCGTGAGCAGTTGGAGCAAGGTCACTTGTATATTTCACACAACATCGATGAAGTGAGTGTTTATATCGAGGAACATACCAATTTCATCAAGAGACAATATCCTCGATCCAATTCAATGTGGCTTGCTAGAGAGCATAACAAGACATCTATTAAGTGGTTTGAAGATAAAGTCTTACATCAACTATCTCAAACACCAGATAATCTTACTGAAACCATCAAATGCCTCGCCTTTAAACCAAAATTGAATGTTATGTCTTATTAAGGGTTTGACATAAATGGTTTCTCATATTACACAAAGCATCAAGATGATAAGAGTGTCGTCCAAAACAGCGGGGTCACCCTTCAAGCGTCTTCATTGTTTTTTGCAAGTGCAAAGGATAAAAGTCCACGTGAATCTAAAATGTCATATTACAGTGTTGAAGACATATGGGAGTTTGACTATGTAGATTTCGAATTCTGCTCTTTAAATGTAATTGGGTTGACAACAACAAAGGAGTTATAGTGGATGAATTGGGTTTCACGTTAGTGAACTTTGAAAAGATCGGCGAGAAGGGTGAACCATTCATATTGGCATCACAAGCAAAACAAGTATTTTATATCGATGATCCTGCAAATGATAAATGGTCAGTTGTTCTTCATGGTAAAAGACAATTCATTGAAGATCCTATAGATGAAGAAGAGTACTATGATAAGTATGATGACTCCAGTCCATTCTCAGTTGGGTTGCCAACACCACCAAACATTGAAGCTAGGGATCACAATGACTTGTATGTTCGCGGGGATCATAATGAAGGATTGTTAATTAATAAAAGATCACAATATTAGAGGCATGGATGTTTATATTTTTATTATGTTTTATTTTTCTGAATGTGAACTTTACAATGTGAATGTGGACTTTACAATGCGAATTACTTTACAATGTGAATGTGAACTTTACAATGTGAATGTGAACTTTACAATGTGAATGTGTACTTTACAATGTGAACTTTAGAATTAGTGTTACTTTACAATGTGAAATTTATAATTTGAATGTGAACTTTCAGATGGCTGGGCATTCCCATGATGACCGTGATGATGATCACCGTGAGGGTGAGGACGTGCTTGCACTGCCTGACAATGTAAGTTTTAAGAATATATCCCTGAGGTTTCTATCTATATGTTCATTTATAATTATATTATGTAAGTGTGTTTTTATCAAATTTTAGGTTGGTGATGTACCCCCTGAAGAAATTACAGCACTTGATGAGCAGCAAAAGAAAATTGAGAAAGTGAGGGGCATCACAATGATGAAAAAGTTAATACATCAAAGGGGCAATGGACCCAAATTGGCTGTGGATTTCGATCAGGCAGGAAATCCATATGGAGTGAACCACAACTCATTTGTTTCATATCTTGGGGTTCTTACGCGCATCCATTACAGTCCTATCCTAGAATCATGGCATAAAGTTCCTAAGGGGAAGAAAGACCACATATGGAAGGAACTATGCATGATTTATTATTATTTGTAATTCTATTTGTGTAGATTACGAATTTTTAGGATACTAGTTAATAACAATTCTATTTAATTTGCAGAGCATATTTGATCTGGATAAAAAGTTGCATCGTAAATGTGTGATGCAACGTTGTGGGAGGGTCCTAAGGAACTATAGGACCAATCTCACCCGAGATTACATATGCGATGCTGAGAATAGGTTCTTGATTGATTCCAATTCTAGACATTGATCAGTATTTCACTAACTCTACACTAATAATTTTTGTTTGTATTCTCTTTGAAAAATAAATATAGGAAGAAGGAAGACACACAATAATGGAACTACTTGGACCCCAAAGAATGGGAGGAGTTTGTTACCCAATGAAAAACATATGAATTCAAGGTATTAAGTGCCACTCCCAATTTAATTAATATACATTTTTATGTATTCACCTATTCAAGATTAACCTTTAGTGTTACTAACCAAATCAATGTGCTAACTAACTAGGCTATCAGCGATGCTCAACGAGTAAGGCGTGCATTGAATGTGCACGACCACACAATGGGTCCAAGAGGATATGCAGGCATTCACCAAAGACTACAAGCTGAGTCTACTCAGCCTACTGCTACTCAGGAGATTGTAGAGTCCTCTACTGTTGCTCCCGCACCTCTGCCTTGTCATGTTATGTGGATAGTTGGGAGGCAAAACAAGAAGGGAGAGATATCGAAGCCCGCAACCGCTGAGGTGGCTGCAAAAATGGTAAAAATCAACGCTTAGAGAAATCTATCGATATTGATTATTGTTATGTTTACTTATGAATTTTTGTTGATGGTGATTAGGTGGAGCTGCACGAGCAGAGGAAGGAAGGCAAGTTCATCCCTCAGGGCACAAGGGATGAACTGACAGTTGCTCTGGGTAACCCAGAGCATCCTGGACGTGTAAGGGGAGCAGGCACTGGTATGGGCATCAAAGCGTTCTTTGGGCCATCCCAGCGCAAACCTGTCCCAAAAGCGGGACTTTCACAAGCTGAGGTAACTTATTGTTATTTTAGAACGTTATTGTGAAAGGAAATTCAATAATCAGAAACTAGCATTTCTTTTATCCATGTATAGGTAGATTCCTTAATTGATAGAAGATTTGAGGAAGTACTTGATAAAAGAATGCATGAAGCAATTAACAAGTGGTAGGCGTCTCAGACTGCCACTCAGATAGTACCTGTGGCGAACCTCTCTTCTCCTACTGCTCGTACTGCAGAGGTTGGGAGTAATCATATAGATCCACAACCTAGCACATCCTCTGTAAGTATTTTTATGGCATATATAATAGCTAGTATGTTCAAGATGATATGTTTGTGTATATATGCATATAACATTCTTTACGTAAATTTGTAGGGGTTGAAGCCATGCTGACTACAAAGTGAAGAATATATCGTTGCAAATGCATCGGCTTACCCACCCCTTAAAGGGTGCATGTTTCATGGGAGTCTAGTACCAGATGGCATGGTACGTGTGAGCCTGACACATATACTCCATGGCTAGATGAATCTTGCACTGCCTCATGCACACCCAGATGCTGAAATACTTGGTGAGGCAGTAGGCGGAGTGATACTGTGGCCCAAAGCAGATGTCCTCTATACTGATATTGTATGATAAATTTTCATTACTTTAATTTGTTAGTGTGTATATATATATGAGTCAATTGATATGAAATTATATATACAGGTCAAAAAGATGAGACCCGCTACATCTCGGCCTCCACCTCCTCGACTACCGAGTTGGCTTCCAGGGGACCTACATGCCTCGATAGGTCCTAATTGTAGGAGTGTGGCAGTATGGATCGGCGAACATAATCCAAATTGCCCTATAAATGTTACTATTCCGGAGAATGTTGTAGGTAAATCATACGATAACAATCTATTTATACAAGTTTAGCATACATATTAATGCATACGTAATAGAAGTTCTGGATACGTATTAATGCAGGTCAAACACTCATAAACAACATATTTATATACGATATTTTGGAGTTGTTTAGTTATGAATGGATGAACATATCTATGATAGAGTTGTGGATATTGTGAGATTAATGCATACGCCAATCTGGTTTATACATCCATATACCTTATTTTATATACGGAAATCTGGTTTCTTATATATTAATGCATACGTAATACATGTTTTGTGGCCACTTATACAAGACATGTACATATTTTGGGTTTTCCCATGTGGGATTTTTAGTTCCATCTTTGATTAATCTTGTACATACAGACCCTTCTTCAGTTACTTCATACTGCTGTGATGCTTTTGAATATTTTGGTAAAAATAATAAGACGGTGATAATAGCTCCATTCAATGTCGAGTAAGTTTACTTTGCTTGTAATTTGGACTTAAGCAAATTACATTTTTATTGCGGATATTGAGTTATTAATTTTCTACTTTCTTACCTGTAGTGCTAAGCATTGTGAGTTATTAGTTATTGTCCCCAAGACATTCACCGTCCATTATCTAGATCCTGCGGGGAGTGAGTTGGATGTATTATATGGACATGCAATTAAAAGGCCATTATTCTCATAAGAAATATTTTATGTTTTATATCTGTTAACATATGTTACTGCATTACTATTTAATTATGCAATTTAATGTGTTACATTAACATATATAGGGCTTTACAAGAGTACAAAAAAGCTGGAGGAAAGGTCCCCTGGAAAAAAAATGTGACACTCATTTGGGAGAATGTGAAAGTAATTTCCTGACTCCAATATATTTATAATTTATTTGAACTGTGCTTATTTGTATTTTTGAATATTGTGTATGTTTCAATTTATAGTGTGCTACACAAGACAACGACTGGGCATGTTCCTACTATGTGATGCAATTTATAGACCTAATCATCAAACATGTTGTATTGGAAATCGATAACATACAACATGTATTATACATAGTCTCGTTAGATAATATAAAATATATGAATCTTATTGCATATTATTATAATTATGTATGTACGTCATTCTCTTTGTAGGTCTTTAAAACCGAGGACTTCAACACAGGTGCAAAGCATTTCGATGTACATGCTCCCTATACAAGAGATGAATTAGATGTTGTAAGAGAAGATTGGGAAAAAGCCCTGCAAAGAGTGGGAATTTTTCAATATGATTTTGCTGACAATGATGACAATGATGAATAAAGAATAACTTTGTTCTCATAATTAATTTTGTGTGAATGTGAATGAATTTTTATGAATTGTCATATGTGTGAAAATCATTAATACATGAATGTTTCTACATGTGTCTGAATTTGAAAAGAGATGAAATAAATGGAACTGCAGGTTGCTACTGGTTTCTAAATGTGTGTGATGAAAAAATAATATGAATTAAATGTTCTTATACATGAGTGTGAATCACATATATATAATATTGTCCATCATGTTAATTTTGCAGGTTTTTGGCATGTTGTTGACTGATATCAATGGATGTCATAAAACATGCAGTTCATAACTGAACTGCAGGTTTCTCATCCTACGACCAGCCATACAGGTCTGCAGACTGACAAAAAAAAAATCAAAATATAGGTGTCGGTTATTTGAAAAAAACTGACACCTATGTTATACGGCGACAATTTTCCACCTAAAACCGACGTCTATGTGACCAGGTACCACGGCCGTACTGGGAAGCACGACCGTGGTGGTAGGCAGTGGATATGGTGTTGGTTATTATCACAAAACTGATGTCGGTTCAGATGATGTGGCATCGGTTTCTCTTAGAAAACTGACGCATATAATCCCTTTACTGGCGTGTTTTTGGTGGCGGAAAGAGTTTTGGCGGTGGTTGTTTAGTAAACAACTGACGCCTATAGTCCCTTTGCTGGTGCATTTTTGGTGGCGGGAAGAGTTTGGGCATCTATTTTTTAATAAACAACTGACGCCTATAGTCCCTTTTTCTGGAGCATTTTTGGTGGCGGGAAGAGTTTGGGCGTCGGTTTTTACTAAACAACCGACGCATATAGTCCCTTTATTGGCGCGTTTTTGATGGCGAAAAACATTTTGGCGTCGGTTAGGATCCGACGCCGAAGGTGTCCCCCTTTAGCGGTGCCCACTTGGGTGTCGCTTTGAAACCGACACTAAAGAGCTTAAATAATCGACGCTAAAAGGCTTTTATGTAGTAGTATTGACTCCTAACAAATAACATGATATTGACTTGGATGTTAGCATGATCTACAATCTCTAAGTGACCATATCAATCCTCAAGTACCTGCTACATGTGGACATGTCTTAAATAAAAAAAAGCTACCTTGTCGCAGTTGAAATCCTAAACAAGGGGGGAAAGTTCTTGGACACCCAAAAAAACCCTAAATATCTAAAAAGAAGGCATGTAAAAGAATAAAAGCTTGAGTGTGAATAAAAGAACGAGATGTTCCCCTTTCTTGGAGATAAGGGGTGCCTCTAGGATGATGTATAACTACACCTCAAGAATGTAGATGCATCACAATTGGTATTAGTACATATAGAATAAGTATTTGGACTTTAATAAGGTTGCTAGAAATACTACGATCTAATCGACCAAACACAAAATTTGGAATTTCCATACTTGAAGTTGTGTTTGGGTTTAAATTGGGCATACCTAAATTTGATCTTTTGTCTCTAGGTCGATCACATCTTAACCTAAAACTTGAGATAAACATGAGATAGGATGGAGACCCACAGCTATATCTAAATGTCTGAGAGGTGAGAGTCTGTGATGCACGAGACTTAAAGCTCAAACCCTCATTTTCGTCTCTCTCACCCACTCCCTCAGTCTCTCTCTCTCTCATTCAATCTAATGATGTTTTCCATTATCAAGACATGGAGAATCAAGATTCTTGGCAGAGAAGGGGGAAAAGGTGAGATATTGGTCTTCGACTGATTCTTAATGACATAAAGCCTCCAAGGAGATGGGTCTTTGGGTAATTCTTGACAATGAACAACCTATAAGGGGAGAAGAAGGGAGAGACCTTGGTAGATGATCCTTCTTTAGTGGCAAAACCAAGATGAGAATCTTGATTTTTTGCTTCATCTTCACCTCTCCAGGTTAGTAGCTCGATACCCACTTGCCTCCTTAGACTTCCCTTTCGGGCATAACAACAAGTGTGTTTTTCAATTTATATTTTATTTTGTCTTGATGGATACAACAAAAAGTCCCCACTCACCTCTAGGAGGGTCTCTCATAGTAGCATACTTCTCAAAGGTGGCCAGGGCTATGAGTTGTTGACTGATAGCCCTCCAATATCAGCTTTTGAGAAAGATGATATCAAGGTCTGCTCTTTTTGCCTTCTCTATTTCTCTATAGTCTCTCTTGATGACATTAAGGCCAACTTGTCCTCATGGCTCAGGATCTACAAGTTGCACATGTTGGTGGCTACAATCTCACTAGTCCTGAAAAGTTTGGTACTCCACTACTCCTTCCTAGTTGTATCACCCACTGTCCAAGGCACAATATGCAATTGAACTTCACTTGTTTAGTTGGCTACTTTTGGGGGTTAAATTGAATGTTTGTTGCCCCAATCATGAACACATACTATAAAAGAAAATTAAAAAGATAGTTGGTTATGATCTACTCCTTGACAGACGGAATTTCTGCACGTCTTTTCTAAATCTTCCACCGGTCACATGTTCATGTATATCTCTAAGAAATAAGTAATCCACGACATGAACCAAAGAGGAAAACGGGTCAACAATTGTTTGTACTATATTCTTATATTGAGCTATTTTCAAAAGTAGGTGTATAGTATGATTCATGTATAAAATCAATTCTAGGAGGGGACTATTTGCTGGAATTAGGTTATCTAAATAAGGACCACCACATATCAATGTGTTTTATGTTTACAATATTAGCAATTTTACAATATTGTGTAGCTATAAACTATGCAGGTTGTCCATCCTCAATATATTAAAACATTTAAGATTTTTTGCAACAAAGTGATAAACTTTAAATATTCAAATTAAGCACAATCAGATAATTTCTTCAAGGGCTAAAGTTCCAAGTGTTCAATCATATATGAAAGAACAACAAGATAGCCTAATTATTATATTAACAAGTCAACTAGGGGACAACTAATCCATCACAACTTGTACACAGGGCGGTGGAACATACTATACCTAAAGAGAGGCAAAGCTCTAAGGGGACAAACCCCAAAGGCAGTCAAAACTTCATTAGATCAAATCAATGCTATCTTAATATTTAAAAAATTCCAACAATTATGATTTTAATGGTGATCCTCAAAGGCAAGAATGACACATGGAATTCAAGAGGGAAACGAAACAACTCAATAAGTAAACCAAAAATCTAGTACCTTAAATTATTCCAAGCTCCTTTGATTGCTCAATCACAACAAGGCTCTAAGAGCAATAATTTATAAAGTCGTATAATGGTGTTATCACTTGTCTTCACATCAATTACTTGTTCAATCTCTGGTATTAGGGTTTTCTTTCCAATCTAGAGTTAATACAATCTCATGGTGCTTCCAATATTCTCTTTTTGGGGTTTTCTAGTTGTATAGTACATATACTTGTTCATTCTTACCATATAGATAATCACCACATTGTCTATATTCATCAATTCATCATATAATGTTCTATATTCTTAATGTTATTAGATGAGCATATATCCATAGCACATATGTGTCTATTTCAAGGTAGGGTCATGCATAGCCATCCATGATCAATATCTAATTAGGGATTATAAGATTAGTGCATTAGATGTGTATGTCATCCTCATGGCTACATATTCAATTGTCAACATTCACAATTTAGATACTCATATAATGTTACTCATTCTCATCCTCCTATATTTCCCATAATAAGATTTTTAATGGTCATAGTCATTCATTCATTCATTCAAGTTATTAGGGTTTTCCCTATTATAGGAACATTACGTGTAATTTTAAATGAAATCTCATACAAACTAAATTTTATTAAGTATCAAATTTACTACTTATTAGGGGGTTCCATAAGAATATGTCACTGGGATACTCATTAGTTTCTTTTTAGTTGTACATGGTTTTCTTCTACATATGTTCTAGGGTTTAGATGTTACAACATATCCTACTATAGACATTTTTAACTATTTAGGTGATTAGATTTCCTATCATGCAAAATTACATTTTTGCCCTTCATATGTATATTTGCCTAATTAGCTTACTTTGGTTATCATAACTTCTCATTAATGTCCATTGGATTCATAATATTTTAGCCCCAATCCATTTGATTCATATTTATTACTAGATTCATAAACATTCATTTGACAATTGGTATAAGTATTTACTTACTAAAGTTATATTCATTCATCCCATTAATAAGTGAGAGTTTCTTGTTGTTATTCTTGCATTTCCAAATATACAAGCGGCCCAAATACGAACATGTTCATTAAGGACAACATAGTTCTACTCTCTATCAATTTTCCCAATTTCTACTATTTAGTACACGATTTACCCAATTTTTGCCTTAGGTCAAAATATTAGCTATACGGAAAAATGGGTCATTCTAGGTCAAGCTAGGTTGATTATGATCCAAATAATATATACATATATTCATAGATTTTCCCACTTTTTAATGTATTTATAGTCAATTCTTTTCATTTTTCTATATGCATAACTCATTAATATGATTATTAATTTATCATGTTAAATATGAAAAATAATCGGATATATGTCAAACTAAGTTGACTGTAAATCCAACTACTATTTTTGGGAAATTGATATTTTTATGATTTTTCTTTCATTTATATCTATTTATTCTACATTCTTCAATAATTTACCCAAAGCATGCAATTCTAATTTATAAAATGAATTGAATTATTACCCAAACTATAGGAATTATAAATATATGTTTCACTATGCGTCTCTTTCTAATTTTCTGGATTTCTAAATGAGTAATCCTATTCATTATATCCCCCCCCCCCATTTAATATCTGATCAAGGTATTAATTTAATACATATGATTACATTATTCACCAAAGTAACACATTGAATTTAGAAGTGGCAGGAAACAAGGTTGTATCTTATTTCCCTAAGTTTTTGACTAAATATTGTCATCCTGGTGTTTCTAGTGCATGTGTTATTATTTATTGAACTTTCAGGATTGGCCATAGTATTTCTTTGGTCAAATTTTAAATAGAGAAAAAGGAATTGTACAGAAGAGGACTTGCCGGCCAGGCCAGGGAAGTTGCCGGAGAAGGGAGCAAATGGAGTTCTGTCGTCAATGGCAGGGAGAGAGGTGGACGTGGAGCTCCCTTGAACTGCTCCGAAGGCAATCGTGGTAGCATCCTGGATCTTAGCTCTGCGAGTGGAGCACAACTCCTCGCCGAACAGCTCGCTGCAGATTCCAGTAGAGCTGGCAATCGATTCCAGGGCACAACGGGGTCGTCGGGTGGTGTCGACTATGGATCTGGGGAGTTGGGAGAAGATGCGAGGAGTGTGATGGTGATGTCAGAAGCCATGGGGAGGACCAGAATTCACCATAATATTCGAGTTGTCCAGAGATGAAGGCTGCGACAAGTTTGGCAGTGTGGAGGCCTTTGGGGCTAGGCGGTGGTCCAGGTACATTGGTCAGGATGTGGCAATTATTTCTGGGTGGTTGAACTGTAGAGGAGTTTCAAGGAAGCAGGTTGTCGGCTGGCTTGCAGTCGTGTCTGGAGGTGAAGGAGCAGGTGCTCGTCAACAGTGGGGTTTGGACTATTTATAGGAGAAAAGGAGAAGATTGTCGAGTTTGGGGAGTCTCATCAACAGCTTTAGAGCTAATCGATTTTGCACGAGGCATCACGACTCCTTAGTTGAACCTCGTCGTCGTTTCAGGCCTTAAAGGGCTTCTGGATCAGGCGTTTCTCCTCTGGTGCAAGGCAAAGGTCTCGAGATGTTCAGCGGGGTAGAGGAAGTGACTACGAACCGAGGTGAACTATACTGGAAGATTTTCCTTGTCTTTGGGGAGCCCAGCCGCCACTGGGGACGGAGAAGACGACCCAGTGCGCGCGGGTCTCCTCTAGGCGGACGTCTAGGATTTGTCTTGGTCAACACTGTCAATGGTTAACAACTCATCTTATGAGTTGTAGAAATTAATTTCTATAGCTAAAATTTATTCATAGCTTGGTATTAATATCTAATATTTGCTATAAGTATAGAATCATATATTTGGCTCTACAACACCCCTTATTATATTAATTTACGTTAATACTTCAATAATGTAATTTCTAATAATCCAAAATGTATTTTAATTTGATTCCAAAACCAATGACTATCAATTGGGCTGAGCTAACCCACAAGAGTCCTGATCTAATTAGATTTGACCAAATGGGTAGGAAATCTACTTTTGTATATTAACATTCGAAGTTCTTCAAAAGAAATTGAAATGCAAATTTGAAGAAAATATAACAAGAATTTTGAGTGGGGAAAATAATATAGTATAACTCAAAATAAGAATATAGATATGAATTCAGTATATTACACGTGTCAGACTTCCCAATTTGACTCCACTTTCTCATGGCATTGTATAGTACACACTACCTACGAGATCAGTGGGTTGGCTCAACTGAGGTACGATCAACACATAACTCAAAAACATCAACAATTTATACCACACATTTCTGAGGTTTATACTATTATTAGCTATGGCGGGTCATGCCACTTCACATCTATTGCTATTACAAAAAAATACAATTCTGGTGAGTTTAGCTGGGTGTAATCAAATTACAAAGTGTGCTCTTATAGTGTAACAATATACATAGCAAAAGAAAAATTATAGTACGAGAGGTTTCTCATTACCTTTTCCCCTATCAATTTGCTGGCCTTATCTTAAAAAAAAAATAAGTCCTCCTTTTTCTGTCTATAGTCAACCAAATCCTAAAATGCACACCTGAATTGTAACATCCCAAAAAATTGAGTAAAATAACTTAAGCACCTTAAAAGAATTTATCCCAAAATAATTTCAGACCTTGGGTATGATGCAATTAACCCAAATAGTTAATATTTTTTCTAAAATAAGATACAAGGACAATGAAAACAAAATACATATTCTTTCTTTGTCTTTTTTAGGCATAAAGGAGTTCTCTATATATATTATATATATATATATATATATTATATATATATATATATATAAACTTTCACTCTTTCTCTCACCTCTGTAACTTCACAATCTGCAAATATAAAGTAAACCTTAACTAATGGATCCCAACTTCAAAGTATGAATTAGAAAAAAACTTTATTGGTCATCAATTTATTTGAGGACCCATTATCTAATTTAGGTAAAAGCATGTACATTAAGGTAACTATTCACTAATTGATCCTTAAAATTTGGAAGTAACTATCTAGGAATGTTCTAAACCCTAAAATATGTTGATGGTCAATTTTTTAGATCAATCTGATCTCGTTTAACCATATAAATATTTTGGAAATTTTATATATAGTCTAGGCACTAACATCAATTGTATTTGAATGAATTTTAATTTATTTTATATAGTTTGGATTTTTATGCATATCACACATGCTTTTACCTAAGCTCGCACATTTATTTTTATGCGTCACATAGCTTTGTGTTTGACTACCGGTCAGACTCTTAGATAAAACTCCTTTGCGGGCCGGGACTCGTCTCCCTCACCTAATGTCCAGAGTTTGTAGAACTCTATAGGCTTGACTCCTTTTCTCCTCTAATCCTTCTCTCAATTGGTTTATGCATGCTTTGTGCATGGTTTTTAGCAAATCCTCATTGGCCTGGAACTTTGGATCTCAGATTTGATAGGGCTTCATGGCCTAGAATCCCCAAATCACAAGACCTGTCGGTCCTTCCGAGGCCCATGCTCCTTTTTACTTTAACCTATATAACAAGACCCTTGAAAGCATTCTCTATACATAAAAGGGCCAAACCCTAATACCAATCTTTCCTCAAGCACAATCACCCTAACCTTCCCTTCCCCACCTACTGGTTTCTCCAACCTTATTTTCACATGTCGGTCCAGTGATCCACATGTCATTCTGATCTTTTGAGAAACCTTTCTTGGGGCATCACTAATACTTGGCAGAATTCATTTCTTCCTCAAGCAAAGGTATGAATCTTTCCCCTTTAGCCAACCTTTTACTTTTGTTGCTTCAAATCCGAGGCCCTACTCTGATTGCAGGCATGGTCGAAGTCCTAATAGAGGCATGGGAGGCTATCATGGATAAAATCAAGGTGTGAGTCATGGTCAGTACTTCAATTCCATCCCTCACAACTCTCCTGGTGTTTCCTCAACCATGAGTTTTGATTGTTGGCATTCATACTGATGTTCATAAAACCATATCCAGTTGAACCTCTACATCACCTTGTTAGCTTCTCCATGTTTTGGATTTAGTTTGCCTCAATTTTTGTGTCCCTGATGCCCTTCTAGTATAAGTTTTTTTTTGTAATGAGCCTTTTGAGTTCTTTGTTCTCCTACAATGGCGGACACTGGCTTGGCCACTCCTGACCACCAAAAACTTGAGCATAAGCTCTTTAAGTGTGGTTTCATATATAGATACTTTCAGTCACGATTCTAGTCAACTATCAAGGAGGGTTTTTGTAACGTCTGTCTCGTGAAAACAAGATTAACTAATGCGGAAGCGTTCACTAAGCAGCGGATTACGAAAAATCACTAAAAATTAAAACCTTTTTATCAAAAGATCCATCAAAGGAAAACTTTCTCACATAGAACCAACGTAACATAATTTCATTCTTGTTCACAGGTACATATTCTACATCGTTTCCTTTTTGAGAATTACAAGCATTAACTGTCCTGTCAAGCTAAACACAAATAGTATAAAATATCGAGGCACTGAGCAAAAATTCTCGAAAGCACTAACTACTACTCCGAGGACATGAGAGTACAGAGACGACACATAGGACTCTATCTATATCTATACAAGGTATGACATCCAGTGTCTCCACCTGAGACTTCACTACTGTCTCTGTTGTTGCTACTGCTATCCTTCTCCTAATGAAGGATTCCTGTCTCCTCGTCCGTGTCCACCTAAAAATGTAGTTCCCACGGGGGTGAGACAATTGTAAATTGCCCCAGCAAGAGATATAACTCTTCGCCAGTAACGTTATTATTATAGCTTAAGAATATAAATATGCACAAAGGAATCATATTTATTTGGCAGCAACTAATTCAATGTCTAACAGATTAGAATATTATTCTTATCTAAAACATTGCAGATATAACTTGAAAGATCCACATGTCACTTATTCATTAAGGAATATGAAGAACATGTATAACATTTATTCACTACAACATCATTACCACAACATTATCTATCTTCAGGCTTAGATCATATATCTACTACCTGGCATTGTCATTGTGGATTCATGGCCTGTAGCCATACTCTTTTCACAAATTGTTGGGATCTTAATCCCTCAACTCACCAAGTACATTTCCTCTTCTTAACAAGTTCATCATCATGATTATAGAATCTGGGTATTTGAACCCATAACTCACCATAGAAAACTATCTACCACTTGTTAGGTAACTTTTTACCTTCAGATCATCTGACCAAAGACATCATAATTCTTGCTATACAATGTATTTTACATAGTACACAAAGCTCATTGATTCTTACTACACAAAGCATATGAAGGCTTATAAAGCCTATAAAACATTCTCAATAAACAGGCACCATAGCCCATACCTAGCTATGCTTCTCATCTCATCATCCCTGCATGATTAATATTCATGGTAACAATTATAATGCTTTCATATTAGTATCATACAACACTAAGTAGTATCATCCCTTTTTAGGGTTCATGATTTCTCTTTCACATCAGTACCATACAACACTAAGTAATACCACTGTTCCCTCTTTAGGGTTCATGGTTTCTCTTTTTTATTAACACCCTTCATTAGGTTGTTCCATAAATAACCACGTGGGTTCTTAAGATCATATTATTAATGATCAACCCTATTCCATTGCTTCTCAAAGCTAGAACCCAAAAATAGATATCATAAGTATTCAAACATACTTATATATCCACATCATTCATCATTGAATGTATTATCAGCACCAAGTATGAGTTTCTCTCTCATCTTTATCAGAATATGATTGTATCATAATCTATTGATTTGGATTAACCTTTTCATAAGGCATGTTAGACTACACTTAACAAAGTGCAATACATTTCAATGTAACAATTGTCATGACACATTTCATGTGTCATCTATTACAATTATAATGAACTTATAACACATCATCGTATATCATAATTGGGGTGTTGGATGTGATATCTATCATGCCTTGAGGTATCACTTCCCTCAACACCCTCATCTTGCTTGAGTTTATTCACTTAGCTTGTATTAGGGTATTACTCATCCTAATACCTATGCACTAGATTATCACATTCATTATGCAATGTATTGGTCATGATTCATCTATTTTAGAATACACAACCATTGCCAAAGATATGGACTCACCCTTGAGTCAGGGACTATTCATATAAGGATATTCATAATCAACTTCTCTAGGTATTTCATTTGTCAATACCTTAATCACTATTCTATCAATAGGAATAGGATTTCCATAATTGTAATTTGAGGTTCACTTAGCATCTCACAAATATATATAGATTTCACCTAGAATCAGTCTTCATTATAGTTTCATATAAAATCCTTCTATATTAGGGTTTCACCTAGTATTATGTGAAATTAGGATTTCCCAACTCATCACTCAGTGATAGGACTTCACCTAGAATTAGTAGCACAACTCTATATTAGGATTTCATATACCTTTATCCCATTTTAGGGATTAGGGTTTACTATTCACATCCAAGTGGGGTTTCTCTTTATACAATTCCCATTAAATTAGGGTTTCCTTCATTGTTACACTAAGCTAGGGTTACATCATCACCCCAGATTATGATTTCACTGAGCTTTACCCTTAAATTAAGGTTTCACATAACCTTGCTCTAATTTAGGATCAAGGTACATCAATCTTTTAAGTGAAGATTTCATGATCTCATATTATGAATCAAACCTTGATTACACATTTATTCACAATGAGAGAATTAGGGCTTATTAAGTAAGCAATCATCTCTCCCATTCACTCCCCCTCTCATCCTCCCTTGTATGTTAACTATTCCAAGATTAATCTAGGTCAACTCTTTACTTGAGTACACAAAGCTAGGGTTAACCTTCATAATCATCATGGGTCTACATTATTAATAATCACATAGCTAATTGACCTTTGATCATATTAGATGTCCAAATGGTCTAATCAATTAAACCATCAATTATATAAGGAATTCAAAAGAATTGACCAATTAAAATTTCAATTCCACAAAGTGATCAATTGAGTTAACCATTGAAATCTTCAATTGCATTAAGTAGCCAAATGGATTCACCATATTGGACCTCCAATTACATGAGATATTCAAATGGATTAACCATGTTGATCATCACAATATTACTTATTTATACTCTCAATGATCTTAGTTCTCATAAATCAATTGGTTGAAACCATTTGAGCAAGTTATACTTGAAACCAATTAGACAAGGTAGGTATTGAAACTATTTTCACTTTGGGTCTCCAAATAGTTTGAGACCGTTTGGTCCCAAATGGTCTTGAGACTGTTTGGTCCAAACCTTCTCAAAACTGCATGGACCAAAAAGGCACTTCAACACCAATCGACTCAATGTTTCAATCCATGGACCAATTACAAATTGAACCACTAAAGTATTCATCAATTGGACCAATGAATCACCATTCAATTAGACCTTCAATTTAGGGTTTTGAACCCAATTGAACTAGGTTTGATAATCAATAAACCATCACTTAGGGTTTGAAATCGAGGATCCATCAATGGTTGACATTGTGGAACCAAATCAATTGAAATCAATAAACTATCATCATCACATGATATGACCTGACCTCAAACGGTCTTGGATAACCACCAAACGGTCTTGAGACCATTTTTCTGATCTCCAAACGGTCTTGAGACCATTTTCCCATCCCATCATCAAAATCCATGACATCCAATTAGGGTTTTGGACCACTGGATTGATTATCAAATCATCACTTAGTTACAATTCAACTTGGTACCTTTGGACCTTCAAACACTTATCCATACTTAACCCTAGATCTCCAAATGGTCTTGGGTGGCCCCCGTTTGGGTGATCCCCAAACGTTTTTTAAACCATTTGGGTCAATCAACCCAAAACATCATCTCAATCAATTTCAAAATCAGCACTTAGCCGATTAGGGTTTGCAATTAAGGAATCATTCACAATTGTAACCTTCAAGATCAAACCAAATAGAAACCATTGGATAAATATCCAAGAATCACATCACATATATTAAAATGTTCAACCATCTCAAACGGTCAACCATTCCAAATGGTTTGGAACCCAAACCACCAAACGGCTTGCAAACCGTTTGGTCACCAAACTATTTGGTGAAACCGTTTGGTCTCAACATTGAAACCGTGTGCTTATGATGATGTCATCATCATCAAGCTCCAAACTCACGAAATCTACTGTGATTTCCATGGATATTGCATCAATAAACCAAACTTAATTTCGGAAATGTAGAAATGATCACCAATTGATAAGGAATTGATTGCAATAATAAAATTAAGGGTTCAAGTTATAAAACCCACCTCCAATTCAGCTCCAAAGCTCCAAGATCACGGAAACAATGTTTTATGAATCTCTTGAAACTCCCCCTAGGCTCTTCCTCAAGCTTTTGTTTGAAAAGTTTGGCTAGGGTTGAAGAGGAGATCAAAATAAGAAGAAATCAATGATTTATTTTTTATTTCCACCATGGAATCAAGGAGAAAGGAGGTCAAGAAGCTTACCAAAGGTAGGGAGTCGTCCTCCTGGTCCTCCCAATCTCCTTTGTCGTTTTATAAGCAAAGGGAACAAGTGAATTCGAAATTCCCCTTTTACTCTATGGATAAATGAGCTTATATGCAAATTTTATTTAAAATTCAATTAGGAGAGAGAAAGTAGGAATTATCTCCCCCTTATCTTTGCCACTTGCCCCCTTCTCTTCCTTAGGTATGAGGCTATCTTGTTTGCCTCTTATTCCTCTCAATTATCCATGATTTAAAGAAATGCAAATTAAGCACCTTAAATCATATTATACTAATATCCATATGTGAGTGGATATTCTTTTTCTTATAATAAGGTGAGTGGAATTTCACCTCCTTAGGATATGCTCGTGCCTTTGCAAGGCTTTAAGCTCATCCACACACATATGAATCCAACCATTTTAATTTTGGTTGAAGTCTCTTTAAATGAATACATTCATTTTGCCCTAAATTAAATTAGGGTTTCAATTAGGATTAAATCTTGATTATTTTAATATCAAGATTCTCTCTCCTCCAACTTAATTCAAATGAGGCTCCCCTCTCATTTTATTTTCTCTACATGATGCCAAGAAACATTAGTGACCTTATTGAAGTGGTAATTTGCATATTGAACCCTAGGCTTTGGGTAAATTGCACTTTACACCAAAACTAGGTTTTAATGCACAAGGATTGCTTTACAAGCTTAATCTTGGTGCCCAAACTTGCGAAAACCATACCACTACATCATATTAATTCTTATGATGTCTCAACATCAGAGAAACATCATATCATGCAACATTTGCAATTTAACCCCTCAACTTGGGTAATTTGTACTTTAGTCCAAAATAGGCAAACATTGCTTCAACATTGTTCAAACATGACCAAAATTGAAATAGAAGTTTCTCATGAGCCCTAACTACTTTTCCCAAGATAAGATTAAGCATTTACTCAACCTTATTAGGCAAAACATCTAGGGTTAACACATAACCCAAGTCAGGGATGTTACAAATTATCCCCCCCCTTAAAAGGATTTCGTCCCCGAAATCCCAAGAAAAATGAGGGAAAAATTGTTCATTAATCATTCCCTCAAGTCTCCACATATCATATTAATGTTATGGAGATACCCTGGATCTATAATTCACACAAAGTTCCTTTCATTAATTCCACCTTATCACTGTTTATGTTTATGCAGAGCATAAACCCCTAAAATATGATGTCCATATTATTGAAAGGAAGAAGCATAAAAACATACTTCTATCATCACCCAAGAATATTTACCAAAAATAAAACATATATATATATATATAACACAGATAATTCACTCAACAATTCTTTATTTGTTTGGCAAAGTTCACTGAGAAAGTTCACTAAGCAATTAATTTAGAAATATTCACTGAGAAGGTTCACTAAGAAGTTTGTCTTGGAAAAATTCATTAAGTAAGTTCACTAAGTATGTTCACTGAGTAATTTGTTTTTGAAAATATTCACTGAGCAAGTTCACTATGTATGTTCATTGAGTATTTTGTTTTGAAGATATTCATTGAGCAAATTCACTGAGTATGTTCACTAAGTATTTTGTTTTGAAGATATTCACTGAGCAAATTCACTGAGTATGTTCACTAAGTATTTTGTTTTGAAGATATTCACTGAGCAAATTCACTTAGTATGTCCACTAAGTATTTTGTTTTGAAGATATTCACTGAGCAAATTCACTGAGTATGTTCACTAAGTATTTTGTTTTGAAGATATTCACTGAGCAAATTCACTGAGTATGTTCACTGAGAATATTGTTTTGAAAGTATTCACTGAGAATATTCACTAAGTATGTTGTTTTGAAAGCATTCACTGAAGAAGTTCACTGAGAATATTCACTAAGTATGTTGTTTTGAAAGTATTCAATGAGGAAGTTCACTGAGAATATTCACTAAGTATGTTGTTTTGAAAGTATTCACTGAGGAAGTTCACTGAGTAATTTGTTTTGAAAATATTCACTGAGCAAGTTCACTGAGTATGTTCACTAAGTATTTTGTTTTGAAGATATTCATTGAGCAAATTCACTGAGTATGTTCACTAAGAATGTTGTTTTGAAAGTATTCACTGAGGAAGTTCACTGAGTATGTTCACTAAGTAATTTGTTTTGAAAATATTCACTGAGCAAGTTCACTGAGTATGTTCACTAAGTATTTTGTTTTGAAGATATTCACTGAGCAAATTCACTGAGTATGTTCACTAAGAATGTTGTTTTGAAATTATTCACTGAGGAAGCTCACTGAGTATGTTCACTAAGTATATTGTTTGAAAGTATTCACTGAGGAAGTTCAATGAGTATATTCACTAAGTATGTTCAATAAGTAGTTTTGTTTTGGAAAAATTCACTGAGAAAATTCACTGAGTATGTTCACTAAGTAGTTTATTTGGAAAATTTATAGCTCTTCCTATTTAATTTCATTATACTCTCTAGATTGTTTCAGAATGATTACTTGATCATAGTAATAAAAAAGATAGCAATCTATGAGTTTCATACTTGCCTTATCTACAATAATCATATACCTGGCCAGGGTATACAAGTATTGAGATTAGGTAGTATGCACTTTATTTACTATCATATTCCTCACTTTTCATATCATTATACACACAGGATTTTCCATTCTTGAATTTTCTTCAGGTATCACTTCTATATCTCATCTTTCAACACACAGATAAGGAAGATTATAAAACATTTTAAGGAACACTGAGTAAGATATAAGTTCTCATCTCCCTTGTGTCCTTATAGGACTAGTCAAAGGAATTAAAAAAATAACTACTTTCATATCTTTAACACATAGAATCTTGATATGAAATATCAAAACAAAACTATTTCATCTGGACCTATTTGGGACGTCTGTCCACGTCCTCTATTGTTACTAGGGAATTGCCTCCCTTGTGAGCCTTATTGACTCTGCTCCTGAGGTTGAGTCATTCTCGTATTCCCATCTGGACAATCCTTTGCCAGATGTCCCGGTTATCTACATTGGTAACAGATCCTGGGCACAAAATGTCTACGATATCCAGTCATCGATGTTGATGCTATGCCGGAGGCTCTATTTGGAACATTACTACGATCCCTACCCCTACTTGACATACATTGTGTCTGGGTATGGAATCTCGATGATGCTACCGTTGCAGAAAATCTCAGTTTCTTAAAACTTTTGTACCTTTGTTCTTGAGTCTGGGTGTACACCTTCTTGCCACTAGCCCGTCGTTTCTCGATTTCAGACATCTCTATCCTCCTTACCGACTCCATAAAGGTAGAAAACCTCTCCCTATTCTCTAAAGCAGACACATGAGTGGTTAGTTCAGCGTTCAACCCCTTCTCAAAATGCTGAATTCTTTCCTCATCACTAACTACCATTTGCAGACAAAACCGCAACAACTCCATGAACTTAGCTTCATATTTGCTAACGTTCATCTATCCTTGTTTGATCCTCTCAAATGGAGATATCTTCTCATCTAGATAAGTCTTAGGGAAGTATCTACTGACAAATTCTCGTCGGAAAACCTCCCATCCAATCTCTTCACCTGGTCTCTTATCTTCCTCTATCATCCACCAATGACCAGCACTTCCTTTTAGGAGGTACACAACATGTCTTACCTTTTCAGCTTCAGGAATATCAAGGATCCTGAAAGCCTTTTCCATCTTTGTTAGCTACAGATCACCATCTGCTGGATCAGATGTACCAGCATAATCTATGGCTCCAACCCGGAGAAGTCTCTCAAAAGTCTTGCCGGCTCCATAACCCTCATGATGGGCTGGTACCCTAGGTGCAGGTGGTGGCATCCTGTCTGCCATATGTGTCATGGCTGTCAGGAATTTCTCAAATAGAGCATGGAGAGATGGATTTTCTATCACAACTGGGTCAATCTGGGGTTGTTCAGGTATAGGCCCTTCCCTATTCTGGTCTCTTGCACCTCCTCCTGGTGCAGCAGTGCTGTCCTCAACAGCATGTTCTTCATGTTGTCCATACATCTTCAAGTTCTTCATTTCCTATGTGAGCAGAAGATACTATCAGATAATCTGGAAGACACTTAGAAAAGACTCTACAACCTTAGTCCTATGTCTCTATAGACTCAGCGAACCTAGAGCTCTGATACCACTTAATTGTAACGCCTGTCTCGCGAAAACAAGATTAACTAATGCGGAAGCGTTCACTAAGCAGCGTATTACCAAAAATCACTAAAAATTAAAACCTTTTTACCAAAAGATCCATCAAAGGAAAACTTTATCACATAGAACCAACGTAACATAATTACATTCTTGTTCACAGGTACATATTTTGTATCGTCTCCTTTTTTAGAATTACAAGCATTAACTATCCTATCAAGCTAAACACAAGCAGTATAAAATCTCGAGGCACTAAACCAAAATTCTCGAAAGCACTAACTACTACTCCGAGGACCTGAGAGTACAGAGACAACACATATGACTCTATCTATATCTATACAAGGCATGACAACCATTGTCTCCACCTGAGACTTCACTGCTGTCTCTGTTGCTACTGCTACTGTCCTTCTCCTACTGAAGTATTCCTGTCTCCTCGTCCGCATCCACCTAAAAATGTAGTTCCCACGGGGGTGAGACAATTGTAAATTGCCCCAGCGAGAGATATAACTCTTCGCCAGTAACGTTATTATTGCAGCTTAAGAATATAAATATGCACAAAGGAATCATATTTATTTGGCAGCAGCTAATTCAATGTCTAACATATTAGAATATTATTCTTATCTAAAACATTGCAGCTATAACTTGAAAGAGCCACATGTCACTTATTCATTAAGTAATATGAAGAACATGTATAACATTTATTCACTACAACATCATTACCACAACATTAACTATCTTCAGGCTTAGATCATATATCTACTACCTGGCATTGTCATTGTGGAGTCATGGCTTGTAGCCATACTCTTTTCACAAAGTGTTGGGATCGTAATCCCTCAACTCACCAAGTACATTTCCTCTTCTTAACAAGTTCATCATCATGATTATAGCATTTGGGTATTTGAACCCATAACTCACCATAGAATACTTTCTACCACTCGTTAGGCAACTTTTTACCTTCAGATCATCTGACCAAAGACATCATAATTCTTGCTATACAATGTATTTTACATAGTACACAAAGCTCATTGATTCTTACTACACAAAGCATATGAAGGCTTATAAAGCCTATAAAACATTCTCAATAAACAGGCATCATAGCCCATACCTGGCTATGCTTCTCATCTCATCATCCCTGCATGATTAGTATTCATGGTAACAATTATAATGCTTTCATATCAGTATCATACAACACTAAGTAGTATCATCCCTTTTTAGGGTTCATGATTTCTCTTTCACATTAGTACCATACAACACTAAGTAATACCACTGTTCCCTCTTTAGGGTTCATGGTTTCTCTTTTTTATCAGCACCCTTCATTAGGGTGTTCCATAAATAACCACGTGGGTTCTTAAGATCATATTATTAATGATCATCCCTATTCCATTGCTTCTCAAAGCTAGAACCCAAAAATAGATATCATAAGTATTCAAACATACGTATATATCCTCATCATTCATAATTGAATGTATTATCAACACCAAGTATGAGTTTCTCTCTCATCTTTATCAGAATATGATTATATCATAATCTATTGATTTGCATTAACCTTTTCATAAGGCATGTTAGACTACACTTAACAAAGGGCATTACATTTCAATGTAACAATTGTCATGACACATTTCATGTGTCATCTATTCCAATTATAATGAACTTATAACACATCATGGTATATCATAATTGGGGTGTTGGATGTGATATCTATCATTCCTTGAGGTATCTCTTCCCTCAACACCCTCATCTTGCTTGAGTTTATTCACTTAGCTTGTATTAGGGTATTACTCATCCTAATACCTATGCACTAGATCATCACATTCATTATGCAATGTATTGGTCATGATTCATCTATTTTAGAATACACAACCATTGCCAAAGATATAGACTCACCCTTGAGTCAGGGACTATTCATATAAGGATATCCATAATCAACCCCTCAAGTTATTTAATTTGTCAATAGCTTAGTCACTATTCTATCAATAGGAATAAGATTTCCATAATTATAATTTGCGGTTCACTTAGTATCTCACAAATATATATAGATTTCACCTAGAATCACTCTTTATTAGAGTTTCATATAAAATCCTTCTATATCAAGGTTTCACCTAGTATTATGTGAAATTAGGATTTCCTAACTCATCACTCAGTGATAGGACTTAACCTAGAATTAGTAGCACAACTCTATATTAGGATTTCATATACCTTTATCCCATTTTAGGGATTAGAGTTTACTATTCGCATCCAAGTGTGGTTTCTCTTTCCTCATACCCAAATTAGGGTTAGGATATACAATTCCCATTAAATTAGGGTTTCCTTCATTGTTACACTAAGCTAGGGTTACATCATCACCCTAGATTATGATTTCACTGAGCTTTACCCTTAAATTAAGGTTTTACATAACCTTTCTCTAATTTAGGATCAAGGTACATCAATCTTTTAAATGAAGATTTCATGATCTCATATTATGAATCAAACCCTGATTACACATTTATTCACAATGAGAGAATTAGGGATTATTAAGTAAGCAATTATCTCTCCCATTCACTCTCCCTCTCAACCTCTCTAGGATGTTAACTATTCCAAGATTAATCTAGGTCAACTCTTTACTTGAGTACACAAAGCTAGGGTTAACCTTCATAATCATCATGGGTCTACATTATTAATAATCACATAGCTGATTGACCTTTGATCATATTATATGTCCAAATGGTCTAATCAATTAAACCATCAATTATATAAGGAATTCAAAAGAATTGACCAATTAAAATTTCAATTCCACAAAGTGATCAATTGAGTTAACCATTGAAATCTTCAATTGCATTAAGTAGCCAAATGGATTCACCATATTGGACCTCCAATTACATGAGATATTCAAATGGATTAACCATGTTGATCATCACAATATTACTTATTTATACCCTCAATGATCTTAGTTCTCATAAATCAATTGGTTGAAACCATTTGAACAAGTTATACTTGAAACCAATTAGACAAGGTAGGTATTGAAATCGTTTGCACTTTGGGTCTCCAAACTATTTGAGATCATTTGGTCCCAAACGGTCTTGAGACCATTTGGTCCCAAAAGGTCTTCAGACCGTTTGGTCCCAAACGGTCTTGAGACTGTTTGGTCCAAACCTTCTCAAAACTGCATGGACCAAAAAGGCACTTCAACACTCAATCGACTCAATGTTTCAATCCATGGACCCATTACAAATTGAACCACTAAAGTATTCATCAATTGGACCAATGAATCACCATTCAATTAGAACTTCAATTTAGGGTTTTGAACCCAATTTAACTAGGTTTGATAATCAATAAACCATCACTTAGGGTTTGAAATCGAGGATCCATCAATGGTTGACATTGTGGAATCAAATAAATTGAAATCAATAAACTATCATCATCACATGATATGACCTGACCTCAAACGGTCTTGGATGACCACCAAACGTTCTTGAGACCATTTGGTTGATCTACAAACGGTCTTGAGACCGTTTTCCCATTCCATCATCAAAATCCATGACATCCAATTAGGGTTTTGGACCATTGGATTGATTATCAAATCAGCACTTAGTTCCAATTCAATTTGGTACCTTTGGACCTTCAAACACTTAGCCATACTTAACCCTAGACCTCCAAACGGTCTTGGGTGACCCCCAAACGGTCTTGAGACTGTTTGGGTGATCCCCAAACGGTTTTGAAACCGTTTGGGTCAATCAACCCAAAACATCATCTCAATCAATTTCAAAATCAGCACTTAGCCGATTAGGGTTTGCAATTAAGGAATCATTCACAATTGTAACCTTCAAGATCAAACCAAATAGAAACCATTGGATCAAGATCCAAGCATCACATCACATATCTTCAAACGGTCAACCATCTCAAATGGTCAACCATTCCAAACGATTTGGAACCCAAACCACCAAACAGTTTGCATACTGTTTGGTGAAACCATTTGGTCTCAACATTGAAACCGTTTGCCCTAGATATTTGGGGAGGTGTGTGCTTATGATGATGTCATCATCATCAAGCTCCAAACTCACGAAATCTACTGTGATTTCCATGGAGATAGCATCAATCAACCAAACTTAATTTCGGAAATGTAGAAATGATCACCAATTGATAAGGAATTGATTGCAATAATAAAATTAAGGGTTCAAGTTATAAAACCCGCCTCCAATTGAGCTCCAAAGATCCAAGATCATGGAAAAAATGGTGGATGAAGCTCTTGCAACTCCCCCTAGACTCTTCCTCAATCTTTTGTTTGAAAAGTTTTGCTAGGGTTGAAGATGAGATCGAAATAAGAAGAAATCAATGAATTATTTTCGATTTCCACCATGGAGTTAAGGAGAAAGGAGGTCAAGAAGCTTACCAAAGGTAGGGAGTCGTCCTCCTGGTCCTCCCAAGCTCCTTGGTCGTTTTCCAAGCAAAGGGAACAAGTGAATTCGAAATTCCCCTTTTACTCTATTGATAAATGAGCTTATATGCAATTTTTATTTAAAATTCAATTAGGAGAGAGAAAGTAGGAATTATCTCCCCCTTATCCTTTCCACTTGCCCCCTTCTCTTCCTTAGGGACTAGGATATCTTGTTTTACTATTATTCCTCTCAATTATCCATGATTTAAATAAATGCAAATTAAGCACCTTAAATCATATTATACTAATATCCATATGTGAGTGGATATTCTTTTTCTTATAATAAGGTGAGTGGAATTTCACCTCCTTAGGATATGCTCGTGCCTTTGCAAGGCTTTAAGCTCATCCACACACATCTGAATCCAACCATTTTAATTTTGGTTGAAGGCCCTTTAATTAATACATTCATTTTTGCCCTAAATCAAATTAGGGTTTCAATTAGGATTAAATCTTGATTATTTTAATATCAAGATTCTCTCTCCTCCAACTTAATTCAAATGAGGTGCCCCTCTCATTTTCTTTGCTCTACATTATGCCAAGAAACATTAGGGACCTTATTTAAGTGGTAATTTGCATATTGAACCCTAGGCTTTGGGTAAATTGCACTTTACACCAAAAGTAGGTTTTAATGCACAAGGATTGCTTTACAAGCTTAATCTTGGCGCCCAAGCGTGTGAAAACCATACCACTACATGCTATTCATTCTTATGATGTCTCAACATCAGAGGAAAATCATATCATGCAACATTTGAAATTTAACCCCTCAACTTGGGTAATTTGTACTTTAGTCTAAAATAGGCAAACATTGCTTCAACATTGTTCAAACAGGACCAAAATTGAAACATAAGTTTCTCATGAGCCCTAATTACTTTTCCCAAGATAAGATTAAGAATTTACTCAACCTTATTAGGCAAAACATCTAGGGTTAACACATAACCCTAATCAGGGATGTTACAGTTTCCAACTTGAGATCCTGGGTTTTGGTCTACTCTTCTACTTTCTCATCGTGTTGATTCATTATTGAGAAGACAAAGACCGAAAAAATCATTTGTCATATTCGCCCCCTATGGGGTTTCATGTATGTCATGCTGTCATGGACATTCTTTCCCTTTGCTTTTGTTTTATGTGAGCGCTACTTTGATGTGTTGGCAGGTCCCTCTATCCATGTGTCATTTCCCCCTTAAGCCATCTCATCTTGGCCCAGGCACTCCTCTTATCTCTATTGGAAGCAATGTCGATGATGAGAAATTTCTTAAGTTTTTTATTAGTCCAAAATTTGTAAATTTGTATGTAATTCATCTAATGTCAAAAAATCTCATAAAAATACTCGTTGGTTAGGTTTTTGAATACGTAACTTAAATATATAAGTTTTAGAGTCTATTTTCCCCTCGAATAAATTGTAATTTGCTAAGATGTAACATTAGGGTTTAAGATAAGGAACAAAATACAAATTTAAATGTTAAATGCTATAATATCATAATTTGGGTCCATCAAACCTAAGATCATGAGGGATTCATTAACCCCAAGAAGAGTAACTAGGATCATCTATGAGAGAGGTGTAAGTGGTCCATGTACTTTGAACATAAGTGTTGTTTGACTTTATGTATATATGTATAGTGTAAATAGAATTCTATGAATGTATTACCTACTATTTCAATTGCTTTAAGTCAATGAATCTATAACAAACTGAATGTATTGTCAATAGTTATTATATCATCTTTCATGCACATTAAGAGTAAAGTTAAGAATAAGATCTAAGAGAAAATTAATAGTTTCAAGAAAAATACAATGATAAAAGATAACTTATTTAAGATCCTCAACATGAGCCTCCTCGAAACAAAACACAGAGACACTTTGGTGCATAAGAGAAGAGGAACTTCAGTGAAACCCAATAGAAACTTCAGTGCATAAGAGAAGAGGAACTTTTGTGCAAACTTGAGGATTCTTATATAGATAAAGATAAAAGAAATGATCTAGTATCAGTCATGTATCTTTTTCATTATCGATTGCTTAAATTTTATTTTCTATTTAGATGTTCTCTTTAAGATATAATATGTTAAATTTCACTTATAAAAAAATTGATTCATGGACGGGACACAATTACTAAAAATAAGGATGAAGCTCTGAGGAGTGGAACTATCTGATGTACAGAGACTATTTCAAGGATCTTCAAAAGAAAAGACTTGGTGGGAAGTGCCTGATATACCTAATTTAAATTTATTTTCCTATTTATGAGAAAGTATATGTTTTTTAAGTGTGAACAAGTTTAGTTTGGTTTATCTGTGAGTAATGTTGAGGACTTGAGTATGAGAATTGTTATGTTTATCATGTGATCGTTAATATATGAACTTCATTTTTATGCAATGAATATCATGATTATTTCATATCCCTTTAAGTGAATGAAAATTATGCTTCCCCTCTATGTTGTGTGTGATTTTACAAGTAGCCTATGTCAAAGTTAGACACCAAGATTTTCTCAAAGTCTCATCTAGTCTATTTCGTCTTATTGATCTCAAATTTAAAAATATAGTTAGACACCAAGATTTTCTCAAAGTCTCATCTAGTCTATGTCGTCTTTTATATATGGCACCTATGAAGGGAGGTGATAATGACAAGATGCCCGTAGGTGGAGAAGAAGATGATTCTCCCAACATTGGAAATCATCAAGAATCTCCATGTCCAGAAACTCCCATTGTGCCATGTGACATATTAGTCAGGGCCCTAGACAGTGGCATGGGAAACATGAGAAGATCAGTTAGGCAACACTAGGGTCAACCCCAAGCTTTTTCTAGTTGACTTTTTGAAGATCAAGCTTGATTCATTTGTTGTAGAGGAAGAGTTGATATAGTTGTCAAAGCTAAAGCTGGTTGTAGAACATGGAACATTGATTCTGATGTAGATTTCCATGACCTATCCAGGGTTCATTTTGGGACTCACATGCTCAAAGGTGAAGGTAGGACTTGGTGGGAGAACCTGATAGGTTCTCGTGAAGTTTATGTTCCTCCACTCACATGGGAGGATTTCTCAAAAGCCTTTCATGACCATTACATATCTGAGGCTATGGTCATGAAGAAAGAAGACGAATGATTCAACCTTAGTCAGCATCGTGATATGACAGTCATACAATATGCCATGAAGAGTCAAACATTATAGAATTATGATCATGATTACAATGAACGACACAAGAAAAAGAAGTTCATTAGGGGTCTCAAGGCATACCTTATCTTTGCTCTGATTGGATGAGGACACCACACCCTCTAATGTGGCCTAGATGCATCCTTATAACTAGAAGACCACTCTGGAAGAATGTGGAAAAGGATAACCACTCTAACAACAACAATTCCAACCATCATAATGACAAGAGAGGAAGGCTCCAACTAAGGTTGTTGCCTATCATCCTGTGAAGACTCAATGTGCCAAGTGTTCCAAGTACCATCTAGGAGAATGCATGTTTGCAATCATAGTGTGATATGCATATGGTGAAACATGCCATATTAGATCTAAGTACCCCAAGTTTCAAAAGAAAGAGATCAAGGTTAATCAACAACCTAGAGAGAAGAGACAAGCTAGAATCTATGCCATGTTGGATGATGATGCAGATGACTAGAATGAGCAAGGTATGGTCTAAGAAATGAAATATCCATCCTTAAGATTTTAGTTGTTTTTAGTCGCACCTTGTGCATAGTTATGTGTTGTATGTATATAACTTTTCATGTTAAAAGACAAGGAAACCCCTAAGGTAGGTAATCCTATGAACTTTTGAGGATGAAATTTAATTAGGTTGGGTAGAATTGTAACATACCAATTTTTTTTTAGTAAAATAAGTTAAGCATTTTAATAGAATTTGTTCCCACAGATTAATTTCAAACCTTAGACTATGATGCAATTAACCCAAATAAATTAATATTTTCTAAGAAGAAATTGATAGACATGTTCTTTCTTTGCCTTATTATGCATAAAGAAGTTCAAAATATATAAAAGATACAACTTTTACTTTTTATAACACATCCATAACTTCATAGTCTATGAATATAACTAAAACCCTAACTAACGGAGACCAACTTTCAAGTATGAACTAGAAATAAAATGTATTGGTCATTAAATGATTTGAGGACCCATCATTTAATTTAAAGTATATTAATCAATCGATATGTACATTGAGGTAACTATTCACTGATTGACCCTAAATTTTTTAAAGTAACTAGCTAGGAATGTTCTAGACCCAGAAACACATTACTAATAAAAATGTTTGAGATAAAATTGACCTTGTTTGACCGTTTAAACATTTTGGGAAGTTTTTATATAGTCAAGGGCTCTAATATCAATTATGTTCATATAGTTTTGAACCTATTTTATATAGTTTGGATTTTTATTCACGTCAGACACTCTTTTACCTAAGTCATCTCATTTATTATTATGTGTCACACTACTCTTCGTATGAGTCCCATCAAACTCTCAACTCTAGAGTCCTTCATGGGTCAGGACTCCTCTCCCTTACCTAATGTCCAGAGCATGTAGGACTCTATAGGAATGACTCCTTATCCGCCCCTTTGATCCTTCTCTCTACTATTGTCCGCATTCTTTGAGCATAATTTTTACAATCTCCTCATTGGCTTGGACTTTGGGTTCTAGATTTGACAGGGCTTCATGCCCTAGAATCCCCAAAACCATAAGACCCCTTGGTCCTTCCCTTGTTTCCACCTCTGTAGTAGACTTGAGCTTCTCCAGACTTCAACATATATAAGAAAACCCTTGAAAGCATTCCCCATACATCAAAGAACCTAACCCCAATACCAATTTTCCCTCAAGCATCCTCTCCCTTTCTTACCCATTCCCACCTACTGATTTCTTCATCCTGATGTTCTCTATGAAGGTCCAGTGGTCCATGTGACCTTATAATCTTCAAAAAAACCTTACTTGGGGCATCATGAAGCTTTGGTAACCTTCATATCTTCCTCAATACTAGGTATCGGTTTTTTATTTTTTTGCCAACATGTTGTTTTTCATGAAACCATAAATGATTGAAGCTTCCTCTGCATCACCTTGTCAGCTTCTCCATGTTATATCTTTAGTTTTCCTTAGATATGTGTATCCTTGATGCCCTTCTCACCTGAATTTTTTATATAACAAGCCTTTTCAATTCTTCAGCCTCCTACCATGGAGGATATGGCATGGCCATTCCCATCCACCACAAAACTTGAGAAGAAGCTCTTTGAGTATGGTATGATCGATAGATGCTTTTGGTCATAATTTTAATCCATGATCAGGGTTGGTTTCCAACTTGAGATCCCATGTTTTGGTCTTCTCTTCCAGATGATTATCCTATGAATTCATCATTGAGAAGGCAAAGACCCCCATGCTATATTTTTGGCATTTTTTCCCTCTATCAATGTTCATGTGTGTCACATTGTCATGGAAATTCTTGCCCGTCGCTTTTGTTTTAGGAAAGTTCTACCCATGTCATCAAAGTAAGTCCATTGGTCCATGCATCATATCCCCTTTGGGACATCTCACCCTGAACAAGGCACACCTCTTGTATCTATTGGAAGTGATGTTCATGATGTGAATTTTCTTGACCTTTTGATTGGTCTAATATTTGAAATTTTGTATCGAATTCATATGATGTCAAAAAATCTCATAAAAATACTTGTTGGATATATTTTTGTATAAGGAACTTGAATATATAAGTTTTAGAGATTTTTTTTCCTTTGAGTAAACCCTAATTTTCTAAGATGTAACATAAGGTTTATGATAAGGAACAAAACACAAATTTATATGTTAAATGTTATGAATAGGGTAATTTGGATTCAACAAACCTAATATCATGATTAGGGTTTATTAACTAAATAAGAGAAACTAGGATCATTTCTAAGAGATGAGTAAGTGGTCCATGCACTTAAAAATAAGTATTATTTGCTTTTATGTATATATGTACAATATACATAGAAAACTATGAATGTATTACCTACTATTTTAATTGCTTGAAGTCAATGAGTCTATATGACCTGGATGTCATGCTTTATTGTGTATAATTATTATATCATCTTTCATATAAATTAAGATTAAAGTCAATAATAATATATAAGAGTAATAAAGAGTGTTAAAAATAAAGATAATGATAAAAGATGACTTATATAAGATCCTTACCAAGAGGCTCCTCAGAGCAAAACTAAGAGGCACTTTGGCGCATAAGAGAAGAGATACTTCGGTGCAACCAAAGAGGCACTTTGGTGAATAAGATAACAAGTAATTATGTGCAAACCCAAGGATTCTTATATATTCCAATATAAATGAAATGATCTAAAAGCAATTGTGTCTCTTCTCCAATATTGAATGTCTAAAGTTTATTTCCAGTATACATGTTCTCTTTAAGATATAATATCTTAAACTCCACTTAAAAATTGTTTGATACATGGCTAGGGGTGAGATGTTCACAAGTAAGGAGCAATCTTAGATGATTGGAGCTATTTGACATGCAAAGACTAACTCACAGATCTTTGAAAGAAAAGAAATGGTGTTGTGACAACTATACATTGTTTAGTCTTTTTTGTTTTGTTTATGAAAATGTATATGGTGTTTAAATGTAAAGATATTATCTTGGTTTATTTGTGGTTAATGTTGAGGACTTGAGCACGGGAATTGTTATCTTGATCCTGTGATGGTCTATATATGAACTATATTTTTATGCTATGAATATCATGATTGCGACACCCCCCTTGAAGTGAATGAAAATTATGCTTCCGATTGTTGTTGTGTATGCATTTACAAGTTGGCATTACATTAATTAAATCCCATCTTTTCCAACTCTTATCTTAGACAATTCTCACAACAACTAGGCATCCTCAGAGTCCCTTTTTCCAATTTATGTTGTGTATGAATTTACAAGTTGGCATTACATTAATAAAATGTCATCTTAGACAATTCTCACAACAAGTAGGCATCCTCATAGTATCTTAGGGTTTTTTAATCAATTAATAATAAATTTGGTAGTATAATTTTCAATGTTTCCAACCAATTTCGAAGCTACCAACAAGAAAAAAGGGAATATAATTAGTTACTGCTAATAGACACACTATCCTTCCATTATCCACATCCTACTCTTCAGTGCGGCCACCAAGCTGCCTTCCACATACTATCAGGGGTTTGTTGTGGTGTTCCATGTAAGCTTAATTTTATTGGAGTTATTAAATTGTCTCTAGTTTATTTTGAAATATGTTTATAATCCTTCAATCGGTAGTTTAGTCTACATAAAATAGGGCTTGTTAAAAAAAACCTACAACAAAACATGCCACTGGTATATATAAGTGTTAGAAGTAACCTACCTTGTTCGTATAGTAATGATATGATCACTAGCAAGAAATAGTTTATTTATCCATGACATATGTGTTAGTGCTTATTGTAATGCTCTTTTGTGCTTGACTACTTGTGTTATTTTCTGTATACACCTATTGGTCTTTGACTATAGTCTATATAGTACAATGTTATTTTCTATATACTTTAGAACTAAAGTTGCGATCTTGTTTTACTAATACGAGATATGTTACTAGACCTAATCTAACAAATAATGATAGGACATATGCCATGATGAATAGAATCATGACTTAAACACATTATCTTATGGAACAAAACCATCCAGTCTACTAATGTAGTTCTAGCACAATTCCTTATATAACTATTTTCTTAAGTTAGGGTGGCTCAACTTTTCAATTCCTTAATATTGGTTTAACTATATGCTCATGCTAATATTATCCTAAGATTCTCATGTCATTAGTATAAAAACTACTTTATAGGAATTAGTATGCCTATAGTATACCCGTACACAATATGACCATTAGGATAGGTATTACTATGCCTACAATATACACGTACATGATATGAACATTAGGGTTATAAGTGAACACTCCCTAGTATTTGGGACTATTTTTTTGAATGATGTGATCACACTTAGACATTTAATTCATACTTATTTCTTGGTTCTTACAAAAATGTACTAGTATTTCCATACTCATCATTTAGATACACATAGAGTTACTTACAATTCTACATTGGTGTATTTGGAGAACTATAGGGGAATGATTCCAAAGTTGTGTTACTATTAAGAAATAAGTATGTATTAGCTAGTGTGATCACACATTAAAATATTGATTAGGATGGAGTGATAAACACACAAACTAATAAATTATAGTTCATTAAGTGATAATAATATGTTGTTGGAGATCATTATATAGTTATCAAAAATTTGTTTTTGGTTCTATGTATTCTCATGTTACTTGAATAGTGATAGTGATCCTAGTATTAGTGATTCTACTCCTACTTCTATTGATCATGTTGAAGAAAAATTCATATATGGAACCCACTCACAGGAAAAAAAATCCTAAAATCAATATGGAAAGAATATACAAAGACCAACATAGATGGAGTGACCAAGGCTGTATGCAACCATTTTGGCAAACCACTTTTTGGGTGTTCCAAAAATGGAACCAATCATTTGATCAAACATCTCCTCCATTCATGTCATGCTAGGAAAGATTTTTCTAAATAGAGTTTGACAAGAAATGCTTACCTAGCTATTGGAATGATTATATCGAGTGGTTCCTTTGGTCAAGAAGGTTCTAGAAAAGACTTGGCTTGCATGATTATAATGCATGAGTACCCTCTATCAATGGTGGAGCATGCTAGATGTAGGAAACTATTAAATACTCTTCACCTCAATCCACGTGTCCTTTCAAAAATGCAACAAAGAGTGACATTTTATTTGCATATCAGTTAGAGAAGTCAAAGATGACACAATTGTTTGATAATAATGATTCTAGGGTTTCAATAATTAAAGACGTGGACATATGACCATCAAACATGGGGTGTATATGCTCATTACTATGCACTACATTAATAATTCTTGGGAATTACATAGTTTGATCTTGAGGTTTTATTATGCCCCATGTCCTCATTCTAGAGAAGTATTGGGTTCTGCTTTGTTGGGGGTTCTACGGATTGGAATGTTGACAGAAAAATTTCCACAATTACCTTGATAATTGTTCAACAAATGGTGCGATAGTTAAAGAAATCTAAGAAATTCTTCCACTTAATTATGTGCTATTCTTTGGATAAACATTGCATATGTGATGTTGTGTGTATATTCTCAATCTCATAGTAAAAGAAGGGCTATTTTTAATTGAAGATGAAACATACTAGTTCCATGAAATTGTAGCCTATTAAACATATACACTGAATCGAAAATAAGAATTCAAAGAAACAACAAAACTATTGAAAGGTTCCACTATAAAAAAACTTGTTCTCGAGTGTCCTACGTGTTGGAACTCTTCTACTGTTATGATCCAAGTCACATTTTCATACTGGAGTGTATTTTCTTGACTGAGCCAACTTGAGAGAAATTACAAATCATTTTTCTCAAATGATAAGTGGGATTTTTCTTCAGAGATTTGTGATAAACTTAATATTTTTCTTAGTTCTAATTAGACTTTATCTGGAAGATTATATCCAAAATCAAATTTGGGGTCTGCCAAAACTTGATAACTCCTTTTCCCATTTGCAAGACTTGAGCAAGGATGGATGACCATTGTGATATGGATTCTCTTTGATACTCTTTCAAATTCTTGTATTGACAATTGGTGTGATGTAAATTTCTAATTTGAATAACTAATCCAATGATGTGATGATTTGTAGACAATTGGCTTGTTTGTTGTGCTATGAACAATTGATTTGAACAACTTACTTAGTGATGGTTTGTAGATAATTGATGTTTTATGTTTCTAATTGGAGTCATCAAATCAAAGTCATCATGGTTCTTGGTATTGATGTTATTGGTGCATTTTTACGAAAATGAATGGGGATTTGTGTTGCTTTTTCACGTCAGGAACAAGTAGCAAAGTTTGGTTTATACTTTTCTTTATAGACTATATGTTTTGTAAAACTATTGTGATTGTTGGGCCAAAATTGAGTGTTTGATGGGATGATGTAATGTTAATATGGCATTGAGTATATGGGCTGGGTCCAAATCCTACTCATTACATATATGCCAAAATATAAGATTCAGGTCTTGCGGGTTGGGTCCAAAAATGTGCGATCTTGGTCCTTTGGGCTTAGCCAAATAAAAGTGAGTTACATGATTTCAAGTATCATGGGTTTGATCAGGTCTTATTGTTTGGATCAGGCCAAATATGGGTAAGCTAATTTCAGGTCTCATGGTCCAGTTTTTTTTAGGATGGGTCGAACATGGCTCTATTACTCTTGGACTGAGTCTAGGTTTGAGTTGGGAAACCCTAACCATTTCCAGACCTAGACTTTGATGGTGTTCACTAAAGCCAAAGTAATCTAGGGTTGTGGTACATAGGATGTGAAATCATTGCTCTAGTGCCAACTGGATTGGACTACATGGACCACTTGATCGCTAAATGAACATGTGGTTAAGTGACCTAGAGAATAATAAGTGACACCTTAGCCTCTAGCCTACTCACACACATTTAGAATCAGTAAATAAAAGACACAAATGCAAGATACCTTTATGAGAAATTGAAATATAGCGCAAGTAAATGGGATTTAGACCTGACATCACAAAGAAAATTCTTGAATCTACGGGATAGTAGTAGATAAAACATTAAATCCATAAGTCCCTTGACCTGGATTTTGGGCTAACCTTATTTTCTTTGGCCGAATAGATTCTTAAACCTTAATCTAATCTTTTGAGTGCTTTTATAACATGTGACACATGTATGTTTTCATTTGGTCCTATGTGGATGATGTTTGATCTTGTTATGCTTGTTTAGGATCAAGTTGCGATTTACCCATGATGAGGGTTAATCTTACAATTTGTTACATGTAGAGTGTGTTTCTTGTTTCTTGGCATCATGAGAGAGAAGATGATGATGTGGGTCACCATGATTAGAACATGATTGATGATGTGGCATCACATGGTGAGATTAGGGTTTGCTTGAGTTGCCTTGTTGTTGAGTGTTGACCTTGCTAGGGTTTGAGTGTGTTGCAACTGCAACACCATCCTTGGTTGATTTTTGTGACTGCTACACTAGTCCTAGGTGTTGTTTTCTTTGATCATGGTGACCTATGGGTGGTTTGGTCGAAGGGATTTGTCTTGTAGTGGTGTGTTTTGACCTTGTTTTCTTTGGTGACCTAGAGTAGAGGTCACTACATGGTCTACTTTAGTTTGTTGCGAACGCAATAAGGTGTGCAGTGGACCTAAGTGGTCTCACCTAGGTTGTATCACCCTTTAATGCATGAAAGTGCTAACTGGTTGCATGGTTGTTTTCTTGGTAGACAAGTGTCCTTTTGGTGCTCTCTTGTATTAACTCCTCATACCCACCTTACCTCTCTCCAACCATGAGTATATAAACCCTCTACTCTCCATGCAAGAATCCTTTTTGGTCCTCCTTCTTTCCTACTCTCTTGTGCTTGTTCTTGAATCTTTGTGGAGCAAAGAAAGACTAATCTAGGTGCTATGATGGCCGAGACTAGTCTAGGTGCTTTGGTGGTCGATCACCCTTGCATGTGGTGATATTGAGTTTGATCATCTCATTAGTGGTGGTTCTTGGTGATCCTTTCTCTAGGTAAGTGGTTTTAAACCCTTGATTTCATTTTCCCTTTAATCCTACCTAGTCCTTCTCATCCATGAGACTTCAGTGTAACCATGGTGGCTTTCTAGAATATATTCTCTTCATAAAGGTAGGAGACTATGGTTTGACTATGGTGGTACCTATGTAAGAAGAATCTCTCATCCTTCTTCTTCTTGTTCAGCCTAGCATTGATACCCTCTTTCTGGAGCTCTTCTTTGACCATGGTTTTATTATCTTTGGAGGTGATCTTTTGGTCGAGGTGCTGATCTTGGTTGGAGTTTCTTTCTCTCTCTTAGAGCTCAATGTCTTCATAAGGCGGGTTATATAACTCTTTTACCTCTCCTATAATTTTCACAATAATCCTACTTGCATGCTACTCTTTTAACTTTTAAACATGATGCTAATGTGCTAGATGATGTTATCATGATCTACAGATTATTACTTTGTGGTATTCTCATATAGATGGCTCTCTTTCCTAAACCCTAATTTCATGTGCCCAATTTCTAAGTAATGTGGAAGTGATGTTCTTACATGCACCATTATCCTTGGTTTTATCACCATGCTGTGTTTCGGCCCCTATGCTTTTCTTAGGGTTTTGAATTGGTTTCCATGAGATTGAAGCTTGGTCTTCTCTCTCCTAATTTGGTTTCTTGTTTGATTAGGTTGAAGAACATTTCTAGAGTTTGATGTTCGTGGATCTATGATCTTTGGACATGGTGATGCTTGGTTTTCCTAGTGTCTTACACCTATTTAGTTCATGCACCTTTCCCCTTGGTTTTTTGGGTCTACACATGTGATGATGGGTGAAGTGTAGAGGGTGATACATATGCTTTACTTTGGTCTGGTCACAACACAACGTTGTTTGTTGGGTCACTACACTCAACCCCAATGTTTTTGGCCAATACAAATTGTGTTAGTCTATTTCATTTGACATGCCCTTTTCTTAGGCTGGTTATGTTTCGGTCAATACCCATGTGCCCTTGTTGCGGTCGATACTCTTGAATACCTATGTTGGTCTCAACACATGTTTTCCTTGGTTGGTCGCTACACTTGGTGTGTAATTCAGTCGCAACATGTGTTCTGGCTTGACAGTCACTACCCTTAGTGGGTTAACCCCTTCGGTCATTACACTTGCATGAGTGGACTTTTGGTTGTTGCAAGGTGCAAGGTGTCACCTAGGATAGTCGACACATATACATGGATACATGATCGTTACATATACACATTAGTAAGATTGCTACACGTATACATGTAAATGATGGTTGATTAATCAGGTTCATGATGATGTGTTGACCCTAATAAGTTTTAATAAAGTAGGAGATGGCATACCTAGGGTTTGGGAGTTGAATAATAATGAAAACCCTAATCAGTAATTTGTGAGAAACCCCCATCCTAATTCTAGGGTGTGCTATACTTGTTGAGATTGCTTGATAACTAGCATGTGATTCTATTTTCTCTCTCTCCTACCTATGTAATCCTAACCTTACATGTTGAATGAATGGCATAGCTTGTGAATGTTATGGTGGTAATCATATGATATAGGGTGATGGCTATGAGCCTTGATGAGGCATGTTGAGATCCTAATGATGTGATGGGTCTTATGGTCTGACAGAGGCTTAATTGCCTAATGTGAGGTGTTATCCTCCAGTGATGTGATGAGGAATTAATACCCCATAATAGTGCAATTGTGGTGATAGCCTTGTATGACTGTGTGATATGTTGATGGCTTTGAATGGTAGTGACATCAAGTGATATTATGACAAATCTTTGCTTATACATTTTAGGTCTTCTGGAGTTGTATCATCCCCTTATCTTTGTAGAGTTTGTTTAGATTTTATACGTTGTAACTTAATTGATGCTAAAAGATACTCAATTGGACTAATTAATCAAGTGAAACCCTAATCATGAACTTGCCTTATGCCATAGATCCATCTTCAGTGTCAGTACCTTGCTAGATGGCGAAACGGGTATTCCCAAGGGAAACCCGAACCACATACTATTGAGTATGTGAGGTGCAAGTCACTACCTGTCCTTGAAATCTTGATCCCAAGTTTTTAAAGAATGAATACATCTGGGTCTCGGTGATGAGAAAGTGATATGATGTGATAGAGGACAACTATGAGTGGTTGGGTTATATACCCTGGTTTCTAGCGTCGTAACCTATACCAAGGTAGGCTAGGTGTTTTACAGGTTCATAGCCTTGACTATGAGTTGTTGTCTTTATAGGACTATAGATTTTACTATAAGTTGTTGTCTTTGTTGTTTGACTATATGTCACTATAGTGCAAACTCTAATTGACCGAGTAATGTAGGAGAAGATTATGGATATTGAATCTTCCATTGATCTTGTATGGAACTGATTTTGACTTAAGAGTGGTTGGTTGGATTTGGATGCTATGCCACAAATCCTTAGGGCATAATAAAAAAACGTAATACAACTGTATGGTATATTTTCTTAGGGTTAAACACGGCTCACATTAGATGACCCTATGCCTTATTTCTTGTACTTATTTCTTGAATTATAATGAGATAAGAGAAATCAATCGTTATACATGTTCTTCATATTCCTTATTAAAGTATAAGATGTTCTACTTCTTAGTTGGAGATGCCTAATGTAACATCCCTGACCTAGGTTAAGGCTTAAACCTAGAGGTTCTGCTTAAGTAAGTCATTTATATTCTTGTCTTTATCCTTTGAAAAGTAATTAGGGCTCAAGAGGAACTTATGTTTCAATTTTGGTCCTATTTGAATAATGTTGAAACAATGTTTTACTTGTTTTGGACCAAAGTGCAAATTACCCAAGTAGAGGGGTTAACTTGCACATATTACATGATAAAATGTTCCTCAAGTGTTGAAGCATCATAAGAATGAAAATTATAAAGAGGTATGGCTTGTGGTATCCTGTGTACCAAGAAAGCGCTTATTAAGCAATGTTTGTGCATTAAAACCTAGTTTTGGTGTAATGTGCAATTTACCCAAAACCTAGGGTTCAATATGCAAAATACCACTTCTAGAGAGTCCCTAATGTTTCTTGGTATAAATTAGAGACAATAAAATTATAGGGGCGTCTCATTTGAATCTCTTTGGGAGAGGGAGAATCTTGATATTAAAATAATCAAGATATAAGCATAATTGAAACCCTAATTCAATTTAATGCAAAAATAAATATATTAATGGAAGTGCCGTTCAACCAAAAATGTGATGGTTGAATTTATATAAGTATGTACGTACTTGTGCCTTTTAATGGCACTAAAATATCTAAAGTGAGTGGAGAGCCCACTCACATTAGTTAAAGAAAAAGTAATATCCACTCATTTTTGGATATTATTATTATATTGATTAAGGTGCTTAATTTGTTTTCTTTAATTCATGGATAAAGAAGAGGTTTTTGAAGGAGAGTATGATGGCTTCGTATGCAAGGAAGTGAGTGGGATAAGTGGCACCAATTTTGGGAATTAATGGATTTTTTATAACACTTTCTCTCTCTTGAAACTCCCTTACATATATCCCATTTTTCACCCACATGAAAGACTCTTTTTTTAATCCACTTTATTTCCTTGCTTTGGTAGAACACAAGGGAGCTTAGGAGAAAGAGGATAACGTGCCCCAACCTATAGGTAAGCTCCATAGTCATCTTCAACCTTGATATCATGGTGGAAATCGAAATTCAATGCTTATTTTCTTCTTTTCTCCATTCAATCTTCAACTTTAGCCATTCTTTTCACTCAAAGACTTGAGAACGGACCTTGTGCAGTTGAGAAAGCTTCATTCACCATTTATGACGTGAAGCTTGAAGCTTGGATTCAATTTTGAAGGCATTTTATATAACTTGAACCCTTAAATGTTATTATTGATTTTCCTTCTTTATCTAATGTTGATTCTTTCTTCTTTCTTGAAATTCCCTTTGATTAATTGTTGAAATCACCACAAAGATCATAGAAAATTTCGAAGGTTTGTAGCTTGAAGATGATGATGTCATCTTAGCACACACCTTAACAAATATCATGAGCAAACGTTTTGCAATGTTGATGACCAAACGGTCTCAAGACCGTTTGGTGATCAAACGGTCTTCAGACGATTTGAGGGAAAACAGTCTCAACACCATTTGAGATCAAACGGTCTCAAGACCGTTTGGGGTCTATTGTTGATGTAGTTGGATGAAGATCCAATGGTTCCAACTGATCAAATTAAAATGGTTCCAAGAATGGGTAATCCATTCATTACAAACCCTAATCGGATTGATTGGTTGGAACCCTAAATTGATTGAGTCAATTTCTATGTTGAATGGCTCAAACGGTCTCAAGACCATTTGAGGGCAAACAGTCTCAAGATCATTTGAGGTCAAGAGGAGTCATGGATGGATGGATATCCAAGTGTTACAAGTTGATCTACTTTCAATAGTCTTAATGTTGGATGGTTCAATGAGTGAAAACCCTAAATCGATTGATTAAGAAACCCTAATTGATCCATTTGGTTTCAAGGTGGTTTGGACCAAACGGTCTTGAGACCAGTTGAGTCCAAACAGTCTTGAGACCATTTGAGTCCAAACGGTTTTGAGACCGTTTGGAGGGAAAATGGTCTCAAACCGTTTGATGTTCATTCAGTTTCAATGATGGGTTGTTCATTTGGTTTCAATGATAATTTAATCAAACGGTCTCAAAGGTTGAAAGCACCAAATGGTTTCAAAACTAAGAGCAAACAGTCTCTACCCTAGATGCCCAAATGGTCACAAGACCGTTTGGAGGGCAAACAGTCTCAAGACCGTTTAAAGGTCAAGGAGGTCAAAACTATTTGAAGGTTCAAAAGTATCAAAACCGTTTGGAGACCTAATAGTCTCAAATTTATGAAAGATCAATTAACCCTATGATTGTTAATGATGTTTATCAAAGACAATTACAATGGTTGTATCTTTAAGGTACTTAAGTGATTAGTACCTCTTGAGTGGTTAGTCTTTGATGCTTATGGAAGCAATATCTCAGCACACTATGTTAACCCTAAATGTATGTATTGATACTCGTCGTTTTGCAATATCAATCACTAAGATGGTTAATCCTAGAGTTTAAACCTTTTTTACTTCCGGTTTTAAGGGTAGTATAGAAGGGTCGATCCCACATGACAACTAATTAGAGATTGTTCTTAGAACCCAAAGATTTGAAGAACTTTTATTAATTGTTTTTGGTATTTTTCTTTTTAAAGCAGAAAGTAAATTCCAGTTGGGGGTTTGAATGATTACACTAATGCAAGAAGGAAAGCACTTAACAAGAATTAACATGCACAAGGGAAAAATAAAAATATTGTTAACACAAGCAAACTAAATGAATGAAAGACTAAGAATTAAAGGAAATGAAGATGCGGTGTTTAAAACAATAGATGGAAATCGAGGCTCGTAGGGGTTTTCACCACCTTAGCCTGGGTGATAACAACTAAATCTTAAACGACAATTCAATGAAGGCTTGCGAATTAAAAACTCACAAAAGAGAAACTCCACAAGAGCCCATTGGTCCTGGTGCTCATGCTTCCTAGTTTATCAACCTAAAAGACGAGAATCCACGGTCATATCAAAACATCTATGTAATCGATTTTATTGTTCTAAATCCGGATTTCCATGGTCACATCCATCTAGATTAACATGCGATCCAAAGATCGACTATTCAATTAAAATTGATTACCATCTAGTCATTTAAGAAGAAGTCATTAAAACCATGGCTAAGAGGTTATTCCCCTTGCCCCGATAAGAGACTACTCACACATAGAGAAATGGGAGTCGGAGGAAGAAAGAATTGAAGCCATAGTCTAGCCCAGAAATCAGGAAATTAATCCTTATGCTAGAGATGATGAAATGGCTTAACTCTTTGTTCCTTGCTCCAGAATAAAGTGCGGATGAAAGCAGATCAAGACTAAAGCGGGAAGAAGAGACAAGAACGAGAATGGAAGAACGTTGCTTGAATTTAAAACTACTTTATTGCATAAAATGAAAATGATTACAAGCCTAATTGCTGCAGAATCATAATACAAAGAAATCCAAGATGATCCTTGGGAGGAGGAAGTGCCCTTCCTTTTATAGGAGAAGGAGGGGTAGGCTATCTAAAAAAAGAGGGGGAAAAAAAGAGAGGAAGCCATACTTTTGAATTTTCAGATCTAGTCAACAAACTCTTGATTGTCTTTCTTTAATGCAGATTTTCGCAGCAGTAATTTCGAGCGAATTTCTGCTTGTCCATAGAATTTAAAGTGCGCCCGAAAATATGATGTTCCTCTAGGCCTTTGAATTCCCTTTCCAAATCATATTTGAACATTAAATTCCGCCTTAGGATGTGAGAGTTATGCTAATTTTGGTGCAAGGTATGCATTTAAGTCAGCATTGCGGGAAACTGAATTGCCTCCTATCTTCATCTCTTCTTTTCTCAATTTAATTACTTAGATAATTCTTGAAAATTAGGAAAAATATCATAAGAATTCAGGAAAAGTATATCAAGAAGATGAAAGTGCTATTTATTTTTGAATTAGCTAAAATTAACAAAAAAGTCCTAATTACTTATTCTAAATGAAGTAAAAATAAGAGATGAATATGCATTCATCATGTATCTGAATGAAGGGTTGACCTAATCTAATTAAGCTTGAAGTAGTCAATATCCTAGAAAAGATGAGGGAGAGAGAGGAATTCATACATGTATAATGATCATGTAGTGATTAAGCCTCAACACTCTCAACATGAATAAAATATGTATTTAGGGTATGATCCTTGATAAAGCGATCATGAAACCCTAATCGAAAAGGTTGATGAACCCTAATCTTAATATAGGGTGAAGATATGTAAAACCTAAATTTTGGTTTATAGTGCATGAAACCCTAATGCAGTGAAGTGATGGGAAACCCTAATCCAGGGTGATGTTATATGAAACCCTAATTTGGGGGAAAAGTTATAAGGAACCTTAATTCAAGATAATGATGTAATGTGAAACCCTAATCCATGGTGATACTATGTGATGCCATGTGAAACCCTAATGCAGTGAAGTGATGTGAAACACTAATCTAGGGTGATGTTATGTGAAACCCTAATGTAGCGATGTGATGAGAAACCCTAATGTAGTGATGTGATGTGAAACCCTAATCTAGGGTGATACCATGTGAAACCCTAATGCAATAATGTGATGTGAAACTCTAATCCAGGGTGATGCTATGTAATGCTATATGAAACCATCATATGAGACCCTAACCCTAATAAAGGGTGAAGATATATGAAATCCTAATCTGGGAAATATGATGATAAACCACAACCCTAACTTTGGGCTATGAGTTGAGAAACCCTAATTCGAGGTAATGCTATGTGAAACCCTGATATAGGATGATGATATGTTAAATTCTAATACAGGGTGATGTTATGTGAAACCCTAATATAGGGTGATGTTATGTAAAACCTAATTGATAAAGATGGGAAACCCTATCCCTAATAATGGAATAATGACTAATATATTGATAAGTGAAACACATATGGTGGTTGTTAATGGATGACCTTATATCAATAATGCCTTAACTCGAGATGAGTCCATATCATTGGTAATTGTTGCATATTTCAAATAAGTGACTTATGACCAATACATTACATGATAAATGTGATGAAATGGTCCATAAAGTATTAGGATGGGAAATAACCTAGTACAAGATAAGTTGATGGACTTAAGTAAGTTAAAGGTGATGAGGGAAGTGATACATCAAAACATGATAGATATCACATCCAGCACCTCAAGATTGATACACCCTGATGCTTTCTAAATCTAATATACTTGGATGAGTAACACATGAAGTGTGTCATAGCAGTTGTTATATTGAGATGTAATGCACTTTGATAAGTGTAGGCTAACATACCCTATGAAAAGGTTAAGCCAAGTATGATGTAATTATATTTTGGCAAAGTTGAGAGAGGAACTCATATCTTGTGTTGATAATTCATTTAATGATAAATGAAGAGAATAAATAAGCATGATTGAATACTTATATTATCAAAGTTGGCTCCTAGCTGCTTGGAGAAATAAATTAGGGCTTGATCATTAATAATATGATCTTGAGAACCTAAATGGTTAATAATGGAAAACCCTAAACCTAATAAAGGGAGATGATATGTAAGAGAAACCCTAATCAATAACGAACGGAAACCCTAACCCTAATGATGGGAAGGTTGTAATTCTTTTGTTGTGTAAGCTATGTTAGGCATGTTAAATACTTGAATAACATTATAATGTGTAATGGCCTTGTGAGCCATGTGATAAGTTGTTACTTAGTGAGAGGTGACAAGATGTAATGGCCTTGTGAGCCATGTGATAATTGTTTGCCTAGTGAGAGGTGGCAAGATACTTAAAGGGCCTTGTAAGCCATGTTAGATGCTTGTGTAGCAAGTATCATGTTTACCTTGGTCAGATGACCTGAAGGTATTAGTTACCTGATGAGTTGTAACAAGTGTTCTTTAATGAACTGAGGGTTTGAATACCCATATTCCCTAATCATGATGATGAGATGTTAAGGGATGAAAATTCCCATGATGTGACAAGGGATTGAGATCCCAAGGTTTTATAAAGTTTTGAAAGGTACTTGATAGATGTATTATACTTTTCTTTGTATAATTTTTCATAATATTCTTGTTTGAAACTTTACTAATGCTAAAACAATACAATAATGTACTTAATTATCCAAGTGAAATATCATCATATAGTGCCCTGGCCATAGAACCATCACCGTTAGAATTTGCTAGATGGGGAAATGGGTTGCTCCGCGGCATAACCCAGAAAGCATATTTTTGAATATGTGGGCGTGATGGGTGAAAATATTCATACGCCCTAATGTAGGAATTGATGTGAGATAAACATTAAATCTCTCAATCCTTCATTATATATGTCAGGGTGGATGTATCACTAATCCCCCGAAGCCAGGATGGATGTATCATGAATCTCCCGATAATATAAATGCTGGATCGATGTGAGATAGAAATTAAATCTCTTGATCCTCAAGGAGTACAGTTGACATTGTAACTCTATAGAAAAGTTACCAGTATACCCTGGAAAGCTATTTAGCAGAGACACAAGAAGTCCTGCATGGAATCTCATACTGACCGAGATAAGGGAGGTCATGGAAATCCGACTCTTCCATTGACCTTGTATGGCACCGATTTCGACTTCATAATGGTCGGTTGGAGTATGAGCAGTATACCACATCTCCTCAGGGCATAAGTGTGATTTTAAAATGTAATCCGTCATATAGTATGTTTGCTTAAGGATTGAATACAAAAATCATAGGCTGATGTTACATTCCTTTTATGCAACTTTGGTTGATAGATGATATATTTATGTTTCCTTAAATTCCTTGCAAAGTATATAGATGATGAATAATTCTACCATGGGTAGATGCAATGTTCTCCTTAAGAAAGGAGATTATCTTATTCTGTTCATACAATGAATAATACTACTATTAATACAAAAGAATTCCTGCTCAATTTTATTCTATTAAATTGCAATAAAAATGTTTTTGGCGGAGAGTTATATCTCTCGTTGGGACAATTTTCAATTGTCTCACCCCCGTGGGATCCAACTTTTTAGGTAGACGCAAAAGAAGAGGTAGAAACCCTATAGCAGGGGGAGAGCAACAACAACAACAGGGACAACTATAATATTCCAAGTGGAGGCTCTGGATGTCATATTTTGTATAGAGAGTCCTATGTGTTGTCTCTGTACTCTTAGGTCCTCAGAGTTAGTAGTTAGTATTTGTAATGATTCGATATGAGATTTTAGCTTGATGCCTTAAGGTTCTTATGTTGTCTGTGTATAGTTTTAGCAGAGTAGTTGATGCCTGTAATCCTCAAGAAGAGGCGGTATAGGATATGTACTTATGAACTAGGATGTAAATAAAATACTTTGGTTCTTGGTAAAAGAATTTTCTTGTGATTGGATCTCTTTGTAAATGGTTTTCATTTTTAGTGATTTTCAGTAATCTGTTGCTTATGCTTAATTCCGCAATTAATTTCACTGTGACGGTCTGATTTTGTGTCAGGTCATCTCAGTTTAGTGGTATCAGAGCTCTAGGTTTGCTGAGTCTACAGAGACATAGGACTAAGGTTTTTGAGTCTGTTCTAGTATCTTCCAGTTTATCTGATAAGTGTCTTATACTCATATAGGGGAAGAAGAACTTAAAGATGTCTGGATCACACGAAGAACATGCTGCTGAGAGCAGCAATGTTGTGCCAACAGGAGGTGTAAGGGACTAGGCGAGAGAAGAGTGACTGCTTGAGAACCCCCAAGATGATCCAACTATGATAAGGAATCCTTTTTTTAATATCACTGTTGGGCAATCTAGGACAACAATGATGCATATAGTGGACCATATATTAGCTATACAACCTAGATTACCAGCCCCCAATGTTGAAGTTTTGGACTCCAATAGGATTCTTGCTCAACATCAGCATGTTGGAGCAATGAATAATGATGAAAGAAATAGGTTACAACCTGAAATCAAGATTTGCCACAGGTGTAGGCAGCCTGGACATATCAGAAAAGATTGTCTAGAAAAGGATAATGAGGAAAGAATTAAGAAAAGGCCTATCCAAACTCAAGATCATAGGCCTAGTAGTTCCAAAAAGGGGAAGTTTTTGGTACCATCGGTACAACCAAGGTCTAGTGCACTAAGGAAAGGGCTACCCTGAAAGGGTAAAGGACCTTTTAGACCATATCAAGAGAATAGAACTTGTCACAAGTTTAGACATGTAGGACATCTAGCAAAGAATTGTCCAGTTGGAAACACAATGGTAACCCAACCATCGAGGTAGAGACATTAAGGTCATCGGAGGAAACATTTTCCTAGTGGCACTCGAGGATGTGGACAGACGTCCCAGGAAGGATCAACTGCATTAAATAACAAATCACAAAGTCAACATTAGGCAACAGTAAGATTCTATGAAAAGAATCAGCCTGAGGCAGTAAACAAACTGTGAGATGTGACATGTCAGATGAAACAATTTTATTCTGATATATCATTTCATAATTCTATGTGATAAATATAAGAAAGGAGTTGTTTTTTAGCTTCCCTTGACCAGTCATATGAGGACACAAGGAAGATGATGACTTATATTTTACTTAGTATTCCTTTAAATGTTATATAATTTCTCTTATCTGTGTGAAAAAGGATAAGATATATAGAAGTGATGCCTGAAGAAAATCCAGGAATGTTAAATATTGTATCCATGATGATATGAAAAGTGAGGAACATGATAGTAAATAAAGTGCATACTACCTATTCTCAGTACTTGTATACCCTGGCCAGGTATATGATTATTGGAGATAGGGCAAGTTTGGAACTCTTATATTGTTATCTTTCTGATTACTCTGATCAAGTAGTCATTCTGAAACAATCTAGTGAGCATAAAGAAACTAGAAATATGGCATGGATATTTTATCACATCCTAAGTACAATAAAATGGAATCTGAAATGATCTCAGGTCAATTTGTGTGTATGAGGAAGTAAAAGCATAATCCTCATGATAAAGAAATGAGACAAGGGAGATGAACCATGTCTGATAAATCCTATGTGTATAGTAAAGATCTTTTTCCATGATGTGGAAATGGGAAATGTGATAAAATCACAAAATGTTCATAAATATGTTAGGCAATAGCAAAGGAATGAGTAATGACATGTAATCATCCTTATAATTCCAATGTTGATAGTAAGGAACCTAGGATGAAATAAGAGTAAATGACTCATGAATAGTTGAAGGTTCATACTATAATGAGAGGAGATGATAATCCTTTCTCTTCGATAAATAACCCTGGGTGATGATGGGGTGATCAGAGGAATATGTTTCTTTGTGTTCTCTTCTTTTTATATCATGGAAATCAAGTGAGTAGTATGACACTTGATGTGCATGGATTAGAAATAATCCAATGATGGATACTTATAAAAGTATCAGTTCATCTTGGACTTTGGTTCCAAGATACAGATATGAGTAACAAACAATGTTCCAAAGATGAAAGAAAGAATCCTAAACGGTCCCAAGACCGTTTGGGGTCAATTGCTGATGTAGTTGGATGAAGATCTAATGGTTCCAACTGATCTAATTAAAATGGTTCCAAGAATGGGTAATCCATTGATTACAAACCCTAATCGGATTGATTGGTTGAAACCCTAAATTGATTGAGTCAATTTCTATGTTGAATGGCTCAAACTGTCTCAAGACCATTTGAGGGAAAACGGTCTCAAGACCGTTTGAGGTTAAGAGGAGTCATGGATGGAAGGAGATCCAAGGGTTACAAGTTGATCGACTTTAAATAGTCTTAATGTTGGATGGTTCAATGAGTGAAAACCCTAAATCAATTGATTAAGAAACCTTAATTGATCCATTCGGTTTCAAGGTGGTTTGGACCAAACGGTCTTCAGACCATTTGGAGGGCAAACAGTCTCAAACTGTTTGATGTTCATTCAGTTTCAATGATGGGTTGTTCATTCGGTTTCAATGATAATTTAATCAAATAGTCTCAAAGGTTGAAAGCACCAAACGATTTCAAAATCGTTTAATAGAAAATGGTCTCTACCCTAGATGCCCAAACGGTCTCAAGACCCGTTTGGAGGGCAAATGGTCTCAAAACTGTTTAAAGGTCAAGGAGGTCAAAATCGTTTGAAGGTTCAAAAGTATCAAAACCATTTGGAGACCTAATAGTCTCAAAGTTATGAAATATCAATTAACCCTATGATTGTTAATGATGTTTATCAAAAACAATTACAATGGTTGTACCTTTAAGGTACTTAAGTGATTAGTACCTCTTGATTGGTTAATCTTTGATGCTTATGGAAGCAATATCTCAACACACTATGTTAACCCTAAATGTATGTATCTGAATGAAGGGTTGACCTAAACTAATTAATCTTGAAGTAATCAATATCCTAGAAAGGATGAGAGAGAGAGAGAGGAATTCATACATGTATAATGATCATGTAGTGATTAAGCCTCAACACTCTCAACATGAATAAAATATGTATTTAGGGTATGATCCTTGATTTAGAGATCATGCTACCCTAATCAAAAAAGTTGATGAACCCTAATCTTAATATAGGGTTAAGATATGTAAAACCCCAATTTTGGGTTATAGTGCATGAAACCCTAATGTAGTGAAGTGATGTGAAACCCTAATCCAGGGTGATGTTATATGAAACCCTAATTTGGGGGAAAAGTTAGAAGGAACCTTAATTCAAGATAATGATGTAATGTGAAACTCTAATCCATGGTGATACTATGTGATGCCATGTGAAACCCTAATGCAGTGAAGTGATGTGAAACCCAAATATACGGTGATGTTATGTGAAACCCTAATGTAGTGATGTGATGTGAAACCCTAATCTAGGGTGATACCATGTGAAACCCTAATGCAGTAATGTGATGTGAAACTCTAATCCAGGGTGATGCTATGTAATGCTATTTGAGACCCTAATATGAGACCCTAACCCTAATAAACGGTGAAGATATATGAAATCCTAATCTAGGCAATATGATGATAAACCACAACCCTAACTTTGGGCTATGAGTTGAAAAACCCTAATTGCAGGTAATGCTATGTGAAACCCTGGTATAGGATGATGATATGTGAAATTCTAATACAGGGTGATGTTATGTGAAACCCTAATATAGGGTGATGTTATGTAAACCCTAATTGGTAAAGATGGGAAACCCTATCCGTAATAATGGACTAATGACTAATATATTCATAAGTGAAACACCTAAGGTGGTTGTTAATGGATGACCTTATATCAATAATGCCTTAATTCAAGATGAGTCCATATCATTGATAATGGTTGCATATTTCAAATAAGTGACTTAAGACCAATACATTACATGATAAATGTGATGAACTGGTGCATAAAGTATTAGGATGGTAAATACCCTAGTACAAGATAAGTTGATGGACTTAAGTAAGTTAAAGGTGATGAGGGAAGTGATACATTAAGACATGATAGATATCACATCCAACACCTCAAGATTGATACACCTTGATGAATTCTAAATCCGATATACTTGGATGAGTAACACATGAAGTGTGTCATACCAATTCTTATATTGAGATGTAATGCACTTTGATAAGTGTAGGATAACATACCCTATGAAAAGGTTAACCCAAGTATGATGTAATTATATCCTGGTAAAGTTGAGAGAGGAACTCATATCTTGTGTTGATAATTCATTTAATGATAAATGAAGAGAATAAATAAGCATGATTGAATATTTATGTTATCAATGTTGGCTCCTAGCTGTGTGGAGCAATAAATCAGGGCTTGATCATTAATAATATGATCTTGAGAACCTAAATGGTTAATAATAGAAAACCCTAAACCTAATAAAGAGTGATGATATGTAAGAGAAATCCTAATCACTAAGGAAGGGAAACCCTAACCCTAATGATGGGAAGGTTGTAATTCTTTTGTTGCGTAAGCCCTGTTAGGCATGTTAAATACTTGAATAAAAGTACAATGTGTATTGGCCTTGTGAGCCATGTGATAAGTTTTTACTTAGTGAGAGGTGACAAGATCTAATGGCCTTGTGAGCCATGTGATAATTTGTTACCTAGTGAGAGGTGGCAAGATACTTAAAGGGCCTTGTGAGCCATGTTAGATGCTTGTGTAGCAAGTATCATGTTTACTTTGGTCAGATGACCTGAAGGTATTAGTTACCTGATGAGTGGTAACAAGTGTTCTTTAATGAACTGAGGGTTTGAATACCCATATTCCCTAATCATGATGATGAGATGTTAAGGGATGAAAATTCTCACGATGTGACAAGGGATTGAGATCCCAAGGTTTTATAAAGTTTTGAAAGGTACTTGATAGATGTATTATACTTTTCTTTGTAGCATTTGTCATAATAATTCTTGTTTTAAATCTAACTGATGCTAAAAGAATATGATAATGTACTTCATTATCCAAGTGAAATCTCATCATGTAGTGCCCTGGCCATAGACCCATCTGCGTCAGAATTTGCTGGATGGGGAAACGGGTTGCTCCGTGGTATAATCTAAAAAGCATATTTTTGAATATGCCGGGGTGATGGGTGAAAATATATGTACACCCTAATGGAGGAATTGATGTGAGATAAACATTAAATCTCTCAATCCTTCATTATATATGTCAGGGTAGATGTATCACTAATCCCCCAAAGCTGGGATGGATGTATCATGAATCTCCCGATAATATAAATGTCAGATCGATGTGAGATAAACATTAAATCTCTCTATGCCGAAGGGGTGTAGTTGACGATGTAACTCTATAGAGAAGTTGCCAGTATACCTTGGAAAGCTATTTAGCAGAGACATAAGAAGTCCTGCATGGAATCTCATACTGACCGAGATAAGGGAGGTCATGGAAATTCGGCTCTTCCATTGACCTTGTATGGCACTGATTTCGAGTTCGTAATGATCAGTTGGAGTATGAGCGGTATACCTCATCTCCTCAGGGAATAAGTGTGATTGTAATATGTAATCATCCATATAGTATGTTTGCTTAAGGATTGAATACGAAAATCATAGGCTGATGTTACATTCCTTTTATGAAACTTTGGTTGATAGATGATATATTTATGTTTCCTTACATTCCTTGCAAAGTAGATAGATGATGAATAATTCTACCATGGGTAGATGCAATGTTCTCCTTAAGAAAGGAGATTATCTTATTCTGTTCATACAATGAATAATACTTCTATTAATTGATGCGAAGATTTTGAGTCTCTTTTATAGGCTAGTTTCATATGTGCTATATGTGATTATTGGTCATTTTCATGGTTAATAGTGCATGATTCAGTTCCTTCAGCCTATAATCTCATTATGCATCAAATTTACCTTGTTTTATCTCATTTGGTATGAATGATCATATTTATCACAGTTGATTCGAGTTTATCTTTGATTTTTAGGAAAAAATGGATATATACAGCTGTCGATACCGTCGACAGTTGTCGATACTATTGACTCTGTCTCAGTAGAATCAGATTAAGCATCAGATTCCACAAAAAAACGACGCCTAAGGTGTTGATACCATCGACCCAGAATTCGATGGTATCGAGATCATGTCAGAACAAACCCAGAAAAGTAGAGGACCGCCAGTATCCGGGTGGGTCGATACCATTGACCTGCGTCGATGGTATCGATGCACCCGCGTCGATGGTATGGACGCCGTCAGATCCAGTTAATCTACATATCGAGTCTAATCGTACGGTGGAGATGTTTTGGCGCCCTAAAGTGGTTCTTATACCTAAAAATGGCGGCCCTAAGCCATCTATCACGTCATTAGCCGCTGCAGAAGTCTCGAGGAGAAGAGAGGAGAAAGAACAGAGCAGAGCTACACATCAATTTTTCCGGAGGTCGTACAAGGAGTTTTCCACCACCAGAAGGTTGTAGAGCACTCATCCCACGCCGAGGGATGCTTGAATCTTCTCCGTTCAGGGGTTACTTCACATCTATTCACGTTTTCTCCATGTTTCCTCTTTCCTTCACCATGTTTTCTACTGAGATGAACATGCGGGGCTAATCCCCATTGTCTTTAGGACTGGGAGTAGCCCAGGTGATCGTTGTATGACAATTTTTACATAGTTTATCATAATTTGTCTCTAAAATTCGTGGTATGCTATCATTTTCTCTATTATATCATTATGCTTGATCACCATAGTGATAATCCAATACCTTTAATTGCTTTTGACGAAGAATTAACTGTTGAAAAGAGACGATAATTACATTAGTCAATAAATTCCTTGGAAAAGGTGATGTACAATTAATGGTGGGGATCTTTAGACCTAAATTCCATGCACCTTATCTTAGGCATAGGTTACTACTGACGTGGAACCAACTTAGGTTAAGGTAGTGAATTGTATTGCGGAAGTGAGCAATTCTAATTCTAGGACACTACCCGAGTTAGGAGACATTTCATAGTAACTGTGTAAAAATTAGTGCAATGAGAACATGCGGCAAAACCGCAATCCTAAAGATTCCATTGAAATTGATTAAACCAACCATTTAATCGATCGTTCTACTTTCTTTTGTTTTATTTTTCTTTTTCAAAACAATCCTCAACTTTTAAAACCTATTTAGCTAATCGTGCATAGTTAGTAGTAGTTTACCAATAATTCTGTTTCCCTGAGTTCGATTCAGGCCTCATAAGGCCTATATTACATTGACATGTGCACTTACGTTATACACATGGTAAAATCGTGTCATGTTTTTGGCGCCGTTGCTGGGGAAACGACAATTGTCGACACTACGAGTGCTACAAGCGGCCACTCAAGGCTACTTTTTCTTTTCAATTTTTTTTTAATTTTAATTTTTGAAATTAATGATCTATCTTTCACATTCTTCTTTCGTCTCGCACTATGCTTAATTAAATCTATCTTTTTGTATGTACTAGTGCATGGTGAGCAGGCGTAGCACAAACTACACACGGTCATCATCACAGGTCCCATCTTCAGGATCATATGACAAGGAAAAAAACATCTGAAATCAGTTTGAGGACGTGGATTCCGATTCTGAACCAGAAGCAATGGCGGAAGAAAAAACAATATGGGAGAAGATCAAGGCTTCTTCCTCGTCTGTGTCAAAGGGGCCTATTAAAAGGCAGGAGATAAACATTCCTACATATAAAATTTATCCAGCACTGATCAATTTGGTCAAATTTCTAGCATTTCATGGGTTGAAGAATGAAGATCCAGTGACCCACATAAGCACTTTCGAAGAGAACTGTGATATGATAAAAATTGACTGGTTTCCACAGAAGTCACTTTACTTGAAGATGTTTCCTAGCTCTCTGGCAGGCAATGCACGAGAATGGCTGCATAACCTTGATGATGAGATCGTGGAGACTTGGGATCAAATGATTGAGGTCTTTTTCGAGTGATTTTTTCCACCTGCGAAGGCAAATGACCTAGTAAAGAAAATTCAAAATTTCAGCCAAAAGGTGGGTGAGACCTATTCTGAGACATGGGAGCGCTTCCAGATCATGCTGACGAGGTGCCCACATCATGGGCTGGACAAGGAAAAATAAGTCAAAATCTTCTACTTTGCTCTAAATGAGCATGACAAAAGCAACCTCGATTCAGCAAGCTCGGGTTTTTCTTGAACAACACAGAGACAAGGTGTTGGGAGATTTTGAAGAACATGGCTAAGAAACAGTCATGGGGTGATAGAGATGCATATGAACAAGTTAGAGCTGCAGGGGAATCAAAAGCTATCAAAGAATTGAAAAACAAAATGGATCTCATAGCTAAGAAGCTTGTAGAGAAAGAGGAAGAGTCCGATGAGGAGGCCCAAGTGTAACTCATTCAACAATAGGGCTACAGGAGCAATGATTACTCTTGGAGAAAGGATAGAAAATTCTCATGGAAGGATCCAAACAACTTCCTAAAGACCTAGATGCAAAGCCACAACCCACTGTGGAGGAAAAAAGTATCGACTTGCTCAGCCAAGTGGTGAAACAAAATCAAGAGTTGATGAATATGTTCGACAAGCAGTTACAGTCCCAGGGTGAGATTTTGAATAAATTTGGGCAGAAATTGCAAAGTCATGGAGCGCAGATGAGGGCACTAGAGATGAATGTGGCCCAAATTGCCAATGAAGTGGCGACCATTAAGAATCAAAATAAAAAAAGACCAGCTGGTAATGCAGAGACAACTCAATCACATCATCAAGTTAAGTATATATCTGTGATTAAGGAGACAGATCCCCTGGCAGTGGAGGCCTATGAAAAGAGAAAAATACATTTTGACATGGAGGCTAGAACCAGTGTACCATATCCCCGCAGTTTATATGGACTACCAGGAAGATGTTGTCTGTCAAGCAAATCCTACCAAGCCACCATCACAGCTGTGCCTGCATCTAGGCAAGAGGAGCAGGTGAAAGCCATATTGCGCAGTGGAGCCACTACCACTGAGAAGGATGGGCAGCCATGAGCCTCATGATTCAAGAATGATGTGTCAAAGCCTATGCAAAATGGTGACATTGAAGCGAGTTTAGGGGATGAGACCCCGAATAGCCTATATGTGACACCATACAAGCGAGTGAAGGAGCCAAATGTTTTTTTTGGATAGTCTGAGGCCGAAGAAAGAGCATAGGAACTACAAGAAGTTCTTGGAGATGTTTAGGAAGCTTCACATTAACATTCCTCTAGTGGAGGCGATAGAACATATTCCTACATACGGAAGATTTATCAAGGACATCATCACTAAGAAAAGGCAGATAAAAGACACTGACGTTTTCTTTATGAATGAGACGGTTAGCTCAATAATCCACAGGAGTCTACCAAAGAAGAAGAAAGATCCTGGGAGCTTCTAAATATCGTGCTCAATTGGTGGTTGCCATTTCCCACGCGTACAGTGTGATTTGGGTGCTAGCATAAACCTTATGCTGTTAACCACATTTCAAAAGATGGGATTGAAGTCACCAAAGAAATCTACCATGTCTATTCAGTTAGTGGATGGATCTATAGTGAAGCCACACAGAGTGTGTGAGGATGTACTTGTCAAAGTTGATAGATTTATCTTCCCTGTAGATTTCATAGTCATGGACATGCCACTGCTTAATGGTTGTGAGATGCTACTAGGGAGGCCGTTTCAAGCTACGACTGATGTTATTACTGCTATCGGGAGAGGTACCTTGACATTAGGTATCCGTAAAGAAAGAGTTGAGTTTAAATTGTCGAGTGATTCCCTAGGGACACTCCCTGATACCCCAAATTGTTGAGAATTATTGCGTCTAGCCTAAGACGTTAAAGTAAGTTGTGTGTTGGAAGGCAACCCAACCATTGGTAATTGCATTTTTATTTAGTTGATTTTTCGCATTTTTAGTAGTTTTAATTCATTTTAGTTTTAGTATAAAAAAGGATGCCCTGATATGTATGTTAAGTGTGCAAGACTGTTTGGGTGTCGATACCATCGACCCTTGTGTCGATAGTAGCGACCAAGGTGCAGAGCGATAGCAACAAAAAATTTGCTCCGTCGATACTATCGACGGCCTCGTCAATAGTATTGACCACACATCAGGCTGATTGATAAAATTTTCTAGCGCAAGTCGATAGCATTGACCCCATGGTCGATGCTCGTGAGATCTCTGGAGATTTTCAGATGAAATTTTCTCAATAATGACAATGCCATCGACACCTATGTCGATGGTATCAACATGGTTTCAGGGGAATCCACCGCCAAGGCATCACGAGGATAATGGATGTATACAACAGTCGATACCATCGAAGCTATGTCGATGGTATCGATGGGGTACCGGGGGCGTCGACCTCATTTATAAAAGGAGGGACTGTATTTCATTTCTCTTCACACCTTCAGAGATGGAGATGCAGAAACAACCCTTCTACGACCACTACTGGAGTACATACCACTTTGGAGGCTACCCACAGCCGCCACTTGAGCAATAGAGGGTATCACTATTCCACCTTCTAAGGTTGTTTTTGACTATGAGTCCATAGTTAAATTCAAGTTTGGGGGGGATGGAACAATTTCTATCTTAGTCTTTATTTTTTATCTTCTTTTACTTTTAGTATTTTCTAGTTTTTATTGTTTACAACTTTCTAGGATCCACATCTATCTAGTGTAATTCGTGGATGTCTAATTTTAGATGTGTTTCATCTCTTTTTTTCAATGGGAAAGTTGAAATTTGAGCATTAATTTGAATTTTTTTTTTCAAGTAATTGTAAGCTTGCTTTGTTTGAAATTGAACACTTAACTTATGAAAACAATTGGGCAGGTCAACTTTAAAACATATGATCATAATTGTACATCTAGATGATTTAGGAAATGTGGACGGTTTTGGATGTTGAGCCTAAACTGACCAAATGGTAACGAGACCTTAATCATAAGTGAGAGAGAGAAATCCCTTGATTGAGTGGTGCACAAGTCAATAAGGAGGGACATATAATATCTTTCGATGGTTCTGTCAATTAGTCTTGTGATCTACTCACCGCAATGTCATTCACACTCCACCATAAGAACTGGGAGCACATTACTATCTTTCACTCATTGACTGCATTCCATGTAGTTAGGTCTTGCATTACAGTTATTCTTACATGTTTTGCATGAAAAAAAATTGAAAAGTAGAGAATAGTTATATATACACATCATCTTTATGTGCATGTCAATGTTGTTGCATTTGTATCTTTTGAGCATACAATACATCATGTTTCTATTGTTTTTCTAAAAATATTAATGGTCTTGAACTTGTTCCATACCCTCCAAAAAGAATGCATTAAATGTACAAGTTATGTAAAAGGAAGAATGCCCAATAAATAACTCATTGTCATTTATGAAAATGAGGGCTTTAAAAAAATATTGAAAAAAGAAGAAGAAGAGGGAGAAAGGAACATGTTCTCACATGAGAATTTAGAAGAATAAGCACATGGGTAGTTTTCTTAGATATTCCATCTTACCTTGAGACGGAATGATAGTACATGCATCATTCCAGCAAAAATGTAGTATTAGGACATTTTCATTTGCATTTTGCATCATGATAGGTCATTAATTTATATATTGCATGATTGATTGTTGTGTGCTTTCTATTCTTCCATAGCCGCCCATTCCATCCACTTGTTTCTCAAAATGGTAGGCCACCCATGATTATCTCCTCATCCTTGTATATCAGGAGATCTGCTTCCATGTAGATGGTAGTTAGGAGATGAGCAATGTAGATAGGAGATCACAAGATGCACCAAGCCTGAACCAGAGGAATTTATTATATTAAATGTCTTATTTGATAGTGTTCATTGGTCTTGAGGTGGGCATCTCTCATGAACGATTATTGTCACCTTTAGGGTAGTTACCATTCCATGGTCAGTAAGGGTCGGCATGTGCATGTCAGGTGGGAATCATACAGTGATGTCGTTAATGCTAGTATGTTCTTTAGTTGACCCTTGCAATTCTATTCTACAGTTTTGTGCTCGAGGATGAGCAAAGATCTAGCTTAGGGGAGTTTGATGTGAGGATTTTGAGTCACTTTTATAGGCTAGTTTCATATGTGCTTTATGTGATTATTGGTCATTTTCATGGTTAATATTGCATGATTCAGTTCCTTCTACCTATAATCTCATTATGCATCAAATTTACCTTGTTTTATATCATTTGGTATGAATGATCATATTTATCAAAGTTGATTCAAGTTTATCTTTGATTTTCAGGAAAAATAGATATATACAATTGTCGATACCATACTATTGACTCTGTCTCAGTAGAATCAGCTTAAGCGTCAGATTCCACAGAAAAGCGATGCCTAAGGTGTCGATACCATTGACCCAGAAGTTGATGGTATCGAGATCATGTCAGAGCAAACCCAGAAAAGCAGAGGACCGCCGGTATCCGGGTGGGTCGATACCATCGACCTGCGTCGATGGTGTTGACGTCGTCAGATCAGGTTAATCTACAGCTCGAGTCTAATCGTACGATGGCGACATTTTTCCGGCCTAAAGTGGTGCTTATACCTAAAAACGGCGGCCCTAAGCCATCTATCACGTCATTAGCCACTGCACACGTCTCTAGGAGAAGATAGGAGAAAGAACGAAGCAGAGCTACGCACTGATTGTTCTGGAGGCCGTAGAAGGAGTTTTCCACCACCAGAAGGTTGTAGAGCACTCATCCCACGCCGAGGGATGCCCGGATCTTCTCTGTTCAGGGGTTACTTCACATCTATTCATGTTTTCTCCATGTTTCCTCTTTCCTTCACCATGTTTTCTACTGAGTTGAACATGTGGCTCTAATCCCCTTTGTCTTTAGGACCAGAAGTAGCCCGAGTGATAATTGTATGATAGTTCTAACATATTTTATCATAATTTGTCTCTAAAATTCGTGGTATGCTATCATTTTCTCTATTATATCATTGTGCTTGATCACCATAGTGATAATCCAATACCTTTAATTGCTTTTGATGAAGAATTAACGGTTGAAAAGAGACGATAATCACATTAATCAATAAATTCCTTGGAAAAGGTGATGTACGATTAATGGTGGGAACCTTTAGACCTAAATTCCATGCACCTTATCTAATGCATAGGTTACTACTGGTGTGGAACCAACTTAGGTTAATGTAGTGAATTGTATTACGGAAGCGAGCAATTCTAATTCTAGGCCACTACCCAAATTAGGAGACATTTCATGGTAATTGTGTAAAACTTAGTGCAATGAGAACCCGCAATGAAACTGCAATCCTAAAGATTCCATTGGAATTGATTAAACCAACCGTTTAATCGATTGTTCTACTTTCTTTTGTTTTATTTTTCTTTTTCAAAACAATCCTCAACTTTTAAAACTAGTTTAGTTGATCATGAGTAGTTAGTAGTAGTTTATCGATAATTCCATTTCCTTGAGTTTGACTCGGGCCCCACAAGGCCTATATTACATTGACACGTGTACTTGCGTTATACACACGGTAAAATCATGCCATTAATACAAAAGAATTCCTGCACAATTTTATTCTATTAAACTACAATAATAATGTCTCTGGCAGAGAGTTATATCTCTCGCTGGGACAATTTTCAATTGTCTCACCCACGTGGGATCCACCTTTTTAGGTAGACACAAAAGAAGAGGCAGAAACCCTATAGCAGGGGGAGAGCAGCAGCAGCAATAGGGACAACTATAATATTCCAGGTGGAGGCTCTGGATGTCATATTTTGTATAGAGAGTCCTATGTGTCGTCTTTGTACTCTTAGGTCCTCGGAGTTAGCTGTTAGTACTTGTAATGAGTCGATCTGAGATTTTGGATTGATGCCTCGAGGTTCTTAGGCTTCTTGTGTATAGTTTTAGTAGAGCAGTTGATGCATGTAATCCTCGAGAAGAGACAATACAAGATATGTACTTATGAACTAGGATGTAAATAAAATACTTTAGTTCTTGATAAAAGAGTTTTTTTGTGATTGGATCTCTTTGTAAATGGTTTTGATTTTTAGTGATTTTCAGTAATCCACTGCTTATGTTTAATTCCACAATTAATTTCACTGTGACGGTCTGATTTGGTGTCGGGTCGTCTCACCTAAACTTCTTAAAGAATGTTAATTGCTTTATTCATATTATTTAGCTAGATCTGCAAAATTTCAATATATTGTTCTCTACCTACTTTAGTTTACATGTACTTATAATAGATGTTGGCGGAGAGTTATATCTCTCGCTGGGACGTTTGGTCTCATCCTGTGGGTTTCCACATCTTTTAGCTGGTCATGCATGATGAGGTAGAGATCGCATGGTTGAAGCTGAGAAACATGAGGAGCAATAGCTGTTGAAAGGTTAAACATGCTGCTAGTATTTTGTAGTAGAGTCTTATGTGTCATCCCTGTACTCTTAGGTCCTTGGGGTGTTTTGTAGATGTTACACATCGATACAAGGTTTTTTACTATATGCCATATTGTACATATATGACACATATGTATATGAACATGTTATCATATGTAAAGGTTGTGGCCGTATGAGCCAGTGAACAATATTATGTAATGATCTTTTGGCATGAAATATGTAACACAAGTGGTTTTGTGGTCTCATATGCAAATGTTTCCACTTGAGGTGGATCTCTGACATTAGTTTTAATTTACCATGTTTTATGGTAATCTTGTTGATAGTGACAATTCCGCGCTTTGTTTTGAGTAATCTCATTATGTGGCACTGATAACACTCTATTTTACGTACTTTTGTAAATATTTTACACCACTTTTAGTATATCTTTTGTTAGCTTTTCACATAATTTTTATATATTTTTGACTAAAGCCTCACTTACATGGTTTCATGTATATTCACAATCCTGATCGCGGATCAAGACCGTGATCACAGTCCACTTATACCTCAACCGGGATTGTAGTTCCAGAGTTCCCTAGAGATCGTGATCATCAGACGACAAGGAGGGATCACAACTAGTTTATAGACTGTGGTCATCGCTCAACCGCGACCTCATGGATGGTCACGATCAGAACATGCGCCTCAAGGATAGACCAGTGGTCACGGTGTGGTTACAAGCCACGATCAAGAAGGACTGCGGTCAACTTGGAAACCGCGGTCACTGATGAGCTCTTGCAAATTGCAATCGAGTGGGAAGACCTCGACCTCGACCGCCCGGATGCAACCCACAAGCAGACCTCGACCGCGGTTATCACCAGGCCGTGACCAAGCTCAATCGCGGTGAAAGATGAATAAAGCATAGACTGCTACCGCGTTATCACCCTCACTTAACCAAGACCGCAACCATGGTCCAAGCTTAAGTCAGTGGAATGTGTCTATAAATAGCACACCCACCTGTTTTGTCAAGGAAAGAGATCATAGATCAGGTCCCGAGGACCAAAAACTGCTGATGCGTTATAGATTGATCCCAGGCAATCCCATCCATCAGTCTTGGATCTCCAAAGGAAGAAGCTGAGGAGAGAGAAGATTGAAGACCCCTTCTTCAAGAGAAGAAGACCGTCCACACCACCCACGTGATAGATCCAGATCTGAAGAAGTATTGTGTCCTATCACGTCTCTTCCTTTCTATATCTCTCATTCCATCCTATTGTACTTCCCTCATCTCTTCATGGGCATCTCATGGATCTATCTTTCTGTAACGCAGTTATGCTGTCTGCAAGCATGAGTGGCTAAACACCTTAACTTGGGTTGGGAGTAGCCACTAAGGCTCTCCCAACATGTATATTGTCTTTTTCTATTCGATATATATATTCTTATTAAGATTATCTCCATGCACTTGTTTTAATGCTTCACTTGTATGATTAGCTACCATCTTGTGATGTTCAATCGTTGATATCTCAAGAGAATAATATCACTTTTATCATGTGTCATGGAGTAGTACGAATGCACGAGAGTGTTGGAATGCTAAGGCTTTAAAACCATATGTTATGTTGTGAAGTTTACATGCAGTCATCTCGAGAGAGAGGCTACCCTTAGACGAAGATCTTTCCTCATCTTGAGAGAGAGTGGAGTGGATGCTTTTGATGGTTACTTGTAATCTTGGTAAGAGTATGTGAGAGAGAGACAATGTTGCATGTTGGTGAGATGCTTTAGTAGGTGAACCCCAACCCAGGTTTCCTTCCATATACTTGTTTCATTCTATTTCTTTTGTTTCTTTTTGTTCTTGTTATTTTTGGTCTTTCTTGAGCTGCTATAGTTGGTGTGTCATTGTTCCTCAGGGAACACCCTATTATATACCCTCTTCGGTTGGAGTATATGAGTGTTAGACTCCACGTGCTTAACACTACCAACCTTGTCCCTGTATTCGACCCCGATCGCTACATCGGACCCCATTTATCGTTGCGGGGGCCTGAGAGTCAGGTATCTCTTTAAAAGTTTTCCTACTCTGAATCCAATGCTTTTGGACGTGCGATTTAGGCCAATCAACTTTTTTGGCACCGTTGCCAGGGAACGAACCCGGGTCACCTGCCTGACAGGCGGGAATATTCACCACTATACTACAACGATGATGAAAACGTGGGAGGAACATGCATGGGAGCGGGCACACCAAAAGTAGGGAGTGCCAACACAAAGGTGACACCTGTAGCTGAGCCAAAAAGAAACCAGCCACCACAACAGTCGAACTCCCACAATGTAAATCAAATGAAGAAAAATGTGACATCGTCAAGGGGGATCAAACTCAATTGCAACTCAAAAGAAGACCAAGATGAAGCTACTGAAGATGGTGGGAATCTAGCACAGATTCAACTCTCCCCACCTGCACATACAATGATGCTAGAAGAGCAGATTGTTGCTTCTCATCATGAAGAGGTGGTCGTCGAACTCAACACAGCAGGAGCGGCAGAGCTCGATAGAATATTAGCTGAGTTGGGGGCCAGACTCGAGGAGAGCAGCGAATTCCTCATATTCCAACCAGATCACGATCATAGCAACTATCTCTATGATGGGAACATGGAGGCGACCCTAAAAATGATGGCGAAAGCCAAGTTAGGGCAAACTTCTAAGGAGAGTCATGTCAAAGACAACATAGCTGCCGAAGCCTCCTCAGAAGTAGTTGAACCTATAGCCACTACACAACTGTTGCACAAAGTGGCTGAACAAGTGGCCAAGGCCACGCTGACAATAGATGAAGCTTTGACATCTCTAGCATAGGAAGAAACATCCAATGACGAGGATGGCGGGCTAGAAAACTTCATCACAGACAAACCTGGTAGGGAGCGTAGTGTGCAAGCTAAGGAAAAAACACTTGGAGCAGCTCCCCCTCTACCTTGAAAGATGAAAGATATGGACATGACTGTGGTATCATGGATCTCATGCAGAGATGTCCACGTTTCAACAGATGTCCTCAATGATGATCTACCCATGTCAGACATACTATACAACTATAAGGGTAGACATCTATCCAGAGACCACTTTCGGGGAATATTCATGAAGAAGGCATGAGCACATAAAATACTATTTAAGGTACTCTGCACCACCCTCCTGGAAGAATTATTGCACCCGGACAAGCCACAACCAGTCTTCAACGGGACAACACATTTAGCCAGCCTCCTCTACAAAGAAGACTACAAGGAGACAGATGTAGCCGAGCTGAAGGCATCAGTCCGACAGAAGGAAACAAGGTTTTTGGTGCTACCCATAAGAAATGTAAAGCATTAGGAAATAATAGTCGTCGATCTGTATGAGCAGAAGACGACGGTGCTCAACTGTTGCGCATCTGAACTAGACAACACCTCGCTAGTTTACAAGACGAAGGATGGCAGAGATGCCTTAAAGATATCATTGCGCCTACAATGAGAAATCAAGGATGCAGACAACAAGTTTTAAGGGTCCTGGAAGCTCTTTTCCATTAATAAGAAAGTCTCCCAAAAAGAGGTTGGTTCGAGGGATTGTTCCTTCATAGTACTACGCATGATGGAGGCCATCAACAAGGGCATCCCCCTGGAGGATTTAAACAATGAAGACCTACATGGACTATGGGGTATGTACGCTATGGAGGTCATCTATGAACGCCAGTTCTTCAATGATCCAATGATGCCTGCAGAAGTTGTACCCCGTAGGCTTCACATGGAAATCCCCCTACCTAAAAAGGTCTCTTGGAGGGAGAAGCTAAAGATCATGTGGGTTGATCCAACTGAACCATCCAGGGCTGTGGCATGGAAAGAAGGTTGGCATGAAAGCTTTGGAGAAGCTGCAAAACACACGTCAGATGAAGAACCAAAGCAGCCTCCAGTGACAGAAGCACTTGAAGAGCAGCCTACCAAGGAACAACCTGAGGAGGGAGAGGTCGACGAGGAAGACCTTCTCTATGTAGGGCTAGATGGACCGACACGAGAAATTACACCTTCATTCAAGAACTTTGACAGATGGAGCTACCTCAGTCTGTCCTTAGAAGAACTGACAATAATCATGAGTTCCTTGAAAGAAGATGATTCGCAGGGAGATTTCATCTTCGAAAGAGATGGCATTTGTGTGCTAAAAGATGACCTCTGTGAAATGCTGAAAATAAGAGGATACCTTTTAGTAAGCACAATGTCAGCCTACCAAATGCTTCTAGGTGACGACATGCCAAATGCCCACATGGCATGCTTCTTGCTGGTAGATGACATCCTTAAAGACAAAAGATCACGAGAAAAGGAGTGTCTACAACAACGCCTGGCGACATCCCCACCAGACTTCATCTTCCTGTCGATTCTTCATGACAATCATTGGACCTTGCTGGCTGTCGATATCATCAAAAGGACTGTAGTCCTCTACAACAGCTCAGACACAGCCTATGCACTTAATAAGAAGAACAATATGACAATAACAAAGACCCCAACAAAAGAAAAGGCAAACACATGCACCGAGGCAATTTTTGACATGATAAGACAATATTGCATAGGGTACAACCCTACGACATACAATGACTTCAAGAAGATGTAGTACTGCCACAGGAGCCCCCAGCAGGTGCCCATATCAAATGACTATAGCTTCTTCTACCTAGCCTAGATGGTGGCCTTAGCCACTACTGACTTCAAGGTGGAGAACATGCAATATGAACAATACCACACACTACAAGGAGTTTACGCAAGCAAGCTTCTCGAGTCCAAGTGGGCCTCCATCAGCAAGAACAAAAACAAATAAAGAAAGCTCATTTATACATCTCACTCAAATTTTGAAACCATGAGATGTGGTGCAGGATATGTTTGGGGGAGAAGTCATAAACAAGCTACAGAGGTACATTTACCATCTTTTTAATTTTTACCTCCAAAAATTCTTCAAAAAATTTAAAATTTTGAATTTTTGCTTAAACTACCTTTTAAATTAAAAATCTCGCCTCCTCTCTTGCTAAATTTTATGATTGTAGTGTTTTTGTCCTCTTAGAGAGAAATATATGAGAAACATATACATATATATATATGAGTAAAACAACAGTCATAGAAATACTACTCTACCTCATTCTTGCAATAAGATGTTGTAAATGTGGCAACCTTAACTCATGAAACCGTAAGAGACTAGAGAGCTTCACCTAGTCATACTCCTGACCAACCACCCTCACCTGACGCTTTTGACTAGAAAATCCTTATCTCCGTAGAAAGGGAAACAACAACGCTCTTCAAAGCATATCTAAAAGAGGCTTGGCCGCCCATAAGACCAAGTAAAAATCCCTTGAACCCAAGCTCGAAAGGAGAGGTAAAAAGCCAAAAAGAAATATATATATATATATATATATATATATATATATATATATATATATATATATATATATATATATATATATATATATATATATATATATATATGACAGTTGTGCCATAAAAGATGCTAAAAGTTTCTACACGGTCGGTATATTGCTACACTCATGAATGCATATATGTCATGCCCGTAAGTGGAATCTTGAAACCAAGCTTACACACCTCCAATCCTAAATGAAAACTCACAAAGCCACCTGACTTAAAGTCAGAAGCCCAAGAAGGGCAACACTGTTCTTACAACAGTTGTGGGTGAGGAGTTCAGGAGGAAGAAGAAAACATCTAAAGCCTAAAGCCTACCCAAACACATAAGAATAGGGCCAACTGAAAAATAAAGAATTGGTGTGAAAGCTACCCCTCAAAAAAGATATTACATTAGTACAGTCATTACCTAAGGGAAGGGGTGATAAGTTGAGAAGGAGGAGCCTTTTACAATTGAAGATAATGGAAGGAAATGAAGTTATGCAACTCCGGTTGAGGGGGAAGAATTAGACCTAAGGGTTTGAAAACATGCAACAACAGTCTCGATACAAGAATGATATATTTCAGTCATGTTATAATTTTGTCTTCTAAGATTGTTCATTCTCTTTCTGAGCTCTCAAACCTACATTTAGCCTGAGGACAGGCTTGATTCTAAGTTTGGGGGAGTTGATAACACTCTATTTTACGTACTTTATGTATATATTTTACACTAGTTTTAGTATATCTTTTGTTAGCTTTTCACATAATTTTTCTATCTTTTTGACTAAAGCCTCACTTACATGGTTTCAGGTATATTCACAATCCAGATCGCAGATCAAGACCGTGACCACAGTCCACTTATACCTCAACTGCGATTGCGGTTCAAGAGTTCCCTAGAGATCATGATCATCTGACGACAAGGAGGGAATGCAACTAGTTTATAGACCACAAACATCGCTCAACCGCGGCCTCATGGATGGTATCCATCAGAACATGCACCTCAAGGATAGACTAGTGGTCATGGTGTGGTTACAAGCTGTGATCAAGAAGGACCGTAGTCATCTTGGAAACCATGGTCACTGATGAGCTCTTACAAATCATGACTGAGTAGGAAGACCTCAACCTCGACCACCCAGATGCAACCCACAACCAGACCTCGACCGCGGTTATCACCAGGACGTGACCAAGCTCAATCGTGATGAAAGCTGAATAAAGCACAGACCGCGACCATGGTCTCACCCTCACTTAACCAAGACCGTGACCGCGGTCCAGGCTTAAGTCGGTGGAATGTGTCTATAAATAGCACACCCACCTATTTTGTCAAGGAAGGAGATCATAGATAAGATTCCGAGGACCATGAAGTGCTGCTACGTTCCAGATTCATCCCAGACCATCCCATCCATCAGTCTTAGATCTCCAAAGGCAGAAGCTGAGGAGAGAGAAGATTGAAGAACACTTCTTCGATAGAAGAAGACCATCCACGCCATCCACGTGATAGTTCCAGATATGAAGAAGTACTGTGTTGTATCACGTCTCTTCCTTTCTAGATCTATCATTCCATCTTGTTGTACTTTCCTCTTCTCTTTGTGGGCATCCCATGGATCTATCTTTCTATAATTCCGTTATGCTGTCCACAAGAATGAGTGGCTAAACACCTTAACTTGGGTTGGGAGTAGCCACTAAGGCTCTCCCAACATGTATATTGTCTCTTTCTATTGAATATACATATTCTTATTAAGATTATCTCCATGCACCTATTTTAATGCTTCCTTGTATGATTAGCTACCATCTTGTGATGTTTGATTGTTGATATCTTGAGAGAGTAATATCACTTTTATCATGTGTCATGGAGTAGTATGAATGCACGAGAGTGTTGGTGTAAGGACCCTAACCTTCATTTTGGGCTTACCATGTTTGTTTTGCCTAAACCTTGTGATTGGTTTCTTGCTAATCATCTTTAGTGATGATTAGGGTTTGCTTGTTCTTAGTTGAGAGTTGGAGGTGCTACTTGCAAAATAACCTGAGTTAAGGATGAAGTGCAAGTTTGTCACCTTGAGAGATGTCTTTCTCTCTATTTTATTCCTCTAGGGTTGAGAGGAAGGTTTAGGCTCATGCCTTGAGTTGTCTTGGGCTTGGTTGAGCTCTTTTGGGCTTTGTTTTCCCTTGTTTGGGCCTTTCCTTGCTTGGTTGAGCCCTGTATCGGGTAAGGGTGCTTTGTGTCGGCCATGTGGTATCACCCATGGGGGTGTGTCAGCCATGGAGGAGTAGTGTGTCGGCCTTTGACCTTTGTTGACCTTCTTGCCTTCGTTGTATCACCCTAGCATGGACATGTGGTTGATTCTTGGTTGAGTAGTAGCATGGCATGTGCATGTGTTTTGCAAGGTGGTGAAACGTGTGGATAAGTGTCCCTTGGTAAGGTGACACCTTGCCTTGGTTTAACCTTGAACCACATCTATATATGCCTTGCCTTTCTCTTCCTTAGGAACCTTTTAGCTCTTTTTTGCTCCTCTCTTCCTTGTGTGCATGATACACCTCTCCCTTGAACCTTGGTGGCCGATACCCTTGGAGGAGCTAAGGTTGGTGGCCGATCCCCTTGAAGGAGTTTCCTTCTTCTTCCTTTAGCTTGGTGACCGAACCCTAGGTGGGTCTTGTTTCCTTGGTAATTATCTTCCCTCTATCCTTAGCATCTTTTTCTCCATCTTGCCTACTCTTCAGCCATGGTGGTTATGATTCTTGTTCCTTTTCTTAAGGTGGCTGAAGTATTGTGCTTGGAGCTAGGATCTTAAAGCTTGGAGCTTTGGAGCTTGAAGAGTTTGCTTGAGGCGGGTTACATAACTTCTAACCCTAGCTATACTACCTTCTCTATGTTGCATGATATATATCTTTCTCTAGTACATGTTGTTGATCTTATGGAATTAATGAGCATGATGTCATTGATGTTGTTGATGGTCTATGTGCCCTTACACCTAGTTAGTCAAACCATGGTTTAGGGTTTCCTTGTTGAGCAACACTCTTTTTTCTCCTTGGTTTAGAGAAGTGAGTTTGAGCTCTAGTAATGTGGGCAATACCCCTCTCTCGATTAGGTTGATAGGTGAGCTTATATTCTAGTTGCTTGAGCAACACCCTCCTCTCACCATGGAGTATAGAGGTGAGATTTTGGTTAGATGATGACCTATGTTGAGGTGGATCCTTGTGGTTGCCCGAATTGTGATAGAGGTTGTGCAAAACCCCTCTCTCTTGGTTGGTGAGAGTTGAGCCGACCTTCTTGATCAATTAGGGTTTGGTGCCCTCGTGCTTGAGGTTGAAGATGATCTTGTGGGGTTGTGCCTTGCATGATATGACCTTGGAGTTGTGCTGCCCGATAGCCTTATTTGGAGCTATACCCTTGGGCGACATACCTTGTTAAGATAGTTGGCTTGGTGCCCGTTATGCTTTGGTCGATATAGAGCTTCAACCCTTGTTTGGGTGTTAGAGTTGCTTTGGGCGACATGAGTTGTCTACCCTTGTGGCATGATATGTTCTTGAGGTGGAATCCTTGGTAGAGATGTTTGCTTGATCGTTAGGTTGATCCTTGTATCCTTTGGCTGATATCCCTTGTGGAGATGATGGATGGGCGATACACCTGGTAGAGGTGGCTGCCTGACACACCTAGTGGAGAGGTTTGGACGATACACCATGTATAGAGGATGCCCGATACACCCCCTTTTCTTGAGATAGTCTTGGCTGATAGACTTTGTTAGCTTGGTGCCCGACACAGCCTTGGCCATTATCCTTGTCTAGATGAGCTTGGGCGATGTGGTATGGTACCCAGGATGGCTTTGGCCGATACCACCATGTCCTAGTTGAGCTTTGACTTATATGAAGTGTTGGACGATATGGCTTCATGCCCGACCTGCTAACCCTAGATGTTGGTTGATATGATGCTTCATGGCCATGCACGACACCATTCTTGGGCATCATGGGTACCCTGGCCGATAGGGTAAATTCCCAGATGATGCTGAGACAGTTGCACGATAGGGGCACCTTGGGCGACACCCCTTTGGTTGATGTGGCTCAGATTGAAAGTTAGTCGATAATGAAACCTAACCCTAACCCTAGCTTGGTGCACGTTAGACCCTTGGCCGTTAGCCATGGTAGTGCTGCCCGTTATACCATGATGATGGCTGCCCGACACCATGAGTGCCAATGGAACCTTGATGCATGTTAGAGAATGTGCAGTGATTGGTTGATATGGTGATCCTAGCTGTAATACCTTTGGTGAGGGTATTTCTATACTGGGTACACCCTTTGATGAGGGATGGCGCTGCTCGCCATGCTTAGTGAGGGTTGCAGGAGTTTTGGTGAGGGTTCTGATAACCCAGAATGTATATAGTTGATGGTTCTCTTTTAATAACGACAATACAAGTAAAATGATGTGATCACCTTGAATCCTGCAAATATGTTGATAAGCTAAAATAATAGATTGTGAACCAAGAATCTTGGAAGCATATGATGTTGCTACACATGTTGATATGACACATGCATATGGTCACAAGTGCAAGGCATAAAATATTCCCATGATGGATAATAATACTATGGATGATAAAGCTTATGTGTGATGTACTCATGGATGCTTCTTTATACTTGATAGTATAATAATAATCAAGTTAATCCATGATGGCATCAATTATCTCTATGAATGTGTATACTAACCATGCAGGTATTTCATGTGGATTCATAGCCTGGTAAGAGCTATGAGACTTATGTGCTGGAATAACACCATGTAGTAATATGGCAACAAGTTGATATGTCTGAGGACTTGATATAAGGTTGAGTGCCTAGTGAGGTGTTATCCTCTGATGATGATATAAGGGATGTGTTCCCAGGATGCTGATGCATGATTGTGATACCTTAAGAGGTAGTGGTTGATATCATGAGGGATTGAGGTCCCAGGACAATATGTTGATGACAATAATGATGTAATTCTATAAAGTTGTGTTTATACTTTGTTTTACCTCAACAATTGGTTTAAAATATACTAATCAAATATAGATGAACATATCATGTAGTTTGCCCTGGCCATAGAATCAATACTGTCAATATTTGGTGATGGTGAAACAGGTTTATCCTGTCGGATTACCTGGAGCGCATATTATTGAATATGTGAGGTTTCCCCTAGACTAAGATAGGAGGGTTTGAGTGCAACTGCGGTTGCAGACTCGGGACATATGGAGCATGGTGAACAGACCCATGGCTTAGGATGTGTGATGATGAACATGATGCGTTCATGGCTCGGATGTATGTACTTGCACCTATGATGATGTGAGCTAAAGATATGGGTAGCTTGCGGAGCTGACCCAGAGGCTGAGGCCCTATAAGATGAAGACTACGGTCTTGCTTGATGATTCGTGTACTGACCACGAGAAGGTGAGGTCATGGAGTCCGGATCTCCTTAGACATTGTTTGGCACCGGATTGGGCTTCGCAGCCAATGGTTGGATATGAGCAGGGAAGGCTCACTTCCTCATGGCATAATAGCGGTAATCCAGCCGAATAAGTATACCTTGCTTAGAGCAAAATACAGAACATTGAATGATGCCTTGCTTATATAGCTGTTCTAGTTGAACTATGCAGTTGCGTGTACGATCCTTATATCTTGTGATAAGTTCTTATAAAACTTATCTTGTCAATCATGTTCCATAAAGAAATACTTGGTTATATGCCTCCCAGATATCTTGGTAAGCCTGATGGTAATAATAGTTTTGTTCAGTATGTTGCTCTTGTTATATGCTTTATCAGTTACCTATTGTTATCTGCTTTAACCTTCTAAGGTTTTATAGTTTCAGCGGGGAGTTATGTTTCTCGCTGCGACTGTGTGTCTCACTCCTCTGGTTTGCACCCTTTTTAGGTGATTGTTCTAGATGTGGTGGCAGTCGTGGGGTTGCGGCCGAGCAGCAAGAAGAGTAGTAGAAGGCAAGAGATGGACATGCTACTGTTTTGGTGGTTTTGAAGTAGAGTCCTAGAGTCATCCCTATACACTCAGGTCCTCAGAGGTGTTTGACGATGTTTCACGATGACTAGCTGTTGTAATTTTTGGTATATCCTGCTGTTGGCCGTACCTGGCCATTATGTATGTATAAACAGGTGTTGAACTCTGGTGCTGACAGTATAGATGGTTCCGATAAGTTGTGGACCTATAACAGGGTTTGTGGATGTTTCTATAAAATGTCTTTCTGTAGGATCTGGATGCAAAAGTTCTCTCATGTATGATTTCCGCAATCAGTTTTAATTAACCTGTGTTTTCAGTAATATGAGGTTCTGCACATTTTCGCGTGTCATCTCATTGTCTGTGTGATGGCGGGGTGTCACAGTTGGAATGCTAAGGCTTTAAAACCATATGTTATGTTGCGAAGTTTACATGTGGTCATCTCGAGAGAGAGGCTACCCTTAGACTAAGATCTTTCCTCATCTTGAGAGAGAGTGAAATGGACGCTTTTGATGGTTTCTTATAATCTTGGTAAGAGTGTGCGAGAGAGAGAGAGAGACGATGTTGCATGTTGGTGAGATGCTTTATTAGGTGAACCCGAACCCGAGTTTCCTTCCATATACTTATTCCATTCTATTTCTTTTGTTTCTTTTTCTCTTGTTATTTTTGGTCTTTCTTGAGCTGCTATAGTTGGTGTGTTGTTGTTCCTTAGGGAACACCTTTTTATATACCCTCTTCAGTTGGAGTATACGAGGGTTAGATTATGCGTGCTTAACACTACCAACCTTGTCCCTGTGTTCGACCTTGATCACTACATTGGGCCCCGTTTATCGTTGTGGGAGCCTGAGAGTCGAGTTATCTCTTTAAAAATCCGACTACTCTGAATCCACTCCTTTTGGACGTGCGATTTAGGCCGGTCAGGCGCATTAGGCGTCACAAATGCATTTTGAGTTTGAGTTTTATATCCAAGGGGTATCACGTGCAGTGGATACATCCATACAATAATCTTTATATGAGGTTGACACAAAACATGATTGTAATAACTTAGACTCATCTTGCTAAAGCACTAGCTAACCTACTTGTGCTTTGATTCTATAATTGAATTTGAGACGAGTTAAACTATATGTTGGGTGGGGGTAAAACATCAATTTTTTGGATATTACATGTCTATTTACCCTCCATTTCATATTATTTCAGGGTTTAAAATGATACATACCATATTTGAATGAATTTAAAAATTAAAACCTCCTTGAAGCAATTAATGTTGCATTATTCATGGGAATTCCTAGCTGATGACTGCGCTAGCCTAGAATCTTCATCGACCTAGACAACCCATCAGTCAAAAAACTCATCCATCAACCAATGAAGTCTAAAACTTCCTAAAGTAATGAAACTTCCAGGTGTCAAGCAATGAAGAAGTTGGCCCACCAAGGAGAATTCACCGATTATCAATCTTTGAGGTGATCATTCGTAATCCACTGATGATATCATGGGTCATCGACTTACGGAACACATGTCTATATTAGCACCACTAAAGTCCCTAACTTCATCTATTGATGAAATTGTAGAGTTTTATCAACAGGTGAATATCCTATGATCTCTATGGCACAAGAAAAGAGAGTGTGCATTAGGAGGCATTTGACCTGATACTTGGGGCACACGTAAGGTGAATTGCACACTTGTACCTTGAAACACCTTGGGTGAAACACTCATCGCTACAAAAAGTGACCCTCAATCTCCATGAGAGGTATCTTCTCTTCCACATGATCACAAAGTGATGCTTCCATCCACCTTGAGCATCAATGAGGATGAGAGACTTAGTTTCCATTGATATCCATCAACCTTCATTGACCACTGTTGATAGACATCTATTACCTACCTTCGAAAGAAGGAAGTTGGTCAAGTTCCTCACCAGCCTCCATGTACAATCGACGCCCTCATTTGCCACTATGAACTACCATTATCACTTTCAAATCCATTGTTCATTAGGGAGGAGTTCTTAACTGATGAATGTAATCTGATGGGATCACTATTATCAAATGTTACATCCCTCCCTTTCAGCCTAATCATATTGTTTTCATTTACAATTTTGGTTGATAGACACTTTTCATTGTAACTCAACACTTTCACTCATTAACATGAGTGGATAATCTACTGAACATGGGTTGATGTTATCATCAGGACCTCCCAACCATGTATATACCCATTATCCATTGAATGTATTTAGCATTGACAATGTTTATCTCCTTGTTCTTGTTTTTTATTGAATCAATTGCACTCTATTGTGATACTTGAATTCTTACAATATTAAGAGAAAGTTGTTTTATCAAATACGAAGCAATGGAGTAGTGTGAATGCAAGACAATGTTTAACTACTAGATCCAATGACGATATGATTGTATGTTTATTACATAGAGATAGAAGCAAGCTTATAATCCAGATATATCCTAAGATGAAGAGAGGATGTAATGGAAATTAATGAGTATTGCTAAAAAATTAAGCTAAGGTTATACAATGGGGATGCGCGTTTACATGTTTGGTGAGTGTTCTTGGTAGGTGAAATAAGATCCAAGTTTCCTTATAAATTAGAACACAAAAATATTGTTTGCCTCTTAATTCGTTTGATATTATGGGTTTTGTTTTCTTTCTTATTTATTCTTGATCTTTTTTGTTACCTTGTTCCTTAGTAACATTAATTTTACCCTTGTTTCGACTTAACTATGCTATCCTAAGGTTCTAAAAAATTACCACCCTTGTCCATGAGTTTGACCCCATTTGATACTCCCCATCCCATAGGTTGTGCGTGTCTAAAGGTTTTGGGTTACTAATATAAGCCCAATCCTTAAGAAGTGAGTTCTTTATACTTGTAATTTGGACCCACAGTAAAGGAAAATAAATCATACATGAAATTTTACTTTAGAGATCATCTCCAACAAGATGCATAGGTATTTCTTTTTACTCTCCACGAGATTATCTTATTCATCCTGCTCTCGGGTTGCAGGCGAAGCTATATAATCTTGTACTGATCTGGTCCCCCTCTCATCTCCATATTTCTCAGAGAATTGAGTTGGACAGTGATCCCATACTTCCTTTTGTACATTGTTTTTGGTTCCCCATTTGGCAATGATATCTACAAGTTTATTACCTTGCCGCCCAGTGAATTCAACCTTAATTAACGTTCCTCTTGATGCGGCTTAGTCACTGGAAGCACTTGATGAGATTCATGTATCTGTTTGGACACTCCTCCTCCCGTTGAATCATTCTCGCTGCCACCTTGTTATCGGTCTCCACCCAGATAGCACTAGGGTGGTGTAGGCACGCCTGGACTCCATGTATGATAGCTAGTAGCTCGACAGCCAAAACATCTGAGGAATGGATCCGAGTCACGCAGCCGAGTTCCCATGTCCCTGTGTTGTCTCTGAGCACAAAACTGGTAGCCGCTACTTTCATCCTTTTCACTACTGCGCCATCCACATTCATCTTCACTGCGTCATTTGGAGGGGAAGTCCATGACTCAATAGCAGGCCTTGTGGTGATCGGTGGGGCGTTCTTCCTGAAGCTGATCAGGCATAACTTGACTTGCCTCAAAATTGCAGTAACTGTGACAAGTGGTCGTATGTCTTTAGTGTTGAATATGAAATCATTCCGGTTTTTCCACAGGTACTCCATGGTGACAGCGAACCAAATAGGGTGATCATCATTTGTTTGTGATTTTTTCAGATTCTTTGCTATCCACGAGTCTACGGATGCTCCTTGATCCATCAAGTAGGGGCGAGTAAGTAAAATACCTACGCACAGAGCATTTGGCAGGCACTTCAGATGCGTAGGTATTTTACTTACTCGCCCCTACTTGATAAGACCTTTTTCCAATAAGTGTGAATGGCAAACAATAATCCCAAGTGCCCATCAGAGGCAGCCCACATCTTTTCCATGTTTATCTTTGATTTACATATGTGCACTTGAATAGTAGATTTACACATACCCATGTTAGTTGTTTGCTTTTAAGTCATAATGGTATTTGTTCTAGGGAAGATACTAAGTCCAAGAAATACACAAACATATAGTAGATACATACTTTAAATAATGTGCATCCAACTTTCGCATCACGCACACGTCCATACAAATTTTTATATTTCCAAAAATCTCACTCACGTATCTACACAGCATGCCATGTCGGGTACACCACTGATGCACATATTTTTATCATCATTTTACAAACTATTTGGGGTGACTTTAGACGATGATTGCTATCAAAACACACATACACATATAACTAAATTATATACAAATTTTGAGTTCATTTGGATGAGTCAGGCTAGAATACACTCGAGTGCACATATCACATGAATATACTCAAGTGTGTTTGCATATCAAGACTATTTTTTGCACAATGTAAATCATTGATCTTCACCGTCATAATATAACTAGGCTACATATAAATTTTGAGCTCATTTAGATGAGTGTAAGTCACTCATCCAAGGGAAATAAAATCGATGTGTGAAACTAATTTGAAATGCATAATTTTTACGATCTTTATAACATGACCTATAAATGTCCAAATGTGCTCAACTTTTACGTATGAGCTATTCGCAAGATGTTTAAGAAGATCAACAGATTAGATTTTTGAAAACAATATTGCATCATGAAAAATTACTTGAGTCTATTATGCTCCGAATACACTCGAGTGTATTCTAGCCTAACTCTCTCTCTCTCTCTCTCTCTCTATATATATATATATATATATATATATATATTATATATATATATATATATATATATATATATACAGAGAGAGAGACAGTCAGGCTAGAATATACTCGAGTGTACAGATCACGCTGTACTCCCCAATGGTGTTTGCCTATCTAGACCATATTTTTATAAACTCTAATTCATTAATCTTCATGGTTATAATAATAATAGACCACATACAAAATTTTATTGTTAATTTTGCAGGTTTGCGGCCTGTTGTCGGCTGATATCAATGGATGTCGTAAAACCTGCAGTTCATAACTGAACTGAACAGGTTTCTCATCCTGCGACCAGCCACAGCAGGTCTGCAGACTCACAGAAAAAAAAAACCAATAGGCGTCGGTTATTTGTAAATAACCGACACATAATGATATAGTGTCGGTGTTCCTACAATAAACCGACGTCTATGTCCTTAACACCACGAACGTGCTGGACAGCACGGCCGTAGGGCGAAGATATATGGTGTCGGTTTCTTACTTATAACCGACACTGATAGTTCCCAAGATGGCTCCCTTTCTGTGGCGCGAAGGGTTTGGAAGTCGGTTTTTAACTAATAACCGACGCTTATAGTCCCATGATGGCGCGTTTTCGGTGGCGCACGAAGAGTTTGGGTGTCGGTTTTGGAACCGACGCCTTATGGGTGGACTTTTAGTGTCGCCCACATAGGTGTCGCTTAGAAACCGACACTAAAGGTAGGTTCTGTAGTAGTGATGAGTGTAAGTCACTTATCCAAGGATAACAAAATCGAAGCACAAAACTAATTTGAAATACATGATTTTTGTCTCCTTTAGATGCATGACATGTAAGTACCAAAATGAGATGAAATTTATTATATAGTATGTTCTAAAGATCAACAGTTTAAATTTTTCAAAAAATGACTACTTCTTTGAAAACAACTGAGGTGTACGGTGTCTCTGGTACGTGTGCACTAGCCTAACTCTCTCTCTCTCTCTCTCTCTCTCTCTCTATATATATATATATATATATATATATATATATATATATATATATATATATATATATATATATATATATATATATATAGAGAGAGAGAGAGAGAGAGAGAGAGAGTCAGACTAGAATACACTCGAGTGTATTCGAAGCAGAATTCACTCAAGTAGTTTTTCATGATGCAATATCTTTTTCAAAATCTAATTCGTTGATCTTCTTAAATATCTTGTGAATATCTCATACATAAAATTTGAGCGCATTTGGATATTTATAGGTCATGTTATAAAGACCGCAAAAATTTTGCATTTCAAATTAGTTTCGCGTGTCGATTTTATTGCACTCGGATGAGTGACTTACACACATCCAAATGGGATCAACATTTGTATGTAACCTAGTTATAGAATAATTGTGAAGATCAATGGTTTACATTAAATAATCTTGATATGCAAACACACTTGAGTGTATTGATGCGATCTGTACACTCGAGTGTATTTTAGCATATATATATATATATATATATATATATATATATATATATATATATATATATATATATATATATATATATATATATATATATATATATATATGTAGAGAGAGAGAGAGAGAGTCAGGCTAGAATACACTCGAGTGTACAGATCGTACGAATACACTCAAGTGTGTTTGCATATCAAGACTATTTTTTTGTAAAATATAAACTGTTGATCTTCGTTGTCATATTATAACTAGGCTACATACAAATTTTGAGTCCATTTGGATGAGTGTAAGTCACTCGTCCATGGGTAAGAAAATCGACGCACAAAACTAATTTGAAATGTATAATTTTTGTGGTCTTCATAACATGAGCTATACATATCCAAATGGGCTCAAATTTTATATATGAGTTGTTCACGAGATGTTAAGAAGATCAATGGATTATATTTTCAAAAAAAATTATTGCATCATGAAAAACTACTTGAGTGTATTATGCTCCGGATATACTCGAGTGTGTTCTAGCCTGACTCTCTCTCTCTCTCTCTCTCTCTCTCTCTCTCTCTCTCTCTCTATATATATATATATATATATATATATATATATATATATATATATATATATATATATATATATATATATATATATATATATATATATGGGCTCATCTTTGATACCCACGCGGGTAGCTACTCGCACACTCTTCCTGTCACTTTTTTTAAAAAAATTGCAATTGTAGAGGAACATTTTATCTAGCTCCCCAAAAAATTTCATCCAAAAATAATATCATTTGCCCCACCAAAATAAAAAAATACGTCCATATATTTACTGACTGTATATTTTCTGCGCAGTTACTTTTTTAGTCATATTGTTACTTTTGTTTATCAATATAGTTACTCTTTTGATCTTAGAGTTACTTTTGTGTACCATATAGTTACACTTTTGGATGTGCGGGTAGTGAAAAATCAGACTACCCACGCGGGCAGTGAATAAATCCCATATATATATATTTATATATATATATTTATATTTATATATATATATATATATATATGTATATATATATAATGCAATAAATATTTGAAAAATCTAAACTGTTGATCTTATTAATTATCAGAAGAACATACTATATAATAAGTTTTAGCTCGGTCACTTATAGGTCGTGCATCTAAAAAAGGCAAAAATCATGTATTTCAAATTAGTTTTGTACATCGATTTTATTGTCCTTGGATGAGTGACTTACACTCATCCAAATGAGTTCAAATTTTATATGTGATATATATATATATATATATATATATATATATATATATATATATATATATATATATATATATATATATATATATGGGCCCATATTTATTGCCCGCGTGGGTAGCTACCCGCCCACCCTTATCACCACTTTTTTTCAAAAAAAAAATTCGCAATTGCATAGGAGTATTTTATCTAGCTCTCCAAAAAATTTCATCCAAAAATAATATCATTTGTCCCCCCAAAATCAAAAAACCCGTCCTTATATATATTTGATGTATATTTTGTACAGAGTTACTTTTTTAGTCGTGTAGTTACTTTTTATCACCATAGTTACTTTTTTGACATCAGAGTTACTTTTGTGGCCAGAAGAGTTACTTTTTTGGCTGTCGGGTAGCGAAACTCCAGGCTACCCGCGCGGGAAATGAATAAACAGCCTATATATATATATATATATATATATATATATATATATATATATATATATATATGGCCCATCTTTATTGCCCGCGCGGGTAGCTACCCGCCCACCCTTCCGATCACTTTTTTTCAAAAAAAAAATTTCAAAATTGTAGAAGACTATTTGGTCTAGCTCTCAAAAAAATTTGAGCCAAAAATAATATCATTTGCCCCTCCAAAATCAAAAAATCTATTCTGTTGTATATTTTGTATAGAGTTACTTTTTTGGCCAGCAGAATTACTTTCTTAGCTAGGTTACTTTTTTGGTTGCAGGGTAGCGAAAATCCATATTATCCGCGCGGGCAATGAATGAACACTCATATATATATATATATATATATATATATATATATATATATATATATATATATATATATATATATATATATATATATATATATATATATATATATATATATATATATATATATATATATATATATATATATATATATATATATATATATATATATATATATATATATATATATATATATATATATATATGATCCTATGCGAGCTGTATACCATGCCAGGATACGAAACACATACGCGCCACTCGTTTTTGTGATGGCGATTTCTTTACGATTTACCTGCAAACGTAAAGACCACTGTGAGGTAATAAAATATTCAGACCTCCTTGTGCAATCTTCTTCCATTCGTCACCTTAAGTAATGATATATTCCCATCACCTACTATACGTAGCAGAGATCACTGACACTAATTCTAATATAAAATTACACCACAACTAACAATTTTACCGATCACACTCCTCCCATTATCTACCTCCTCCTCCCGTACTAAGTTCACCGCCTCCACTTGTCGCTCTGGTTTAATCTGATTCTGATTTTGCATTAAATATTAGACCATGCTTGTAAACGTAATCCGAAGCTACAAAACACCTACAGGGGACCAATGCTCTTACTCTATACTACACTGAAAACGAATCGACATCATTATTACTGCTTGAATGGAGTTGTGAGCTGCATTACCATTTGATTTTGTGACTTCAAAAATATATTGTAATAAATAGATATGTAGCATAAGATTGTCAAATGATCGAATCTAGATCTGCAGGTCAAAACCAGATTTTCTATTAGGTCAACTCAGACTAGACCTTTTGTCAATTTTTTAAAACTCAAAATTGATCGAACATGTACCAACATGGCCTAGATTTCAACCAGGCTATTTAACCCAAAAATGATTCAGATTTTGAAAATTTAAAGATATAATCGAGGCATATAGAAATTATGCTTTCGTAAGTGTTAAAACGTTTATAAGTTTAACCTACAAATAATACCAAATCGAACCTGACCAAATCAAGAATGACTCGGGTAGAAATTCGTCATGTTTGTCTAAATCCAAAACTTACCAAAATTATCAAAAGGATCTTGATATATGAACTCAGAGACACCCAACAACATGAGTACATTAGAAGACGACATGGACCACCATTTCCAAACAACAAACATGTGGTGTACGCATGCCGCATCTGGGGCCGTCTATCTATCAACATTCTAATCATACACTCTGCAATAGGTTAATTGTTACAAGAGGCATTACCACAACCCAGCCCAGTTCATATGACAAATCAATATCTCTAGAACTTAGGATATTTTAGTCTCAACTGCATCTAATTAAACTATATTCATGTATTGAGTAAATAAAATTCATGTACTGAGTAAAATGAATATGTGCACTGAGTAAACTGGATGTATGAACTAGCTAACCTGAATTTGTGTACTTATTATTCTGATTACGTGCACTGCTTGTTCTAAATATGTTTGTACTGCATTAAGGAACTTTGTTCACTAACTTATGTTAAATATACTCATTTAGTACAACTTTTATACTTATTAAGTGTATCTTGCATACTTATTTATGTATTCTGGTAGAATATCTATATGTTGGACACGAACCTTGGAACAAAATTTGTGTTGATATAATTTTGTGCAATTAAATTTCTTCACAAACTAAATGGAAGGCATGTATTGATTAAAAGAAATCTATGTAACTACTAAGACAAATATTTATGTAAGACCAATACAAATATTTTGCACTAACTAAGTATACTAGTTTAGTATATATTGTACACTGATGTAATAATGCATGTGTTTTTACCCTATTTTTTATCACTTCCGTGATAATCATGCTAAAACTAACTATTTTGTTTTGTTTTATTGACATGAAACTCTAAATGTAAACAAATTGTATTCCAAATTGGTTGATAAATGTGTAATCTTGATTTAATAGAAGGTGTGCGGTTCCTTGTTCCTACCTCAATCATAAATGGGTTTCCTACCTAAGCTCTTCACCAAAGTTTTTCATGTTTATCAGCCAATGAGTGGAGTCATCGTTACTTCTTTATGATTTTCAGATAATTGTCAGCACAAAATATTGTTATCATTATTTTTCTTGAATAACGTGGCAACAAATCTATTAACTTTATCTTCTTCATTTTTATGTCTCTTAGTTTGTATGCAAACTGACTGAAAAAGTTCCCTTTTTTAATGTATAAAAAAAGCAACACATTGGGTAATGCATGCTGCAAAGAGTTGATTTCATTGTGATAATTGATTGAGTGATAAATATGATAAAAACACATTCATTACAACCGTGAAGTAGTAGTACAACTCAAGTCATTCCAGTATTGTGCCCACCTCCATCGCCAAGGTATTTATGGCATGGCCACTTCTACCGTTCTACACCACTTCCATTGTTATCTGCTTGTTCCACATACCATGTCTGTCACTACTTTACACAATTTTTTTACCGTGTGTTTGATTGATGCATACTCATCCTAGTTGAAGTCATATTTTAGTCTAGTTTTGCAATTAGCCATACTGTCTACCAATTTGTTAGGATTTTGACATATTTCATTGACTTAATGGTAGGTTCAAAATTGAATCTTTTCAAACCATATGAAGATTTTGTCTCACTAACTTATCAATGGACCCAAATCAACTTTTTATCAAGATTAGATTTGTCAGCAATCCAGTGTCTCATCACCCCCTTCAAATTTTCCATCTACCCAGAATGATGGTCGAACACCTCTTTTGAATCCTCACTGGTCTATATTCTCATTGACCAATGAGGCATAAGTCCATGAGGACCAACTAACAAGGAATCCTAGTACGATTGCTAATTTCATTGTTCACGACTCTTTTGTCCAGATCCTAATAGCTTGGATACTTTTGAAACAAGTGTGTTACAGTAATGTAGATGATTCAGGAGTTCCAAACCCTAAATTTGGGACTATACACACTTGACATCATGTCTATCTCCATGCGATATTTGTGCCATGCACTTCATGTCCACAACCATCGACATGCATAATAAAGTAACTTCATCTATCTTCCACCACTAGTAGACTTTTCATTTTGGGTTGAGGAACCTATATTGGACCCACCCGAAGACTTGAAAGTTCACCCCCACTTCATACCCAATAATATGTATTATCATCACAAGGTTAGTCAAAGTACGGTTGGCAAAATCAGACCTGACTAAAGTAGGTTCGAGTCTTGATTTATTCAACACAACTCAAATCACCCAAACTCAAAAAATCCTATTTGTGGGTTGGGTCCGGATTAATAATTCTTGACTCACAAAACTAGAATGATTTAAAATAATATCTACATATGTAAATATATATTTTTCATATTGTATCCATATAAAATATGAACACATACAAACATAAAATATCTTTTAGTTCAAGATAGTTTATACAAATCTTTTCTTGCAAAATAATAATTCCCAATAAATTTTACATCAACTTTGAGTCTAATGGGTTTGTATTTTAGATTTTTTGGGTTTGCATTTGGGTTTATCACATTTTTATTTTTGAGTTTTCAAGTTTTTATTTTTAGGTTTTTTAGATTTGCGTATAATGTGATATTTTTCTATCTATTGGGTTAGACTCACGAATAAGAATTTTGAATTAGAGTCGAGCAGGAAGGACCTGAGATTATTTTCTAGTCGAGTTCGGATTGAGAATAGTTTATACGACCTGAAATGACCTAAAATAAGACCCGCTCAATCCCTAAGATTCAACTTGATACTTTTGATTTTATCTAAAAAATGGACATGGATTTCACACGAGTAAGTCAATATTATCCACCATTCTTGGTGCTATCGAGAGCCATTGTTGATTCCACTGAAGGACATCTCAATGCCATTAAAAAAGTCACAAACCTCTCAGCAAAATTTTGGTATCATCTACTTTACTGTAGGTGGCATTGACTTATTATTGAAGGACATAGTAGATTCGTTAGAACTGACTAATATAACTACATTGATTCTATTGAACTAGCAAGCTAGATTAAGTATTTTAATCCAACGAATGATGTTATATCTTGGGGCCAACGGACAATGTTATATCTTGGGAGCTTAGGTCCATATATGACGTAAGTGATTTTGTCTATCACAAGGACCACATTTGTGACACGAAAACTAAAAGGATGAGAGCATAATGTGGAGAAGATGAAAAGTGTGGTTGGTGGCTACTTCAATGAGAAATTTGACAGATTGAACATTGTCCAGTCACACCCATCTCTGCAAAGGGCCTTCATTAATTGCTTTCTCATGGTTCTATCCAAATAGTTTGATATTTTACTTTTCTTCAAAAAATCCTCTGACACCATGTGTAACGTGTGGGGATAATATCCTTATTCTCCAGGTAATGAAAGTAGTGCTACGTAAAATTGTACTTGACTATTTTATCCTTGAACGGATTTTGTTGCTTGCAATTTTAATTATAACATGCCTTTGAATTATCAAGTTCATAATTGATCACCCTAATTATAATATTGATATTGAACAAATACAAAAAAGAGGTCAAATATTGGATAAATTATCATTATCGCAAGGAATAATACACTTCAAAAGAGGCAAACAATTGTGAGTTTAAGTATACAGAGAGAACTATGTGATTTCTTAATCTATTACTTACACACTACAAAAGTAGGTTTTCGATTAGATTTAGTATTGGATAACACTATGAAAGTGGGTAATGCTAGCTACAAATACCTAATTCTGAAGAGTGATCTGAATTTTTCATGGATAAATAGATATCGACTATGAGTTTCACTATGTTGAAAGTAGTTGTCCTAGGGGTTCTACTAAATTGATTTTTGAACCATTCTTTCAGACTTATTTTTCACAATTTAATCTCTTAGTTTTCAATCAACAAGCTAATTTTCCCCTTATTCTATCTGATTTGATTATGGTTAATTGTAGTTTCTAGAACATGATTCCCTGAGTTTGACACTTGGAACTCATACTTTCATTATTACTTTGACGTGTGCACCTGAGTTTTAGACACACATAAAAGTCATGTTATGTTTTTGGTACTACTATTAGGGAATTGGAAATGCTAGCACTACTAGTGCTAGAACCGGCCACTCTAGGCCATATTTCTTGTTTACTCATCTATATTGCATATCTTTCTAGTTGTGCTTCCCTTAATATTATGTGTTTCTCAATTTGTGAATTTATTTCAGGTACTAGTTTATGGTGCAGACTCGTTCTACAAACTACTTGGAAGTCTACTCTGCCTGAATTTAGCTAGGAACTACAATATAGAGAGAAAGGGAATTTGTAGCAGCCTAGGCACTTCTTTTAACTGCAACAATGGTGAATAAGGAGGTTCAACTAGAATTGGTCGCTTGTTTGCAACAAGCTATCAGCGTAACACTTTAGCAGCGCTCCTCTCGTCCGCAACCTAGTGGCGATCGCCCGTGCGATCTAGGTTTAGCGGCGGTTCCCTAGGTTTGGGGGGGGTGGGGGCGGCGGCCGCGGCCAGTGGTCTCTTCCCCTACTCCCCAGGAGCCTCTTCCTACCTCGCCTCGTCTCCACCAAGCTGCCGTCGAACCCGTTCGGCTGGTTCCTGCCTCTCGTCGTTCTTGTGCGGCGGGTCCTCTGGGTGGCGCTGCGGCCGCCGTGAGTGAGCTCCAGGATAGCTTCTCGCCTGGTGGGGGCTTATCCATCTCGCCCAGGGTGGTGCCGCTGCCTTTGTAGGCACTTGCCGAGTCAGGGGGAAACGGTGCGGTTGTGAGGGGCTGAGGTGCCCGTTTCTTCCTTTCTGGTTTTGCTCTGTTTTCCTTTCAGTGGTCTGTGGCAACTTCAGTCTGCCCTTTTAGTCGCCGTTCATCGGCGTTTGTTTCTAGTCGCTACTGGTTAGCCTTCTGCTCGCTGCTTGTCAGCGTTTGTTTACCCGCTGTTTATCAGCGTTTAGTTTTCCTTGTGTCTTGTTGTGTCTTGTTTGTTACTTGGTTATACAGCGTCCCTTGAGACGATGATGCATCGGAACACCGCACAGATCCAGGGCCTCTATCACTACTACACGCTCAAGTCGAAGGAATTCTTCGTGGAAAGCTGCTTAAGACAGCAACAAGGAAGAAGAATCAATACGGAAGCGTTCTATTCTCGTTCTGATATGAGTTGTAGTGATGTTAACTTGATCTTTGTTTGCTCCTGCTGTATTTTTGACTCAAATTGTAGATGTCGTATGGCTTATAAGTAATGAATCGAGCCATCTTGCCCTAAAAAAAAGGAGGTTCAACTAGAGATTTAAGAGGATCTTATGATAGACCAAGAAGTGACACAGGTTGATCTAGAAGAACCAGACATGTCTAATTGTGGGGGTGAAAGATGAGAAGAAGAGAAGTACTAGACCACCAAGGAGAGGATGCATGCATCTTTACAAAACACACTGTTATACCCAATAAAATTAAAACCATTAAAGAGGGAAATCATTGCATTAATCCAAGTCTAGTGGCTTAGGTCAAGTTGCAAGCCTTGCATGGGAACACTCATGATGAAACTATGAAGAAAATATAAATGACTTCATGGAGTGTTGTGATACATTAAGAATTGATAGGGTTCTGATCAAAACCATTTATTTGTTTTTTTCCTTTCTCACTTTTATATACGGCTAGGATGTGGTTCTACATTTTAGAGCCAAAATATATCAAGATATGGGATGAGACGATAGACATGATCTTTGAAAGATATTTTCCACCATGGAAGACAATTGAACTTGTGGGGAAAGTGTAGGGTGTTCAGGGAAGGAGGAGCAGAGGAATATTAAAACTATCTTCCCATGATTTCCTGTGCCAACGGATCCACAGTTGCTATAAAAATATGGTATATAAAATAACAAAAGAGGTATAAACGTGATACCTTTGTTCACACTTGTTTTCCTACAAAACAGATACATCTTTTGTTAGTGAAGATCTTGATCTACCAGATTCAACTCCGAGTTGGCAACCAAGATATCTACAATGAAAAGAAAGGATCCAGATTGTCATCCAAACAACAACCGTTCGACATCTTATGTAATATGTTATCCAAGCCTCCGCATTTTGTGACTTGTCCTCTACTTTATCCACACATATGAGGGAGGATGTGGTGGACCACCATGGTCACCCTGATGAAGAGGAAACAAATTTTGGATGTGCTAGTCAATATAAAACTTCCTTTGTTCTCATGTCTAGGGGGGAAGCCTTAGGGTTTCTATTTCTCAGACAAATTTTCTCACAAGTTCTATCTCAAAGATATTGTGTCAAACCCTTTTGGACATACCCGCTTTACATAAGAGAGTCATGGGCTTGGAAAAACCTAATTCCAGTCCCAAAAAGATACACAATGCTGGAAAATAAAATAGGGTTTGTGATTGACCGATCACGTTAGTTGATTGACTGATCATTATAGTCTGGATTCAGATTTAACTCATTTTACAATTTTAGACTTTTCATGTAACATTGTGATCGACCGATCATTTGGACACCAGTATAGTGGAAAATTCATTCGATCGATTGAAAATCAATTAACGTATTGTCCCAACTAATCCAATAAACCGGTCAAACATTATGGTTTCCTGATCAGATGATTAATTGCATGTTTATAATTTATAACCATTATAATCATATGCTTTATTGTGAACTTTGGTGTGCCTTTCAAACACAACAAAACAAACTAACAACGAACATTGCCAAAGGGGAGAGTCAACACCACAATGACTAGGGATCTATGATACTTTCTATCCCCATCAATGACGCCAGAATGCTTGGTTCATCTTTATGCTAGAGACGCACACTAATCAATTGAATGATGACTAGATGCAACCCTAGGGTTCAAACACACCTAGAATTTTTGGATATTTATAAAGGGGCCATGTGCTAACATATCCACATAGACTAGAATATATCACCCCCACGAGAACATGATCATATTATAGTATAGGTGAGTGGCATGTAAGGGGCCAATCCGTAGGGAGAGAGGGGGCACTAGATCTTAGTTATCTTAAGCTATGTTCCTAAAGTAGAGATTCAGGTCTTTAGGGTTTAAAGGTTGGTTTTGAGTTTGATTACACTAAGATTTTAAGCAACAAAGCAAGAAGGAATAAAAATAGTCAACACCCTATTTTAACCCTAAACAAGTTAATTCTAGTTAAAAAAGAATGGCAGCTAAGTAAGCCAGAGCAAGATAAGACAAAGTTACACTAGATAATTAAGTTTGGTACCAAAGCAATTAAGTACCTAGATTAGAACTAACTAGAAATACTAACACTAACAAGGCAAAAGGAGTCTGAACTACCCTAGCAACACTAAATTGCCCAAAATAAGACAATGGACTAATAAGCAATTAAAACAAGTAACTAAGATAGCATAAACTAGCAAGATCAAGTTGGGTTTTAATTAAAGTTATGGAGATGTGGGCTGTTTGAGTGATGCTACTATGATTCTAGTTGGGGGGTAGAGCATTTTTACCCCAAACAACGCACCCAAAAGGCTTACCTACTCATAGTACAAAAAAGAACAAAAGAAGAGGTAGAAGAAGGAAAAAAACATGGAGCTTGTGGGATATCTTCTTCTCCTTGAACTATAGCAACAAGTGAAGCTACTTCTCCTTCCTTGATGGAAAGATGGCATGGTATGGGTAGTGGAAGTAGTTGAACCACCAGAAAACTAGGGTTTTTAGGATGAGGAAGGTGGAAATGAAGTGGATGTAGGTGGGTGTGGGTAGGAGCTCCTTAAATTCTCAAGGGAGGTGCATATGAATGCTATGGGGGCGTAGCCTCATGCTGCAACCACCACCTAGGTATACATAGGTGGTACAGAAACACTAGGTTAAGTGGGGGAAATATGGGAAAATTAGTGCAAAAAGTACGCTAGGGTTGTTGGCCACCACAATGTATTGGTTACCACATCCATGGTGGATGAGGTGAACATGGTCGTGGTGGAGTGGCATGGGTGAGGTGGATATGGGTAAAATGACAAGTTTTTGGAAATTCAGTGGCATGAACGTGGTGGACATCATGACTGTGGTGGATGAGAGGTGGCATAGGCGAGGTGTTGTGCATAACCATTTTGGTAGGAAGTGTCCATGACCATTTCTTCAAACTGATTGCTGTGGATGTTCATCAGTACAACCATGGCGGGTGCCACATGCGTGGTAGCTTTAAAGTGCCATGACCATTTTTCTAGCCACCTCTGTGGTGGTTGAATTGTTGTAGTATCTTGAATCTTGGATTTTCACTATGATGTGGGGGCATTCTTACCATATGTGTGGCAATGTACTACAACACGTTTTGTGGGCCCAACATTAAAAACATGTGTAGATTGATTAAATGATCTCAATGGTGACTAAGTGCATGTACTTCACCTCTTTCCTCTCCTCTTTCACAAACCAATCATGATTAAATCATTGAGCATACAAACTTCAAATATAGAGCATATAATGCACAATCAATATATGTTGATTTCATAAAGCTCTAGGTAAACCATTTCATGATGGTAACAATAAAAAATGATTAGGATTGGTTTTTCCCCTTCATGCATTCTATCTCATATGTCAAACCACACTAAGTGACCCACATGGCTGCGAAAAAGGAAAAAAATGATCTAGGTTTAATGTTCTTATCTCAATGGGCATGTAAATGGAATAAAGGGTTGTGGTAAGAGGTTGGAGTGATATTACAAAGGATAACTCATCTTTTTTTTATTTAGATGCTATTACATATGAACATCTTTTATTTTCATTTTTGCATTTTCTTTTATAGGGCACATGGTGATGAGAGTTAAGAGAGGGAGATATAGATATGGTCACCCCAAACTTTTGGGGATGGTCAAGGATGATATGTGATCTTTGGGATCCTTTCATGAGGTGGAGTGGTAAGAAATGATGAAACAAAAGTGAGTCAAAGAGGGGTCACTAGCATAAGTTTAAACATGATATTTCTTGCATAAAGATACTCCAACAACTCCATCAAACAATGACATGCCACATGAATGAGTAATATGACAATTACAGTTTTATCATGAGATTCCACAAACCCTAAGCATTTGTAGCTTACTTAAATCACTATTCAACCAAAACATTGCATAAGCTTGAAAGAGGTGATTCACATGTAAAAATTCAAGAATTAAGACCATATAAAAATAGACATGATAATGTAGTATGCATTTATCAAATATCAACATTTTCGATTCATTAAGTAGAGATTGAGTCAAAACATGCTTTTAGGTAAGAAATTCCAAATTTGGGCAAGATTGGCCAAAATGGTGCCAACTTGCATTCAATCACATATAAACTTACATTTAGGAAATAAAAAACATAAATCCATAGCTAAACCACACAAAAACTATCAAAACTCTACATGAGATGCAATGTATGGCATGAAAAGCAAATTTTTGAAAAATAATACAAAATGCATGAAATTGAACTACATGGTATGAAAGCTTGTAAAACAAACACAAAAAGTATGGATGGACAATTATAAGAGTTATTTAGACTATTTGATCATCTTGGAAAAAATTTAGAACAAGAAACATAGACAAAATGTGTAGCAAAACAAGGGCTTACTGCCCTACCACACCAAACATTTTAAACCAAGTTGTCCTTAGCATGAAATTGAAGTTTAATATAGTAGGATAGAGGGTATGGAGTCATCATATAAAAATGCAATTTAAGGGGAGAGATCAACATAGCATTAGGTGAGCAAGGCAGGCCACCACAGCCGTTCTGCACAAAATGGCCATTCTGGCTTGCCAGCAGTACAATCATGTTATGTGGAATGGACATGTTGGTCCCTTTACTATAGATTTTTCACTATTTTCAAATTTTCTTTTTAAAATTGATCTTCCACTTAGTTACCTCCTCCATGCATCATATTTCCTCCATTGTACATGCTCTAACACAAATCACAAATAGAAAAACCATCAAGTATGGTGTGTTTATTTCTTGGAAAAACAAAAGCATAACAAAAATGGGGTTTTAAGAAGAAGAATATAAAACTAATGTGGTTGCCTCCCACTAGCACTAAGTTTAGAGCCTTCATCCAATCTTGGTGTTTTTTGGTTTGATCAAGTGTTATCCAAAAGCAAAATGTTTCCATCCTCATCATTAGAAATCCTATCATATGCCTTCAATACTGGATATTCCTCCCAAGGGTCATGCAAGATTCCCAAGTGTTTTTCTTCATTTTTATATCCTTTTAGGTCATCATCATAGATCTCAAAGTAAGAATCCTCATCAATGAAACTTTTTAGCTCATTAAAGATTATCCCCTTAGGCATCTTCCCCTTTATCTTCGTCTTGAAGGTATACAAACCCTTATGGAACTTCACATAAGTTGGGGTTTGCTTTATGATGTCAAGAGATAAGGTGTTTACTTGAATCAACCTTAAGACCTTCAGAATTTGCATTTCATAGTTTTCCATTCCCTTAAAGAATGGGTCTTCATAGGAGAGGGGTCCCAATCATATTGGACAATTGAGATCCTTTCAATATTACATTGGCATGTCTTGGATCAGCTATTGGGGCACTTGGTGGTGTCATCTCAAAGGAAGGTGGGACATAAGATATTATCTTCTCAAAATGTGGTGGGATTGTAGAAATTGTAGTGCACTTGTCACTCTCACATATTGGTGGAATACTTGGTATAATTACTTCCGAAGGAGTTGGAGAAATAGATTTGATAATGCTCTTGGCACTCTCAATAAAAGGTGGTATGAAAAAATCTCTAGTGCACTTGGCACTCTCACGAGGACTTTCTTGTAAGAGTTCTCCATCAGGATCTTTGTCAAATTGCTTCCCTCCCTTATTGAGCTTCTCAACAACCTTGTCACACCTCAACAATGAATCATTTCACTTTCTCATGGGGAAGAGGGGGAGCATGTGATGGTTGTGGTGGTGCTAGTGGTCTTTGGTGTGATGGATTAGGATTTAGAACAATGTAGGATGGTTGTTGTGGAGGTGGTTGGTATTCGGGGGGGGGGGGTTATTATGGTGGTGGTTGTGAGGTATTTTGGAAGTTGTACGGTGATTTCAGAGGTGGTGTATTATAAGTGTTAGGGGGAGCTTGATATTGTTCCAAGATAGATACCTACCCTTAGTGGTGGAGCATAGATGCCTTGAGTAGAACCCATAGAACTGTTTGATTTGTTTGGATTGGCCATGGTTTGGGAAGGGAGTCTTTCATCCTCATAATGGGTAAGTGAAAGGGAAATATGATCCATCATTTTCTCAATCCAATCAATGTTTGTCCACAGGGAGGAAACCTCTCTCTTCACTTAATCAAGGTTTCTTAACCTTGCAAGAACTCTTTAAAAATGGAGTTGTTTTTCAGCCCTAGGTGTAATGACCTCACCTTTAGCGCCCCCCAATTAAGAAAGACCTTCAAGTTGAGATCCATTACCTAAAATTCCTAATATCCAGATTTTAACAAAGAACAAATAATAACAATTAATTTCCATTCTTTCACAAATATTGTTTACAAAAACTCTAATGATGCTCCTCTACAGAGTTACAAGAAATTTTTAACATGTAACTAATACACATGAGAAGAAGTTTCTAACTAATCCTACTTTACTTATATTTAATTCCTTCAAGTAATTTCATTTGGTTTATCATGGCTTGATATATCATATCTTGCATTTACCTAAAATGGTGTGAAACAAAATATGGATCAATATATTGGTATACTATGTATGTGGGTTGTATGCAAAAGTGTGCAAATAAGATAACAAAAAATAATCAATCAATTACTTACAAATAAGAACTGGTATTTTCATCACATATTCTAACCCACACTTGATATGTTATCTTGAGCATGATCATTATACGATCTAGGTGCATGTGCAGCACCCCTTGATGCATGTCATCCTAGGGTTTGAAGTATGATATCTTACTTTATGTGATAATAATAGTGGCATTATAATCAAATTGAATGTGAATAAACATCCAAGTATTTTATTTTAAAAATCTTTGAGAGATCTTGAGAAAACTCCAATAGTCGATATTGTGAATAGTCATAATCATAACCACATACCTTTTTGTAGAACCATGTGGATATCATAAAATATATACTTCAAGTATTTACTAGAAATACAATCAATAGATCCAAGCAATCAACATTTAATTTACATGCATATATACCCCAAAGTGTCACCATCATATTATTCTTATTAAACCCTACCCGGGTCCTAATCTAGGGTTTAGGGTTGTTTTAGGTCTGTATAAGGAACAATGGTACAAACCCTAATTCCAACTCATATTAAACATTCGATGAAACCCTGATTGTCATAAATAACAAGTAATTGCATTGTAAACACTTAGATTCGATTATGCACATTAATATCATGTCTAGTTATGATATTTAGTTTCAAAACCCTAATTGTACATATGTGTGGTTATCCACTTTGGAAACCCCATACATTTTTCATTATTACCATGATCATCTTGGATTTATATTCAACAATATCATACTACAACATTAACTAAGAACATTGAATGTATTCAACATGTTAATACACAAATATAGGGTTTTCTTATTCTAATCACTTAACATGTATCCAATGTACTTTTGGAATTGGTATTAGAATTAGTTCATCATTATATTTTATTCATGTTCCTCTCATTTTTTTGATCAAAATGATATATAATATCATTATATTCCGACCTATGGATAATTTTCTACATTCATTTTAAGTTTTGAATAATCTAACCAATGGGAAGTGGCCACATCAACAAGCTTACCTATGCAAGCGCCCATCTAGGAAATAAGAAAAGACCAGTGTGCCCTTTGTACTTAAAACATATACCTAGGGTCATCAAGGTCATTTAAACATAGTTTATATCTTTCCTTGCACTAGGGTGCACCTAACACCTTGGCGCCAACGATCTTTCATGTGTGGCCCACCAAGCTTCTGCTTGCCACGGAAAGGGTGCCACCACCATCCCCTGTGATGTTGGAACTTCTTCCTATGTCACCATGAATCTACACACATAAATCCTCACCCACCAGCATGGTTGCCCCCTGGTCGATTCCTTCCAGCATGCAGGCTGGCCTGGCTTGGTCTCCATTACTACCACACCCTCAAGATGCACCTCCATAACTTTGGCAAACGCCTCCTCTCCCTCGACTCCACCCATCCTTGCTTCCACCATGGAGACATAGATGTGTTTAGGCTTCAGGTTTTTAGTCTTTTTCTTCCTCCAGACCTACACCAGTGGCAAGGCCTCACTCGCTTGTTCTAGAGGATAAGATAGTGTCACTGCAGCAACTACCCATCAATGTAGGTTGGGACAAGTCAGTTTGCCACCACTCTCTCTAACTCCAATATGCATAGAATGTCATTGTGGAACTTGGAAACAAAGTAGACAGAGTACAATCTGGATACAACATCATCGATGTGATAGAATAAAAGGAAGTAGAGTTCTAGCTAAAGCTAGACGGTGTGTGGTAGACTGTACACCCTTCCTATGGTTATCATATCTGCCTGCCTTCTTGCAACCATGCATTTGCCTTCATCCTCCAACAGTGAGTGAATCATCACTACCAGGTCAAAAAGTCTAGGGAGGCCATCAAGCCTATGATGTAATCTAGTCCAAAAAAGGCTATCCTTGTACGAGACATCTTCTTTCCAAAAGAGACATTTTGCAAGTCTCATCATCCTCTATTTTAGTTTCTAATTTTAATCACCTCAACATGCCAAATCCTATCTTTCCTTCCTAAAAGCATATGTACATGAAACTTGACTAAGAAAACGATTATATTAAGCTTTAGAATCACTAGTTACTTCCATTATCTTTCTCTCTCCAATGGTTATGTTTTACATATACAAAGTCTTTGCATACTTGTTGATTTAATGAGTTATACTGTTAGGGAAGTCTCAAGGATCTAAAACTATAGCTTCTTGGGATTTTCTTCCATACTCCCTTACTTACCATCATATCTTGGATTTAGAAAAGTTTGATGTGAAAAGGAAATCAATCAATACTTTTTTTCTACTTTAAGAAATCTTGTAATGTAATTACCATTTCACAATTAAAAATATTTACCTTTTCAAGTTTTGGATTTATTTTTTCACGTTGTTATAGGAGTTGAGTCCAACTAGGAATGTTGGTTACTCTAAACTCTATGTGTAAGGAATCACGACATAACACATTACTTAATTATTAAATTTATTTATTTACATAGAATCCTCTAGAAACTTGCCTTTTTCTCTTCATGTTACACAACAAGGGTTTGATCATTTAATATAACCTCAAATTTCTTTAATTTACTTAATATGAAATTCAATCCTATATTTCAATTATTTAACAATTCACAAAGTCATTATCATTCATTTGTTCATGAAATTTCTTATTTCTCAAACTTGTGCCACAAGAACCTATTTGCAAAGCGCATGGTCACATGAGCCTTACTTGGGCCATGGGTTGTACCCATGCCAAAAGATAAATTTATTATTTCATCAATAGTACAATTAGGAAAAATACATATTAATTCAAGCCTTATATTTATATAATTCAAATTCACCAAATTTGAGGATATTACAGATGGTCGCTTTGTTGCTCCCATGAAAAGTATGGAGGATTTCTCCATTCTAAAGTGTAAGAGCTTGACATGGAGCCTTGGTTGTTCTGGATGCCATATGATTGTAGAGCTTGCACATCTTCACAAAGAGGATTCATAGAGTTGGAAAAGTGATTAGAAGAACCTCCCATGTGAATCTTCATGATATTTACCATGTCTTCCAATATCTTAATCAAGTAGGGAAGTGGAGGAATTGGAGGGTTTCATGCATCTCGGTCTACTATATTCATTTTAAACTGTTGAGTGTCACGTGCACAAGGAACAAGAAAACAAAAAAGACAAGTTAGTGAACCATTATGCAAAAGTAACACAAAGAATAAAGAATAGAAATGGTAAGTATAGTAGGAAAAGCAAAGCTAAACTAAGCAGCTAGGTCGAGCGCCATTCTTCTTCACAACTACGCTAGAAAGTTTGGTGCATCTTTATGCTAGACCCACACACTAATCAATTGAATGATGAATAGATGCAACCCTAGGGTTTATACGCCCTTGGGATCTTTCAATATTTATAAAGGGACCTTGCGCTAACACATCAACATAGACTAGAACATATTACCCACAAGTGCATGTGGTCATATTATAGTATAGATGAGTGGCAAGTAAGGGGTTAATCCATAGGGAGAGGCAGGGAACTAGAGATTAGTTAGCTTAAGAAATGCTTCGAAAGAGGAGATTAGGGTTTTTAGGGTTTAAAGATTGGTTTTGAGTTTTATTACACAAACATTTTAACTAAGAAAGTAAGAATGAAGCAAAAAAATTGAAGCTCTATTTAACCCTAAACAAGTTATTCTAGTTAACAAAGAAAGACAATTAAGTGAGGAAGAACAAGAGACAAAGACTAAGTTAGACTAGCAAACAAAGTTAGACACTGAAGAAATTAAGGACCTAGATTAGCACTTACTAGCGAGACACACACTAAAAAGATCAAAGGTGTCCTAACTACCCTAGTGATGAGTATATATATATATATATATATATATCCATCTTTACACATAGTTTTATTTATTTTTAGGGGCTGTTGTGTTTATATTTCTTAATTTTATCCTTAGATTTACTTAAATGCAATTATCTTTCTTTTTTTTTGGACCTTAATGAACTTTACATACTATAACATACTAGATCTCGGACCCTACCCTGGAAGTTGACATTTTGGACTTAGCCAAACAAGGTTGAGGGTTAGACCTAAATAGATGTTTAGTATAACCCCAATGAGATAATGAATGTATAGATTACCTAAATGTAACCTAATGTTCTAACATTAATCTTAGGTTTATAATGGATAAATAAAATATGCCACATAACTCATTTTGGTGGTAATACGAAGATAAGAAACTTAATTGTATGAATCATTTACATAATGGGCCGTTAATGGGCTATATGACAAATCTCATAAAAAGAAGTCTCAAAAGTGGAAACAAACTTTAAATTCAAAATATACATATCAAAATTAGCCTACATGTCTAATTTCATCTAATTTGGACAAACTTGAAATATTAGGATAAGTTTAGGAGAGAGAAAATGAGTAAAAGGCATAAGTAATGGATAATGTGGGTATATACCTTAAAAATATGGAAATAATGGAAAATTCATATTCAACACATCAAAGATAACTTGTGGGTGAAGTTTGGTCCAATTTGGATGTTGTTTGTGCAAGTTATGCAATTTTAGGTACATTCTGGACTTTTCTGCAATTTACCTAATTGGGAGATTTTCTTTAAAAATTGTTACATACATTATAATACTTATATATTCCCTTACCATTCTCGAGTATTTTAACCATGGGGCATCTAGTTGCACCTTGGTTTGAAGGTGTTTCTTTCCAAGGGCATTTTAGGGATTACTCTCTTTATAAATGAGCTTATATTTAGAAGCTATCAACCAATGGGGTTATTTCTTTGATTGGAGGTCAGTTGGGATGTCCTATAGGTGTCCATAAACTGACATTTGATATTCAATAAGCCTCTATGAGCCATCCTCTTGCATGGCCATGTAATCCCTAGGCTAAGGACGCATGGAAAGCTCTAAGGATACCTCGTGATTGACTTCTTCCTTATCCATAAAGGTTTCCATGTCCATAAGCACCCTTAGCATTGGACATATGAAAAGTAACTTGACACATCGTTCTTGACTTCTTCCTTATCCATAGAGATTTGCATGTCCATGGACACCCTCATACATGACACATGGAAAGTCTCATAGACACCTCATACTTGACCTCTTTCTTTATATAGTCATATCTACCTCTTCCCAACTCCCAATTTGAAAACTCTTGCTCTCCTTTATTCCCTCTAGCTTAGAGCATCATTCCTACACTTTTTTTCCATGAAGGTGCTGTCCCAAGGTAAAAGGAGGTGCCTACCTTGGTGAAGAAGGCTCCTAGGGTTCCAAATTTCTCTATTTAGGGTTTCTAAAGCTCCTCCATGGTTATGTCGACCAAAACTAGTAAGTTTTCTCCTTTCCTTCCCCATTTTCATGTTTTTATTCTTCCTTCCACCTTCCTCCAGGTCGGAATCCTAATCTTCCATGGTGAAACCCCACCTAGATCCCTTAAACACCCCATCTCCATGTTCTTTTGTTAGGGGTTTTCACCTCTAAAGTGGAGAAGGTGCTTCTGGCTCGAGATAGGAGCTTTGTTGGAGAAACCAGCCTATCTAAGTTTGGTAAACCTACTAATTCGACCTATCCACCTTCCCTAGAGGTTATTTGGAGGTATAGGCTTGACTTGGACTATTTAGACTCTGAAGTTGAGGTATGATGTATCCCCTATTCTTCTATGTTGAGAAATTCACCTATGCTTATTCATTAGGTTTGTCCTATGGACATTAGCCTATACACAATGTCTTTTCTTTTGAAAATCATGGTTCATGTCTACCTTATTTTATATTGATCATGTGATCATGGATATTCTTTTGAACTCTTATCTTATCTTATGTTCATGATGGAACACTAAAAGATGACATGTGATGTCTTTTACCCACATATGAGGTGGATGTATATGTTGGTCACTTATGTGGTGACTAGTTTATATATTTTGACTATACTTTCTACTTTCCTCTACATTTAACATGCTATGTGATTCAGTAGCACTAGAGTAGTGTAATTTCATTGGTTTTTATGGCAGATGTGTTATTTCCTGCCGAGAAGATGTGAGATTTCCTACTCTTTTGGGATGGAAAGGAACCTCATACCCTGGGAAAGATGTGTGATTTTTGGCCCATATTTTATATATTTGGGAGATTGGAAGTATTCCTTTCTCTATCATGTTTCAAGTTTATGAGACTTGGCCACCTTTGTGCTTATATTGTTCTAGGGATATGTTTATCTCACATGCATGTAGGTTGATGATAAGGGGTGTGTGCCCTAATTCTTTACATGTGCATGTGTGGCACAATCTTCATGTTTTATTGATGGCAAGTATTCTTTTGTTATCATATGATTTCAATTCCTTTTCTCTTGATACCCATTTGGGCGGTCCTTATCATTTCTATGGGAAACCTTTTATATTTGACGTCCTTTATTCCATATCTCAATTTCCTATTTAGTATGCACATACCAGCCTTTGCTAATGTCATATATTTTCTCTTCTTGTTGGGGTATGCTTCCAACCCTAGGTGAGCAACTTGGATGATAAGGCATGAATTTTTGGACTAGCTTAAGGATTTAAAGCTTGGAGACAAAGTTGTTATGGTTTCGATTTCCCTCTACAAGATCCTTATGTTGTATCATTGTTGTAAACTCTAATGGGAGATTTTGATGTACTTGTGTAATCTTTTATGAACGCTGAATATAGTCAGTTAATTTTATTCCGCTGCTACACTTTGGCCTTTTTCATACCATTATAATAAATTTGGAAAATTTATACTATTCCAACATACCTTTGAGTGTGTTTGGAATGGATGTTAATTCTTCAAACAAAAATTAGTAAGGGGGTGATCCTGCCTCCTTACAACATGGTATCTACAACATCCCTGACCTGGGTTTAGGGCTAACCCTGATTGTTTAGCTTAAATAAGTTGCTTAGAACTTTAATATAATCCTCAAGTGTTTTTTTATCTTGTGACAAACTTATGTTTCAAATTTGGTCCTGTTTAAATAATGTTTGAGCAATGTTCTCTTATTTTGGACCAAAATGCAATTTACCCAAGATGAGGGGTTATATTACAATATTTCATATTTTGAACATACCTCATGTGTTTTAGCATCATTATAGAGAGAATGATGCAAGGTGGTGTCTTGTGGAAAGTCTAAGTTCCACGTTTAAACATGTTTGAATAATGCTAGTGACCTGTGTACCAATTTTGGTACAAGTTGTAATTTACTCAAAATGTAGGGTTTAAATGCAAATTTCCACCTCTAGAGTGTTCCTACTCCCTCCTAGTATCATTTATAGGAGATATAAAGAAATAGTAACCATGTTTGAATCATATTTGAGTGTGATAATCTTGGTGATGAAAAGACGAAGAAAGTGTTGAATGTGAAACCCTAATTTGAGCTTGTATCGGGTTGTAGAGTTCATATGAGAGTTCCTATCAGCCAAGGAGCCATAGGGGGAGTCTCATATAGGTTTGTGGACTCTCGTAAAAGGCCATTACAGGCAAATCACCTCAAGTAGGTGAAGTGTATCGATTTTTAACTTCCTTGGAAAAGTTGTCTCGGGTTGTGAATAAAGTGGTGATTGAGTTGAGATATCTTTCCAAAGAGATAAGTGATGGCCGAAATATCATATCTAGATCATCCTCATGTGTTTTTAATTTCAAGATAAATGTGAGTGCATCCAAGTACACATGTCAACCATGCATGGACACGTGGCACCTAGTAGCTGAAAATGATGACACCTCATATACACACTTTTTCATGAACCTCAAGTATATATACCCTTCCTTTCACCTATAAGTGAAATTTTTGACATTTATCACCCTCTTGCTCTTATATGTCATGCATAGAGTCTTAGTATTGTGCATAGGTGAAGGAGTATCGTGCATAGAGATTTGGTATCGGCTATGTCAAGGTGATATCGACCATTGCAAAGTGGTATCAGCCAAGTGAAGTGATATCGGTCAAGTGAGGGATATCGGCCACAAAGTGGTGATGTATCGTGCATAGTGCTAAGGATCTCAAGTTTTGGACCTTTTATAAGCTCATATTAAACCTTGGGAACGTGAAGCTTTGGATCTTGGAGATTTAAAGTTTCTCTTGAGGCGAGTTATATAACTTGAACTCAATTTTTATATTATTTATCATCAAACTTGCATTTGTTAAATGATTTACTTTCAAATAGAATTTTCTTGCTTGATTGATGAATCCATGAGATATAGTAGTAACCTAGGACTATTTTGCATGAACCATAATAGTAAGAACAAGAGTCTAGAGGTTGATGATGATGGCATCATCATGGTTCAACCCGATATTGGGTTGAAGTACCTCTAACCTGATATGGGTTGAAGGATACTCCTCTTACCCGATATGATGTTGAACCTAGGGTTGTAAATGGGTATGGTATGGTGCAGGTATGGTCATGTCCATAACCATAACCATCTAGTTAGTAGGTATGGGTATGGGTATGGGTATGGGTATATACCCAATTTGTCAAAATACATACCCACATCATACCCATATCCACATAACAACTAGGTATATGGATGGGTAATTGGGTATACGGTTATGGATAAACTTGCTATAATAATGCACTACAAATTTTGAGATACACCAAAATACCACACTTAAATGGGTAGGTTATGGAAAAATAAAATTCAAGGAATAGAGGAGAGAGGAGCGGAATGAGAGAATGCCATTATGACCTTCTTAATTTAATGAAATGTACTTGTGTCGCTGTGAGGGGGCATTGGTGGGTTTGTTTATTTTAATATTGCAAGGTACTTATAAATGTTAGATTTGAGTGCTATGATATGGAACTTACATTCTAATATAAATGTTTACTATGATAAGGTCCTTATACCATCTAGTTGTGAGTCCTACAATATGCAGTATTATATTTCAATATGAATTATCTACAAAATCATAAAATTAATGGGTATATGGGTATACAGGGTATGGGTATATGTGTAGACATAACCTTACCCAGTGAGAGGCAGATACGTGGGCATAAGGATAAGCAATTATATGGTTATAAAAATTTATACCCATGATGGGTTTAGAGGGTATGGGTTTGAGGATAAGCGGGTATACCCATATCCATTTATAGCCCTAGTTGAAACCCTAGATAGTGATGGTTATACACCTCTATAACGATATGGTGATGAGCATAAATCGTATGCACAATATGGTGACACATACATACACATCAAACTCGATATGGTGAACACACATACACCTCTAACTCGATATGGTGTTGAAACCCTAGATGGTGATATGGAATCTGATATACCTTGGAAACCCACACCCCTATCGTTTTGTGTAATGGGTTGATTGTAAAGGGTCCAACCAGTTGTCTAGCCTATCACTCAATACATGATAGGATTAATCCCATAAAGGTATGAAAGAGTATGAGTATAAGGGTCTAACTCGATATGCTAACTCAATATGGCAACCCGGTATGGTAACTCGATATGGTAACCCGGTATGATGATATGAACACAACCACTAGCATGATACAGTGATGAAATTATACCTCATGGACGATATGAGTGACACATATATACACCTTGTACACGAAATGGGTTCAAGAACACACCTTATACCTGATATATTGTTGAATATATCACCTCTTGCCCAATATAATGTTGAAACTCAACATGGTGTTGTGAAAACCGATATGCAAGCCCCTAAGGTTGAGTAATCTGATATAGATGCATGGTATGGTGATGAGGATACACCTCTATACCTGATATGGAAGCATACCTACACCTCTATACCTAATATGGAGGAAGCACCCCAATCCAATATACTTGATTGAGTGATACATGTAGTATGTTATGTCAAATGATACTTTAAGACGTGAAGGGTTTAATGCATTTTGATATATATGGGCCAATGTACCTTGAGAGAAAGATTGGATCAACCTGATGGAGTATGATGTAATCAACATCCTAGGGAGGATGAGAGAGAAACTTACATATGTGATAATCATGTAAATAAGCATACATTGATACTCCTAGTATGAGTGGAGTATGAATTTGGGTTTGATTCTTGATCATATGATCTTGAATCCTTAATTTGTTAAGAAAGGGAAAACCCTAACCCTAATGAAGGGTGATGATATGATTTGAAACCCTAATTGGTTAATAAGGGGAAACCCTGACCCTAATAAAGGGTGATGATATGACTTGAAACCCTAATCAGTAAGAAAGGGAAACCCTAACCCTAATATTGGGGAGGTTTTATTTCTCTTATTACATGGGCCTTGTGAGCCATGTAAATATTTGTTGCCTAGTGAGAGGTGACAAGATGTTTAATGGGCCTTGTGAGCCATGTGAAATACTTATATAACAAGTATAATGTTTAAACATGTCTTATGACCTAGAGATGGATGTTGCCTAGTGAGAGGTGACAAGATGTTTATAGAAGTCTCATGATGTAAGAGATGGTAATGTTCAAATGGAAACCTTGTAACATAATAATAATAATAATAAATGGTTATAAAGATAATAATGAAATCTTGGTCATACATGCATTATGGTTATAGCCAAATAAGGGCTATAGTATTTTGAATATGCTAAAATGAGATATGAGGAATACTTTTATCACGTAAAGGATTTGAATGGGTATGAAGGCTTAACTAAGGTATAATACCTAGTAAAGGTGATGTGGTATTTATTGATGAGTTTAAGGGATTGATATCCCATAATGAAATGGAAACGTAAAGGTATTCCAACTACTATGGAATCCTTATCAATATGGCTATGGTTTCACATGATTAGTATAATCTAATACCTGGATATGGTTTCACAAGATTGGTATCATCCAATACCTAGATATGGTTTTACAGGATTGATATAATCCAATACCGCAATACGTAAATATAGTTTCATAGGATTGTTGTAATCCAATACCAGGATATAATTGCACATGATTGGGATAACCCAATACCTAGATATAATTGCATAGGATTGGGATAGCCCAATACCTGGATATGATCTCATAGGATTGGCATAATCCAATACATGGATAAACTCTCACAGAATTGGTACAACCCAATACCTAGCTATGATCTCATAGGATTGGTATAATCCAATACCCGGTCAAACTCTCACAGGATTGGTACAACCCAATAACTGGCTATTATCGGATAGGATTGGTACAATCCAATTCCTAGATTTAATCTCACATGATTGCTATAATCCAATACCTGGCTGAACTCTCATAGGATTGGGATAACCCAAAACTTGGCTATGAGCTCACATGATTGGCATAACCCAGTATCTGGATATAATTGCACATGATTGGTATAATCCAATACTTGGATATAATTGCACAGAATTTGCATAATTCAATACCTGGATATAATTGCACATGATTGACATAATCTAATACTTGGATATAATTGCACAGGATTGGCATAATCCAATACCTCTATATAATTGCACATGATTGACATAATCCAATACCTGGATATAATTGCACATGATTGGTATAATCCAATACCTGGATAGAACATATTCACATGATTGGTGTAACGACCCTGACCTGGGTTACGAGGTAACCCTATTTGTTTTGGCTAATAAAAGTTGATTAGAACTTTAATATAATCCTCTTAGGTGCTTCGTTATCATGTGACACACTTATGTTTCAAGTTTGGTCCCGATTGAATGTTGTTTGAGCAATTTTTCTTTGTTTTGGACCAAAGTGCAATTTACCCAAGTTGAGGGGATATAATGCAAAATGTCACATGTTGAATGTGCCTTATATGTTTTATCATCATAAGAGAGAGAATGATGCTAAGTGGTTGCTTGTGGAAAGCCTAAATTCCAAGTTTGAACTTGTTTGAACAATGTTGGAGCATTGTGTGCCAATTTTGGTACAAATTGTAATTTACCCAAAATGTGGGGTTGATATGCAAATTACCACATCTAGAGTGACCCTACTACCTCCTAGTATCATTTAGAGGAGATATAATGAATTATACACCATGTTTTAATCACCTATGAGTGATGGTAATCTTGGTGATGAAATGACCAAGAAAAAGGGTTGAATTTTGAAGCTTAACTTGAATTGTATCAAGTTGAAAAGCTTATATATGAGTGCCTATCGGCCATGGAACCCAAGTAGGTGTTCCATATCGTTTTGTGAACTCATGGAAATGTCCATATCATGTAAATCACCTCAAGGAGGTAAGGTATGATGGAAAACAAGTTTCCTTAGAAAAAGTGTATCGGCTTGACATAAAATAGTGATTAAACCTAGATGACTTCTCCAAATGGATAAGCAATGGACGAATTTGCATCTTTAGATGATCCTCAACCTTTTTTCATGTCAGGATAAATGTTTATGCATGCATGGACACGTGTCACACATGCATGACACGTGGCACCTACTAGCTCAAAATGTTGACACCTCATTTTTGCCTTTCTTCATGATCAACAAGTATATATACCCCTAGTTTCACCCCTTGGTACACTTTTTCGACCCTTACCACCCTCCTACCTTGTGGTATCATGCATAGGGATCTTGTATCATGCAGCAAAGCAAGCATATCGTGCATAGGTCCTTGGATATCGCCCATAACAAAAGCATATCGGCCAAGTAGGTGAAATTGGCCATATGAGGTGATATCGGCCAATAGGGTGAAGAGTTGAGTGCCATAAAGTGCAAGTGAGTGCCATATCGATAGGGTTGAGCGATAGGGTTGCGCGATACACAACCCTAGACAATATGATAGCCCGATATGGTGATAAGTTGATACCCCTTAAGTATCATGGGTCACACATGTATATGCCATGTGCCCGACATAATCAACCCTAACCCAACATGGGTGTTGCAACCTAATGTTTGATGATGTAGCCCAATATGGTTTGGTTCCCTACACTCTAATTGACTTGTATATTGGGTTGAGTCTGATATGGCAAACCCCAACCCGTTATGGCTAACCCTAGATGGTGACTAGCCCGATAGGGTGATTGAATGTACTTCTAGCCCGACATGGTGATGGGTTGATACATAATAAGTATCACGGGCAACACATACATATATCTTGTGCCCGATATGAGGTCAAGAAGGTACCTCATGCCCGATATGGAGACAAGTGCAAATCCTAGCCCGATATGGTGAGTGTCTATACACCTACAACCCGATATGGTGAATATATGCACATGATTTAACCCTATACACCTTGTAAAGGTAAGGGAATGACACTCTTAGGAGTGATGAGTGTGACACCAAGTAATGGTGTGGATAATACCTTGATAGGTGAAACACCTAGAGTGGTTGATAATGGTTAATCCTATATCAATAATGCCTTAACCCGAGATGAGTTCATATCATTAATGATGGTTGAATAATTCAATTGTGTGACTTATGACCAATACATTACATGATAAATGTGATAGGTTGGTGCTTAAAGTATTAGGATGGGAAATACCCTAATACAAGATAAGTGATGAACTTAAGTAAGATAAAAGTGATGAGGGATGTGATACATCAAGGCATGATAGATATCACATCTAGCACTCCAAGTTTGATACACCTTAATGCACCTCAAATCCAATATACTTGGATGAGTAACACATGAAGTGTGTTATGTCACTTATTACATTGAAATGTAATGAGTTTGATGCAGTTTGATAAGTTTGGGCTAACATACATTGAGAAAGGATTAATCCATGTTAATAAAGTATGATGTTGTCATACCCTGGTAAGGATAAGAGACAAACTCATACCTTGTGTTGATGATTCATTTAATGATAAATGATGAGAATAAATAAGTATGATTGAATACATATGATATCAATGTTTGCTCCTAGATGTGTGGAGCAATGAATTAGGGTTTGATCATTGATAATATGATCTTGAAAACCTAAATGGTTAATAATGGAAAACCCTAACCCTAATGAAGGGTAATGATATGTAAGAGAAACCCTAATCGATAAGAAAGGGAAAACCCTAACCCTAATGATGGGAAGGTTGTATTTCTCTTATTGCATAAGCCTTGTAAGGCATGTTAAATACTTACATAATAAGTATTATGTGAATCAGTTGTTGCCTAGTAAGAGGTGACAAGATGTGAATGGCCTTGTGAGCCATTTGAATAAGTTGTTGCCTAGTAAGAGGTTACAAAATGTGAATGGCCTTGTGAGCCATGTGAATAAGTTGTTGCCTAGTGAGAGGTGACAAGATGTGAATGGCCTTATGAGCCATGTGAATAAGTTGTTGCCTAGTGAGAGGTGACAAGATATGAATGGCCTTGTGAGCCACGAGAATACTTGTACAACAAGTGAAATGAATACCTTGGTCTAAGGACCTAGAGGTAATGGTTACCAGTTATAGAGGTAACAATGTTATGTGATGAATTCTAATATGATAAGGGACTGACATCCCAAGTATCATATGTTTTAAAGATTTGAAAAGTACGTGATAGATGTATTATACCTTTCTTTGTAGCATTTGTCATAATAATTCTTGTGTGAAAACTTGACTGATGCTAAAAGAATATGGTAATGCACTTAATTAATCAAGTGGAATTTTATCATGTAGTGCCCTGACCATAGATCCATTCGGCGCTAGGTCCCTCCCTGAATGGTGAAACGGGTTGCTCCGCGGCATAACCCGGAGACCACATATTTTTGAATATGCTGGGGTGATGGGCGAAAATACTCGTACGCCCTAATGTTGGATTGACGTGAGATAAATACGAGATCTCTCAATCCTTCATTATATGTGTTGGGATGGATGTATCACGAATCTCCCGTAGATGAAGGCCGGGATGGATGTTAGATAAAAACGAGATCTTTCTCTCTCGAAGAGAGTGCAGTTGACGTTGTAGCTCTACATAGCGAAGTTGCCAGTATACCCTGAAAAGTTATTTAGCAGTGACACGAGATGTCCTGCTTGTGGTCTCAGACTGGTCGAGACGGGTGAGGTCTTGGCAGTCGGCTCTGCCATTGACCTTGTATGGTACCGATTTTGACTTCGCAGTGGTCGGTTGGAGATGAGCGATATACCTCATCTCCTCAGGGCTTAAGTGTGATTGTAAAATGTAATCAGACGCCTAGCATGTTTGCTTAAATATGGAAATCATTTGGCTGATGTTACATTTCTTTTATGCATCCTTAGTGGATAGATGTGATTTATGTTTCTTTACATTCCTTGCAAAGCAGGTAGTTAATTATTAATTCTACCATGGGTAGATGCATTGTTCTCCTTAAGAAAGGAGACTACTTCATTCTATTCATACAGTGATTAATCCTGCCTGTTAATAAAATAAGAACCTCTGCTCAGTTTATAAATGATTAACTATGATAATAATATGGTCGGCGGAGAGTTATATCTCTCGCTGGGACAATTACAATTGTCTCACCCCCGTGGGACCCAAATTTTTAGGTGGACGTGCACGAGGAGGTGAAGACCTTTCTGCAGAGGAAGAACAACAACTGAGGCAGTAGTGACTACTCAGGTTGAGTGTATTGTCTGTCATGTCTTGTAGATATGAGTCCTATGTGTCGTCTCTGTACTCTCAGGTCCTTGGAATTGGTTTGTACTGGTTTTATGATCAATAAGAGATTTTGGCTTACGTGCCTCGAGGTTTTATGTTGCTCATGTATAGTTTGGTAAAGAAACTGTTATATGTTATTCTCGAGATGAGATATACTGAATATGTACAATGTGAATAATGGTGTATATAAGGTTTTGGACCTTTCAGTAAGAGTTTTCTTTGGAATGGATCTCTATGAAAAAAAAATGGTTTAAATTTTTAGTGATTTTTGTTAATCTGTTGTTTATGTTTAATTCCGCTTAATAAGTAACGATTTGATTGTTAGTCGTTACAATTTTTTGTATCAGAGCTTAAGGTTCGCTAAGTCTACAGAGACATAGGACTAAGGTGTTGAGTCTGTGTTAGTGTCCTCCAGTATACCCTATAGTGACTTCTGCTTGTGCAGAAGAAAGGGTGAAGTTTATAAATGACTGGGGAACATGAGGAATACATTGTTGAGGGCAATGTTGTTGCACCAGGAAAGGGTGCAAGGGATCATTCATGAGAAGAATGAATGCCTGGGAACTCCCATCATGACCCGATCAGGATAGAGAATCCTATGTTTATGCTCTTGTTGGGCATGTTAGGACAACAATGATGCATATAGTAGACTGGATACGAGCATTACAACCTAGGTTACCAGTCCTCAATATAGAAACTTTGGGCTTTGAAAGGGTTCCTGAATGACATATTCATGTTGGAATAATGAAAAATGTGGGAAAGATTAACATATGGCAAGAAATTAGACTCTGCCATAAGTTTAGACAGATAGTATATCTGTGATGGTAGTGCCCAAGAAGGGGCAATAAGTCGATAATTAAGGAAATGTCATTACAATTCCAGAGACTTTTGCCTAGTGGTTCTAAAAAGCCAAATGTAACAACATGAAATAGCTAGACTCTATGTGTTGAATCAACCTAAAGCGGTAGATGACCGCGAGGGATAACAGTTATATAGAGCTTTTCATTTTGATATGCTTTATCTTGATTATTATATGATAATCATAAAAAGGATTACTATTACGGATTTCCCTATTGATTGTCCTATGGGGAACATAGGGAAGAAATGATGAGAACTAGAATTTATATTATATTTAGTATTCTTTTAAATGCTTTATAATTCTTCTTATCCGTGTAAAAGAGGATGAGGTATATCAGTACTTTCTGGAGAAAATCTAGGGATGTTAAATCCTATGCTTGTGATGATACAAAAAGTAAGGAATATGAAAGTTCATAAAGTGCATACTACCTAATCTCGATACTTGTATACCCTGGCCAGGTATATAATTATTGGAGATAAGGTGAGTATGGAACTCTTAGATTGTTATCTTTCCGATTACTCTGATCAAGTAGTCATTCTGAGACAATCTAGTGAGTATAACTAAACTAGAAATATGGTATGGACATGTATATCACATCCTAAGTGCAATAAAGTGGAATCTGAGATGATCTCAGATCAATCTATATGTATAGGAAATGAAAAGTATAATCCTCATGATAAGAGAATGAGAACAAGGGAGATGAACCCTGTCACATAAAGCATGTGTGACAAGTAAAGATCTTTTTCCATGATGCGGAAATGGGAAATGTGATAAAATCACAAAATTCTCATGAACATGTTAGACAATAACAAAGAAAGGAATATGTTCCTTTGTGTTCTTTCCCTTCAGGGACATGACACTTTATGTGCATAAGTTAAAAATGTTCAATTGATGGATACTTAGAAAAGTATCAGTTTGTCTTGGACTTTGGTTCCAAGATAAAGATATGTGTAACAAGTAATGTCCCAAAATGAAAGAAAAATGAGGATGTGATGAGTTTTTGACACATGTGATAGATATCAAAGTAAGGAATCCTGGTATCTAAGAAGTGTCAGGTGGTATGAGAAAGTGAAAACATAAACTCCTAATTAGATGATTTATGTTGGTTACCCGGTATGGCCAACTGTGAAATAAGTATAATTACATAAAATAGTATGGACATCACATGTTAGGGGTTTATGCTCCGCATAAACATGACATCAACAAAGATGTATGAGTTGAAGGAACAATAGTAGAATTGTTTTGGAAAAGTTGATCAAGCTAAAGATAACTTCCTAGAATATCCCTATTCAGATTATTGAGGCAGTTTATACATAACATCTAAAGATACCTCTAAGATAAGTTCTTAATTGATAAGTAACCTCCCCTTATGACAAGAGAATGTAAAAATAATGAGATAGTTGGTAAAAGTAGTAAGAAAGATTAATGTTGTGTCAGCAGATTAGATGGCACAACAAATATATGATAAGACTTGTAGTCACAAGTGGGTGACAAAACATAACTCTAGTCTTTCCTTTAAAAGTGAAATGCTAATGAGGAGTATGGGAGACTTCCCAGAATCAAGAATCATGCCATATAAAGTTGTAAGTTGTGAAAGGTGACAAATCAGTGAGGTTTGACACCTGAGATAAATAAGGTATGAATAATATTTGTCTCCCTGTACCAGGGATTTCAGGGACGAAATCCTTGTTAGGGGTTTATAACTTGTTACGACCCTGACCTGGGTTATGAGGTAACCCTATTTGTTTTTGATAATAAAGTTGATTATAACTTTAATATAATCCTCTAAGGTGCTTCGTTATCATGTGACACACTTATGTTTCAAGTTTGGTCCCGATTGAATGTTGTTTGAGCAATTTTCCTTTGTTTTGGACCAAAGTGCAATTTACCCAAGTTAAGGGGCTATAATGGAAAATGTCACATGTTGAATGTGCCTTATATGTTTTATCATCATAAGAGAGAGAATTATGCTAATTGGTGGCTTGTGGAAAGCCTAAATTCCAAGTTTGAACTTGTTTGAACAATGTTGGAGCATTGTGTGCCAATTTTGGTACAAATTGTAATTTACCCAAAATGTGGGGTTGATATGCAAATTACCACCTCTAGAGTGACCCTACTCCCTCATAGTATCATTTAGAGGAGAGATAATGAATGATACATCATGTTTGAATGACCTATGAGTGATGGTAATCTTGGTGATGAAATGACCAAGAAAAATGGTTGAATTTGGAAGCTTAACTTGAATTGTATCAAGTTGAAAAGCTTATATATGAGCGCCTATCGGCCATGGAACCCAAGGAGGTGTTCCATATCGTTTTGTGAACTCATGGAAATGTCCATATCGTGCAAAGAACCTCAAGGAGGTGAGGTACGATGACCAACAAGTTTCCTTAGAAAAAGTGTATCGGCTTGACATAAAATAGTGATTAAACCTAGATGACTTCTCCAAATGGATAAGCAATGGACGAATTTGCATCTTTAGATGATCCTCAATCTTTTTGCATGTCAAGATAAATGTTTATTCATGCATGGACACGTGTCACCCATGCATGACACGTGGCACCTACTAGCTCAAAATGTTGACACCTCATTTTTATCTTTCTTCATGATCATCAAGTATATATACCCCTAGTTTCACCCCTTGGTGCAATTTTTCGACCCTTACCACCATCCTACCTTGTGGTATCGTGCATGGGGCTCTTGTATCGTGCAGGAAAGCAAGCATATCATGCATAGGTCTTTGGATATCTCCCATAAAAAAAGCATATCGACCAAGTAGGTGAAATTGGCCATATGAGGTGATATCGGCCAATAAGGGGAAGAGTTGAGTGCCATATCATGCAAGTGAGTGCCATATCGTGAAAGAGGGTTGGCATATCGTGAAAGGGAACAAGGGTATCGTGCATAGGCCTTGAGTACCGGCCATAGCAAGTATATCAGTCATACCATGTTGATATTGCCCATAGCAAGTTGATATCGGCCAATTGGAGTGATTTTTGCCACAAGTGAGGGGGTATCGGACACAAGCAAAGTTGTGTCGGCCAAGAGGAAGTCCATATCGTCCAAGAGTGGTATGGTGTCGTCCAAGGAGCTAAAGAACTCAAAACTTAAACCTAAGGTAAGATATAGTTGTCTTCAAGCTTGAATTGAAGCCTGGAATTAGGGTTATGATCTACCTTTCTGTTCTTCTTCACCAATTGCTTATCCATGGTGATTCCTTGTATATGAAGACGTTGTGAACGAGCCTTGGACCTTGATAAAGTCATCTTCAACCTTAGGAACATGGAGCTTTGGAGCTTGAAGCTTTGAAGTGGTTCTTAAGGCGGGTTATATAACTTGAACTCAACCATGTTATTATTCTTCACCTAAATTGCTATAATTAATGAAATACTTTTAATTCCGAAATTTCCTGAAATTGTTGATGAAATTATGAGTTCAATTAGTTGCTTAGACCTATTTCCATGAATTATATCAGTTAGAATAAAGGTATAGAGCTTGAAGATGATGGTATCACTTTATAAAAGTGATATCGGGTGCAAGCACATATGCAAGCACCTCTAACCCGATATGATGATGCACCTATTTCACTAAAATGATATGAATAGGTTTGTAAACCTTATTGAACGATATGGGGGTGTAGCGTACACCTATTTTACGATAGGGAGTCAAGTATAGACTCCATACATGATACAAAATTGAATGAATACTTATAAGTAGACATGAAACCCTAATTTGGGTAACCCAATATAAGAGAAGAGTAACAAGTGTTATTACATGACATGAATGCACAACATAGATGCATGACATGGATGCACGATAGGTTTGCACGATAGGGTTGAGCGATAGGGTTGCACGATACACAACCCTAGACAATATGATAGCCCGATATGGTGATAAGTTGATACCCCTTAAGTATCATGGGCGACACATGTATATGCCATGTGCCCGACATAATCAACCCTAACCCGACATGGGTGTTGCAACCTAATGTTTGATGATGTAGCCCAATATGGTTTGGTTCCCTACACTCTAATTGACTTGTATATTGGGTTGAGTCTGATATGGCAAACCCCAACCCGTCATGGCTAACCCTAGATGGTGACTAGCCCGATAGGGTGATTGAATGTACTTCTAGCCCGACATGGTGATGGGTTGATACATCATAAGTATCATGGGAAACACATACATATATCTTGTGCCCAATATGAGGTCAAGAAGGTACCTCATGCCCGATATGGAGACAAGTGCAAATCCTAGCCCGATATGGTAAGTGTCTATACACCTACAACCCGATATGGTGAATATATGCACATGATTTAACCCTATACACCTTGTAAAGGTAAGGGCAAGACACTCTTAGGAGTGATGAGTGTGACACCAAGTAATGGTGTGGATAATACCTTGATAGGTGAAACACCTAGAGTGGTTGATAATGGTTAATCCTATATCAATAATGCCTTAACCCGAGATGAGTTCATATCATTAATGATGGTTGAATAATTCAATTGTGTGACTTATGACCAATACATTACATGATAAATGTGATAAGTTGGTGCTTAAAGTATTAGGATGGGAAATACCCTAATACAAGATAAGTGATGAACTTAAGTAAGATAAAGTGATGAGGGAAGTGATACATCAAGGCATGATAGATATCACATCCAACACTCCAAGGTTGATACACCTTAATGCACCTCAAATCCAATATACTTGGATGAGTAACACATGAAGTGTGTTATGTCAATTATTACATTGAAATGTAATGAGTTTGATGCACTTTGATAAGTTTGGGCTAACATACCTTGAGAAAGGATTAAGCCAAGTTAATAAAGTATGATATAGTCATACCCTGGTAAGGATAAGAGACGAACTCATACCTTGTGTTGATGATTCATTTAATGATAAATGATGAGAATAAATAAGTATGATTGAATACTTATGATATAAATGTTTGCTCCTAGATGTGTGGATCAATGAATTAGGGTTTTATCATTGATAATATGATCTTGAAAACCTAAATGGTTATAAAGGAAAACCCTAACCCTATTGAAGGGTAATGATATGTAAGAGAAACCCTAATCGATAAGAAAGGGAAAACCCTAACCCTAATGATGGGAACATTGTATTTCTCTTATTGCATAAGCCTTGTAAGGCATGTTAAATACTTACATAAAAAGTATTATGTGAATAAGTTGTTGCCTATTAAGAGGTGACAAGATGTGAATGGCCTTGTGAGCCATGTGAATAAGTTGTTGCCTAGTAAGAGGTGACAAAATGTGAATGGCCTTGTGAGCCATGTGAATAAGTTGTTGCCTAGTGAGAGGTGACAAGATGTGAATGGCCTTGTGAGCCATGTGAATAAGTTGTTGCCTAGTGAGAGGTGACAAGATGTGAATGGCCTTGTGAGCCATGAGAATACTTGTACAACAAGTGAAATGAATACCTTGGTCTAAGGACCTAGAGGTAATGGTTACCAGTTACAGTGGTAACAATGTTATGTGATGAATTCCTAGTAATATGATAAGGGACTGAGATCCCAAGTATCATATGTTTTAATGATTTGAAAAGTACGTGATAGATGTATTATACCTTTCTTTGTAGCATTTGTCATAATAATTCTTATGTGAAAACTTGACCGATGCTAAAAGAATATGGTAATGCACTTAATTAATCAAGTGGAATTTTATGATGCAGTGCCCTGACCATAGATCCATTCGGTGCCAGGTCCCTCCCTGAATGGTGAAATGGGTTGCTCCGTGGCATAACCCAAAGACCGCATATTTTTTAATATGCGGGGGTGATGGGTGAAAATATATGTACGCCCTAATGTTGGATTGATGTGAGATAAACACGAGATCTCTCAATCCTTCATTATATGTGTCAGGATGGATTTATCACGAATCTCCCGAAGATGAAGGCCGGGATGGATGTTAGATAAACACGAGATATTTCTCTCCCAAAGAGAGTGTAGTTGACGTTGTAGCTCTACATAGCAAAGTTTCCAGTATACCCTAGAAATCTATTTAGCAGTGACACGAGATGTCCTTCTTGTGGTCTCGGAGTGGTCGAGACGGGTGAGGTCTTGGCAGCCGGCTCTGCCATTGACCATGTATGGTACCGATTTTGACTTCGTAGTGGTCGGTTGGAGATGAGCGGTATACCTCATCTCCTCCGGGCTTAAGTGTGATTGTAAAATGTAATCAACCGCCTATGATGTTTGCTTAAATATAGAAATCATTTGGCTGATGTTACATTTCTTTTATGCATCCCTAGTGGATAGATGTGATTTATGTTTCTTTACATTCCTTGCAAAGCAGGTAGTTAATTATTAATTCTACCATGGGTAGATGCAATGTTCTCCTTAAGAAAGGAAACTACTTCATTCTGTTCATACAGTGATTAATCCTGCCTGTTAATAAAATAAGAACCTCTACTCAGTTTATAAATGATTAACTGTGATAATAATACGGTCGGCAGAGAGTTATATCTCTTGCTGGGACAATTACAATTGCCTCACCCCTGTGGGACCCAAATTTTTAGGTGGACGTACACGAGGAGGTGAAGACCTTTCTGCAGAGGAAGAACAATAGCTGAGGCAGCAGTGACAACTCAGGTTGAGTGTATTGTCTGTCATTTCTTGTAGATATGAGTCCTATGTGTCGTCTCTGTACTCTCAGGTCCTTGGAATTGGTTTGTACTGGTTTTATGATCAATAGGAGATTTTGGCTTACGTGCCTCGAGGTTTTATGTTGCTCATGTATAGTTTGGTAAAACAACTATTATATGTTATTCTCGAGATGAGATGTACCGAATATGTACAATGTGAATAATGGTGTATATAAGGTTTTGGACCTTTCAGTAAGAGTTTTCTTTGGAATGGATCTCTATGAAAAAATGGTTTAAATTTTTAGTAATTTTTGTTAATCTGTTGTTTATGTTTAATTCCGCTTAATAAGTAACGATTTGATTGTCGATCGTTCCAATTGGTGTAATCTAATACCTGGATAGCAGATTGGCTGAAGCCAACAGATAGAAATGAGAATGATTCATGGATGTCATACCATGAGAATATTATCATAGGACAAGCTTGAGATGTTGGTACAGTATGATGGGTAAATGATACACATGTTCTTCATATTCCTTATAAAGTGAATAGATGATTTACTACTCTATCATAGACAATTACAATGCTTTAAAAGATGAGAAATGTTTTAATCTGATTATCCACAATGATTAACCATGCTTAGTAATATAAAAGAACCTTTGCTCAGTTTAATACTATTTACCTGTGATAATAACATTGTTGGCAGAGAGTTATAAATGTCTCACAGGGACAATTGTCTCACCCTGTGGGATCCACAATTTTTAGGTGGACGTGCACGAGGAGGTAGAGAACGTTCTATAGAGGAAGGACAACAACATCATAGATAGTAGTAATAGCTCAGGTTGAGTGCATTGTTTATCATGTCTTGTAGATAGAAGTCATAAGTGTTGTCTCTATACTATCATGTCCTTGGATTTAATATGTGATGGTTTTATGAACAATATGAGATTTTGGCTTGTATGCCTCGAGGTTTTATGTTGCTTTAGTATATGTTTTGACAAAACAACTGTTATATGTTTTCCTCGAGATGATATGGTACAATGTATGTATAATGTGAACCCTAATGTATATAAAGTTTTGGTTCTTTCATTAAGAATTTTCTAGGAAATGGATCTCTTTGCAAAATGGTTTTAGTTTTTAGTGATTTTTGTTAATCCACTTCTTATGATTATTCTACATAATTAGTAACAATTTGGCTGTCAGTTTGGTGGTAGTCGCTACAAGTTTGGTATCAGAGCTTAAGGTTCGATGAGTCTATAGAGACATAGGACTAAGGTGTTGAGTCTATTCTGGTGTACTCTAGTATATCTTATAGTGAATTCTGCTTATGTAGAAGAGGGATTATAGCTTAAAAATGTCTAGAGAACACGGGGATCACATTGCTAAGAGCAATGTTGCTGCACCAGTAGGAGGTGCAAGGGATCTAATAAGAGAGGAATCTGTGCCTGAGAATCCACATTTTGATAAAGCTATGCTAGAAAAACTAGCCTTTCATGCTATTTTTGGGCAAGTCATGACCACAGTAATGCATATGATAGACCAGATGCTAGCATTGGCACCTAGGGAACCAGTTCCCAATGAGGGACATGGGTCTGGTAAGACTTTTGAACGGTTATGATGTGTAGGAGCTATAGAATATGCTGGAACAACTGGTCCAGCAGATCCTAATTTGTGGCTCACTGAGTTAGAAAAGGATTTTAAAATCATTAGTATCCTAGATGCTGACAAAATCAAACATTTCGTTTACCTTTTGAAAGGTAATGATGTCCACTGGTGGGCCATAGAAGACGTAAAAAGGAATGATCAAGAGGTTAGTTGGGAAGAATTTCATCGAGAATTCATCAATAAGTATTTTCCACAAACATACTTAGATGAAAAGATCTCATAGTTTGAGAAGGTTCGACAAGGATCCATGTCCATTAATGAATATGAGGCTAGGTTTATGAAACTTTTATGGTTTTGTCCTCAAATGCCTACTACTAAGCAGGAGAGGATGATGAATGCATATTCATCATGAAATTCATTTGCCATATTGGACTCATTTTGACTCAATACACCCAATTTCACTTATTAAATATTAAAATGTATCACAAAGTGCAAAATTACTTAGTTGATTTAATTATCAAAGTTTTAACTGAGTTTATATTGATTTTATGCAGGTCCCGATGAGGTCAAACAATCAGCTGGGACCCACCTATATCTACCCTCACTCACCCTCAATTTCATCCAAACGGTCTTGCCCATACGGTCATGTGCGACCGGTTTCATCCATATGGTCGTGTGCAATCAGTTTCATCCAAACAGTCTTGCCCATATGGTCATGCATGACCGGCTTCATCCATTCGGTCTCAAGACTGAATGGACATGCTCATTGTGAGGCTGTTTGTGGAGTATCGGTCTGTGAGACCGTTTGAAGAGTACCAGTCTGCAAGACCGTTTGGAAGAGGTCGCGAGACCGTTTGACGCAGCTGTGAAACTGTTTGGAAAAGGTGGGACTACGAAACTGAATGAAGGCTAGCCTTAGGACTGAATGGAAAAGCATATTGCAGCAAACTGTTTGACATTAGAAACCGTTTGATTTTGCAAACTGTTTGGAAGAGCTATGTGCATGGGAAAGGCATGCATGCATGCATTGGACTATTTCGAGGAATGCAGTGAGACTGGTTTAATAATGCTACATATAAGACTGTTTGAGCAATCAATCACGTACACCGAATCACCACATCACATGAAGACCGTTTGCTGGATCATGAAGAGCAGCAAACTGAATGAAGCTGGAGACCATTTGCAAAAGTATTCACATGAGAACATGGGAGATTGTTTGGGATATTCATTCGGTTCCCAAACCGATTAGAATATGGAATCATTGCAAGACCGTATGGAGGTCTGTGCCAAACCGTTTGGAAAAGTATATTATCGAGACTGTTTGGTCTTTTGCACAAAACCGAATGGCACATGCATGCAGAGCTGATTGGAAAAGATCATGCAGGACCGAATGGAATTGAAAACCGTTTAATAAGCAAATGGTTTACATACCGTTTTCTATGATTGCTAAACCATTTGGCTGCAACAACATTAAGACCGTTTGACGTGAATGATGACATGAAACTGAGACTGATTGGATAAAATGCATGCAAACCAATTGGATTAGCAGCATGAAGACCGAATGGAGGCCAGCGTGAGACCATTTTCTAAAGCTGAAGGACTCCAGACTGTTTGGTAAAGGAAGCAATATGAGACCGAATGGAATACCAAACTGAATGTAAAAGTGTCTTGCAATGAAATTGTTTAAAAAAGATATTTACCAAATTATTTGATGCCAAAGCCCCAAGATCATTTGGAGTTAAAATATTCAACAAACCATTTAGACTCACACCAAAAGCATGAGGGTCAGATCTGTGCCTATAAATAGTAGGACCAGTAGGGTCCCTAATTTTGAATCGGTTCTGGGACACCGATAGGCTGCCTGTACACAGGTCTGATCCAGTTCCGTCCACACTGCCACTTCACCTACCGTTCCTATTGCAACTCAAGGAGACTGAGAAGAGAAGAAAGGACGAGTGAGAAAGACCACTCGGTCTGTCTTGGCATCCCTCATTCTTCCAGATCTGCTCTGACATGACGTAGAAGACCACATCATTTTCACCGAGATGTGACTACCTTCTACATCATGCTCATGGTAGATTCCTCTCTCTTTCTTATCCTTCTTATTTCTCGCATTATGAGCGAGTAGTTCCTTTTCACTGGGGTGCGGGGACTAGCCCTACTGCCCATGTAAGCATGTTCTCTTGTTAACGTTCATGGATGTATATAACTTTTCATTTTGATGTTAATCATTAAAGTTTGCAGTACACAGGTCCGATCCAGTTCCATCCACACTGCCACTTCACCTACCGTTCCTGTTGCAACTCAAGGAGACTAAGAAGAGAAGAAAGGATGAGTGAGAAAGATCACTCGGTCTGTCTTGACATCCCTCATTCTTCCAGATCTTCTCTGACATGATGTAGAAGACCACATCATCTTCATCAGGATGTGACTACCTTCAACATCATGCTCATGGTAGATTCCTCTCTCTTTCTTATCCTTCTTGTTTCTCGCATCATGAGTGAGTAGTTCCTTTTCACTAGGGTGCGGGGACTAGCCCTACTGCCCATGTAAGCATGTTCTCTTGTTAACGTTCATGGATGTATATAACTTTTCATGTTGTTGTTAATCGTTAAAGTTTGCAATTGGTTACTTTCTTGCTTTCATCATGTTCTTCCCTATGTTGCGAGAACTTCTATATATAGGGTAGAATGGCGATTTACAAAGTAGAATCCTTGACGAGAACTTCCCATAGGATTCCTTGAGGTCATAAGTGTGTGATCCATAAGGGGACAAGACATCTATCCTACGGTGATGCTTCTGTGGCCTAAACATCCCTCAGGGAGGGCCACAACTTTAGTTGGAATTTGTATCGTCTTTGTTAATCGTAGATATTTGCTTGTAGATTAATCACCTACTTACTTACCATTTAGTGCGGTTGACTCTCGGACTAGACATTGAAAGGGGTTCCTTGAGGTTGTAAGTGTATGATCCGTGAGGGGACGAGACATCTAGCCCACGGTGACGCTTTTGTGGTCTAAACATCCCTCAGGGAGGATCACAACCTTAGTTGGATGTTGTATCTTCGGAGTCGTAGGTATATGATCCATATGGTGATGAGACATCTGATACTAAGGTGATGCTTACACAAACCTAACGCCCATATGGGGGGGTTTGTAGTAGCTCCTTTTGGATGGTTATATCTTGCCTGGATGTTTGATGTTTGGACATGCTTGCATGTGTAGTGGTGGTGAAACCTGGTACCATCCCGGCAATTCCATATCATTTAATATAGACCCAACTTTAATTATGCTCCTTTACTTTCCTGCATTTAGTTTAATTAACCACAAACCAACCAATCGTTCTAAATATTAGTCTTACTTTAGCTAGATTCGATTGACAAAGATTCTTAAAAATTTTTCCTTTGGGATTCAATCCTTTACTATACTACGATAAGACCCGTCTGCTTGCGGGTGGTATCATTGCACGAGGTTTTGGTAAAAGCTTGAGGATTTTAACCCTGAGTGAATTTGTTAGTGTGATATTTGCCACATCAAATTCTGATGCCGTTGCCGGGGACAACGGAATTAGTTAGTCAGATCTAGTTCATTTAAGGCTAATCTAGGATTTTACTTTTTCTTTTTGAAACAATCGATCATCTACTTGAATTTGACTCTACTCCATGGATCTCCCTTTCGAAATCTTTCTATTTTAGATACCCCCAAGATTGGTGTATGCACTGCCTGAACAGCCCCAGACTCGCTGCCAGCTTTGATCCGAAGATTGACAGAATCTTTCACTGACAAAATAGAGAGAACCAAGCAAGAATGGCTCAAGAGGAGGAGATAGCTCAAAGGGTAGCTCAAGCCCTAATGCACAGAGAGAAAGATTCATGCAAGAAGCTAGAGCTACAGTTCAAGAAGAAATTCAAGCAGCACCAGCATCAGCACAAGCAGCAGAACTGCAAAAGGATCTTAGAGAGTTCTCGATCCCCATAGTTGCTAATGTTCATCATCTTGTACAACCTCCTCCCATCAATGTTGCCAATTTTGAGATTAGGGCACATTGGATCACATTGCTTCAAAACAGTCCATTCTATGGCAAACAAGGAGATGATAGTCAGGAACATCTTTTGAAGTTTATTGATCTATGTGCCATGACAAAGCAAAAGGGAGTATCTGATGATGCCATTCGACTCCGTCTCTTTAAGTATTCCCTTGCTGATAGAACCATAAGTTGGTACAATTCGTTGCAAAGTGAAATACCCATCACTACCTGGGAACAACTCCAAAATGTGTTTCTAGAAAAGTTCTACCCTCCATCTCTCACCTATGAAATTAGGGGCCAAATAACAAATTTCACTCAAGTCCCTAGAGAAACTCTTACTGAAGCATGGGATCGGTACAGATAGCTTCTACGCAAGTGTCCACACCATGGAATTCCTAAGAATTAACTCATCGAAATTTTCTATAGGGGTGTGTATGATGATATTAAGAGATTTCTAGACTCCTCATCTGGAAGAAACTTTATGCGTCAAAGTTATGACAACGCATGGAGAGTCGTCGCCCTTGGAGCTGAAAATCAAGCTAATTGGGGTAGATCCATAGGTAAAGGAGTCTTGAAAGTAGCTATGGCTGAAGCTACTCCCAAGTATAAGTCTATTGCTAAAACCCTAAAACTCTTAGTTGCCAAGCAAGATCATATTGAATCATCTCTTGCTGCAATTGGAAGAGGACGCTCGCATGCTCAACACCAAGAACATATCAAGTCTGCTTCCCTATTCTGTGAAGCATGCAAAGGAACTGATCATTCCACCTTAGCATGTAATGTTCTTTACGATGTTGTTCTAAGCAACATATGTGGACAAGGAGATAATGGTCAAATGGAAAATCTTAATGTTGTTAATGCCATCCGTGGTCAAGGTTATTACAATCTGAATAAGAATAGGAACCATCCAGGGTTTCAATATGGAAATCCCTCTGGAGCAGTAAACTCGCATCAATTTAGTTCAAACAATCAACCCCAAGGACCACCATGATTCCAACATAATCAACAACAAAACTTTGGAAATCAAGAAAATTTCAAGGGAAACTTTCAGAATAGGAACTTCAATAACTATCAAAACAGTACTCAGTACCATAATCTTAATCAGCCTCAAGGACAACAAGTCATTCCCCTCTCACCTGATGACAAATTGACAACCGTTGAGAAGATGTTACAGTCACAGCAGAATATGATAGCTAACCAACAAACCTTGATAGCTAACCAGCAAGCACATCAGAAAGCTATTGAATCTCAACTAGCTCAACTTGCCGCTAGCATAAAGCCACCTGTTGGAGCATTTGCAGGCCAGCCCAAGAAAAATCCTAAGCACCCAGAATAACTGAAGGCTGTCACAACCAGGTCAGGCAAGGATTATTCTGAGCCTCCTGTCAAGCCACCTCTGGTTATTACAAATGAGGATGAGCCTGTGATCATTCAAGACTCAACAACACTGGAGTCTCAACCAGAAGAACCAGTAACTACTAATAAAATAGATAAGGAAAGTCTTGAGAAACCTATTGATGAAGAAACGGAAACACCAGAACCTAATGTTCCTATATACAAGCCTCATATACCGTTCCATGCTCGTTTAAGGCAAACAAAGCCAGATACTCAGTTCAATAAGTTTAAAGAAGCTATGAAGAAACTTCATGTTGATATACCCTTTTTAGATGCGCTGGTTGAGATACCAGCTTGGACAAAGTACTTAAAGTCACTCCTGACCTGGAAATATATAACTGAAGAATATGAGATAGTCAAGTTAGCTAAAATCACTTCAGATATCATCCAGAGTAAGATGCCAAGGAAGCAAAAAGATCTAGGATCTTTTGGGATTTCCTGCCATATTGGCGATTCTTCATGCAAGAAAGGACTAACAAATCTTGGTGCTAGAATCTCCATCATGCCACTCAGCCTTTTCAAAAGGCTAGGGTTTGCTGAACTTCTTCCAACTGGCATGACCATACAACTCGTAGACAATTTGATAAAATGCCCATTAGGAATTATTGAGGATGTACCTGTCAAGGTAGGAAAAGATTCCTATGTTCTGTGTGACTTTGTCATCATGGACATAAAAGAGGACGCCAAATATCCTCTCATATTTGGACGTTCGTTCCTTTCCACTGCAAGAGTTCTAATTGACGTTGAAGCAAGAACATTACTTCTTAGATTAGGCAAGGAAACTCTCGAATTTAAAGTTTTTGAAAGCATGAGAAGACCAAGTATGCAAGAAGAAGTCTATCTAATTGATTACATAGAGAAGATGTCACTTCTGAATCAAGAAAATCATGAATCAGACGATCCAATAGAAGTATCTCTAACAGATCCATCAGTTGATGAACCTATTGATGAACAAGTAAAGGATTGCATCGAATCCCTCGACTATGCAAAAGAAGATGTTGAGGCCACTTGCGAGGAACTCAAAGCTAAGGAAGCTACTAAAGAAACATGTGAAAAACTAGAAGCCCCCGAAATGAAGCCCCTGCCTGAGGGACTGAAGTATGTGTTCTTGGATTACCTCAAGGTTTGTCCAGTAATAATAAATTCCGATCTTACGACCGATCAAGAAGATAAACTCCTAAAATAATTGAAGGAGAGGAAGAAAGCAATTGGCTACAAAATGTATGACCTCATTGGGGTTAGTCAAGCACTGTGTATGCACAAGATCCCTATGATGGAAGATCACAAGCCAACTATCGAATATCAATGGAAACTGAATCCAAATATGAAGGAGGTAGTCTGAAAAGAGGTCATTAAACTGCTCACAATTGGAATTATCTATCCGATATCAGACTCGCCATGGATGAGCCCAGTGCATGTAGTCCCGAAGAAAGGTGGAACAACAATGATACAAAATGAAAACAATGAACTGATCCCCACCTGAATAGTCACAGGATGGAGGATGTGCATCTATTATACAAAATTAAACAAGGCAACTCGAAAGGATCATTTTCCAATGCTTTTCTTGATCAAGTATTAGAGTGGCTGGCTCATCAAGAATACTTCTATTACCTCGATGGTTACTATGGATTCTATCAAATACCCATACATCCAGATGACCAGGAGAAAACCACCTTTACCTGCCCATTCGGAACATACGCATTTAGAAGAATGTCGTTTGGCCTTTGTAACGCACCTACAACTTTCCAGCATTGCATGGCTGCCATATTCGCTGGTCTAACCGAAACAATTATGGAAGTTTTCATGGATGATTTTTCCGTATATGGAGATTCTTTCGACTCATGTCTAAAAAACCTCGCCCTCATTCTCAAACGTTGTGAAGAAGCACATCTCGTGCTAAATTGGGAGAAGTGTCACTTTATAATAAGGGAAGGCATTGTCCTCGGCCATAGGGTCAGTAATCGAGGAATTGAAGTAGATAAAACCAAGATTGAAGTGATATCCAAGCTCTCCATCCCTATCAATGTAAAGGAAGTTCGAGCATTCCTTGGTCATGTAGGATTCTACAGACAGTTTATAAAGGACTTCTCAAAGATAACCAAGCCGATGACAAACTTTCTACTAAAGGATGCTGAATTCAACTTTGATGAAGAATGTGTTAAAAGTTTCAACAAACTAAAGCATGCCCTTACAACCACTCCCATCATCAGAGCCCCCGATTGGGACCAGCCTTTTGAAATTATGTGTGATGTGAGTGACTACGTGGTGGGTGCTATCTTGGGCCAATGCATAGAAAAGAAGCACCATGTAGTCTACTATGCATCGAAGACACTTGATGAAGCTCAGAGGAATTATGCAACTACCGAAAAAGAACTTTTGGCAGTTGTGTATGCCTTTGACAAATTCAGATTCTACCTTATTGGTTCAAAAGTCATTGTCTACACGGATCATGCTGCTATCCGTTACCTTCTAGCAAAGAAAGATGCAAAACCCAGACTAATTAGGTGGATTCTCTTATTGCAAGAATTTGATCTAGAGATACGAGATAAAAAGGGTACAGAGAATGTGGTAGCAGACCACCCCAGTCGCATCCACACTCTGGATATTGAGAAAATTCCGATTAATGATTCCCTTCCAGATGACCAACTAATGAAGGTCTCAGAAGATACACCGTGGTACTCAGATTATATGAACTACCTTGCTACTGGGGTTATTCATCCTCAATGCGCCGGAAATACATTGAAGAAATTTATGCATGATGCGAAACAATACTACTGGGATGAGCCATACATTTTCAAGCTATGTGTTGATGGTCTATATAGACGATGTATCACCGAAGAAGAAGCTCAACTTATTTTGGAACAATGTCACTCAGGACCAGTTGGAGGACATATGAGCTCTAAAAAGACTGCCTTGAAGGTTTGCAATGTAGATTCTTCTGGCCAACCATATCCAAAGATTCCTACAACTTTGTCCTATCATGTGACAAATGTCAAAGATCTGGCAATATAACAAAGAGAGATGAGATGCCACTGAATCTGTGGCAAGAAGTGGAGATATTCGACGTTTGGGGGGCGGACTACATGGGTCCATTCCCATCTTCTCAAGGATTTTCATACACCCTAGTGGCGGTGGACTACGTCTCAAAATGGGTTGAAGCCATACCAACAGTCACTAGTGATTCCAAACCCGTCATCAAATTATTCAAATATATTATTTTTCCCCATTTTGGAGTTCCACGAACTGTGATATCTGACAGAGGGTCTCATTTCCTTGAAAGAAGCTTTGAAGCGTTACTGAGAAAGTATGGTGTAACACACAAGGTAGCCTCGCCCTACCATCCACAAATGAGTGGACATGTAGAGGTTTCTAACCGCCAACTCAAGGCTATATTGGAAAGGATAGTAGGCCACAATCGGAAAGATTGGGCAGTAAAAATCAATGACGCATTATGGGCCTATCGAGCTACTTATAAAACTCCCCTTGGGACTACACCTTTTCAACTAATCTATGGAAAGGCATGCCACCTGCCGGTAGAACTGGAACATAAGGCATGGTGGGCAATTAAACAATTAAATTTTGATATAAAGAAGGCAGGCCAAGCCAGAATTCTGCAACTCCAGGAGTTGGAAGAACTCCAGATGACAACTTATGAGAATGAATGAATCTATAAAGAGTGCACAAAACTTTGGCATGATGGTCATCTAAAAAGAAAATACATACAAGTGGTTGACCAAGTTCTTCTATTCAACTCAAGGTTGAAGTTATTCCCAGGGAAACTCCGCTCTCAATGGTCTAGACCATACATTGTCAAAAGTATCTCCCCACATGGTGCTTTCTCTTTATGGAGTGAAAAGTCGGGCGAATTCGTGGTGAACGGTCAACGTTTGAAAAGATATTTCACCACAACCGACATAAGCACAGAAGTAATAATAGATCTCTCCAATCTAAAGGACCTACCGTGAAGTTGAAGATATCAAGTCGAGCCATCGACATAAAACAAAGGCGCTTGTCGGGAGGCAACTCAATAAATAAATTTGTATTTAGTTTTAATTTTGAATTACAAATTTTTCATTAATTTTGTTTTACTTTTTAGATAATTTTGCACCAAATAAAATTCACATCGCGAGATGCTATCTTGAGTTCTAATTGATCTTTCTTTTCTAGATTTTCAGATGGAGGACGCGCGCTGTCTGGAATGCAACCACATCTCGTGGTCCAACCGACACAAAGTTTCCCCTCCATCTCAGATTTAGAGTTTGCTCAGGATGAGAAAATTTCTAAGTTCGGGGTGGAGGGTGGGTGGTACGTATCTTACTCTCCACCTTCACCCATCATTGCAATTTTGACCTAAATTTTCAAAAAAAATTGAATAAAATTTCCAAATTTTTTTTAAAGAAATTTGAACATATACTTGATGAAATTTTGACATGTTTTCAATTTCTATGCTTTTTTCACTATACCTTATTCGAAGCAGATCCTCAAAAGGACCTTCTTATGAAAACTTGCCTTTTGATTGAAATCATCTTGTGAAGCTTATGAATCCTAACATCATGATACTTATGCAAAAATGACAAGTGTCTGTCAAACTAATAGGGATCAAACACGGCGTGCTTCCTAACTGACTAGTGGAACAATAACATGGAATCCCCACCAGATCCTCATCAAGTCATTATCTAAGCAGAGTACGATAAAGAGAACAACCCGATGCATGGAATTGTAAATCAAGTTGTATTCTGATCTGAACTATCTTCTAAACTTCTTCTATCATCTTCATACCCCTCCATCCATAAAAAAGAAAAAAATAGCCAAAATAGTGCCAAACCCTAAGTTCGGGGTGGCATGCCACTTCCATCTATATCTGCTTCTTTCATACCCCTCGCAAATTAATAAGGGCGTACCACAAAAAATGCAATCTTGAGTTGAATAGAGGAGAGATTTGCAAAAAAAAAGATGCCAAAGCACACACAAAAAGAAATGCAATCTCGAGTCCAATAGAGGAGAGATTCACACAAAAAATGCAATAAATGAAATTGCAAAAATAATAAAAATCTCTAGTCGAATAGAGGAGAGATTTACTTCTTCCTTCCATACCACCCTTCACTCCCTCTTCCTCCTAAAGGCACAATGAATGCCACCACTACCCTGAAAAAAACCAGTGTTAGATCAAGTGCACACTTGTTGTTCTGTGGGTATCTCTGGACTCTTACGAAACTCTTTGACATGCTTGTTGCTGGAAAAAAGTGAGGAGGAAGTGAGGTTGGAAAGAAAACTCAGGAACGAAGATATGGTAAGATGTGTTCAATGGTCTCAGGAAGTTGAGATTCTTAGTCATACTGAGCAAAAAAGAAATAATCATGATGAGAAGAGGAGGCAATCATATGATCAGAAAATATTTATTTTGCGACTGTTTCAAATTTTGTGTTACTCGAGGACGAGCAACATTTAAGTTCGGGGTACTTTGATGAATGCATATTCATCATGAAAGTCATTTTCCATCTTGGACTCATTTTGACTCAATACATCCATTTTCAGTTATTAAATATTAAAATGTATCACAAAGTGCAAAATTACTTAATTGATTTGATTATCAAAGTTTTAACTGAGTTTATATCGATTTTATGTAGGTCCTGATGAGGTCGAACAATCAGATGTGACCCGCCTATATCTACCCTCACTCACCCTCAGTTTCATCCAAATGGTCTTTCCCATACGGTCGTGCATGACCGGTTTCATCCAAACAGTCTTACCCATACAGTCATGTGTGACTGGTTTCATCCATTCGGTCTCAAGACCGAATGGACATGCTCACTGCAAGACCGTTTGAGGAGTATCGGTCTGCGAGACCATTTGAAGTGTATCGGTCTGCATGACCATTTGGAAGAGGTCGCGAGACCGTTTGACATAGCTGTGAAACCATTTGGAAAAGGCGGGACTGCAAAACTGAATGGAGGCTGGCCTTAAGACCGAATGGAAAAGCATATTGTAGCAAACCATTTGACATTAGAAACTGTTTGATTTTGCAAACCGTTTGGAAGATCTACGTGCATGGGAAAGGCATGCATGCATGCATGGGACCATTTGGAGGTATGCAGCGAGACCATTTTAATAATGCTACGTATAAGACCATTTGAGCAATCAACATCATAGGTCGAATGGCCACATCACGTAAAGACTATTTGCTGGATTGTGAAGAGCAGCAAACCGAATGAAGCTGGAGACTGTTTGCAAACCTGAGAACCTGCGAGATCGTTTGGGATATTCATTCAGTTTCCAAACCGATTAGAATATGGAATCATTGCAAGACCATATGGAGGTCTGCAACAAACCATTTGGAAAAGTATACTATCAAGACTGTTTGTTCTTTTTGCAAAAAACTGAACGACGCGTGCATGCAGAGCTGATTGGAAAAGATCATGCAGGACCGAATGGAATTGAAAACCATTTGATAATAAAATGGTTTACAGACCATTTGCTATGAAAAATAAACCATTTGGACGCAACAACATCAAGACTGTTTGACGTGAATGATGACATGCAACAGAGACCGATTGGATAAAATGCATGCAAACCAATTGGATTAGCAGCATGAAGACCGAATGGAGGCCAGCGCAAGACCATTTGCTTTAGCTGAAGGACTCTAGACCGTTTAGTGAAGGAAGCAATACAAGACCAAATGGAATACCAAACCGAATGGAAAAAGTGGCTTGCGATGAAACCGTTTAAAAAAGATATTTACCAAACCGTTTGATGCCAACACCTCAAGACCGTTTGGAGTTAAAATATACAGAAAACTGTTTGGACTCACACCAAAATCATGAGGGCCAGATCTGTGCCTATAAATAGGACCAGCAGGGTCCCCATTTTTGAATCAGTTCCGAGACGCTGACAGGATGCCTGTACACAAGTCTGATCCAGTTCCTTCCACACTGCCACTTCACCTGTCGTTCCTGTTGCAACTCAAGGAGACTGAGAAGAGAAGAAAGGAGGAGTGAGAAAGACTGCTTAGTCTATCTTGGCATCCCTCGTTCTTCTAAATCTTCTCTGACACGACGTAGAAGATCACATCATCTTCACCGAGCTGTGACTAACTTCTGCATCATGCTCATGGCAGATTCCTCTCTCTTTCTTATCCTTCTTGTTTCTTGCATCATGAGTGAGTAGTTCCTTTTTGTTGGGGTGTGGGGACTAGCCCCGCTGCCCATGCAAGCATGTTCTCTTGTTAAAGTTCATTGCAATGTATATAACTTTTTGTTTTGTTGTTAATCATTAAAGTTCGTAGTTGGTTACTTGCTTGCTTGCATCTTGTTCTTCCCTATGTTGTGAGAACTTCTATATGTAGGGTAGAATGGCAATTTACGAAGTTGACTCCTTAACGAGAACTTCCGATAGGATTCCTTGAGGTCGTAAGTGTGTGATCCATAAGGGGACGAGACATCTAGCCTATGGTGACACTTCTGTGGCCTAAACATCCTTTAGGGAGGGCCACAACCTTAGTTGGATTTTGTATCGTCTTTGTTAATCGTCAATGTTTTCTTGTAGATTAATCACTTGCTTGCTTACCGTTAAGCACGGTTGACTCCCGGACTAGAAATAGAAAGGGGTTCCTTGAGGTCGTAAGTGTATGATCTGTGAGGGGACGAGACATCTAGCTCATGGTGACACTTCTGTGGTCTAAACATCCCTCAGGGAGGACCACAATCCTAGTTGGATGTTGTATCTTCAGAGCCATATGTATATGATCCAGATGGTGACAAGACATTTGATACCTAAGGTAATGCTTATGCAAGCCTAACGCCCGTATGGGTTTTTTTTGCAGTAGCTCCTTTTAGATGGTTATATATTGCCTGGATGTTTGATGTTTGGACGTGTTTGCATGTGTAGTGGTGGTGAAACCCGGTACTATCCTAGTGATTCCATATCATTTAATCTAGACCCAACTTTAATTTTTCTCCTTTACTTTCCTGCATTTAGTTTAATTAGCCACAAACCAACCAATCATTCTAAATATTAGTCTTCCTTGAGCTAGATTCGACTGACAAAGATTCTTAAAAATGTTGTCCTTTGGGATTCGATCCTTAACTATACTGCGATAAGACTCGTCCGCTTGCGGGTGGTATTATTGCATGAGGTTTTGGTAAAAGCTTAGGGATTTTAACTCCGAGTGAATTTGTTAGTGTGATATTTTCCACATCAGAGGATTCGATGTTTTCAGAAAGGATTGAATGTTGAGGTGTCTATCTTGGTAGTTGTGATAGAAAGTAGAGAGAGATTCACCACATTCGTGGAATCTACCCAGAGGATAGAAAGGTCTATGACAAAGAAACACGAGGCAAACCTCAAAAAGAGGTCTACATAGTCACAAGAATAGTGGAGTGGTGGTACTAAACAACCAAAGTTTTTGATAACACCGGTTCAACCACAATATAGTACACCAATACAATGGTCACCTAGTAGGACTAAGGTTGGATTATACCGCTAGAAACTCCAAGAGTACCTTTAGTATCAACAAGGGACTTGTCTTAGACACAATGTGAGGGCCGATCTTGCCATAAATGTGGACAGATAGGACATCTGAGGTAGCAGTGTCCAAGAAGAAATAAAGAGAGGTAACATGTCAGATAAAACTTTTCAGTCTGAATTATCTTTCCTTTTCTTCTCTTTGCCTACTAATTATAAGAAAGGTAGTTGTTGTTGAGCTCCCTTTAATTAGTCCTATAAGGACATAAGGAAGAGATAAGAAGGATGAGAACCTATATTCAATCCAATATTCTCTTATATGTTTTGAAATTTCTCTCTTCATGTAGAAAGGGAAGAGATGTAAAAGAAATACATAGAGAAAATTTGAGATACTAAGTAGTAAAATTAAGGAAATGTAAAAAGAAAGAAACATAATATAAAACAAATGCGTACTACATAATTTTAGTTCTTGAATGCCCTTTCTAGGTATTCATATTTTGAAGGTAAGGTAAGTATGACACTCTTAGATTGCTATATTTCTAATTACTCTGATCAAGTAGTCATTTTGAGACAATCGAAAGAGAATAATGAAGTAGAAGATGTGGCATGGATTTTTCTACCACATCCTAATTGACATACGATGGAATCTGAGTTAATCACATATCAACTTATAAACAAAAGAAGATGTTTAGTATAATGTATACCTTGGTCTGAGGACCTAGAGGTAGCAGTTACCTGATGAGAGGTAACAATGTTTAGTGATGAACTATTTGAATACCCATATCCAATAATCATGATGATGACAACGCTAAGGGATGATGGCATGTAATCATCTCTATAATTCCTATGTTGATGGCAAGGAACCTAAGAGGAAACAAGATTGAATGACACATGAACAATTGAAACTTCATGTTATACTCAAGGAAGGTGATAATCTCTTTTCTTTACTAAACAACCCTGGATAATGATGGGGTGATAAAAAGGAATATGTTTCCTTATGCTTTTCCTTTCAAGTACATGACAATCAAGTAACTCTAATGACACTTGATGTGCATGGATTAGAAATAATCTATAGAAGGATACTTTGAAAAGTATTAGCTAGTCCTGGATTTTGGTTCCAAGACAAGTATATGTGATAAGTAATACATTCATTTTTGGAAATAACAATAGAGGATGGAAATGATAAGGATGTGATATATTTTTGACACATGTAACTAATACCAAGGTAAAGAATTCTAGTGTCCAAGAAGTTTTAAAGGTATGAGATGGTGAGGACATGACTCCTAATAAGATGATTAATGTCTGGTTATCTAGAAAGGGTAACTTTGAGATTAATTTGGTTTCATATGATGATATGGATATCATATGTTAGGGGTTTATTCTCTGCATAAACATAACATCGATAAGGATGTATTAACTGAAGGAACAATTGTAGATTCATCTTCAAAAAAGTTTATCAAGCTAAGATAACTTCCTAGATATGTTAAGGTAGCTTATGCAAATAACATCTTGAGATACCTTTGAGATCATTCTTCTTTGAATAATAGAATGTAACTCTAGTCCTTCCTTGGAAGAGAAATGCTAAACTAAGGGGTATGAAAGACTCCCAAGGTCAAGATCTTATTACATAAAAGATGTAAGTTGATAAGGTGACAAAGCAATGAAGTTTGACACCGAGTTATACAAAGTATGTATAGTACCTCTTTGATTTAGAAAGTGTTATCGGACATAGGATTGACACTACAATCATTAATGGAAAGGACAATTGAGTATGTGTCTTGTATGACAAATTCTATGATGACCCTAAATGAAAGGACTTTGTACTGGTCAAAGTTCTACAACATATCCATGACATTAAGATGTTATGAGGAGGCTTGATGATATGATGCATGAATAACAATTGTCTCCCTGCATATGGGATTTTGGGGATGAAATCCTTGTTAGGGGTTTATAATTTGTAACATCCCTGACCTGGGTTTAGGGATAACCCTAATTGTTTAGCCTAAATAAGTTGCTTAGAACTTTAATATAGTTCTCTAAAGTGTTTTTTTATCTGGTGACAAACTTATGTTTCAAATTTGGTCATGTTTAAAAAATGTTTAAGCAATGTTCTCTTATTTTGGACCAAAATGCAATTTACCCAAGATGAGGGGTTATATTACAATATGTCAAATGTTGAACATACCTCATGTGTTTTAGCATCATTAGAGAGAGAATTATTCAAGGTAGTGTCTTGTGAAAAGCCTATGTTCCAAGTTTGAACTTGTTTGAATAATGCTAGTGACTTGTGTACCAATATTGGTACGAGTTGTAATTTACTCAAAATTTAGGGTTGATATGCAAATTTCCACCTCTAGAGTGTGACTACTCCCTCATAGTATCATTTAGAGGATATATAAAGAAGGATGCACCATTTTTTAATCATATTTGAGTGTGATACTCTTGGTGATGAAAAGACCAAGAAAGTGTTGAATGTAAAACCCTAATTTGAGCTTGTATCAGGTTGTAGAGTTCATATGAGAGTGCCTATCGGCCAAGGAGCCATAGGGGGAGTCTCATAGAGGTTTTTGGACTCTTGAAAAAGGTCGTGATGGGAAAAGCACCTCAAGGAGGTGAAGTGTATCAGTTTTCAACTTCCTTGGAAAAGTTGTATCGGGTTGTGAATATAGTGGTGATTGAGTTGAGATATCTTATCCAAAGAGATAAGTGATGGCCAAAATATCATCTCTAGATCATCCTCAAGTGCTTTGCATGCCAAGATAAATTTGAGTGCATGCAAGTACACATGTCAACCATGCATGGAAATGTGGCACCTAGTAGCTTAAAATGATGACACCTCATATGCACATTTTTCATGAACCTCAAGTATATATACCCTTTCTTTCACCTATAAGTGAAAATTGCAAACTTTATCACCCTCTTGCTCTTAGATATCGTGCATAGAGTCTTAGTATCGTGCATAGGTGAAGGAGTATCTTGCATAGAGCTTTGGTATCGTCCATGGCAAGGTGATATCGGCCATAGCAAAGTGGTATCAGCCAAGTGAAGTGATATCGGTCAAGTGAGGGATATCGGCCACAATATGGTGATGTATCGTGCATAGTGCTTAGGAGATCAAGTCTTGGACCTTTGATAAGCTCATCTTCAACCTTGGGAATATGAAGCTTTGGATCTTGTAGCTTTGATGTTGCTCTTGAGGCGGGTTATATAACTCAAACTCAATTATGTTATTATTTATCATCAAACTTACCTTAATTAAATGTTTTACTTTCAAATAGAATTTTCTTGCTTGATTGATGAATCCATGAGCTCTAGTAGTAACCTAGGACTGTTTTACATGAACTAGAATGGTAAGAATAAGATTCTAGAGGTTGATGATGATATCATCATGGTTCAACCCAATATTGGGTTGAAGCACGTCTAACCCGATATGGTGTTGAAGGATACACCTCTTACCCGATATGATGTTGAAACCCTAGATAGTGATGGTTATACACCTCTAGAATGATATGGTGATCAGCATAAACCTTATGCATGATATGGTGACACATACATACACCTCAATGTTGATATGGCGAGCACACCTACACCTCTAACCCGATATGGTGTTGAAACCCTAGATGGTGATATGGAATCTGATATACCTTGGAAACCCACACCCCTATTGTTTTGTGTAATGGTTTGATTGTGAAGTGTTAAACCAGTTTCCTATCCTATCACTCAGCACATGATAGGATTGATCCCATAAAGGTATGAAATAGTATGAGCATAAGGGTCTAACCAGATATGCTAACCCGATATGGCAACCCGATATGGTAACTCAATATGGTAACCCGATATGATGATATGAACACAACCACTAGCATGATATAGTGATGAAATTATACCTCATGGACGATATGAGTGACACATATATACACCTTATGCATGATATGGGGTCAAATACACACCTTATACCTGATATAGTGTTGAATATATATACCTCTTGCCCAATATAATGTTGAAACTCAACATGGTGTTGTGAAAACTGATATGCAAGACCCTAAGGTTGAGTAATCTAATATATATGCACGATATGGTGATGAGGATACACCTCTATACCCTATATGGAAGAATACCTACACCTTTATACCCTATATGGAGGAAGCACCTCAATCCAATACACTTGATTGAGTGATACATGTAGTATGTTATGTCAAATGATACTTTAAGATGTGAAGGGTTTAATGCATTTATATATATGGGCCAATGTACCTTGAGAGAAAGATTGAGCCAACCTAATGGAGTATGATGTAATCAAAATCCTAGGAAGGATGAGAGAGAAACTTATACATATGTGATAATCATGTTAATAAGCATACATTGATACTCCTAGTATGAATGGAGTATGAATTCGAGTTTGATTCTTGATAATATGATCTTGAATCCTTAATTTGTTAAGAAAGGAAAAACCCTAACCCTAATGAAGGGTGATGAAATGATTTGAAAACCTAATTGGTTAATAAGGGGAAACCCTGACCCTAATGAAGGGTGATGATATGACTTTGAACCCTAATCGGTATGAAAGGGAAACCCTAACCCTAATAATGGGGAGGTTGTATTTCTCTTATTGCATGGGCCTTGTGAGACATGTGAATAATTGTTGCCTAGTGATAGGTGACAAGATGTTTAATGGGCCTTGTGAGCCATGTGAAATACTTGTATAACAAGTATAATGTTTATACATATCTTATGACCTAGATATGGATGTTGCCTAGTGAGAGGTGACAAGATGTTTATAGAAGTCTCATGATGTAAGAAATGGTAATGTTCAAATGAAACCCCATAACATAATAATAATAATAAATGGTTATAAAGATAATAATGAAATCTTGGTCATACATGCATTATGGTTATAGCCAAATAAGGTCTATAGTATTTTGAATATGCTAAAATGAGATATGAGGAATACTTGTATCACGTAAAGGATGTGAATGGGTATGATGGATTGACCAAGGTATAATGCCTAGTAAAGGTGATGTGGTATTATTGAATGATGAGTTTAAGGGATTGATATCCCATAATGAAAGGGAAACACAAAGGTATCCCAACTACTATGGAATCCTTAGCAATATGGCCATGGTTTCACATGATTGGTATAATCTAATACCTGGATATGGTTTCACAAGATTGGTATAATCCAATACCTAGATATAGTTTCACATGATTGGTGTAATCCAATACTTGGATATAATTGCATAGGATTGGGATAACCAAATACCTGGATATAATTGCACATGATTAGGATAACCCAATACCTAGATATGATCTCACAGGATTGGCATAATCCACTACCTGGCTGAACTCTCTCAAGATTGGTACAACCCAATGCCTGGTTATGATCTCATAGGAATGGTATAATCCAATACTTGGTTGAACTCACACAGGATTGGTACAACCCAATACCTATTTATGATCTCAAAGGATTGGTACAATCCAATACCTGGATTTAATCTCACAGGATTGCTATAATCCAATACCTGGTTGAACTCTCACAGGATTGGGATAACCCAAGACCTAGCTATGATCTCACAGGATTGGCATAACCCAATACTTGGATATAATTGCACATGATTGATATAATCCAATACCTGGATATAATTGCACATGATTGGCATAATCCAATACTTGGATATAATTGCACATGATTGGCATAATCCAATACCTAGATATAATTGAATCGGATTGGCATAATCCAATACCTAGATATAATTACACAGGATTGATAGAATCCAATACCTGGATATAATTGCACATGATTGGTATAATCCAATACCTTGATAGAACATATTCAAAGGTTTGGTGTAATCCAATACCTGGTTAGCAGATTGGTTGAGGCCAATATATAGAGATGGTAATGATTCATGGATGTCATACCATGACAATATTATCACAGGATAAGCTTGAGATGTTGGTTTAGTATGATGGGTAAATGATACACATGTTCTTCATATTCCTTATAAAGTGAATAGATGATTTTCTACTCTATCATAGAAAATTATAATGATTTAAAAGATGAGAAATGATCTAATCTGCTTATCCATAGTGATTAACCTTGCTTAGTAATATAAAAGAACCTTTACTTAATTTAATACTATTAACCTGTGATAATAACATTGTTGGCAAAGAGTTATATCTCTCGATGGGACAATTATCTCACCCCATGGGATCCACAATTTTTAGGTGGATGTGCACGAGGAGGTAGAGACTGTTCTATAGAGGAAGGACAACAACAACAGGGACAATAGTAATATCTTAGGTTGAGTATATTGTATGTCATGTCTTGTAGATAGAAGTCCTATGTGTCTTCTCTGTACTCTCAGGTCCTTGGATTTAGTACGTGATGGTTTTATGAACAATTTGAGATTTTGTCTTATATGACTCAAGGTTTTATGTTGCTTTAGTATATGTTTTGACAAAGCAACTGTTATATGTTATCCTCGAGATGAGATGGTACAATGTATGTACAATGTGAACCCTGATGTATATAAAGTTTTGGTTCTTTCATTAAGAGTTTTCCAGGAAATGGATCTCTTTGCAAAATGGTTTTAGTTTTTTATGATTTTTGTTAATATGATGCTTATGATTATTCCACATAATTAGTAACAATTTGGCTGTCGGTTTGGCGGTGGTCGACAGTATCAGAGCCCATAGTAGTCGGAATATGACTATTTCAATTTTATCTCCGTAGTTAGAATTTTTGCCTTACCTTTAAGTGCATGTTTGCCCTAGAGTTGATCAATAGATGATGAAGGGTTGATTTAGGATCATATAATTTCACATTAGAATAATAATGAATATATCCCTAAAAAACTTATAGCTGAAAGATGCATAAGTAACCATAGTAACTTGAGATTGTTTATCTTGGCCTTTAGGCCGCTACTAGGACATGAAGTTGAAAGCAAAGTTGTCTAAAAAGGATCAGGGTTTAGGGGCTGGCAAGATTTTCCTCCACACCACTAGCTTGGTTTACGAGGACTCCCGAATCCATATGATACTGGCCTGGCCTGAGTTGATATGAATTGCCTGAAATAGCATGCTTTTAGGTAATAGTGGCCTTAGACATCTATATGATTTATCTTTAGGGACCCTAATATGTTGAACTAGTCTCCCAGGTGTAAAGACTTGTTTGAGGATGTACAAGAGCAAGTTAACCCATAGTTCATAGTTAGTCTTTACAAGTTATGTTTCTTTTTTTTTGCATGATGCTTATGTAGTTGGATGTAAGGAAGCGTAGTTGAACCATTTATACCTAAATAATAGTTTTGACTTAATAAGATGAATCCTTTAAGGGGTGGTGAATAAGTTGTTTTCTTATATGTGGATGTTTTGATTCTGAGGATGAATCCCTTTAAGGGATGGTGTGTTGTAACATACTAGATCTCAGACTCTGCCGTAGAAGTTGACATTTTGGACTAAGCCAAACAATGTTGAGGGTTAGACCTAATAGATGTTTGGTATAACCTAAATGAGCTAACGCATGTATAGATCACCTTAATGTAACCTAATATTCTAAAATTAATCTTAGGTTTATAATGGATACATAAAATATGACACATCACTCATTTTGGTGATAATAAGAAGATAAGAAATTTAATTGGATGAATAATTTAGATAATGGGTCGTTAATGGGCCATATGACATATATCATAAAAATAAGTCTCAAAATTGGAAACAAACTTCAAATTTGAAATCTACATATCAAAATTAGCCTACATGTCAAATTTCATCTAATTTGAACAACCTTGAAATATTAGGATAAGTTTAGGAGAGAGAAAATGAGTAAAAGGCATAAGTAATGAATAATGTGATTATATAACTTAAAAATATGTAAATAGTGTAAAATTCATATTCAACACATCAAAGTTAACTTGTGGATGAAGTTTGGTCCAATTTGTATGTTGTTTGTGCAAGTTATGCAATTTTAGGTACATTCTGGACTTTTCTGCAATTTACCCAATTGGGAGGTTTTCTTTGCAAATTGTAACATGAATTATAATCCTTATATGTTTCCTTACCATTCTCGAGTTTTTTAACCATGGGGCACCTAGTTGCACCTTAGTTTGAAGGTGTTTATTTCCAAGGGCATTTTAGGGATTACTCTCTTTATAAATGAGCTTATCTTTAGAAGCTATCAACCAATGGGGTTATTTCTTTGATTGGAGGTCGGTTGGGATGGCCTATAAGTGTCCATAAACTGACATTTGATATTCAAGAAGCCTTTATGAGCTTTCCTCTTGCATAGCCATGAAATCCCTAGGCTAAGGACTCACGGAAAGCTCCATGGACACCTCATGCTTGACTTCTTCCTTATCCATAAAGTTTTACATGTCCATAGGCACCCTTAGCATTGGAAATATGGAAATTAACTTGACACCTTGTGCTTGAATTCTTCCTTATCCATAAATACTTGCATGTCCATGGACACCCTTATACATGACACATGGAAAGTCTCATAGACACCTCATACTTAACCTCTTTCTTTATATAGCCATATCTACCCCTTCCCAAATCCCAATTCAAAAACTCTTGCTCTTCTTTATTCCCTCTATATTAGAGCATAATTACTACTCTATTTTTCCATGAAGGTTCTGTCCCAAGGTAAAAGGAGTTTCCTTCCTTGGTGAAGAAGACTCCTAGTGTTCCAAATTTCATTATTTAGGGTTTCTAAAGCTCCTCCTTGGTTATTTCGACCAAAATTAGTAAGTTTTCTCCTTTCCTTCCCTATTTTCATGTTTTTAGTCTTCCTTCCACCTTCCTATAGGTCGGATCCCTGATCTTCCATGGTGAAACCCCACCTAGAGCCCTTAAACACCCCATCTCCATGTTCTTTTGTTAGGATTTTTTACTTCTAAAGTGGAGAAGGTGCTTCTTGCTCGAGATAGGAGCTTTGTTGGAGAAACCAACCTCTCTAAGCTTGGGAACCTTACTTATTGGACCTATCCACCTTCCCTAGAGGTTATTTGGAGGCCTAGTCCTGACTTGGACTATTTAGATTATGAAGTTGAGGTATGATGTTTCCCCTATTCTTCTATGTTGAGCAATTCACCTATAATTATACATTCTCTTTGTCCTATGGACATTACCCTATGCACATTGTCTTTTGTTTCAAAAATTATGGTTCATGTGAACTACCTTATTTGATATTGATCATGTGATCATGGATATTCTTTTGAACGCTTATCTTATCTTTTGTTCATGATGGAACTCTAAAAGATGACACGTGATGTCTTTTGCCTACTTATGAGGTGTATGTATATGTTGGTCACTTATGTGGTGACTAGTTTATATATCCTGACTATACTTTCTACTTGTCTCTACATTTAACATGCTATGTGATTCAGTATAACTAGAGTAGTGTAATTGCATTGGTTTTATGGCAGATGTGTTATTTTCTGCCGAGAAGATGTGATATTTCCTGCTCTTTTGGGATGGAAAGGAACCTCATACCCATGGAAAGATGTGTGATTCTTGGCCCATGTTTTATATATTTGGTAGATTGGAAGTATTCCTTTCTCTATCAGGTTTCAATTTATGATACTTGGTCGCCTTTGTGTTTATATTGTTCAAGGGCTATGTTTATCTCACATGCATGCAGGTTGATGATATGGGGTGTGTGCCCTAATTCTTTACATGTGCATGTGTGGCACAATATTTATGTTTTATTAATGGCAAGATTCTTTTGTTATCATATGATTTCAATTCCTTTTCTCTTTATACCCATTTGGCTGGTCCTTATCCTTTCTATTGGAAGCCTTTTATATTTGATGTCCTTTATTCCATATATTTCTCAATTTCCTATTTAGTATGCACATACCCGCCTTTGCTGATGTCATCTATTTTCTCTTCTTGTTGGGGTATGCTTCCAACCCTAGGTGAAGGACTTGGATGATAAGGCATGAAGTTTTAGACTAGCTTAAGGAGTTAAAGCTTGGAGACAAAGTTGTTATGGTTTAAGATTTCCCTCTACTAGCTCCTTATGTTGTAAACCCTAATGGGAGATTTTGATGTACTTGTGTAATATTTTACAAAAGTTGAATATAATCAGTTATTTTTATTACGCTGCTACACTTTGGTCTTTTGCATATCATTATAATAAATTTGAAAAAAAAATATACCTATTCCAACATACCTTTGAGTGTGTTTAGAATGGATGTTAATTCTTCAAAAAAAATTAGTAAGGGGGTGATCCCACCTTCTTACACATACTTTCCATTCAAAACCAGCCAAAAATATACCTCATTGCCTAGAAGGACGATCAAGACCTCATGATACCATACCTCAAGGGAAGGAAAGCCACAGAAGTCGTCCATTGTCTACTTTCGAACTGCCCAGTCAAGTGATCAGCTCTGCCAATCACTCGACTTGAGCCACTCTCTACCCAGAGTCTTCCAAATTATTCAATTATGACGTGTGCTCTTCACATCCAACCTATGTGGTTCAACTCACGTCAGTCTGTTGTGCTAATCAGATATGAGTCCATATTGAGTAACCCACACGAGTCACCTATTGGACTGAGTACGAGCCTTGCAATTAGATACCTTCAATGACAAGTATTTAGCATTATGGTTTTGTCAGCAAGGAATGCATATATAAAAAGTAACCCTTATCATACATTCTTGGGGTCTCTAATCGGTGATTATAAACCACATATTCTCTGTGCCCTAGGGAGGAGGAAGGAGGTGGTGGCCCCAATGGAGAGATTGATCTTCTTACACCAGGTGACATGGTCGCATCCATTTTTCTACCTATCTTTTTGTTGTTGTCCCTCACCATGAGCAAGTAGATGTTTGTGTTGGGGCATGGAGACTAGCCCTAGCTTGTATCTAAACTCAATATGACTATTTCTAAATAAAGTATCATTCTGCTTATTTCCTTGCCTTGCAAATTAATGACTTGCTTTGCATATATGTTATAATTATAGATGTGCAAGTTGTTGTAATCATGTTTAATACTTTAGAATGATCTTATTATCTCCCTAAGGTGTCAGTAAAAGATAATGAGGTGATTGAGTTACAATCTGCTAACATGCCAAGAATGGTCAGACATAGTTAGGGAGTCTAGTCAGAATAAACTAGGAACTTAGGTGGCGAGTCTAGTCGATTTCAAGGGAGTTTAATCCATGCTATGCTCTGTATCCCATGAGGGTGCAGTAGCTAAGACTCCGTTTAGTAAACTATTATTTAGGAGTTAGACTATTTCTAGAATAATTATGTAGGATTTGGCAAGCAAAACCCCATGTCGTAGTCCTCTTTATTATCATTTATTTACTTCTTTAATCGTTGTCGCTAATCACAACAATTTAGTTCAATCAATCAATCAATTTTTCTCGGTGATAAATATTATCCTTAATACTTATGAATATATATAACTACTGAAAAATGTTTTTCTTTGGGTTCGATCCTTAAGTATACTATAGTAAGTCTTCCATTCATGTGGAGTGGGGAATTAGTCCACAACTTTTGGTGGAACCTAAGGGTTATTCCATTAGGGTTTTTATTGGTGCTACATTTGGAGACCTATCAAATATTGTTGCAATTGCAAAGGACAACGATAGTTATATATTTTTAGAAAGTTTAAGCATAATTAGGGTTTTCTTTTTGTACTTGACATTATTGAAAATCCTCTAGAACTCTACTCATCAACTCACAATCATTCTATTTCTCTTGTGGTACTCCTATCTTATGCAAAGATCTAAAGTTTTGACCTGGGTTCACTGTTTGATCCTGAAAAGACTTTGCAAAGAGAAAACCATGGTAGATACAATAGTTGCAAAAGTAGCTATTCTAGTGCGGATTGAAGAGGCTATCATGACCCAACAAGAATTACTCACTACAGATGCTAGGAAGCAAGTAGAATCCGAACTAAGACCATCCTAGAAGTTTCTTAAGCCACAAAACATGCCAAAGAATTAAGGGATTTTCTATCTCTTAAGGCACCAACTTAACTCATCCAGTTCAACCTCTAGGTGATCCGATCGAGATCATGGCCCATTGGGCCAGTCTATTGCAAAATTCCTCCTTCACAAGAAGGCTTGGAGATGACTTTCAGGAACATCTCCTCAAGTTCATCAACCTTTGCTCGATGATGAAGTCATCCGACACCACTAATGAGGCAATGAGATTACAACTCTTTAAGTACTCTTCTAATGAGAAAGCCAGAGCATGGTACAACATTCTTTGGGGGGGGAGATCACAACATGGGAAGCTCTAGAAAACTAGTTTCTACAGAAATTCTACCCACCCTCGATTACATACTCAATCAGAGGACAAATAACAAGATTCAATGAAGTACTTGAAGAATCCCTATATGAATCATGGGAATGATTTAATGAACTCCTACACAAGTGCCCACATCATGTCATTCCCGAAAATCAAATCATCGAATGTTTCTATCAGGTTATCAATGTTCAGACTAAGAAGTTCCTTTACTCCTATAATGGAAAGTTCATGCGATAGAGCTTTGACAATGCCTTGAAGGTTGTCAACCTTGTTGTCGAGAATAAGACTCATTAGACCACACCCACATGAAAAGGTGTTCTTAAAATACCTATGACGTAGGTTCATTTAGAACTCAAATACATATCTGAATTACTAAAATCTCTCTCTCTCTTTATCAAATAGGATAGCCTTGAAAAATCATTTGGTGCATATGAGAGGAAGAACCAAACGCCCCAGGTGCAAATTACACACCCTCTTGTGAGTTCTTCCCTACAATAGATCACAACACAATTCATTGCCAAAAATTGTACACTGCATTCCGTGAGCATGAAGTAGAGGAATAGTACATAGTTACCCAAGACAAAGATGTGAACTTGATTCATATTATCCCAAGGCAAGAGTATTACAATCCGAATCAGGATCGTAACCACCCAGGTTTCTAATAAGGGAATCTAGATGAGGCTGGGAGACTCAATCAGGAAACCCCATCACAAGAAACTCAAGTTAGGGCGTCATTGAAATACACTAGCCCGTGCAACTAGGGAAATTAGATATTCAACTTCCCAAGCAAGAACTACCAGCAATTATAGCAGCATCAGAATCTAAATTAAGACCCACCACTATAGATAGAGCCAGTTCCATCACAAGATCCAACGAAGATTCTCTAGTAGATAATGGTGACATATAAAACTCAATTAACCAATGCCACCAATCAAAAGGTGTTGGTGTAACAAATCACTCACCTAGAAGCTAGTCAATAGCCCCCAGCAGGTACAATTGTAGATTAATTGAAAAACAATCCCAAGCATCTGGAGTAGCTAAATGTTGTAATTACAAGGTTAGGGAACATGTACTCCACATCCCTAACTTCCACTCCTGCATCTATTCCCCCTACAAGAAATGAAGGCCCCCAGTCCAGAAATTGAGTCGTACGAATGAATATCCAATAGTCAGTCCAACAAAAGTTTAGACACCAGACCCCCTTGTGACGCCAGCTCACCCAAGCACCAATAAGAAGCCAATCGTTGCAACACCAGGATTCAATTTTGGACCATCAACAATACCTGGCATCTGTCTATAAATCTCATGTACCCTATCTAGGTCACCTCAAGTAGACTAAGGTGGATGATGGGTTCATGAAATTTAAGGACGCTATGAAGAAACTCCATGTTGATATACCATTCCTCGATGCTCTTGATGAAAGCCAACTTGGTGCAAATATCTCAAGACCCTTCTATCCTAAAAATATATCACCAAAGAATGCAAAACTATGAAATCCAACATAGACAGCCTCTGATATAGTTCAAAATATGGTGTCTCAAAAGCAAAAAATATCCCTACTCATTTGGTATAAATTGATTCTTAGGAGATGACACTTGCCACACGACACTTGATGACCTCAACACAAGCATATCCATTATGTCGTACGCTCTATGAAAATGTCTTAGTTTCTCCAATATCCTACACATGACTCTAACCATTAAATTGGATGATGCATCTATTATGAAGCCCATATGGATTATTGATGTTGTCCCAATTAAGCTCAGACAAGACACTTACATCCCAAGAAATTTTGTGGTAATTTTGTCCCAGGTACTCACATCATATGACCATGATCCATGTCTTAGGATCCAAAAGTTAGGGGTTTGAAGACCCCTCTCACGCACCCTATGTGAGTACTGCAATAACATTGGTCAAGTCTATGATGTTAAACTGGGACCCTTGTTGGGAGCCAACCCAACCATTTTATTTCATTCTTTTAATTTTCAAAATTTTCTTTCTTTTCATTTCATAAAATTGTTTCACATAGATAGGTTGATATCTGATGTGATGCAAGAAGATCATAATGGAGTTTTCTATTGGTCCATCAAATTGTCTGCCTAGTAGTCTCATTGACAGTGCTAGGATCTTACAATCTTGCGAATTGATATGTAAGTAGGGAGCAGGTTATGTGGCCCAACGAGGATGTGTTACATTTACCAGATGAGTCCCTTTTATTTTCCATAATAAATTATATCTTTTATTTTTGATAATTCCATCCCTATCGTTTGTGAGAAGCAATGTTCCTCAAAAATAATACCCTCTATTATCTCAACTTTTATCATTAATTATTTTCTACCAAATTATCTTGATATGAATGACAATTTGTAGGATGCAACATGCAATCTTTATGGACTAGGCAGTGTATCTAGAACATGCATGGATCATAACCGTCAACTCGTTGGGTAGCCAAAAAGTCTCTATTTTGCAACTATAAAAAACAAGGCTCGGGGACTAGAATGCACAACCATCTTCCCATCAATGATTTTAAGGGCGCGTATTCCTGCCCGCTCCCCTATGAGACCCTTGTTGGGAGCCAACCCAACCATTTTATTTCATTCTTTTAATTTTCAAAATTTTCTTTCTTTTCATTTCATAAAATTGTTTCACATAGATAGGTTGATATCTGATGTGATGTAAGAAGATCATAATGGAGTTTTCTATTGGTCCATCAAATTGTCTGCCTAGTAGTCTCATTGACAGTGCTAGGATCTTACAATCTTGTGAATTGATATGTAAGTAGGGAGTAGGTTATGTGGCCCAACGAGGATGTGTTACATTTACCAGATGAGTCCCTTTTATTTTCCATAATAAATTCTATCTTTTATTTTTGATAATTCCATCCCTATCGTTTGTGAGAAGCAATGTTCCTCAGAAATAATACCCTCTATTATCTCACCTTTTATCATTAAATATTTTCTACCAAAATATCTTGATATGAATGACAATTTGTAGGATGCAACGTGCGATCTTTATGGACTAGGCAGTGTATCTAGAACATGCATGGATCATAACCGTCAACTCGTTGGGTAGCCAAAAAGTCTCTATTTTGCAACTATAAAAAACAAGGCTCGGGGACTAGAATGCACAACCATCTTCCCATCAATGATTTTAAGGGCGCGTATTCCTGCCCGCTCCCCTATGACAACATCAATGGCATCAATGACCATCAATCTCAATAGTGCACTTTCAATGTTCATGACTTGATTTTTTGATACAAAGGATATATCATGACCAAAGGACCATGAAATATAACTTTACAACTCTCTGGAGACCTACGTCCCCTGGGAAGTCCGCTTCATGCACCCAACATAGTAGTGTGGCCTACCAACACCCAACCTAGATCCAATCATCAAGTGGTTGTTCAATTAGTAGGCCATTGCCCTTAAGATATGGCACTGGCTCAATGTTGGATGTGGAGAATGGGGTGCGCGTCCATGACTAACCTTGCCTCCATAAAATGAGGAGCATGGAACTTGGTGGCCATGATGGAGCCTGGGGACGACCTCACCAATGAGAGATGGACCCACTCTTAGGGTTTTTTTTTGTGCTCTTGGACAAAGAACACCCCCATTCCTTCCATCCCCATCACCCTCAATATCAAGTCCCCTCCATCTTTAACTTCCTTCTACCCAGGGACAAGAATTTTTTTGAAGTTGGGGGTCGAGGGTGGGTGATACATCATCTCCTCCACCTCAACTCTGATCTTTCCCTTTCTCATCCTCAAACAAACTTTCTCTATCTTTGATTTGCATCTGTCTTGTTATCCATTTTAAAATTAATTTCTTCAGTGTAAGTTGTGGCCCTTACCTAGTCAGCCACTTATTTGTATGCAGGTTGAAAATATATAAGTAACAATTACTCCCTTTTCTTGATCTAACCCATACATAAAGAAAATATTAAGGAACAAACATGCCTTTAACGGATCTGACCCCGAATGACAACAATTGAGCATCCTTTCCCCTTAGGAATGATGATAAATAAGAAGACTCAAAAAGGTCAAGTCGTACGTGACCCAAATATGACTTGTAACAAAATTTGTGAACACTTATCTACCCTAAATTAACTAAATTAACTGATATAATATGATAATCAGATTCCAATGCAACAATAAAATGAAAAAGCACAAGTCAACCTCTTGTTTCCAGTTTTCTTCCATACTTTCATATCTTTTTGCCAACCACAAAAAGAAAAAAAAGAAGGAAAAAAGATCAAGTTGTATGTGCCTCGGATATGACTTGTAACAAAATTTGTGAACACTTCTCTACCCTACATTATCTGAATTAAATGATATAATATGATGATCTAATTCCAATGTAGCAATAAAATGAACAAGCACAAGTTAGCCTCTTGTTTCCAATTTTCTTCCATCCTTTCATATCTTTTCTCCAACCACAAAAAGAAAAAAGAAGAAGGAAAAAATTGCTCACTATATGCCAAACCCTAAGTTTGGTGTGGCATCCCCTCTAAAATGATATCTCCTCTTCGATGATCTTCTACAGACATGGCATAAATAAAAGAGGACATTAAACTTAGAGAAAACATGCGGTTAATGTAACTGCAACCAAATAAAAGTATTGACTCAAATAGAGGAGAAAGAAATAAAATAATTGAATCCCAAAATAAGGTTTCGAGATGAATAGAGGAGAAACCAGGGAAATTGGTTTGTGCCATGTCTTGCTCTCCCCCTTTAATCCTGAATTCATACCCAGGGGACCTGTTAAAACTCTCCCTGATATAGCCAATCAACCCTGACTTATGCTCCCTCCTACCTTGCATGGGTAGATCAAGAGTATTAATGGAGGAACAAGCCCCAATAAGGGTTTATCCAAGTGTGGCTACATGGCCTTGAAGGAAAAGGGACGCTTGATTGTGTTTGGTGAAGGGGACCACAAAGTATGCTCAGTTGGGAGAGGAATCCTAGATCCTAGAATCAATTTGTTTTCTCCTTTCAATTTTTCTTTACTCAGGACGAGGAAAGGTTCGTGTTTGGGGTAGTTTGATGAGTATATTTATACCCATCTTTGCACATAGTTTTACTTGTTTTTTAGGAGTTGTTGTATTTCTAGTTCTTAGTTTTAACCTTAGATCTACTTATAATTCTATTATCTTTCCTTTTTTGGAATTTAATGCACTTTACATACTTTTCATGTAGAACCAACCAAAAATATACCTCTTTGCCTAAAAGGATGATCAAGCCCTCATAATGCCATACCTCAAGGGAAGGAAAGCCCTGGAAGCTATCCATTATCTACTTTCCAACCACCCAGTCAAGCGATCGGCTCTGATAGTCACCTAAATTGAGCCACTCTCTACGCAGAGTGTTCCAGATCCTTCACTTATGACACATGCTCTTTGCATCCATCCTACCCCAGTTCAACTCATGCTGGTCCACCAGAGAATCAGATATGAGGTCCATGTTGAGTAATCCCCGTGAGTTCCCTGTTGGACCAAGTATGGGCCATGCAATTTGCTTCCTTCGATGACAAGTATTCAACTTTAGGGTTTCAACAGAAAGGAATGCATCTATTAAAAGAAATTCTTATCATCCATTCTAGGGTTCCTTGGTCGGTGATTAGAAGCCACATCTGTGTGGCACAAACCCCAACGATGAGTAAGGAGGTGGCAGACGTAGTGGAGAGATTGGTCTTAGCACCAAGTGCCATGGCCCCTTCTATTGTTCTACCTATCTTTCTAATGTCGTCTCTCCTATGACCAAGTAGACATTTTGGTGAGGCATGGGACTAGCCTTAACAATCTGTATTTTATTCTAGCATGTATCTGAACTCAACATGACTATTTGTAGATAAAGTATCATTATGCTTATTTCCTTGCCTTGTGAATTGATGACTTGCTTTGCATATATCTTCTAATTGTGGATGTACAAGTTGCTATAATCATGATTAGAACTTCAAAATGATCTTATTATACCCCTCAGGTGTCAACAAGGGATAGTGAGGTGAATAGGTTATGATATACTAACATGTTGAGAATGTTTGGCGGTAGGTAGGGAGTCCATTCGGAATAAACTAGGAACTTAGCTATTGAGTCAGGTAGGTTCCAAGTGAGTTTAATCCATGCAATGATTTGTATCCCGTGAGGGTGCAACTACTAAGCCTCTGTTCGGTGAACTGTTATTCAGGAGTCAAAATCTTGCTAGAATAATTACATAGGATTTAGCAAGTGAACATCATGGACTTGTCCTCTTATTATCATTTGTTTACTTCTTTAACCATTGTTTCTAATCACAACAATTTAGTTTAATAAATCAATCAATTTTATCAGTGACAGATATTACCCTTAATACTTCTAAATTTATATAACTATTTAAAAAGGTTGTCCTTTGGGTTGGATCCTTGAGTATACTGCAATTAGGATTCCATTCATGTGGAGTGGGGAATTAGTTCATAACTTTTGATCAAACCTAAGGGTTATTCCCTTATGTTTTTTATTGGTGCAAAATTTGGACCCAATCACCTAGTAAGACAAAATTATGCAAAACAAGACAATTGACTAAGAAGAAATTAAAACAAGTAACTAAGAGAGCATAAACTAGCAAGAGCAAGTAGGGTTTTAATGCAAGTTATTGAGATGTGGGCTGTCTAGGGGATGCTTCTATGTTTCTAGTTGTGGAGGTATTACATTTTTACCCCAAACAGCCCACCCTAAAGTTCGTAGCTACTCATAATACAAAAAAGAACAAAATAAGAGGTAAGAGAAGAAGAAAAACCATGGTGATCACAAAAGATCTTCTTCTCCTTCACCTCCAGCATCAAGTGAAACTCCTTCTCCCTCCTTGATGACAATATGGAATGGAATGGGTGGTGTAAGTTTCCAAAACCCTAGAAAACTAGGGTTTTGTGGTTGAGGAATGTGGAAATGAAGTGGATGTAGGTAGGAGTAGGTGGGAGCTCCTTGAATTCTCAAGGGAGAGGGAAATGAATACTATGTAGTGTAGCCTCGTGCCAAATCTACCACCTAGGTATATAGAGGTGGTATAGAAGCACTGGGTTAAGTGGGGGCAATATGGGAAAATCAATGCAAAAGTATGCCAGGGATGCTGGCCACCGCAACAATTTTGGTCACCACGACTATGGTGGATGATGTGAACATGGTCGTGGTGGGTGGCACAAGCAAGTTGGATATGGGTAAAATGACATTTTTTTGGAAAGTCAGTGGCACGAACGTGGTGGGTGAGAGGTGGTACGCTTCAGGTGGCTCACACAGCTATTTTTGCAAGAAGCGGCAATAGTCATTTCTTTGAACTGTTCATTGTGGACACTCATCAACATGGTCATGGTGAATTCCATAGATGTGGTAGCTTTGAAGTGATATGGCCATTTTTCTAGCCACGGTCATGGTGGTCAAGTTGTTGTTACATCTTGAATCTTGGATTTTTTTGTGATGTGGGGGCATTCTCCCCACGGGGGTGGCAATGTACCTGGCTGGTTTTTAGGGCCCAACTGTACTTTTTGGCACCAAAGTCTTTTACCCAGCTACTCTTTGTCTTGAATCTATTTTCTCCCATCTGTGGAAGGTTGGGAGATGGTCTAGGACTCATCCTAGGATCTATAAAGACAAGGATCCTCCCTTCTTCTACCTCTCCATCCCATTGTTCAAATGCCTAAAACACACAAAGAGCAACCATAAGAAAATTTGACATGAAACTATTTATTAGGGAAAATAACGTGTAATCTAACATGTCTAGATGTGATTGAAATGCAAAAAAAGACAAGATGAAGCCCTAAAATAGGACTGCATAAAACTTCAATTCCTTTATGCATAATTATGTGTTTGACCAATTAGGTTCATAATTATGTTGGTAGTGAATTTTAGAACAACAAAAACAAAGAGCGGTGTCTAGATACACATCATTTCCATCCAAGTGATAGGAATGAGTTGGAGAGAAACTATAATCGGTAAAAGTGATCAGTATTATTTGGATCCTATAATCCCTTTGTCACATATATCCATATAGAAATTGGGGGATGGAATGCCATCCTCTTAACTTCTAATATATATTTCTTGATTAAGAGCATACTACTGAAGATATTATGATCTCAATATCATATATTTATCACTCCTAGTTCAAGGGCAAATTCCATCTAAATCACTCAGAGTCATCCCTAAGTGTCACACTGTACCCAATCACTATTTTTTAACAACTCGTATTTCATAGCATGTTGGGCTAATGGTCAAAGCACACAAAACAACTTGTGAAAACTATAGTGACTTCAGGTCTAAGGATCACAATCCTCACTATCACATTGAGATATGACTCTTACTTGTTCCTACATGACTTCCATGTGCCAATCTCAAGGTGGGTCTATTCAGTACAACTTATTCTCTAACAAGTGCCCTTGCATCTGAGTTGATAACCAATATCATGACTACAGATACATAGTCATCACTCACTATACATGCTAGCCTTGTGTATTATTGTTGTCCTATGGTATCCACAATAATAACTGACTATGAACATAACAAGAATGTGTACTCTTATTATACATATAGTCTCATGTTCAAGTCCTCAACCCATACCATATGTCATCGATTCATATCATTCTAGGACACTATTAGGGTTACATTATCTCAATATTGAAGCAAACATAATAAGTGGAATTTTGTTTTAAAAATAATTAAATCAAGATAAAGTATCCCTATTACAATCATCAAATGATGGATATTAGGTCATACAACCAATAGTCTCCCACCAGTAGTAGAGCCAATCACTCATGAATCTAATTTTAAGTGAATTAATGTGACCATCATGCTTTTTCTATGAAAGTGCTTTTATCAGGGGATCATCAACGTTGCTTCCAGATGACACTATACAAATATTAATATCTCCTTGTTGTACAATCTCACATATGAGATGGTAATGCTTGAGTATGTTCCTGGAACAATGATGTGATCTGGGTTACTTAGATTGTATAATAGCTTCACTTTTGTCTCAGTAAATATCTAAAGCTTATTCAATGTTTGAAACCACCCCAAGTTCACTAATGAACTTCTTGATCTATAGTGCTTCCTTTGGTACACTAGATGCGATAGTACCCTCAACCTCTATTGTAGAATTAGCCACTATCTATAGCTTGGAACTCTTCCAGGTTAGAAATCCATCATTTAGGAAAAACACAATTCTTGATTGCAATCTATAACTTTATTATAAGTTTGGAATCTTGCATCAGTATAATCATGTACACCTAACTCTTCTTCACCTCCATAAATTATGAATTGATCCTTGGTTTTTGTCAAGTACTTAAGCATATTCTTCACAACTGTCAAGTGAACATCACCTGAATCTGACTGGTACCTACTCTTCATGGTCAAAGCATACAAAACATCTATGTATGTACATATCATTGAATGCATGATTTGATTCAAGTTTTGAGGCATGTGGAATCTTACCATGCATTTTGGTCTTCAACAGAGCCATGGCATTTAGATTTAGAGAGACTTATTCCATGTAAAATGAGTGTGTTTCCTCTCTTAGAATCCTTCATGCTAAACCTCTTTAGCAATTTATTAATGTATATACTTTGACTTAACCAACATGCCTTCTAGATCTATATTCGTAGTATATAGTATTCTTCTCCTAAGTCTTTCATAGAGAAGGTATTTCCCAGTCATGCTTTAACCAATGTTAAGTGGGGATATTATTTCCCATCAAGAATATGCTATCTAATTGAAATATGAGAAATATAATTGTGCACTCACTAACGTTGTTGTAAACATAAGGTTCATCTTAATTTTTAATAAGGCCAAACTATTTGAAAATTTCATAAAATTGAAGATTCCAATTTCTAGTCTTTTTGCTAAAAAAACTTCTAGATGATTGCTTCAATCCATATATTGACCTAGGTAGCTTATATACTTTATTAACTTAATTTGGTGTGGTAAAGCCTTCAAGTTGTGTGAAGTACACATGCTCTACAAGATTCCCATTAAGTAAAGTAGTTTTAGCGTCCATTTGCCAAACTTCATAGTCATGATAAGCCACAATGGCAAGCATGATATTATTAGAGTTAACCCTGGCCACTGGTGAAGAAATTTCATTATAGTCAACACCTTAAACTTGTCTGAAACCTTTTGCAACCAATATACCATTATAGGTTTGTACATTACCATCCATTTTAGTCTTCTTCTTTATGACCCATTTGCACCCTATGGGTCATACCCATTCAGGTGGATCCACCAAGGTCCATACCTTGTTGGTATACATGAACTTCATCTCAGATATCATGACTTCAAGTCATTTATTAGATTTGGCCCGTCAATAGCTTCCTTGTCGGTTGTTGGCTCATCATTTATGACCATCAAATCATCTTGTCAAGTCACAAGAAATTCATATCTCTCTGGCTCAAGATATGCCATGTTGGATCTTTTAGGTTTTTGTGTTACAATGGGGACTTGAGGTTCCACAATAGCTTGTGGTTGCTCTTCTTATTTATTCAATTTTTATTGATCTCCCATTAGTTCCTATGGAAATAAATTCCTTTTTAAGGTATACAACTTCTCTAGAAACAAACACTTTGTTTTCAGATGGAATATAGAAATACTAACCCTTTATTTTTTATGGTACCCAAAAAAGTTACTTTAATCCAATTAGGGTTCAAGCTTTCACAAAACTATTGTTTGATATAAGATTCACATATCCAAATTTTCACAAAAGACATATTGGGACGTTTTCCATTCCATATATAATATGATGTCTTTTCAATAGATTTATAAGGTACCCGGTTAAGTGTAAATGTGGAGGTTTCTAGAGTATGTCCCCAAAAGGGATTTGGAAGATCAACTAAACTCATCATATATAATACCATGTCCAATACAGTGAGAAACCTTCTTTATGATGCACCATGCATTATGTTGTGGTATTCCAAGTGGAGGCCATTGTGATACAATACCACAATCCCTCATAAGAACCTCAAACTCATGTCTTAAGTATTCACCTCCTCAATCTCATCGAAGTGTTTTAATTCTTTTGTTGAGTTGATTTTGTACTTCATTCATAACTTCCTTGAACTTTTCAAAGGATTATGATTTGTTTTTAACTAGATACACATAACAAAACCTACTGAAATCACCAGTAAAATTAATAAAGTATCAGTATGCACCTCTAGCACTTGTACTAAAGGTCTAGTTACATCAGTATGTGTGAGTCCTAATAGTCACCCTCTCTCACTATTTCTAGCAAAAGGTTCCTTTTCATCTTGCCCAATAAACAAAACTCAAATGTCTCCACTGATTCAAAATCAAATAAGTCATTATAACCATCTTTATGGAGTCTAGATATCCACTTCTAATTTATGTTCCCTAGATGACAATGTCAAAGATAAGTTTTGTTGAATTCATTGAGTTTTAACTTATTGGTATTTATGTTATATAAATTTGTATTAAGACCCAACAAATAAAGGTCATAAGACATAGGGGCACAACCATAAAAGATCTCATCTTTAAAAATAGATACATGACTATTCTTTATTAGAACTCAAAACCATTCTTGCCCAAATAAGATACATAAATAATGTTTATATTTATCATAGGAAAATAATAGACGTTCTCTAACTCTACTATAAGCCCACTGGGTAGAGATAAATAGTAGGTGCGTACATCACTAGCAACAACTCTTTCTCCATGTACAATGCGTAGTTCCACCTACCCTTTCTTCAAGGGTCTACTTCTTTTCATATCCTGCATATTAGAATATGCGAGATCCACATCGGGTATCAATTACCCATGATGATGAAGTAGATAAGTTTATTTCAATGACATATATACCTGAGGTGGAGATCTCTATCCCCTGCTTCTTGTTCTTCAAATCCTTAAGGTAAAGATGATAATTTCTTTTTCAATGTCCAGCCTGGTAAAATGGTGACAATGGCCTACCTTATCAGATCCTCCTTTTTATTTAAGTGCATAAGACTTTCGGTTATCTTTAGAATCTTTCTTAGCTTTTCCTTGCCCTTGGGATTTGATTTTCCATTCTTGACCATCATCATGGATTTGGGCTTGTCTTACATTTGCCCCTCAATAATTCTCAACATGGAAAGTAGCTCAGTTAATGTCTTATCAAAACTATTCATGTTATAGTATCATGACAAATTTCTTGTATGAATCGAAAAAATATTTTAAGAGTACATCTATGGCCAACTCTTGACCTAATGAAAATCCCAATCTTGCAAGACTTTCCACATACCCAATTAACTTGACTACATGGGGTCCAACTAGATCACCTTCATCCACTTTGCACTTAAACAATGCCTTAGAGGCATCAAAACTCTCCTTCCCTTCTAGTTCTTGATGTATTTTCTTGAGTATGTTATCGTGTCAATAATATCCATTTTCTCATCCTAATTCAGAAGCTCATGATTCTTGGAGAAAATTTCCATGCATTTAATGTCCATAGCGTCATCAAACTTCTTCTTATGAGACTTCATTTCCGCTCTAGGCACATTCGAAGTTGGTTTGTTAGGTACTAGAGTGTATAGGACATAGGGCTTACACTCATGTGTGAGAACAATTATCACCATCTTGAACCAACTATTGAAGTTAATTCTGTTAAGTTCTTCATTTTCAAGGACAGATGACAGTGGTAATGGACTGTGGGTTGTGCTGGCCATTGATCTATAACATAAAATATTTTCCATGATTCAATAAAATGATTTGAAAACTAATCTAATTTCAAAAATCTAATTTGACAAAATAAATTTGGACTTTAATAAATTATTCTCCAACTATTTTATTCAAATTAATAGCCCTCATTATTGATTCGAAAGATTACAATGAGTAATCTTATAGGAAGACAATATCCAAAATACATGAAGTTATTACCCAACAGATGTCGATGTCTATAACCTAATTATTGAGGTAGGTAACATCTACTATTTGCATCATATGCAATTATTGGATAGATGGTTGCAAAAATCCTTATCAATAATTCATCATATGAATTATATGCCATCTTTCTGCCTTTAGGTGCTTAATCTTATTAAGATCACCTATTCAAGTCCAACCCAAGGACAATATGATAAGATATGCACCCTTCTTGGTAGGCCCACATACTTAGTATCCCACACTTCTACAAGGCCATTGGTGCATCATGCTTGACATTCCCACACAAAGGCGTACAAGGTTTTTATAATTATTTCACTTGGAGGGAATATTGAAAATTGATATTATATTTAGGGTATATATATTACGTATATACTATTATATGTATCATATACTATAACAACCACCACATGTGACAAAACATGACATGAAAACTAGTACAACAACTTGAGCCAACAAGTATTGTAGAATGACCAACCAAGACATTAACACCCAATGTAACTATTATTTTTGTTTTTTGGGTTCTCTATTCTGTTGATTAGGTAAGCTGACCGGCCAATCAGAATTATCAGATCTACCCCATCAAGGTTTTCAGATTGCTCGATCAAGCAAGTTGATCCATCAATTGAAATTCCTCGATCAACATGATGGATTTCTTATCAAGGTTTTCGATCATCCAATTAGACAAGATGATCATTGATCATAAGTCCTTGATAAGAAATATCTTGTGTTTTTGTTGATCCATCACTTCGTCTTGTTCATGAACCATCCCAAGACCTTCCTCTCTAGAGTGGGCATCTGATCTTCTCCTCCTTTGCACCATGGTCCACTAATGATGATTTTACATAACTGCATATTTGAAAATTATTACATGGAGAATGATAGAGAGAGGCATGGCCTATAGCCATATACATGTTACATGTTGTTTGATTGAAATAAAAACCACAATATTACACATTTCATATCCACATAATGAAGCCTACTTTCCACATTCATACACCCACCAAACAAAATGATTTTCATGGCATCACGTGGTTTATGTAGTGTGTGTGTGTGTGTATATATATATATATATATATCATATATCATATTAGGTGATTACATGGATATAATTTGCAGAATATTCATGAAATGAACCAATGCAGTTCAAAACCCAGACCAAAATAAAAAAAATATTACAATAGTCTCTAGTACCATGTTAGGGTTTTAGGGAAGGAGTAACAATGAAATATTTAAATTTTCTTCCCAATATTTCCCATACCAACATATCCGTTGTAGCTATAAAACTCTAATATATAAAAGAACAAAATAGGTATAAGGTTAATATCATTGCACATGCTTGTTGTCCAACAACAAGATACATCTTTTGTTGGTAAAGATCTAGATCTAGTGGATTCAAATCGGATTTGGCAATTGATAGATTGAGATAGAAGAGAAAGGATCCATATTGACCTTCAAACAACAAATTTTTTTCATCTTGTAGAATGTTCTCCAAGTGTGTGTTGCCTTGGACTCTAATTTGTTCATGCATATGAGGGAGGATGTGGTGCGTCACTTTGGTCACTCTGTTGAAGAAGAAAAAACGTTGTGGATATGCTAGTCATCCCAAAATTTCCTATTTCTCCTATTCTTGGGAAAAACCTTAGGGTTTCTCTTTCTCTTGGAGAGAGAGAGGATTTCCAACTTGTCTCACAAGTTGTTCTTCAAAGATGTTGTGTCTTACCCTTAGGATGTGAATCCTTTATATAGGATCTTCATGAGATTGGGAAAAGATAATTCTAATCCATTTCCTATTCACAATCCCAAAAATAATACAATGCTGAAAATTGGACATGATTTGAGATTGACCAATCATGTTAGTCATTCAATTGATCACAACAGTCCAAATCTAGATCTGACCTAGTTTCCAATTTTAATCTTCTCCTGTGACATTATGATCACTCTATCAGTCATCCTAATCGACCTATCACATCTATAAGTTGAACATTCCTTTTGATCAATTGACAATCAATTGATCTATTGTCCCAAGATAACGGCGGCTCCCTGTCGTCTAGGGCTCTGGAGACCACGGTGGAGATCTAGGGATCCCCCTGCGTGCGGCGCTCAAGCCTGGGGGAGGGGGTCAGGCATCTTGTTGGGCCGTCACCTTCTCCCCCCGGGCCTCCTCCTCGACTTGCCTCTCTTTCCGGTCTCCTTTTGCAGGTGCCTCTCCAAGCTCCTCATCTCTCCCCCCTGGGCGGCGGCCATGCGATCTGATTGGGATTGGGTCTTCTCTTCGGTGTGTTGTTTGCAGGAGGTGGTGGCACTCTTCTCCTGGCAGATTCTTGCTCAAATCTTCCTTGAGGCTGAATCGGGTGGCTGGTGGGGGTGTCCTCGCTGGGGTTCCAGAGGAGGCGGTGGGGGTGTCCTCGCTGGGGTTCCGGAGGAGGTATGTTTCCCTCCTTTGTTTCTGCCTTGCAGGTTTTTCACTTGGGTGCTAGCTTCTGGTAGGCTATCTGCCTTGTTCCGCCGTATATCGGCGTTGCTTGTTCCTTTGAATAAGGATTGTTTCTCCTTCCTCTGTGAAGGCGGTGGTTTTTCTGGGTTTTTCCCCAGTAATTCAACCTTGGTTACGGCTAAATCTCGCTCTGGATTGATCTTATTACTCAGTTGTATGGCTTCATTTGAGTTGATATACGAGCAGAATACCATCTTGTTCCAGCCCCCCTACCACTACTTAACGCTCAAGTTGAAGGAATTCTTCAGAAAAAGCTGCTTAAGACAGCCTCAAGGAAGAAGAATCAATGCAGAAATGTCTCTCTCTCGTTCCAATATGAGTTGTAGTGCCCTTGGGTTACTGAACATGACGTTTGTATGTTTTGTTTGTATCTTTCTCCCCAATTGTAGATGTCATATGGCTAACAAGTAATGAATCGATCCATTTTCTCTCAAAAAAAAAAATTGATCTATTGTCCCAACTAATTCAATTGGCCAATCAGACAGTTTGGTCACCTGATCAGATGGTTAACCAACATGTTTATGATTCATAACCATTCTAATCATATGTTTGATTTCAAAATTCAGTTCCCTTATGCATCCTTATGTGTGTGACCTGGTAGGTTCCAAACTATGTTGGTAGTGATGTTCAAAACAACATAAGCAAAGAGAGGTGTCTAGACACACCTCATTTCTACCCAAGTAACATGAATGAGTTGAAGAGAAAATACAACTTGTAAAAGTGATCAATGTTGCCACTGTGTAATACCTTTGTCACTAATATCAAGATTGCAATCGAGGCACGGAATGTCATCCTCTGAATTTCTAACTATTCAGAGTTAAATATCATATATTGAGTCACATGAGCATGTCCATGAATTTCATAGTCTCAATTATAATGTGGCCAAGATATCACTCCTAATACATGAAAAAATCACATCTACATCAATCATAGTCATCCCAAGTGTCACAATGCACCAAATCACTACCTTTTTGGCAACTCGTACTTTAGAGCTTGTTGGGATATTAGTCAAAGAACATATAACGACTTGTGATTACTATAGTGACTTCAAGTCTAGGTATCACATTCATTACTGTCACATTGAGATTTGATTGTAACATGTCACTACATGACTTCCATGTGTCAATTTTAAGATGGGTCGAACTACTACAGAAATGGCTTATAAAGTCAATTTTAAAGGCGTCGATTGTATAAATACACCGACACCTAAAACCTAAAACGTCAGTTTAATAAAAAAACCGACATCTATCTGTGAAGGGTGACCAGACACGGGTATCGCTTTTATTCAGTGTCGGTTTCCGAATAATAAACTGACGCCTAAAATTAACTGCCAAATCCAAAATTTCGCGTGAAAAAAATTACCTCCAAAATTTGACCTATGGCGTCAGTTATTTATTAAAAAACCGACGACGAAAGGTTATTCGCGATACAGAAATTTGGCACATTTTGGTCGTCGGTTTTACTACAAGAACCGACGCTTATGGGTTTTCACGCGTTTTCCCGGGAAAATTTTCACACCCCTTTGAGCGTCAGTTTGAGAAAGAAACTGACGACTATGGTCATTAATCGAGAACAATTTTTTTAATCAGCATATGTAGATAGACGTCGGTTTTTTTTCTAGTAAAAACTGACGACTATCATTGAGAATAGGTGTTGGTGTGTTTGTAGAACCGACACCTTTAGTTTTATGTGTCAGTTATTTTTAATAATTGACGCCGATTGATAACTTAACAGCACCTGCACGAGCCCGACTCTTCCCCTTTCTCTGTTTCATTCATTGTCTCATGTTGGTACTCTAGGGTTTGGTTCGGCGATTTCTGATGATTTCTCCTCTGCCCCCACCTCTGCCGCCGTTTACTCTGACCGCGCGCTGCTCCGCTCACTTGGCTGGTCCTCTGCCCACCTCTGCCGCCGCTTGCCCTCTGCCCCCAGCTCTGACGGCCTTCTCTCCTTCTCCGGTGACCTTCTATCTTGCTCTGGAGGCCTTCTCTCCTGCTCCTGCTACTTGCTGCTACTACTCTCCCTGCCAATGCCGCCGAAGGTACCTGCTCTGCTCTTCTTCCTCCTCTTCTTCCTCTGCCCTCAAGCAGGTACCCTGCTCCGTGACCAAGCTGTGTGAAATCGCAGGTTGGCACGGTCGTGCTGGGCAGCATGGTCATGCTGCATAGCATGGCCGTGCTGCATAGCACGACCATGTTGGTTGATTTTTTGCTATATTGCTCAATTATAATCGGATAGCCTATAATGTTGTGCTACATTACTCTTCTAATATTATTCTTATATTGTTGAATTAGGTCAATGACCACTCCTGCTATTGTGCCTGAATTATGCCATGTATGTTTGTACAAAGTGAATCTTATCGCTCTAATTGTGAATTATTGCATGTTTGAAACTATTGAATTCTTGATTTATTATTTAATAATGCTCTAATTGTGAGTGATGCAATGTAAGTGAGCAAATACATGTAGTGGATATGTACTCATTCGCCTAGAAACCCATCCAAGATTTACTCATTAGGAGTAAACCTTGGATAGTCCCCAGTTTGGGACTATTCTTGAACACCTAATCTCACTTAGGATGTAAGTGTATAATGCGTATTGGGTTTTCAAGAAAATTTCAGTAGCATTTCCCCGTTTGTTCTCTAAGTACATATGTACTTGGAGAATAGTGGGGAAATGCTGCCGAAATTTTCTTGAAAACCCAATACACATTATACACTTACTAGTGAGATTAGGTATTCAAGAATGGGATAGGTGGTACACATTTATTGTATATAAGAATGACAACACATGTATTTGTTGGCCTAGAAACCCGTCCAAGATTTACTCATTAGGAGTAAATCTTGAATAGTCCCCGGTTTGGGACTGTTCTTGAACATCTAATCTCACCTAGGATGTAAGTGTATAATGTGTATTGGGTTTTTGAGAAAATTTTGGTAGCATTTCCCCGTTTGTTCTCTAAGTACATATGTACTTAGAGAACAACAGGGAAATGCTGCTGAAATTTTCTCGAAAACCCAATACACATTATACACTTACTAGTGAGATTAGGTGTTCAAGAATGGGATAGGTGGTACACATTTATTATATATAAGAATGACAACACCTGTATTTGTTGGCCTAAAGTTTTAACCATGCAAAAACTCTAATTTGTTAACCCTAGACCCTAATCTTGTTGTAATATATACTTGTTTTCTCTTTGATCATAGAATGGATAGATCATGGATGTCCATTCACAATCACTGCACCCCAGAGTTTATTTCTGGTCTTGACCAGTTTATTAGATTTTCTGAGGAACGTAGGAAACAACCTCGAGATAGGTTCTACTATCCATGTAGGCATTGCGGTAACAACTTGAAAGTCAGCACTGGTGACAAAATCAAAAGTCATGTCATGTGCAACGGGATTATACAAGGTTATACAGAATGGCACTAGCATGGAGAGATTTCAAACCTGAAACCAGTGGATGTCGATAGCAGTGCTTGTGTGGAAGAAGAAATTGCATATGATGACGTAGATGTGAATGAACCAGTTCCAGTAGACATCGTTGATGCAATGTTGGATAGTTGTGGGGTAGAGCACATCGATCCACCTCCCATTTTTAGAAACATTATGCATGATGCTGAGATATCGTTATACACAGGTTGTACTAAGTTTACGAAGCTTAGCGCTGTGTTGAGATTGTATAAGCTGAAAGCTAACAATAGATGTGACAAAAGCTTCACATCATTGTTGTCTTTGTTGAAAGAAATGCTTCCTGAAGGAAACGAGCTGCCAATCTCAACATACCAGGTAAAGAAATTGTTGTGCCCAATGGGAATGGATGCCAAGAAGATACACACATGCCCGAATGATTATGTATTATTTCAAAAGGACTATGTGGATTTGAAAGATTGTCCAAAATGTGGTGTGTCACGGTATAAATTGACGACTTCGGGGGAGTCCAAAACTGGTTCTCCTGCCAAGGTGATGTGGTATCTACCTATAATATCACAGTTTCAACACTTGTTTGCCAATCCAATAGATGCAAAGAATTTGAGGTGGCATGCAGATGTTAAGAAAAATAATGATGGGATCCTACGAAATGCGTCTGATTCCCCACAGTGGAAGAAGATTGATCTATTGTACCCTGAATTTGGTGAAGAAGTCAGGAATCTAAGACTTGGGCTTTGTATAGATGGGATGAATCCGTACGGGACATTTAGCATCCAACATAGCACTTGGCCAGTCATGTTTGTTATATACAATCTTCCTCCCTGGCTGTGTATGAAAATAAGTACGTAATGTTGTCGTTGTTGATATCGGGCCCTAAACAACCTGGAAATGACATTGATGTTTATCTTGAGCCTCTTATTGATGACTTAAAGAAACTCTGGGGTGAAGGTGTGATGACCTATGATGCTTCACGAAGAGAGACATTTCGTTTGCATGCTATGTTGTTTTGCACTATTAATGACTTTCCAGCATATGGCAATTTGTCTGGATATAGTGTCAAAGGAGCTAAAGCGTGTCCTATATGTGAAGAGAACACTGATTCAACAAGACTAAAACATGGCGGTAAGACTGTATATCTCGGTCATCGAAGGTTTCTTACAAAATTCCATCCGTATCGTAGGAAGCACTAAGCATTCAATGGATTGAATGAGGAACGGAGTGCACCTAAACCTATACCAGGGGAGGTTGTTTATGAAAGAGTAAAAGACTTTGTCAATGAATTTGGTAAGAGATCACAATGTACTATGGCCACACGGAGTGACAAATCTTTATTCAAGAAGAAGTCAATATTTTGGGATCTTCCTTATTGGAGTTCTTTGACGGTCAGGCATTGTATCGATGTCATGCACGTTGAGAAAAATGTCTGTAATAGTGTCATTGGTACTTTGTTGAATATACTAGGTAAGACTAAAGATGGGATAAAATCCAGACTAGACCTACGTGAAATGGGAATAAGGTCAGAATTAACAGAATTTCATGAAATGGGAAATCGGAGAACATACTTACCTCCTGCTTGTTACACATTGTCTAGAAAGGAGAAGAAAGCTTTTTGTGAATGTTTGGTAAATGTTAAGGTGCCAAATGGTTACTCATCCAACTACCATAGATTGGTATCAATGAAATATCTGAAGTTGATAGGTCTTAAATCTCATGATTGTCACACTCTAATGCAACAAATATAGCCTGTGGCAATTAGATCTATATTGCCGAAGCATGTAAGGTTTGCAATCACCAGACTTTGTTTTTTTTCAACAGTCTGTGCAGCAAAGTTATTGACCCTGATACTCTCGATAAATTGCAAAGAGAAGTGGTTGTTACCCTATGTCGGCTTGAGATGTATTTTCCTTTGTCGTTATTTGATATCATGGTACATCTTGTTGTCCACTTGACTAGGGAAGTGAAAATGTTGGGACCAATTTTCTTGCATTGGATGTATCCCTTTGAACGATACATGAGCATTTTTAAAAGTGATGTTCGAAACCATTATCGGCCTAAAGGGAGTATTATCGAGGGTTATGTGGCGAGAGAGGTTATGGATTTTTGCAATGACTTTCTCAGTGGTAATGACACTCCTGATAATGACAAGAATATTGATGAGCAATTTGGTAAAGGAATTTTGGGATCACGTGTGAAAGTAATCAGCCGTGACCAGTTGGAACAAGGTCACTTGTATATTTTACACAACATGGATGACGTGAACATTTATATCGAGGAACATACCAATTTCATCAAGAGACAATATCCTCGAGCCAATACAATGTGGCTTGCTAGAGAGCATAACAAGACATTTATTAAGTGGTTTGAAAATAAAGTCTTACATCAACTATCTCAAACACCAGATGATATTACTGAAACTATCAAATGCCTTGCCTTTAAACCAAAATTGACTGTTATGTCTTATGAAGGGTATGACATTAATTGATTCACATATTACACAAAGCGCTAAGATGATAAGAGTGTCGTCCAAAACAATGGGGTCACCCTTCAAGCATCAACTATGTTTTTTGCAAGTGCAAAGGATAAGAGTCCACGTGAAGCTAAAATGTCATATTACGGTGTCATTGAAGACATATGGGAGTTTGACTACATAGATTTCAGAATTCCTCTCTTTAAATGTAATTAGGTTGATAACACCAAAGGAGTTATAGTGGATGAATTGGGTTTCACTTTAGTGTACTTTGAAAAGATTGGCGAGAAGGGTGAACCATTCATATTGGCATCACATGCTAAACAAGTATTTTATATCGATGATCCTGCAAATGATAAATGGTCGGTTGTTCTTCATGGTAAAAGACAGTTCATTGAAGATCCTATAGATGAAGAATAGTACTATGATAAGTATGATGACTCCAGCCCATTCTCAGTTGGGTTGCCAACACTAGCAAATATTGAAGCTAATGATGACTTTTATGTGCACGGAGATCACAATGAAGGATTGTTAATTGATAAAAAATTGCAATATTAGAGGCATGTTTATATTTTTTTATATGTTTTATTTTTCTAAATGTGAACTTTACAATGTGAATGTGAACTTTACAATGTGAATTTTACAATGTGAATTACTTTATAATGTGAACTTTACAATGTGAATTACTTTACAATGTGAATGTGTACTTTACAATGTGAGCTTTACAATGTGAATGTGAACTTTACAATGTGAATGTGAACTTTACAATGTGAATTTTACAATGTGAATTACTTTATAATGTGAACTTTACAATGGGAATTACTTTACAATGTGAATGTGAACTTTACAATGTGAGCTTTACAATTTGAATTACTTTACAATGTGAACTTTACAATGTGAATGTGAATTTTCATATGGCTGAGCATTCTGCTGATGACCGTGCTGATGATTACCGTGAGGGTGAGGACATCAATGCACCTCCTCACAATGTAAGTTTTAAAAATATATCATATATTTATATCTATATGTCCATTTATAGTTATATCTTGTAAAAGTGTTTATTTTGTCAAATTTTAGGTTGATGATGCACATGTACCATCTGAAGCACTTGAGGCACTTGATTAGCAACACCAAAAAGTTGACAAGAGAAGGGACATCACTATGATGAAGAAGTTAATAGCACAAAAGGGCAATGGACCCAAACTTGTTGTGGATTTTGATAATGCAGGAAATGCATCTAGTGTGAATTGCAATTCATTTGTTTCATATCTTGGGTATGTTACTCGTAGCCATTGCGGTTGTAAGATAGATTCTTGGCATAAAGTTTCTAAGGAGAAGAAAGATGTAATATGGAAGGATTTATGCGTGAGTTATTATTAATTTGCAATTCTATTTTGTAGATTACCAATTTTTTGGATACTAGTTAATAGCAATTCTATTTTGCAGAGTATATTTGAATTGGATGAAAAGTTGCATCGTAAATGCGTGATGCAACTCTGTGCGAGAGTCCTAAGGAACTATAGGACAAATCTCACCTGAGAATACATAAAAGAAGCTGACAAGAGGAAGAAGACAGCCACTGAACAGTGGAACTTCCTGGACAAAGAAGAATGGGACGCGTTTGTTGCTTCAAGACAAACTGATGATTTCAAGGTATTAGGCGTCAGTCCCAATCTCATTAATATATGTTGTATTCACCTATTCAAGATTAACATTTACTGTTACTAACCAAATCATTAATGTGCATACTAACTAGGCCCTCAATGAGGCACAAAGATCAAGGCGTGCACTGAATGTGCATGACCACACAATGGGTCCAAAGGGGTATGTAGGCATTCGCCAAAGACTACAGTCTGAGGCTACTGCTCAGTCTGCTGCTACTCAGGAGTCCTCCACTATAAGTAGCACACCTCTGCCTCACCATGATGTCTGGATAGCTGGGAGGCAAAATAAGAAGATAGAAATAAGGAAGCCCGCAACTACTGAGGCGGCTGCAAAAATGGTAAAATACAACTCTTACAGCAATCGTTCGAATATTGATTATTTGTGGTGTTTACTTAATTACAAATTTTTGTTTTGGCGATTAGCGGAAGTTGCACGAGCTGAGGAAACAAGGCAAGTTCATCCCTGAGGGCACAATGGATGAATTGACAGTTGCTCTGGGTAACCCAGAGCATCCTGGACGTGTTAGGGCTGTAGGCGCTGGTGTGGGCATCAAAGCTTTTTTTGGGTCATCCCAGCACAAACATGTCCCAAAAGTGGGACTTTCACAAGAAGAGGTAACATATTTTTTCCTTGTAGATGTTACTATAAAAGAGAATTCAATAATTAGAATTTGACGTTTCTTTTATCCATGTATAGGTAGATAAGCTATTTGATAGGAAACTCAAAGAAGCAATGAAAAAGTGGCAGGCATCTCAGACTGCCACTTACCAGACAGTACCTATGGTGTCTCCTACTGCAGGCTCTACTCCTACTGCAGAGGTTGGGACTAATCTTGTAGACCCACAACCTAGCAAATCCGCTGTAAGTATTTTTATGACATAGTAACTAGTTTTTTAATTCAAGATGATATGTTTTCAAGATGATATGTAAATATGAAATTGTAGTCATTTCAAAAAGAGATGATATGTATATATGTATATAAAATTCTTTACACAAAAATTTGTAGGGGTTGAAGCCATGCCATCTAAAAGTTAATGAATATGTCATTGCAGAGGCGTCGGCTTACCCATCCCTACCAGGGGAAATGTTTCACGGGTCTCCATTACCAGCTGATTGGATTCGTGTGATCCCAGTACATATATTCCCCAAGTGGATGGATCTTCCATTGCCATATGCCCACCCAGATTGTGAAACGCTTGGTGAGGCAGAAGGCGGAGTGATATTGTGTCTAAAAGCGGATGTCCTCTTTACTGAAACTGTATGGTAAATTTACATTATGTTAAATTGTTAGTGTGTGTATATGATGTCAGTTGATATGAAATTATTACATATATATACAAGTTAAAAAGAAGACACCCACAACATCTAGGCCTCCACTTCCACCTCCTACATTACCCAGTTGGGTTCCATAGGAACTACCTGTCCTGTTAGGTCCTAACTGTAGGGGTATGGCAATATGGTTAGGCGAACATGATATAAATTGCCCTATAACTGTTTCTATAGATTCAGATGTTGCAGGTCAATCATACGAAAGCAAACTATTTATACAAGATATTTTGGAGTTGTTTCGATATGATTGGCTAAATACATTTGTGATAGAGCTATGGATAAGGTGAGATCTTCTTTATACATCCATATACCTTATGTAGGATCTGGTGATCTGATTTCTTATTTATTAATGCATGCGTAATTAATACATATTTTGCAGCTACTTAGACAAGATATGTGCAAATTTTGCATTTGAACATGTAGGATTTTTTATTCCATCTTTGATTAGTCTAGTAGCTACAGACCCTCCATCAGTTCAACAATACTGTTGTGAGGCTTTTACAATTTTTGCTCAAAATAAGAAGACAGTGATAATGGCTCCATTCAATGTAGAGTAAGTTTACTTTGCTTATTATAATTTGGACTTAAGAAAATTACATTTTTATTGTGGATTTTGAGTTATTAATTTTTAACTTTTTTACCTCGAGTGGTATGCATTGGGAGTTACTGGTTATTGTCCCCGAGACGTTCACTGTCTATTATCTAGATCTTAAGGGGAGTAAATTGAATACAAAATATGGACACATATTGAAAATGGCATTATTCCGGTGAGAAATATTTCATTTTCATATCCATTAACATATGTTATTACATTACTATTTAATTATTCAATGTACTGTGTTACATTAACATGTAGGGGTTTTGATGAGTTCAAAAAGGCTGGAGGAAAGGTCCCCACGAAAAAGAACCAGCTAATAATTTGGAAGAATGTGAAAGTAAGTTCCCGACTGCAATATATGTATATATTATGTATGTGAACATTGCTTAATTAGTTGTATTTTTTAATATTTTGTATGTTTGAATTTATAGTGTGCTACATAAGACAACGGATGGGCATGTGGATACTATGTGATGTGATTTATGCACATGATTATCAAATATGCCGCAATGGACATCGATTGTATTGCTGAGGTATTATATAGTCTCATTAGATAATATGAAATATATCAATCTTATTTATAGCTCATTAATTATATATATGCATCATTCTCTTTACAGGTGTTTAAAACTGACCACACTACATGAACGACCTTACCAGATGTACATGCTCCCTATACGACGGGAGAATTAAATGAAGTAAGAGAAGAATGGGCAACAGCCATACAAATAGTGGGGGTTTTAAGATATAATTGGGATGTTGATAGCGAATAATGACTAAAGAATGATATTTTGTTAATGAATTTCTGAATTATAATATATGTGTGAATGTTTCTACATGTCTGCATGTTTTTACATGTGTCTGAGTGAAAATGAATGAAACTGTTGGTTGCTATATGAATGTTTCTACATGTGTGAATGTGAAAATGAATGGAACTACATATTGCTAGCTACATGAATGTTTCTAAATGTGTGAAAATTAAATGGAACTGCATGTTGCATTACTAAATGTGTGAATATTTTTGTTATTAATTTTGCAGGTTTGTGGCCTGTTGTTGGCTGATATCAATGGATGTTGTAAAACCTATAGTTCATAACTGAACTGTAGGTTTCTCATCCTGCGACCAGCCATACAGCAGGTCTGCAGACTGACAGAAAAAAAATAAAAAATAGGCATCAGTTATTTGTATAAAACCTACGCCACATCGTTACAGTGTCAGTTTCTAACAGTAACCGACGTCTATTTCCTTAACACCACGGTCGTGCTGGCCAGCACGGCAGTGTTGGGAGTGCACGACCGTGGTAGTAGACCAGACACCACGGCCGTGCTGGCCAGCACGGCAGTGTTGGGAGTTATATGACGTCAGTTTCTTATCTAATAACCGACGCTGATAGTGCTCAAGATGGCACCCTTCTGTGACGTGAAGGTATATGGCGTCGGTTTCTTATCTAATAACTGACGCCTATAGTGCCCTGCTGGTGCGTTTTTGGGGGCGCGCAAAGGGTTTTGGCATCGATTTTTGAACCGACGCGTAACGGCTGGGCTTTTAGCGTCGCCCACATAGGTGTCGCTTAGAAACCGACACTAAAGGCCTTAAATAACCGACACTAAAGGTCTATTATGTACAACTTGTTCTCTAGCAAGCACCTATGCATTTGAATGAATATTTGATACCATGACTAAAGAGACATACTCATCAGTCATCGTACATGCTAGCCTTGAGTGTTATTGTTTTCATATAGTATCCAATATAATATTTGACTAGGAACATAACAAGAATGAGTGCTCTTATTATACAAATGATCTAATGTTCAGGTCCTCAACCCAAACCATATGGAATCGAGTCATATCATTTATAGGGCACTATTAGGTTTATCATTATCTCAAACTTACAACAAACATAATAAATGTAATTTACTTTTATTAGTAATCAAATCAAGTGCAATTTATCCCTATTAGAATCATCACATTATGTCACTCAAGGAATACAACCAAAGAAAAGTACATAACATTAAGAAGCAACTTGATGAATCATACTCGGAGGCATATGATCACTAACATGATATGCTCAGGAAGTATCCTCACCATCACATTGTCCTTTCTTACTAAGAGAAAATTTTCAATTATGGTGCACATAAGGATGAGAGTGCTACACTAGACAACTTAAAAAACTGAAACAAACATAATAAATGTAATTTTGTTTTATTTATAATAAAATCAAGTACATTGCATCTCTATCACAATCATCACATGATTTCTCGTAAGGCATACAACCAATAGAAAGTGCATAACATCAAAAAGAAACTTGATGAATCATACTTATAGGCATGGTATCACTAACATGATATGCTCAGGAAGTATCCTCACCATCGCATTGACTTTTTGACTAAGAGAAAATTTTCAATTATGGTGCATATAAGGGTGAGAGTACTACACTTGAGAACTTAGGTGCTAGGTTTTTCTTAAACAATATAACCAAGATGTGAAAGAGATCATAAAGAATATGGATAGAAAATAGTTCTTGGGACAATGATTGTGGTAATATAGGGGCATCTAGGAGTTCTATTGAAGCACAAAATGTGAAGGAGCTCAAGTCAAAGATGATCCAACTCAAAAAATAACTAGGAGCAATGAAATTTAACCCATATGGGGGTGAAGAGGAAGAATTCATGTATAGCATAACCCACTAACTAGAGGAATTCTCAATATCCATGTTGCAACAATCCAAAGTTCTCATGAAGGGACCCAAACCATTTCTAGCATGACCCATCTCAGGTGTATCAACCTACACAACCACCACATAAACAAAATCATTAAGAGAGAGAGGTTGAAGTTGTTTGGATAGACTAGAAGACTTGTTTCAAAAATTTATGACAAGAAGTGAGTCATATTTCTACCAATATCACAAGGAACAACATAACTAGGGATCTCAGAAGAAACTTGGAGACACTCATCTCCTAGTTGGCACCTGATATGTTTGACTTGAAAAATCCAAGGCAATAGGGAACCCCCAGACAATACCTATAGTCCACCAAACAACTAGCAGTCCAACAAAGTTACACTTCATAGTGGCAAAATAATAGAATAGGAAAATACAATGGGAAGGATGATAAAAAATTACATGAGTCTCCATTAGATGTTCTTGATATGATTACAAAATACGAAGTGGTACATCTTGAGTAGACACTTAAACAAGTATAAAAAGAGGTAGTTCTTGATGGAAGTTTCTAGCGAGGAAAATCTCCAAAGACTCACACAAACCACCTCACAAACATGGGCTAGTAGTTGACACAACTTAAGTGTGCATTCCAAACACAAGCATGCATTTCAGAGTAGTAAAGGAAATCAAATAGGTGCAAATGTCAATCTCAAGGAATTGGGACTCACTATAGACGGCTACAAACTAAAATAGATAAACTAGGCCTAAGTAGAAATGTTGGTTGATTGATTAAACTAAGATATGGAATTAAATTGCAAATAAGTAAAGTGGATTGAATATCATATTAATGATGTCTTTAGGATACTCATTTCACCATAGATTAACTTAAAATCCGACAATCTTATTCCTCATACAAGAGATAACTTATTCTTTTTTTGTTCTCCATTCTTTTCCTCCATTCTCCTTTTACTTACTTTTTATTTTGCTTTTATTTATTGGGCATACATAATTTTTGTGTAAACTAAGGGTTTTCATGGACTTTAAGGAGTAAGGATTATGTAAAACATTCTTTCTTCCTATATTCAGAAAAGATATGCAAGATATATACTTACCTTTATGAATCATGTGATGCATAATGCAAACTATATGAAATTGTTATCCAAGATAACCTATATGAATGAGCTATTTATGCAATTATGTTCTGATTTTTCTATTGAAAAGTTGAATTACATGATACCTATCATGATGAGATGCAATCAATGACGAAAAATGGCTTGAATCATGTATGAATTTATTGTGATGATGAAATGAAATGGAGGTGTATGAGATCAAGGGACTTAGAGACACACTCTTCCTAACCATGATATGTCTCTCTTCTTTTAACTCATGTGTCAAGGTGATATAAAATTTATTCTTGAATTAAAAGAAAAGGCCACACATTTGATTGGTCAGATTAGACTCAAACACTATCTTCATTTAGAAGTGAATGGTAGAATTAGGTGCTAAGTTCTCCACAAATGTCTCAAGATTGACTAATCCATCCAATTTTGAAGTAGTATACTCTTAAACAAGCATATTTAAAATTTGGGGAAAGTGTGCATAGATACCATTACTTCAATTGACACACATGAACATTTTACTTATAAATCCACTTTTACACTAGATAGATGTGGATTACATGCAACAAAATGAAAATTGAATGAAAGAAAACATGAGCTAACTAAGATGCAAAAGAAAACTAAGATGCAAACTAAGACAAAAAATGAAAGTAAGATTGAAAGAAACAAAATAGGATGAATGCAATATAAATTGTGTTCCACGTCCCTCCTAAGATTGAATTTGACAATGTTCGCATTATAAAAAAAAACTCATATATGGAATGAGTGTACCACATGATAGGATCTAGGTGGGTAGATTTGTTTTGGCACTTCTATGTTTATCTTCATTTTTTATATAACATGCCTCTTCTACAAACCATCTAACAATGCCTCAATATTTGGGTTTGTTTCTTGAATACCCTCATGCGGGATATAACCCTTAGATTCATGCAATTTTGGTGATACCAATTGTGCAAAAGTTTGAATGGAGGTAGGATCTCATGACTACTCTATCAAATGTGACTTATCATCCCTTATCCCTATTTATGTGGCTTCGAGTAGTGTGTCGCTGCTATTAAGATTTTACAATGCACCATGCATGGATGTTTTAGTAAGCCTATAAAATGATGGTACTGATAGTGATGTCGGTGCCACTGAAATTCTCCTTTAGAAACATATTTATATGTCATCATAGTATCAATGCTAGGACTGACATGTTGGTGCCATTGAGATTGTATAGTAAGTCTACATCAAAGGAATCAATAATCTGAAAATTTGTGTTAGTGGTACCGACAAGGGGTTGGTGCCAACAATTTTATCTTATACATTCATTGAAATTCTTGTGCCCCTAAGTCTGAGTTGATGCCACCAATATGGGGGTCGGTGGTACTAAATTTTTCCTATTCCTTCACATTGAACTCACTCATAAAAATCACTGAGTTGCATCAAAGTTACTTAACAACTACAAATATGAAGATGCAAAAATAAAACACAAATAGGAAAAACATGTTGGATTCCACCCAACAAATACTCTTATTTAGAGTCATAGGCTTGACTTGGTCACTAAGAATCAATTGATGGGTATTCACCTATGATCATTGATAACATCCAACTTTTTGTATGTTAAGTGCTTGTTTTACCTTCATATCACCAACTTCACACACTTTATCCTTATAAATCTTTTTTGTTTTGACATTTCTAAAATTACTACCCTAGTTACCCTTTTTAAACCCTTTTCTTACAAACTCCACTTGCGATCCAACTTTGCCAAGCCGGTTTCATATGGAACCACAAAACTTTGTGCCCACTAGGTTTGTGATTTGTAGTCCCCAACATAGTTTTATCCTAGTACCCAGTGACATTGCAACCTTCAACCCCTAATGAGGTTTAAAATCTTAGTCCCCAAAGGATATCCAAACTCTAGTGCCTGATAGATTGACCAATCTCAATGTCCAATAGGATTTCAATCACTACTAACCAATAAGATAATAATATCTAGTTCCCGATGGTCCATCTTCACCCTCACGACCCATCGTTTGACAAAGAGGCATGTCGACAAAGCTACAACCTCCACACCCTACAACTATAAATACCTGACCAAATCCATCATTGAACGGGTTGCTTACACTCATCTATGTTAAGGGGCTATTTATCTATGCACAACCAAGAATATCATTGACCAACACTTCATCAACTTTCTTTGCAATGCCATTGAATTTCTGCAATTCCATCTTCAGTTCATCTCCATCCATGCCAACTATCATTCATCGATGAAGGCAATCTAACCTCTATCATCATCGACATCTGGCCTTCATTTTCTCTTCATCTATGGAGAAAAAAGTAAGAGAGAGAAGGAGAATGTGAGGAAGGAGACACCCAATATTGTATTAGATGTCATCTCTCCTCAATCGAGTCAACCTCTTCATCAAGTAGAAGATTGTTGTTCCATCAAGCTTTGCCTACCTTCTCTACGATGTCCATGGCTAAACATCCCTTCTCTTCCCCCTTGCTCTTATAATGAAGAGCAAGTAATCCATCTCACAGGGGTGTGGAGACTAGCCCATCTACCCATTCTTGCATGTGTATTACTAAATTCTCTGTGGCTTGTATATATAACTTTTCCAACTCTAAGTTAATCCATTCATGCATGTTTTTTGGATTGATCACCTACTTTAAATGATTTCTTATATTCCTTTGTTGTGGAAACTTCTAATCTTAGGTTTCAGATATCAATTAACTTGGTTGATGCCTTGACGATAAATTTTCAAAGGATATCCCCAAAGAAGTAAGTATATGACCCATGAGTAACAAGACATCGAGCTTGGAGAGGCACTTACACGATATCCACACCTAACGGGTGGATACCAATTTTCCTCCATTTGGACGATTATATTTATCTTGGACATGTTATGGATATGCTTGAGAATGTAGCGATGGTGAAGCTCAACATCATCCTAGTGACCCTCATCATCAATCTAAACTAAGTTTTATTCTTTCACTTTTATCTTCCTTGCAATTAATTTAAATCAATCCAAATCAATCTTGGTTCTAAATATTAGTCTTGGTTCTACTACATTCAAAATAGAGGATTCTTAAAAGAATCGTCTCTTGGGATTTGATCTTTAACTATACTGTGATAAGATCTATCCACTTGCATGTGGTATTATTGCATGTTGTTTTGGTAAAACCTTAGGGATTTCAACCCTTAGGTGAATTTTTAGTGTAGTAAAACCACATCAAGTTCTGGCGTCATGCAACAAAATTTTCTAGCTAACTCTAGTTCTATTAAGACTAATGTAGGATATTACTTTTCCCATTAATACTATTGAAATTACTCCTGAAATCGATTACTCTCCATCCAACTAACTCGTGAATATCTTTCCATCTTAGGTACCTCAAAACTACTGCATGTGCTACTTTAATGATATCAAAGTTGCATCAAACTTTGATCTCAAAATAGAACAGAACTTTCTTCATCATAGCCAAGAGAATAAATACAAAACGGTTAAGAAGGAACATAACTGAAGGGTGAATCTAACCATAGGAACACAGAGATAGAGGCTTATTTAAGAAGCCCATGTTATTATTGAAGAAGAAATCTATGTGACCCAAGATGTAGCATAAGAGTCTAATAGACAGAAGGGACTTAGGGACCTATAAATCCCTAAGGACATCGATGTTGACCAACCAATGCAACCACCTCCCATTGATGCCCCTAACTTTGAAATTAGGGCCCACTGGATCACTATCATTCAAAATAGTCCCTTCATGGGAAAACAAGGTGAGGAATATTAAGAGCACATCTTGAAGTTTGTTGATATGTGTGTCATGATGAAGTAGAATGGGGCCTCTGATGATGCTATTAGAATCCATATTTCCAAATATTCTCTTGCGGATAGGGCAAGGAGTTGGTACAATGCCTTGTCTGGTGATCCTATCACTACATGGGACCAAATCCAAAACAAATTCCTTGAGAAGTTTTATCCTCCATCCCTTTCATACACCATCATAGGTCAAATGACCTTATTCACCAATGTCTAGGGAAAAACTCTGGCAGAACCATGGGAGAGATACAATGAGCTCCTCTACAAGTGTCCAAACCATGGTATTTCTGAAAATCAACTTATTGAATTCTTATATAGAGGAGTGGAAGACGATATCAAAAAGTTTCTGGACTCCTCATCTGGAGGAAACTTCATGAATCAAAGTTATGATAGTGCGTGAAAGGTAGTGGTCGTTGGAGACAAAACTCAATACAACTTAGGTTGATATGTAGGAAAAGGAGTGTTTGAAGGTAGATATGGTAGAAAGAAACCCTAAGTTAAAGTCTATTGTAGAATCTATAAAGTTACTAGCACTCAAACAAGATAGTCTCGAGTCATCTTCAATGCCCATGAGAGAAGGAATACAAACTCACCATCACATGAACAACCACCACAAGTCAAGGTGGTAATACAATTTTATGAAGCATGCAAGGGAACTGACCACTCCACCCTGGGGTGCAATATTCTTTTCAATGTTGTCACGAGCAACACTACAACACTAGGAGACAAAACTGAGATGGAAGATCTAAACACTATCAATACTATTCCCGGTCAAAGAAACTATAATCCCAATCGAACTAGAAACCATCTTGGTTTTCAATATGTTAACGCCTCAGGAGAAGAAAACTCCCAACAACTAGTGGAAGATGAAAATCAACAATTATGCTTCTGGATTCCAAGTTAATCAGCAACAAAACTTCAAAAATAAAAGAAACCATAGGGGAAATTTCCAAAATAGGAACTATGTTCAATACCCAAACCCCAATCAAGCTTCACAACAAAAAAAAATAATAGCATCAACATCCACAACAAGTAAATCCTCCTACAACCAATGACAAACTCTCTTCCATTCAGAAAATGCTATTGTTCCAACAAACTATGATTGAGAACCAACAAGATCACCAAAAAGCCATTGAATCCCAACTAGCTTAACTATCTAAAACTCTTCACCCACCCGCATGAGCATTTGTAGGACAACCCAAAGATAATGCCAAGCATCAGGGACAATTGAAAGTTGTTGCCACTTGATCAAGGAAGGTCTTCACAAAAACACCACAAAAGTTCTTATAGGTAACAAAGATGAAGATGACTTTTTGATTATTCAAGACTGTGAAGTACCCAAGATGAACCCTGACAAAGAATCTCAAGGCATTATAGCTTCTAGTAAAGGACAAGGATTGACACCCGCTTCATGAAGTTTAAGGGAGTGATAAAGAAACTTCATGTAGATATTTTCTTACTAGAAGCACTGGTAGAAATACATGCTCAGTGAAAATATTTGAAAATTCTCCTCATCGAAAGTATATAATTGAGGAGTATGATACAATGAAGCTAGCCAGAACAATGTTTGATATAATTCAAAGCAACATGCCAAACAAGCAGAAGGACCCAAGATCCTTAGAGATCTCTTACCATATCAGTGACTCCACATGCAAGAAAGGGTTAGCTAAACTTGGAGCCAACATCTCGATCATGCCCTACAATCTCTATAGAAGATTGGGATTCACATATCTTCTTTCGATTGGCAGGATAATATAGCTTGCCAACTCCTCATTAACACTCATGGCAGGGATTATTGAGGGTGTCCCAGTCATGGTGGATAAGGACTCCTATCTTCCATGTGGTTTTGTCATCATTGACATAAAAGAATACCTCAGATATCCTCTCTAGCCATAGTAAGAGCATTTATTGACGTAGAGGTAGGAACCTTACTCCTGAGATTGGAAAATAAATTCATGAGTTCAGAGCTTTTGAAAACATGATAAGACAAAAGCATACAAGAGGAAGACTTGTTTATATTGCATAGATAAGATGTCACTCCTCACTCAAGAAAAACCCAAATCTGGTGACCCACTAGAGAATTCTCTTACTAATCCTAGTGCCCTTGAATCTATTAACAAGAGAGTAAAGCAATGTGTACTTCCCCTTGACTTAGTAGGGGAAGATCTGGAATCTAAATTTGAAGAACTTAAGGCTGTCTACCTTACCTAAGATCTAGAGGTAACATTAAAAACCCCAGATATGAAACCCCTACCTAAAGGACTAAAATACATCTTCTTGGATGATTTAAAAAATTGTCTAGTAATAATCAATTATGATCTAATACCCAATAAGGAAGAAAAGTTGCTAACCAAACTAAAACTAAGGAAAAAGATATAGGCTACAAGATGAGTGACCTCACCAGGATCAACCAAACAATGTGTATACACATGATCACCATGGTCGAAGACCACAAGACAACCATAGAACATCAACACAAATTGAACATGAACATGAAGGAGGTAGTTTGCCTTAATGTTGTCAAGATGCTCACTTCTAGGATCATCTACCCTTACTCCAACTCACTGTGGGTGAGTTCGGTCCAAGTTGTTCCCAAGAAGAAAGGAACCACCGTGGTACACAACAAAAATAATGAGCTCATCCCTACATGCACTATCACCAGGTGGTGTATGTGCATTGATTATAGGAAACTAAATAAAGCTACATGCAAATACCACATTCCCCTACCTTGCCTCAATCAAATCCTAGAGCATGGATCACCAAGAATATTTCTACTATCTTGATGGTAACTCTAGGTTCTATCAAATACCGGTCCATCTAGATGATCAGGAGAAGACACATTTGACCTGCCTTTTTAGAACCTATACTTTTAGAAGAATGTTGTTTGGTCTCTGCAATGCGCCACCCACATTCCAACTTTGCATGACAACATCTTTGTTGGCCAAACCAAAACCATCATGGAAGTCTTTATGGATGATTTCTCCATCTATGGTGATTCATTCGATTCATTCCTGACATACCTCTCTCTAGTTCTCAAACATCGTGAGGAGTACACTTGGTGCTAAATTGGGGAAAATGCTTTTTCTTTATGAAAGAAGGAACAAAACTTGGACATAGAGTTAGCAACCACGAGTACAAAGTACACAAAGAAAAAATCAAAGTGATTGTGAAGATTAGGCCCCCAACCTAAGTAAGAGAGATCAGAGCCTTACTTGGTCGTGTTGGTTTCGATAGAAGGTTTATTAAAGATTTTTTTAAAATAGTTAAGCCAATGACCAACCTTCTGGTCGAGGATGTTGAATTCTTTTTTATGAAGAATTTATGAAGAGTTTCAACAATTTGAAGATAGCTCTCACTACAAATCCCATTATTTGGATGCTAGACTAATCTCAACCCTTTTGAAATTATGTGTGACACCAATATGTAGTGGGAATGGTTATATTTCAACACATAGAAAATAAATATCATGTTATCTATTATGCATTAAGAACTCTTGATAAATCCTAAAGGAAGTACACAACTACATAAAAGGAGCTCCTGGTTGTGGTGTATGCTTTTGAAAAATTTAGTTAATACCTGATAGGGTCAAGGGTCATGTTTTCCATGAATCATTTTGCAATCCATTACCTGATGGCAAAGTAAGACGTGAATCCAAGATTTATTAGATGGACTCTCCTCTTATAGGAGTTCAACTTAGAGATACAAGATAAGAATGGCACTAAAAATGTCATTACTGATCACTTAATTCACATTCACTCGCCTGATATAGACATTGTACCCATCAATGATTTGATTCTAGAAAATCAACTCATGAAGGCTACAACAATTATTCCTTGGTATGCATTTTTTCAATTATCTCACAACAGACATTATACTCCCAGAATGCATGTACACTGAGAAAAAGAAGTTTATGCATGAATTCAAATAGTACCATTTGGATGAACTTTACCTGTTCAAACTATGTGCTAATGGCTTGTATCACTGATATATTCCGTAAGAGTAAGCCCCTCTTGTTATAGAACAATGCCACTCTGGCCCAGCTAGGGGCAACATGAGTTTGAAGAAAATTGAGGTAAAGATCCTACAATGTCAATTTTTCTAGTCAACTATATCCAAGGATGTTTAAAATTCATCTTATCTTGTGATAAATTCCAATGGTTTTGAAATATTACCAAGAGAGATCAAATTCCCTTTAAACTCTAGAAAGAAGTCGAAATTTTTGATGTGTGGGGGTGTAGACTACATGGGCCCATTCCCTTCTTCATATAGATTTTACTACATCCTGGTAGCATTGTATCATGTTTCCAAGTGGGTAGAATCTATACCCACCTTGACTAACGTCTCTAAGCATGTCATCAAGTTATTTAGAGATATTATGTTACCCCTCTTTGGAGTTCCTCATACTATCATATATGATGGAGGTTCCCACTTTCTTGAGCTAGGCTTCAAAGCGCTTTTGAGGAAATATGACATGTGTCATAAAGTTGCTTCCCCTTACCACCCACAAATGAGCGGTCAAGTGGAAGTATCAAACCACCAAATCAGGTTCATATTAGAGAAAACTATTGTCCACAACCTAAAAGATTGGTCCAGCAAAATCAATGATGCTCTATGGGCCTAAAAACATCTTTAAAGATCCCCTTAGGCACCACATCCTTCAGGCTGATCTATGAGAAGTCTTGTCACCTAATTGTAGAATTGGAAAAAAAATCCTAGTGGGCGATTAAGCATCTAAACTTTCATAGAAGAAGACCAACCAAAATAGACTCCTCCAACTAGAGGATCTAGAAGAACTCAGATGATCACATACAAGAACAAGCACATCTATAAGGGGAGAGAGAAGTTATGGAATGATGCTCATCTAAAAGGGAAAAGACATTAAAGTTGGAGATCAAGTTCTACTTTTCAACTCAAGGATGAGACTTTTCCTAGATGAGCTCCGTTCTAGCTGTTCTGGACCCTACATCATTAAAGACATCTACTTGCATGGTGCATACATCTTATGGAGTGACAAGTCTGGTGAGTTTGTAGAAAATGGTCAATGCCTAAAGAGATACTTCACAATGGATGATATGAGCATCGACACATGTCTCAGTCTCTCTAAACTCACATCTCCTCCTGAAGATTGAAAGTAACCTATCAATCAAATGACGTTAAACACAAGCACTTATCAGGAGGAAACGTAGATTCTATCTTTTGTTTTATTATAATATATTTTACTCTAAACCTTAATTGAAATACTTTTTATTCCAGTAGAGAGAACAGAGTGAGATGTAATTTAAAGTTTTTATGTTCCCGCACTTTTTGAGAATTGTCAGATAGAAGAAACATTGTTGAAGAGAATGCAATACCCAGTGGCTAAACCAGCATGAATATGTTGGGTTTTAGAGGAGGCAGAGAAGGCAGCGGAAACAAAAAAAATTCTCCCCCAAACCTAGCACGAGGAAACACGTCAATGTCTATATAATAGGAAAGGATGGTTTGTGGAATCATACCTTGTCCCGAGGCCTGCTCGGAGACAATACCTCACGCTATGCGCGGTCTTCAACTCCGATCTTGGATGGCGTCTATGCAGCTCCTGGTCACACCGGGACTGAAGACTCCTTCTCCTACCGGACTATCGGATGACAGTTGTCCCCTTGAGCGGCAGTGTCCTCCCGCCTCTATAGTAGTCCACACGGACCACCTGGAACTCCACACTCCTTGTCCCACAAGGAAGTGGAAGGAGTCACACCCTCCTATTGACATACTAGTCGCCAAAACACTCTCCTACCTCCAGTTGCAACTGCAGTTGTCCTTCCCTTGCTGCACCTCCCTTTTGCGGGAAGCACTTGCTCGGGCTCTCTCTCGGTTACCAAAACCAAAGAGAATGACAACTTTGCAGAGCAACTGGTTATGCTGAGTTGTACTTTGAGAAGCCCCCAATACCCCTATATATATAGGAGGGTCATGGGACAGGGTTCTCTATCCCGGGAAATACGGGACTAAATGCAGGAGTAGAAGGGTTCGAGATTTTCCACAAAAGCAACCAACTCGCAACCTGAACCGATCGGTTCACAAGTGAACCGGTCGGTTGGAACACCAACCGATCGGTTGGGACCCATGAGCCGATCGGTTCACTTCTGAACTGGTCGGTTCGTGGTCCTGATCAGTTCCCGATTGACTTTCCTTCTTTTGTTTCTAATTGGTATCGAATACCAATCCTTGTTCCAATCAAATTGGGCAAGTGAAACGCAAGGAAAATTCTCACCGACCTGAATTTCCCAACTTGCTCGGTTGCACCAGTTGAACCGATCGGTTCAACACTTGAACCGCTCATTTCACTCTGTACATGAGCCGATCAACTCAAAACATGAGCCGACTGGTTCAGCAACCTCAGCCGACTGGTTCAACACATGAGCCGATCGGTTGGGAGTACAGGTTGTTCAAAATCAGTCAATTGCGATTTCAATCAATCCGATACTCCAATCAATGCGTCCAATACCTTGAACCAAATGATATTGAGCTATCGACTGATTGAGTGTTTAATTGAACTAATAAACTCCTTTAGTAATCAATCTAAACATTGCTTTGTGGACAAAACTCCTCTTCCAGGTTAAATCCTATGTGTGTGACCCTGCAGGTCCATTTCACGTTGGCAGTGAAAGTCCATAACACTTATGACTTCACAAGAAAAGAGCGGTGACTAGTCACACATCATTGCTACCCAAGTGAAAGTAGAAAGTTGGAGAACAACTTTCATCCTACAATCCATGAATGGTGTTACAGCGAATGTATAATTCCTTTGTCAATGATATCCTGAATGAACTCGAGGCATGGAACATTCATCCTGTCAACGTTCATTCACTTTCTTGATCTCAGAGTAGATTGAACGAGATATGTATGACATCAATATCACATACTGATTCACACATGCGTGCGCATGCCTATCTCAATCCTACTCATCAAGTGGCCTTGGATATCAAACTCCCTCAGGAGGGACAAATCCCATATCTATCACTCACCCCTCAAAAGCCCCATGTGTCAAAGCCACCCAATCATCACCTTTATAACAACCCATGTTTCAGGACTGCGTTTGATGATGTCAAAGTGTGCCCAACGACATGTGTTGAGTGTAGTGATTTCAGGTCTAAGAATCACACTCCCCACCATCACTATGAGTACTGACTGTGACTACCATCTCATGGTTCCATGTGTCAAACTCATGGTGGGTATGTCCGATATACTTGTTCTCTAACAAGTACCTATGTGTTTGGTTTGATATCTCTATATCATGACTAATGAGATTCTGTCATCAACTAACACCACAATCTAGTCTTGTGTGTCATTGCTGTCTATCTATCTTCCACAATGACATCCGACTAGGGACATAACAAGAATGTACAAACTCTTAGCATATGTATGATCTCATCGTTCAGGTCCTCAACCTAAAAGCATACGTCATTGAGTACTGTCATTCTCTAGACATTCAATCTATTCTATCACTATCTCATATGACTGAACCAGAAAGAATTGGAAGCTTGCTTTTGATGTTTATCAAATCAATCTTAATGTATCCCACCAATCATCCCATGATTGGGTCTCAGGGCATACATACCAACAGACTCCCACTTGCACTGCGAGCCAATCACCCTTGAATCATATTCATAGTGATCTTCAAACATGTCCCACATGTTACTGTGCTCTAGTGCCAAGATAGTGAGTAATGGCAACACCTTGCCAAAGTCAGTGTAATTGCATGTCTCTCATCTCTTCATTGTACGTCACACGTATGAGATGGAGTTGTCGTAATATGCGATCTAGTATTGCTTGCTAACCTTTAGCCACATTGCATGATCAAGGATTCCAGACTTGTCATCAATGAGCGGAATGTCTTATAAGTTTATCTCATGAACTTCCAGATCCATATAGTATCTACTGCTGTTCTCTAACGCATAGATACTCGACATTTCCTTTTAAATGGTTTTATTGGAACGCTTCCAATTATCAACAAACTTTCACTTTTATATATATCCTATATATATGTTTTGCGATCAATTTGCTGTCCTTTCGGAAGTTCGCATCAATGTAACTCTTTACATCGAACTCTTCCTTATCTCCATAGAACTAGTACTTCCCAAGTACTTATCAAGTTCTCATGGTATTCCAGTAACCCTTATTGGAAGTAGACAGACATCCACTTGTCATGTCCCACATACGAGTTATCAGGATGAGCACATCATATTGCCATGTCCTACATGCAAAATGATGAATGCACGTTATTCTTGTCATGTCATACATGCAAGATAATGGGATGATTACATACATGATAGATCATATCTATTCTTAGTGTTCATATTCTTCATAAGAATTGGACACTTTTGTCTTGGGATACTAACTCCATGAAACATGGACAAGTTTTCTCCCACTGAAACTGTGTATACTGAACCCTTCAGTACAGATTGCCAATGTATGCTTTCTCTTTTCAGGTCAAGAGGTTTTCGAGAACTATCTCTATAGATCTCTATTCCTATCACATAGGAAACATCTCTATCTTCCTTAAAGATAATTTCCACTTTTGGATTTCCATTCTAGAACATTTCCATTTCACATCAACATGTGGAATGTGAACACGCTCCCACTAAATCACATATCCCTTCTTTATCTTTGACATATCAGTCAAACCCTTTGACTATATCATCAAAGTAAAGATCCAATTTTGAGTTGCTTGTACTCAATCAATCACATTGATTAGTCCATTGTAACTTATAGACTTCATTTGCATTAGTGGATTCATAAACCTTATAGGTTGTGTCACGTACACATCCTTATATTATTCCTCATAGGAATGCGGTTTTAGTATCCATATGCCAAATGTCTCAGTCATTAAGTTGCAATCAACAAGCATCATCCTTCTCAAATGTCATCCATGTGTCTTAACACTTAAGACTCATTTGCACTTATGGATATGACCCAATGAGTGCTACCATCAAGGTCATACCTTATGGTTCACATGGAAGTCATTTAGGATGTAATGGTCTTATACCATAACTCAAAATTTGGTTCCTCATATTCATCTAGATAGTTGACTCATCACATGAACAACTTATCACATAGATAATTGAGGTGTATCTATTAAAGATATAAGAACTCACAACCCTTGTGATTCTTAATTTCTTTTATTAGTGTGGGGTATTCATTTATTAAGAAGAATTCAGTTATTTGATAATCATTCTCTAACTCCTTAGAGTATGATTCCTTATTGATTTAGACATCATCATGCCTTAATCATGAGTTCACTATGATACACTATCATAATCACTCATAAGGATCTCAAACATTTGGTCCAAGTATTTCATTCATTGATCTCATCAAGAATTAACACTTTACCAAATTTGTACTTCATCTATGATAATCTTGAACACTTCAAGATACTCATATTGGTATTTCTCTAAACACCATTTGAAGTATTAGCATTTGTTCCAATAGGTATGTAAATACATCACATGTATTATACCTTATAGGACAATCATTATCCCACTACCTTTAGTGAAGATTGATTAATCATGTCTAAGATATTCATGTCTCTTACTGGTTCTCTAACCAAAAGAGTCTAGATTTATCCATCACATGGAAACTAGAAATGAATGTCTCATGATTGATGCTAATTTGATTGTTTGAGTTATCTATAACCTTTAGGTATCATTTTATCTTATGCATATCAAATACCACAAGATAAATAAGGCCTTGCCATAAAGATCATATCTTTAAGATTGAAACATCAACTTTATTAATTTCCTTCATTGTCATACAATATGCAAAAATAAAGTGTTTCTATCTATTGGCAAATATGAAATAGCAGTTCATAACTGTATTACATGCCTTGTAGGCTGAAAATAAACTAAAGTACTCTATCTTTGGCGGCAACACTTGCCCCATTTATGAGTGCTTTACACTTTACATCTTGGTATCATATACCTCAAAAGTGTTATAGGTTTACTTTCATGACACCTTTAAGTAGAAGCTTCAGTCACCTCCTTCTTCTTTTGTTGTTCCAGATGGAGAGGACAATTCCTTTTCCAATGTCTTGGCTTTTGACAGTGGTGGCAATTTCCTTTCTTGGTCACACCTCCCTTGGCCTTGAGAGCTGAAGATGCCTTGGACTCCTGGCTAGCATCAGAACCTTTCTTAGCTTTTCCCTTGCCCTTGCGCTTGGACTTGCCTTTCTTGCTCGTGATCACCATCACAGCCTTAGGCTTGTCCTTCTTCATCTATATCTCGGCTGTCCTAAACATGCCCAACAACTCTGACAGTGGCCTATCAAACTTGTTCATGTTGTAGTTCATCACAAACTAACTATATGATTCTGGCAACGATTGCAGTATCACGTCAGTAGCCAACTCTTGGCTCAGTGGAAATCCCAGTCTCTACAGGTTCTCCACATACCCAATCATCTTGAGTGTGTGAGGACCAACTGGATCTCCTTCTGTCATGACGCACTTGAACAGCGCCCTAGAAACATTGTATCTCTCTTTCTGTGCATGATCTTCATACATGTTCCTGAGATGCTGAATCATCTCAATGACACCCATGTTCACATGATGTCTCTGCAACTCATGGTTCATGGAACATAACATCAAGCACTTTGCATCAATGACATCATCAACATGCTTCTTGTAAGCATCCCTTTCTGCCTTTGGTGCATTAGGAGCGGGTTCCTCTAGAATTGGAGTATCCAGGACATAGAGCTTTCGCTCTTGAGTGAGAACAATTCTCAATGTCCGATACCAGTCGTGGAAGTTAGTCCCATTTAACTTGTCCTTGTCAAGGACCGATCGCAAAGAAAAGTTGTTGTTGTTTGTTGCCATTTGAAATACAAAAGGAAATATGCAATTTTAGTCCAAAACTCATTTTGACTTATTTGATTGATTTGAAAATTTGACGATATAATTATGCCTTTAATTAATTATTGCTCCCACTATTTTAGTTCAAATTGATAGCCCTCACCATCAATTCAGAAGATTGCAGTGTACAACCTTCTAGTGGGCAAGATCCTGAAATCCTCTAAGTCATGAGTCAGCTAGGGCTGATCGCCCACAACTTAGATCTCTCAGGTAGGAAACTCTTGCCAATTGCATCATATGCAACTCTTGATAAGATGTCATATGCAACTCCTTGCCATGATCATCTCCATGCCTCAAGGCGCTAGATCCTATCTAGGTCACCTTGTTAAGTCCGACCCAAAGCAAACACGATGAATATGCACCCTGCTAGGGTAGACCCATACATTCATCCTTCACGCTTCCATGAGATAGACGGTGCACCACGCTAGGGCGTGCCCACACTTGGTCGATCAATCTTTTCACGTGTGTCACATTTGGAAGGCATCTAAAACTTAATGTTTTAATGAGGGATTTGGTTTTATATACATATACATATCCAATCACCACAATACATAGTACATATCATATACATGCTATATCCCACTGAAAACATGCACAAAACGATAAAAATCGATGATTATGGCCATCCTAATTTGATTCCTCGAGCCAAGCAGAATCACGGTCATCTAGGTCAACATCACATGCAACCTGTACAAGATGAACATCTGTGCCTTGCCATCCGAGTTGATGAACTCATCACATGAATGATTTGTACTCTCCAGCCGGTCGTCTGGGTGCCACCAGTCGATCGGTTGGCTCCTCCAACCGATCGGTTCACCTGGACGTCGTGCATCTCGTCATGTTCGCCACCCGCTCGTCTCGCTCCTCAAACCGGTCATCAACCGATCGGTTCACTCCTTGAACCGACCGTATGGAATGTCAACTGATCGGTTCACGCCTTGAACCGATCGTTTCAGCTGTCGTCTTGATGTCCGCCGGTCTTTGAAATAACAGGAAATAAAAATCTATCCTATTTATTACATTTCTTTAAAAAGGGAAACCCCGAGTTACATTCGGGGGGAGCAAAGGTAGGAAAGAATCTCGAATTATTTCGAGTTACATTAGGAATAAGATAGGGAAGATTGGTGCGCAGACCGAGATGCAAGTAAACACACACAGATAGGGATTTATAGGCCATAATCATGCTACACACATCCACCACAAAACTCGTTTAAGGGCGACACGTATCGAGTGCATTAATAATACATATCATATATGTAATTGGGATTTGTGGATTTAGGATTGAACATGCATAAAGCCAATTTTATTCGCATCGTATGCAATAAATAAAGGTGACAAACCAAAATTGATCATATCGATATTCCTAAAATATAGAGCAGTTGACGTGGCTCTGATACCACTGTTGGGTTTTAGGGGAGGTAGAGAAGGCAGCGGAAACAAAAAAAATTCTCCCCCAAACCTAGCACGAGGAAACGCGTCAACGTCTATATAATAGGAAAGGATGGTTTGTGGAATCATACCTTATCCCGAGGCTTGCTCGGCAACAATACCTCGTGCTATGCACGGTCTTCAACTCCGGTCTTGGACATCGTCTGTGTAGCTCCTGGTCGCACCGGGACTGACGACTCCTCCTCCTACCGGACTGTCGGATGACAGTTGTCCTCCTGAGCGGCAGTGTCCTCCCGCCTCTGTAGTAGTCCACACGGACCACCTGGAACTCCACACTCCTTGTCCCATAAGGAAGTGGAAGGAGTCGCACCCTCTTGTTGATGTACTAGTCGCCAACACACTCTCCTGCCTCCAGTTGCAACTGCAGTTGTCCTTCCCTTGCTACACCTCCCTTTTGCGGGAAGCACTTGCTCGGGCTCTCTCTCGGTTACCAAAACTAGAGAGAACGACAACTTTGCAGAGCAATTGGTTGCACTGAGTTGTACTTTGAGAAGCCCCCAATACCCCTATATATAGGAGGGTCATGGGATAGGGTTCTCTATCCCGGGAAATATGGGACTAAATGCAGGAGTAGAAGGGTTCGGGATTTTCCAAAAAAGCAACTAACTCGCAACGTGAACCGATCGGTTCAAAAGTGAACTGGTCGGTTGGGGACCTGAACCGGTCGGTTGGGGACCTGAATCGGTCAGTTGGGGACCTGAACCGGTCGGTTGGAACACCAACCGATCGGTTGGGACCCATGAGACAATTGGTTCACTTCTGAACTGGTCGGTTCGTGGTCCTGATCAGTTCCCGATTGACTTTCCTTCTTTTTTTTCTAATTGGTATCGAATACCAATCCTTGTTCCAATCAAATTGGGCAAGTGAAACGCAAGGAAAATTCTCACCGACCTGACTTTCCCAACTTGCTCGGTTGCACCAGTTGAACCGATCAGTTCAACACTTGAACCGCTCGTTTCACTCTGTACATGAGCCGATCGACTCAACACTTGAGCCGACCGGTTCAACAAAATCAGCCGACCGGTTCAACACTTGAGCCGATCGATTGGGAGTGCAGGTTGTGCAGAATCAGTCAATTGTGATTTCAATCAATCCGATGCTCCAATCAATGCGTCCAACACCTTGAACCAAATGATATTGAGCTATCGACTGATTGAGTGTTTAATTGAACTACTAAACTCCTTTAGTAATCAATCTAAACATTGCTTTGTGGACAAAACTCCTCTTCCAGGTTAAATCCTATGTGTGTGACCCTGCAGGTCCATTTCACATTGGCAGTGAAAGTCCATAACACTTATGACTTCACAAGCAAAGAGCGGTGCCTAGTCACACATCATTGCTACCCAAGTGAAAGTAGAAAGTTGGAGAACAACTTTCATCCTACAATCCATGAATGGTGTTACAACGAATGTATAATTCCTTTGTCACTGATATCCTGAATGAACTCGAGGCATGGAACAGTCATCCTGACAACGTTCATTCACTTTCTTGATCTCAGAGTAGATTGACGAGATATGTATGACATCAATATCACATATTGATTCACACATGTGTGTGCACACCTATCTCAATCCTACTCATCAAGTGGCCTTGGATATCAAACTCCCTCAGGAGGGACAAATCCCATATCTATCACTCACCCCTCAAAAGCCCCATGTGTCAAAGCCACCCAATCATCACCTTTATAACAACCCATGTTTCAGGACTGCGTTTGATGATGTTAAATGTGCCCAACGACATGTGTTGAGTGTAGTGATTTTAGGTCTAAGAATCACACTCACCACCATCACTGTGAGCACTGACTGTGACTACCATCTCATGGTTCCATGTGTCAAACTCACAGTGGGTCTGTCTGGTATACTTGTTCTCTAACAAGTACCTATGTGTCTGGTTTGATATCTCTATATCATGACTAATGAGATTCTGTCATCAACCAACACCACAATCTAGTCTTGTGTGTCATTTCTGTCTATCTACCTTCCACAATGACATATGACTAGGGACATAACAAGAATGTACAAACTCTTAGCATCCGTATGATCTCATCGTTCAGGTCCTCAACCTAAAAGCATACGTCATTGTGTACTGTCATTCTCTAGACATTCAATCTGTTCTATCACTATCTCATATGACTGAACCAGAAAGAATTGGAAGCTTTCCTTTGATGTTTATCAAATCAATCTTAATGTATCCCACCAATCATCCCATGATTGGCTCTCAGGGCATACATACCAACATAATACCCTTTCGATCCCTGACTTAGTGTTTGCTTGAAATGAGCAAGTCTCTATGTTTGGAGGTGGAAGAAGATGGTTGTAAGACTTGAGAAGTATTTGTTGGGACTCCCAAATTTACTAGACTACTCGATCAAAAGTATCCAGGAAGTTCATCAGACCAAGCAAGTAAAGCACACCTCAGTCAGGATCATGTCGATCATCGAAAATGTTAGATTTGTGTCGAGGATTGGTTACCTAATTCCCATCATTTGAGATATTTTCTGATCCCATCAACAATCAGATTTTTTGACCCTATTAGGATGTCAGGGTATTTAAACCCTTTTAGTAGCCCAACATATCTAGTTTTTACTTTTAATCCCAAAAAAATACCTAAGCTCCACTCTAAGCTCTCTCTACCACACACAAAAGAACAAGGGCCCCTTCTATTGAGGTGCTCTGCATCTTTGCTACCCGCCACCGCCAATGCGCTCACCTACTCTAGCTCATCAGATTCATCTTCATCAACCACTCTTATCGACAACCACACCACTGCTATGTTATATTTAGAAATTGAAAGTTATTAGAGCATCTTGCTAGAGTGACGAGGGCAAGATAGAAGGAGATTTGCTGCTAGTTTGTCACAAAGTAAACTCATCCTGTGCGCACGGTATTGTAGGGAAATCTGGCTACAAGATAGGCAGTGGAAACAAAAATTTTATCTACCATATTCCCACATCCAACGGATCACGTCAATTACTATAACACAGGAAGGATGTTTTATGAGGATATATCTAGTCTTAGAGCAAGTCCAATGACAATCCTCATCATTGTAGATGCACAAATTTGAATCCCAGTTTCACTGTGACTCATTTGACTACTCCTGCTAGGACAGTAGACTCACATGTCATCTTATGCAATAGCTCCTCTCATCTCAGGTTGACGATGTCCTCCTTCGTAGTAGACAATGGCCTCCCGCCTCTAGATAAGTCCACACAGACCACCTAGAACTCATGTTGTCTTGCTGGACCAGATAGGAAGGAGTTGTCCCTCCCACTGGCATACTAGTCACTAGCCTGCTCTCCCACAATAATGAACTCAGTTGTTTCTCTCCATTTAGTTATCCCTTCCTAGTCGGGTAGGACTTGTCTGGGCTCTCGTGGTTACCACAACTAGAGAGGGAAGCATTTGTCAGAGCAACTAATTCTCAATTGTCTATGTTGTACTCTGTGAAGCTCCCAATACCCATATATATATTAAAGGTTAGGGTCAACGTTCCCAGTTTCTATCCAAAACAGGATTAATGTGCGGGAGTGGAAAGGTCCAGAAGATCTCAAATTTTTGCATCAATTCTGGAAATGTCACAACCTGTGACATCTAAAATGGCTGTTTGGCAAACCCATATGGCCATCTCACATTGCGAGATGATCATTTCCTATTTTCCCAGTTGCACACAAATTTGGCAAATCAATTCCCATAAATTTTAGACATTGATTTCCTTGTACAACAAGTATTGCTCAAGTGAAACAAATAGGCAAACATCTAGAACCTTCCCCGACTGAACTAGACCATCTCACCCATGTGAGAGGACTATCTCAGTTCACCCAGATGGTCATCTGGTGACCCGAGTCGAGCCAGTTAGGTTGGTTTGGTTCGTTCCTTAGCCAAATTCAACTCACAACAAGATCTGACACCTAGACACCTGTATCAACACTTGAGACAACCGTTTGACACTCCAGACGGCCATATCAACACTTGAGATGGGCGTTTTGGCAGTGTTGTCAGCCTATTTGTTGTGTGAATCAAATACCTAAATACATTAGTACTTAATTTAATTTCCATTTGAGATCTAAACTCCTCTTCTAGTTCAAGACATATGTGTGTGACCCTATAGGTCCCCATATTACATTGGCAGTGAATGTCCATAACACTTATGACAACACAAGCAATGAGCAGTGCCTAGTCTCACATCAATGCTTGTAATGACCCATTTTCAAATTAGTCATCTAATTAGGGTTTACTTGGATGATGGTATGCTTAACTAAGTTGATCATGGTTTAAAGCTTTATTAATGATGGTTGTTAATTTTTTATGTGTAAAATATAATGAGAAGGTTTAATCATACTTTGATCCACATAATTAGGGTTAAACATTTGGTAACCCTAATCAGCCTAAATTAGGGTTTTGATGACATATGAATACAAAATTTGATAAGTATAGTGTCTCACTAAATGATTTTTAGTATTTTATGTGTAACTCTGATTAAATTAAAATTTGGATATGATTTTTATATATAAAATTTATATTCTCTTGAAAAATATTAGAATTTGTGAAAGAAATTTTTGACCTGTTTGTTGGTCGAGTTTCAAACTCAACTGATCATATTTTTAGATTGATATAATAGTGTGGAAATTGAATTGTATCTTTTTATTGGTAACTGTAGTTGTTAAACTTCATTATAGACATCCTATTAAGTTTTTTTAATTTTTGGATGATTTTTGATCCCTAAAAAGAGGGGTGTCAGTCGAGTTCTGTGAAGGACAAACTCGACCGACCATGCTGCTGACTACAATATAGAAGTGTAGTATTTGATTTTTATTTATTTATTAATAACTCCAAATTATCTAAAAATTATATTGTTTCTTATAAACTCAATACAAGACATTGAATTAAAGTTTCATAATTTTTGGATGACGTTTGAGTTCTGAAACGTGTGTTTTTGGTCGAGTTTAGAACTCATCCGACCAACCAGTATGAGCAAAATAAAAATACATTGAGGGGCTTGTTTGCAAATGTTCTAAGCACCTCAATTCATCTATATCACTAACCTAACACACAAGGAGCTCTCATAACTCGTCCTTCCTTTCAAAGAAATGAAATTCTTGAGAGAGAGGAGAGATAGGGTTTTTAGAAGAGAAAGTGGTGGAGATGTTGACCTAGGGTTTCTCTATCCAAGATATGATGAAATCAAGTATGTTTAGCTTCTTTGCATAGAATTTCATGGTGAATATTATCTCACATGTCAAGATTCCATCCCTCCCATTATTTGATTCAAAATCACATCAATTCCCCCCCTTTTCTGACTCTTTCTCTTCTAATCCCCATTTCTAGGGTTTCCGAGTTGAGAGGAGAAAGAATTGGATTCTTTTGCAAGAGTTTGATTGGGTTTCCACAAATTCAGAGGTTGACCTACGAAATTAAGGTGGTTGGCACCTGAGGTGAGTGTTTTTCTCCCTCCTAAGATTTGTATTCATGATGAAAGCCTAACTCTATCCGATTAAAACAATCAGAAACCTTGTTTGTATATGTATGTGATTGGATTTGATTTGGGAAAGATATTGGGGGATCCAATTCTACTGATTTTGATTATTTCTCATTGATTGGAACTAGATTAGTTCCTGATATATTTATTGAGGATCCATGGATAATCTTATGGGTAGATTACCATGCTACTTCATGTGAATTTTGCCTAAAAAACAACCTAATGGCCGATATGCTTGGAATTGAATTAACATGTATAAAATCATATTTGAATTGTACTAGATTGTATTATACAAGTGTATTATTGAATGTTATTGGAATTGAATGACCACATATCCCTATTAGGGTTTGTGTTGAGGAAGAGAATCAAATGAGTCAATTAATCAATATATACTTATGATTAATGAATGGAATAGGTGAAAATGAAAACTAGGGTTTCCATGTGTGTGAATAGCCCTAATGAACCTCTATGCATCATCATGAAATTACTTAGTGATATGGTTCTTCTGTTGTGTTGAACTAAGGATGACTTATTGAAAACCATAGATGTTTAGTATTAAGATGAATATGAGTAATGAAGCTAGAACTTGTATGTGATGTTGTAAATGTGATGAAATGTTGAATGTAACTATTAATACTTCAATTGAAAAGGATGAGTCTTACTAATATCATCTAAGTCTAATGCATTTGTTTTACTATAATAAAGAATGATCATTTTTTATTATGGGAATGACATTAGAAGTCAATAACATGGTACACTTATCTAAATATAAGAAACGATATGAAGAAAAAATGCATTAATTGTGATGACAAGTTAAAGATGAAACTATTGAAGTCACTATGATAAAGTCTTTAATCCTTTGTTTTAATTACATGTGGCTTAAGAGTTAAGACAAATTGAATGAAACATACTAAAACTAGACTTTGATGGATATCAATGAAAAGAGAAGTATTGTATATCAAGTGAGTTAAAAATGATTGGTTCCAGTGTTTTAATGAACATGGCATGAGAGAAGTTGAGATTAATGAATATCAATTGAAGGAAAAAGATGAGAATTAGTAGACGAATTTAAGAAACAAACTCTAACCCTAAAATGTTGAGCTAGATGGTGCTAATGAATGACAATCGCAATTGAGGGATTAAGGAATGTACATAATTGTAGTTTAATTCAATTAAAAGATGAGGTTTAAGCATTTGAATTGATCTACAAGAACATGTTCTTGTATTGTGATTGTTTGATAGAATACTTGTACTATGAGAATGAACTATTTTGAAGGAATTCAAATGATAATCAACATGTGTTGATTAGTAAACCCATATGAAGAATGTGAAATAAAAGAAGAAGAGAACTAAGTCTGTTATGCATGTATATGCATAAAATTATTGTCATCTATTCAGATTGGATGGAACAAGCATATGTTGTATGATAAATCTATTCTAAGTATGAGGAATGATACATGATATCTATATGCTTTTACTATTGCTAGTTTTAATGCTCTGCTAATATTTGTTCAAAATTGTGATATACAATGAGCTGATAAGATTGATGTTGAAATTGAATTTAATATGCACTCCTTACATTGAGAAACCCTGATAAGGGTAAATATTGCATAATGAGATTATGTTGTTGGGTTTTAGGGGAGACAGAGAAGGCAGTACAAACAAAAAATTTCTTCTCCCAAACCCAGAATAAAGGAATCGCGTCAACGTCTATATAGTAGGTAGGATGGTTTGTAGAGACATACCTTGTCACGAGGCTTGCTCGATGACGTTACCTCGTGGCTTGCGTGGTCTTCACCTCTGGTCTTGGATGGTGTCTGTGCAACTCCTGGTCTCATTGGGACTTTTAGGATTGACAGCTATCCTCTGAGCGACAGAAGTCTCCCACCTCTGAAGTAGTCCACACGGACCACCTGGAACTCCGATCTCCTTTTCCCACAAGAAATCGAAAGGAGTCACACCCTCTTGTCAGAGTACTAGTCACTGACTCACTCTCCTGCAACCAGTTGCCTTTCTACAGTTGTCTTTCCCTTGTTGTACCTCCCTTATCAGGTAGCACTTGCTCGGGCTCTCTCAGATACCACAACCAGAGAGAATGATAACTTTGAAGAGCAACTGGTGTTCTGAGTTTTTGTATCTAAGAAGCCCCCAATACCTATATATATAGGAGGGTCATGGGATAGGGTTCTCTACCCTGGGCAATGCGGGATTAAAGCAGGAGTAGAAGGGTTCGAGATTTTCCACAAAACAACCAACTACGCCACCTGAACTGATCGTTTCAAGCATGAAACGATCAGTTGGGGACCTGAGCCGATCGGTTCACACCTGAACCGATCAGTTGGGACACCTGAGCCGATCGGTTCAAGCATGAGCCGATAGGTTCATGGTCTTGATTAGTTCCCAAATGACTTTTCCTCTTTTTGTATTGAATTGATCCAAATACCAATCCTTGTTCCAATCAAATTGGACAAGTGAAATGAAAGGAAATTTCTTGCCGACCTGACTTTCCCAACTTTCTCGGTTGGACCAGTTGAGCTGATCGGTTCAACCCTTGAACCGGTCAGTTCAACCTGTCCTGAGCCGATCAGTTCATCACATGAGCCGATCGGTTCACCAACATGATCTGATCGGTTCATCACATCAGCCGATCGGTTGGGAGTGCAGACTGTGCATAATCAGTCAATTGCAGTTTCAATCAATCCAATACTCTAATTAATCGGTCCAATACCTTGAACACTATGATATTGAGCTATCAATTGATTAAGAGTTTAATTGAACTACTAAACTCCTTTAGTAATCAATCTAAACATCATTTTTGGATAAACTCCTCTTCCAGGTTAAATCCTATGTGTTTGACCCTACATGTCCATTTCACGTTGGCAGTGAAAGTCCATAACACTTATGACTTCATAAGCAAAGAGCAGTGCCTAGTCACACATCAATGCTTCCCAAGTGAAACGGAAAGTTGGAGAACAACTTTCAATCCTACAATCTGTTGTCTCTGATATCCTGAATGAACGCAAGCCATGGAACAGTCATCCTGTCGACGTTCATTCACTTTCTTGATCTCAGAGTAGATTGGAGGAGATATGTATGACATCAATATCACATATTGATTCACACATGCATGCACACCTATCTCAATCCTACTCATCAAGTGTCCATGGATATCAAACTCCCTCAGGAGGGACAAATCCCATATCTATCACTCACCCCTCAAAAGCCCCGTGTGTCAAAGACACCCAACCATCACCTTTATAACAACCCATGTTTTAGGACTGCGTTTGATGATGTCAAAGTGTACCCAATGACATGTGTCGAATGTAGTGATTTCAGGTCAAAGAATCACACTCACCACCAACACTATGAGAACTGACTGTGACTACCATGTCATGGTTCCATGTGTCAAACTCATGGTGGGTCTGTCCGGTACACTTGTTCTCTAACAAGTACCTATGTGTTTGGTTTGATATCTCCATATCATGACTAACGAGATTCTATCATCAACCAACACAACAATCTAGTCTTGTGAGTCATTGCTGTCTATCTACCTTCCACAATGACATCCGCCTAGGGACATAATAAGAATGTACAAACTCTTAGCATCTATATGATCTCATCGTTTAGGTCCTGAACCTGAAAGCACACGTCATTGAGTATTGTCATTCTCTAGACATTCAATCTATTCTATCATTATCTCATATGACTGAACCAGAAAGAATTGGAAGCTTGCCTTTGATGTTTATCAAATCACTCTTAATGTATCCCACCAATCATCCCATGATTGGCTCTCACGGCATACATACCAATAGACTCCCACTTGCATTACGAGCCAATCACCCTTGAATCATATTCTTAGTGATCTTCAAACATGTCCCACATGTTTACTGTGCTCCAGTGCTAACATAGTGAGTTATGGAAACACCTTGCCAAAGTCGGTATCAATTGCATGTCTCTCATCTCTTCGTTGTATGTCACACATATGAGATGGAGTTGCTGTAATATGCAATCTAGTATTCCTTTGCTAACCTTTAGCCAGATTGCATGACCAAGCACTCCTAACTTGTCATCAATGATCATAATAACTATAAGTTCATCTCTATGAACTCCTAGATCCATATAGTATCCAGTGCTATTCTCTAACACATGGTTACTCGACACTTCCTTTTAAAACAGCTTTATTGGAACGTTTCCATTTATCAACAAACATTCACTTTTATATATCCCATACTTATTTTGCAATTAATTCTCTGTCCTTTTCGGAAGTTCGCATTAGTGTAACTCTTTACAGTGAGCCCTTCCTTATTTGCATAGAACTTGTACTTCTCAAAGACTTATCAAGTTCTCATGGTATTCCAGTAACCCTTACTGGAACTAGACAAACATCCACTCGTCATGTCCCACATACAAGTTATCAGGATGAGCATATCATATTGTCATGTCCTACATACAAGATGATAAATGTGTTTTGTTCTTGCCATGTCCATACATGCAAGATGATGGGATGATCACATACATGATAGATCCTTATTTAGTCTTAGTGTTTCCATTCTTCATAAGAATTGGACACTTGGCTCTGGGATACTAACTCCATGTAACATGGATACATTTTCTCTCACTGAATTTGTGCATACTGAACCCTTCAGTATAGATTGCCAATGTATGCTCTTTCTTTTTAGGTTAATAGGTTTTCGAGAACTATCTCTATAGATATCTATTCCTATCACATAGGAAACATCTCTATCTTCCTAAAGATAATTTCCACTTTGGATTTCCATTCTAGAACATTTCCATTTCCCATCATCATGTGGAATGTGAATACGCTCCCACTAAATCACAGATCCCTTCTTTATCTTTGTCATATCAGTCAAACTCTTTGACTATATTACCAAAGTAAAGTTCCAACTCTGAGTTGTTTATACTCAATCAATCACATTGATTAGTCCATTGTAACTTATAGACTTCATTTGCATTAATGGATTCATAAACCTTATAGGTTGTTTCACATACACATCCTTGTTTTATTCCTCATAGGAATGCAGTTTTAGTATCCATATGCCAAATCTCTTAGTCATTAAGTTGCAATTAACAAGCATCATCCTTCTCAAAATGTTATCCATGTGTCTTAATGCTTAAGACTTATTTGCACTTATGGATTTCATCCCAATGGGTGCTACCATCAAGGTCATACCTTATGGTTCACATGGAAGTCATTTAGGATGTAATGGTCATAAACCATAACTCAAAATTTGGTTCCTCATATTCATCTAGATAGTTGACTTATCACATGACCAACTCATCACATAGATAATCGAGGTGCATCTGCCAAGGGTATAAGAACTCACAACTCTTTGTGATTCTTAATGTCCTTTATTAGTGTAGGGTATTCTTTATTTAAGAAGAAATTAGTTATTTGATAATCATCCTCTAACTCCTTAGAGTATGACTCCTTTTGATTTAGACATCACCATGCTTTAATCATGAGTTCACTATGATACACTATCATAATCACTCATAAGGTTCTCAAACATTTGGTTCAAGTATTTCATTCATTGATCTCATCAAGAATTAACACTTGACCAAATTCATACTTCATCTATGATATTCTTGAACACTTCAAGATATTCATCTTGGTATTTATCTAAGCACCATTTGAAGTATTAGCATTAACTCCAATAGGTATGTAAATACATCACATGTATTATACCTAATAGGATAATCATTCTTCCACTACCACTAGTGAATATTGATTAATCATGTTCAAGAGATTCATGTCTCTTACTGGTTATCTAACCAAAAAGAGTCTAGACTTATCCATCATATGGAAACTAGCAATGAATATATCATGATTTATGCTAATTTAATTATTTGAGTTATCAATAACTTTTAGGTATCACTTTATCTTATGCATACCAAGTACCACAAGATAAATAAGGCATTGCCATAAAGATCATATCTTTGAAAACATCAACTTTATTAATTTCTAACATTGTCATACAATATGCAAAAAATGATGTGTTTCTATTCATTGGAAAATATGAAATAGCAGTTCATAACTCTATTACATGCCTTCAAGGCTGAAAATAAACTAAAGTACTCCTATCTATGGCAGCAACACTTGCCCCATTTATTGAGTGCTTTACATTTTATATCTTGGTATCATATACCTCAAAATGTTACAAGTTTATTTAATGACACCTTCAGGTGAAGACGTTTGTCGCCTCCTTCTTCTTTAGTTCTTCCAGATAGAGTGGACAATTCCTTTTCCAATGTCCTAGCTTTTGACAATGGTGGCAATTGCCTCTATTGGTCACACCTCCCTTGGCCTTGAGAGTTGAAGACGACATGGATTGCTGGCTAGCATCAGAACCTTTCTTAGCCTTGCCATTTCCCTTGCGCTTGGACTTGCCTTTCTTGTTGTTGATCACCATCACCGACTTAGGCTTGTCCTTCTTCATCTGTGCTCGACTGTCCTCAACATGCCCAACAACTCTATCAATGACTTGTCAAAGTTGTTCATGTTGTAGTTCATCACAAACTTACTGTAGGATTCTGGAAACGATTGTAGTATCACGTCAGTAGCCAACTCTTGGCTCAGGGGAAATCCTAGTCTTGTCAGGTTCTCCACATACCCAATCATTTTGAGTGTGTGAGGACCAACTGGATCTCCTTCTGTCATGACACATTTTAACAGTGCCCTGGAGACATCATATCTCTCTTACCATGCTTGATCTTCATACATGTTCTTGAGATGCTAAATCATCTCAATGACACCCATGTTCTCATGTTGTCTCTGCAACTCGTGGTTCATAGAGCACAACATCAAGCACTTTGTATCCATGGCATCATCAGAATGCTTCTTATAAGCATCCCTTTCTGCCTTTGGTGTGGTAGGAGAAGGTTCCTCTGGAATTGGAGTATCCAAGACATAGAGCTTTCACTCTTGAGTGAGAACAATTCTCAATGTCCTAAACCAGCCATGGAAGTTAGTCCCATTCAGCTTGTCCTTTTTAAGGAACGATCATAATGAAAAGTGATTGTTGTTTGTTGTCATTTGTTCTACAAAAGGAAATATATTGATTTAGTCCAAAACTCAATTTTTGACTTATTTGATTGATTTGAAAAGTTGACGATATAATTAGGAATTTAATTAATTATCGCTCCCACTATTTTTGTTCAAATTGATAGCCCTCACTATCAATTCAGAAGATTGCAGCGTACAATCTTCTAGTGGGTCAAGATCCTGAAATCCTCTGAGTCCTGGACCAACTAGGGCTATCACCCACAACTTAGATCTTCCAGGTAGGCAACTTTTGCCAATTGCATCATATGAAACTCTTGAAAGATGTCATATGCAACTCCTTGCCATGATCACCTCCATGCCTCAAGGTGCTAGATCCTATCTAGGTCACCTTGTTAAGTCTGACTCAAATCCAACACGATGAATATGCACCCTGCTAGGGCAGACCCACATATTCATCCTTCACACTTCCACGAGATAGACAGTGCACCACGCTAGTGCGTGCCCACACTTGGCCGATCAAGCTTTTCACGTGTGTCGCATTTGGAAGGCATCTAAAACTATAATATTTAATGAGGGATTTGGCTTTTATAGGTACATATACATATCCAATCACCACAATATATAGTATGTATCATATACATGCTATATCCCATATAAAACATGTGAAACGATAAAAGCGATGATTATGGCCATCCTAATGTGATTTCTCGAGCCAAGAGGAATCACAGTCATCTAGGTCTACATCACATGCAACCTGTACATGATGAAGTGCTATAGTCATCCGAGTTGATCAACTCATCTCATCAAAGACCTTCTCGCCCTGGCCGGTCGTCTGGGTGCCACCAGCCGATTAGTTGGCTCCTTCAACCGATCGTTTCGCCTGGTCATCGTGCATCTCCTCATGGCCCCCATCCAATCATCTCGCTCCTCAAACCGATCGTCTCGCTCCTTGAACCGATCGTCTGGATCGCTAACTGATCAGTTCACTCCTTGAATCGATCGTCTCAGTTGTCATCAGGTTGTCTACCGTTATTTGACATAACATGAAATAAAAGATCTATCCTATTTTACATTTGAATAGGGAAATTCCGAGTTACATTCGGGGGGAGCAAAGGTAGTAAAGAAATCTCGAGTTATCTCGAGTTACATCAGGAATAAGGTGGTAGGGAATCAGTGCATAGACTGAGATGCAAGCAACCACATACAACCAAGCACACATACATATGGTTTATTGGTCATAACCACACTATACATCCACCACAAAACTCATTTAAGGGTGACGCATATCGAGTGCATTTATATTACATATCATATATGTATATTGGGATTTTGTGGATTTAGGATTGGACATGCATAAAGCCATTATTATTCACATCATAAGCAATAATTAAAGGCGAACCAATATTGGTCATATCGATAATCCTAAAGTATAGAGCAGTTGACGTGGCTCTGATACCATTGTTGGGTTTTAGGAGAGACAGAGAAGGCAACAGAAACAAAATTTTTCTTCTCCCAAACCCAGAATAAAGGAATCGCGTCAATGTCTATACAGTAGGAAGGATGGTTTGTAGAGACATACCTTGTCCCAAGGCTTGCTCGGTGACGTTACCTTGTAGCTTATGTGGTTTTCACATCTGGTCTTGGATGGTGTCTGTGCAACTCCTGGTCTGACTGGGACTGTCAAGATTGACAACTATCCTTTGAGCAACAGAAGTCTCCTGCCTCTAAAGTAGTCCCCACGGACCACCTGGAACTCTAATTTCCTTGTCCCATAAGGAATCGGAAGGATTCATACCCTCCTGTCAACGTACTAGTCACCAACTCACTCTCCTACAACCAGTTGCCTTTTTGTAGTTCTCTTTCCCTTGTTGTGCCTCCCTTATCGGGTAGTACTTGCTCGGGCTCTCTCAGTTACCACAACCAAAGAGAATGACAACTTTGCATAGAAACTAGTATTTTGAGTTGTTGTATCTGAGAAGCCCCCAATACCCCTATATATATAGGAGGGTCATGGGATAGGGTTCTCTATCCTAGGCAATGCGGGATTAAAGCAGGAGTAGAAGGGTTCGAGATTTTCCACAAAACAACTAATTGTGCCACCTGAACCAATCGTTTCAAGCATGAAACGGTTGGTTGGGGACCTGAGCCAATTGATTCACACCTGAATCGATCAGTTGGGACACTTGAGCCGATCAGTTCATGGTCCTGATTAGTTCCCGATTGACTTTTCCTCTTTTTGTTTCGAATTGATCCAAATACCAATCCTTGTTCCAATCAAATTGGACAAGTTAAACGAAATGAGATTTCTTGTCGACCTGATTTTCCCAACTTGCTCAGTTGGACCAGTTCAGTCGATCAGTTCAACCCTTGAACCGGTCAGTTTATCTTGACCTGAGCCGATCGGTTCATCACATGAGCCGATCGGTTCTTCACATGATCTGATCGGTTGGGAGTGCAGACTACGCAGAATCAGTCAATTGCAGTTTCAATCAATCTGATACTCTAATCGATCAGTCCAACACCTTGAACACTATGATATTGAACTATCAATTGATTAAGTGTTTAATTGAACTACTAAACTCCTTTAGTAATCAATCTAAACATTGTTTGTGGATAAACTTCTCTTCCAGGTTAAATCCTATGTGTGTGACTCTGCAGATCCATTTCACGTTGGTAGTGAAAGTCCATAACACTTATGACTTCACAAGAAAAGAGTGGTGTCTAGTCACACATTAGTGCTACCCAAGTGAAAAGGAATGTTGGAGAACAACTTTCAATCCTACAATTTGTGAATGGTGTTACAGTGAATGTATAATTCCTTTGTCTCTGATATTCCGAATGAACTCAAGGCATGGAATAGTCATCCTGTCAATGTTCATTCACTTTCTTGATCTCAGAGTAGATTAGAGGAGATATGTATGACATCAATATCACATACTGATTCACACATGTGTGCACACCTATCTCAATCCCACTCATCAAGTGGCCATGGATATCAAACTCCCTCGGGAGGGACAAATCCCATATCTATCACTCACCCCTCAAAAGCCCCATGTGTCAAAGCCACCCAATCATCACCTTTATAACAACCCATGTTTCAGGACTACGTTTGATGATGTCAAAGTGTACCCAATGACATGTGTTGTGTGTAGTGATTTCAAGTCAAAGAATCACACTCACCACCATCAATGTGAGAACTGACTCTGACTACCATGTCATGGTTCCATGTGTCAAACTCATGGTGGGTCTGTCTGGTACACTTGTTCTCTAACAAGTACTTATGTGTTTGGTTTGATATCTCCATATCATGAGTAATGAGATTATGTCATCAACCAACACCACAATCTAGTCTTGTGTGTCATTGCTATCTATGTACCTTCCACAATGACATCTGACTAGGGACATAATAAGAATGTACAAACTCTTAGCATCCATATGGTATCATCGTTCAGGTCTTGAACCTAAAAGCATACGTCATTGAGCATTGTCATTCTCTAGACATTCAATTTGTTCTATCATTATCTCATATGACTGAACCAGAAAGAATTGGAAGCTTGCCTTTGATGTTTATCAAATCAATCTTATTGTATCCCACCAATCATCCCATGATTGGCTCTCAGGGCATCCATACCAATATATGTCTAGGGCTGAAAGCCCACTGATGATGATAAAACCATGATGGGGTAAATGATGGACAATAAGCTTATGTCTTTGGTTGAAGGCCCACTGTTGATGATTGCTATGAGATGAAGTAGAAGATAGAAAAAGTCATATGTGTTGCAATATACAGATTTATTGTGCTTCTTGCTTTGATCATTGTCCTTATTAATAAACTTGATCTGTTTCATGTTATTCAAGTTATGCAAGAACACACATATATGATATATGATATTTTGAATTCATTTAAGATGAGTAAAAAAGATTAATAACAAGTGAAATGATGGAACATCTAGTTAGGTGCCCTGAACACTGTGAGTTTCCCCCGAGGACCACATTGTGGAAACAAAACAGATCTCCTTATAGTAATCGATGAATTATGAGAAGGATTTCCAGAGTGTGGATCGAGACCTTAATGGTTAGACCACCTAGATTTAGGAGTGAGCCATCTGGAGTGGCTCTGGCCCTAAATCCTTGTTGTGAAAGTCTATGTCCAGATGGAATAGACTCTGTTGAAATGAAAAATATGAAATGTGAAATTAAAAATATGTGAAACATTGTGATGTGTGATATACTGTTTTGCTGGTTCCTATCTCATGTACCTGAGATGAGGACGAGATCCTCTTTAGGCAACCCTGAGATGGTCAGGGTCTGTTGTTGATATCTTAGAGTGGCCGGCTAAACCCTAAGATAGTGACGGTGAGTCGTTGACATGAGAATCAGGCGTGGTGACCTCTACTGGGTGAGGTACAAGCCAAATAGTTTCAGTGCAAATGAATAAAAGATGATAGCCTATGTAGAACATGATTGAATTGGTTGTTACATTCCTTGCACTACTACTTGATGATTTGTTATCATTGATTATACTTCTTATTGTGGAAAGTAATCATGTTACTAAGGACATTTTCTATTTCATATTATGATCTGTCAAGTTGAAAATTTATAAATGTTGGGATTTATATCCATTCTAAATATGAGACGGATTACTTGGTATTTGATAGTATTGTTTGGTAGATATGTATTATGTGTACTTCAGCTTTAGGACTGTAGGATGTGTTCATGGTTCGGCTGGTGGAGTGTCACAAATATAACGTTATTGTTATGTACTGATTCAAAATGCTTAGAACTTGACTTATTACTCATGTAGTAAGATTCTTAATCTGAACTAAGAAGTATCTGTTGATTTGTTCATAGACATGCTTTAAAAGATTTTTCAAAGTTGTAATTGGTTTAGGTGATTACCTTATCTGTTGGATTAGATTACCATTGTAAGTTAGAAATCACTTATAATAGAACTATCTACTAGACTTTTCAATATCTACATGTTTTTGTTAAGTTTATTATACTTAATCTAATGTTGATGCATGTACCTAGATTGAGTAGGAGGTATCCATTCAATGGGGCTCTATATGAGTCTCATGAGGTTGTTTCAAATGTTTTTGGGTATAATGCTATCCAGCAGAGAGGTCATGACAAGGAAGATATAAATAGCATAATCTAGATAGATTAGAATGTCCCTGTACTCTCTCTTTCTCAGGATGGGTTGTAAAGTATGTTTGTTCATCAATGTACATGTATCTAATGTTAACTGAACTGCATATGAGAATAAGATTTGATTCTAGTTTTAATGGATTTGAATAAGATTTGTGATATCTGAATGTGATGTCCTTGATGTGACATTGATTTATAAATTTGTGAGGAAAGAAAAAGGAAAAAATTATCTGTGTTTTTCGTATATTGTTTAATCACTTTTATCAAGAATTCATTATTTTTTTTCATAATCTGGGTTTAGGTTTTGGGATTATCTCTAATGGTTGGTATTTATATTGATCAAAAGAGTGGGTCCTGACAATGCTACCCAAGTAAATGGAAAGTTGGAGAACAACTTCAACCTACAATCTGTGTATGGTGTTTTAGTGTTTGTATAGTTCCTTTGTCATTGATGTCCATATTGAATTAGAGGCATGGAGCAATCACCCCCATTATATTCAACCTTGTTCTTGAACCAAGAGCATACTGCCTGAGATATATGTAAGCTCAATATCACATATTGACTCACATGTGCTTGGCCATGCTTTTCTCAGTATCGCTAATCAAGATGCCTAGGACATCACACGCCAATAGGAGGTACAAATACCATATCCATCATTTACATTCTATCCCCATGTGTCAAAGCCACCCAATCATCACTTTTTTAACAAACCATGTTTTAGGACTATGTTTGATGATGTCAATGTGAACCCAATGACATGTGATGAGTGCAATGATTTTAGGTCTAAGAACCACAATCACCACCATCACTATGAAACCTGACTATGACTTCCATGAAGATGGCTTCCATGTGTCAGTCTCACAGTGGGTCTATCCAAAACATTGTTCTCTAACATGTATATGTGTGCTTGGTTTGATATCCCATATCATGACTAATGAGATGTAGTCATCAACCAACTCACACTCTGATCTTATGTGTCATTGTTGTCAATCAACCTTACACAATAACAACCGATTAGGGACATAATGAGAATATGTATATGTAATCTTAATATCCATGTGATCTCATCCACAAGGTTAATTAGTAACTTAATTACATACGTCATCCAGTAATATGATTCTCTAGACATTTATAATGTTACATCATTATCTCATAAATAAATTAAATAGAATAAATCAGAAGCTTGCCTTATATTAATAATCAAATCATTTTATAGGATATGACATCACAATCATCACATGATTGACTCTCTGGGCATACATAACCAACATACTCCCACTTGCACTTAGTGCCAATCACCCACAAATCTTATTTTGAGTGACCTAATTTGTCCATCATGCTTCTATTGTGAAAGTGCCTTTGTCAAGGGATCATCAACATTGTTCTCATTTGGACATTTGTGAATCTTCACATCTCCACACCACATGATCTCTCATATGAGATGGAACTACCTTTGTATATGCTTTGAGTGCTGATGTGAATAGGTTTCCTTAGCTTGTGCAATAGCTTCGTTGTTATTACAATATAGCTCAATTGCATCACTGATGCTTGGAACAACCCCAAGTTTTGTGATGAACTTCTTGATCCATATAGCTTCCTTTGATGCACTTGATGCAGCAATATACTTGGCCTCTGTTGTAGAATTAGAGATTGTCTCTTTCTTGGAACTCTTCTAGCTTACTTCTCCATTGTTTAGGCAAAACACAAATCCTAATTGCAATTTGTAGTCATCTTGATCAGTCTGGAAGCCTACATCGGTGTAACCCTTTCCCACCACCTTTTCCTCTCTATTGTAGACCAAGAACTGATCCTTGGTCCTTCTTAAGTACTTGAGGACGTTCTTCAAGGATATCCAGTGAGCATCACCTCGAACTGACTGATATCTACTCATCATGCTCAAGGCATATGAGACATTTATACATGTGCACAACAATGCATACATGATTGATTCTATTTCTTAGGCACATGGAATCTCACTCATGTGTTCCCTTTCTTCACAAGAACAGGGACATTGACTTTTAGAGATGGTCACTCCAGGAAATGCATGCATGTTTCCTCTCTTTGAGTTCTCCATCCTAAACTACTTCAGCACTTTGTCAATGTTTGCACTCTAACTTAGTCAAAGAATCCTTCTAGATCTATATCTATAGATCTTTATCCCCAAGATGTAGGATGCTTCTCCCAAGTATTTCATAGAGAATGTATTTCCATGTCATGTCTTTACCTTTTGTAAAGTAGGGATGTCATTCCCCATTAATAGTATGTCATATAAATACAATATGAGGAATGTCATTATGCTCCCACTTACCTTCTTGTACACACAAGGTTCATCTTCAATTTGAGAAAATCCAAACCTCTTTTCCTGTCTCATCAAAATAAAGATTCTAGATCTGAGATGCTTACTTCAATATGTAGATTGACCTTTGTATCGTACTGACTCTATTGGCAACCTTTGAATCTATAAACCCCTCAAGTTGTGTCATATACACATCCTCCACAAGATTCCCATAAAGGAATGCAGTTTTAACATCCATTTGCCAAATCTAATAGTCTTGATAAGATGCAATAGTGAGCATGATCCTGATTGACTTAACCATGTCCATTGGAGAAAAGGTCTAGTCATAATCAACACCTTGAACTTGTCTAAAACCCTTTTCAACCAATCTTCCATTATAGGTTTGAACTTTTCCATCCATGTTAGTCTTCTTCTTGAAGACCCACTTTCACCCTATGGGTTTTACCCCTTATAGTGGATCCACCAAAGTCCATACTTTGTTGCTATACATAGATTTCATATTGGATCTCATGTCCTCAAGCCATTTCTCATACTCTATTCCCTCTATAGCATCTTTATGGGTAATTGGATCATCATCTATGACCAATTCACTGTTGGTATGTATGCCCTGAGAGCCAATCATGGGATGATTGGTGGGATACATTAAGATTGATTTGATAAACATCAAAGGCAAGCTTCCAATTCTTTCTGGTTCAGTCATATGAGATAACGATAGAATAGATTGAATGTCTAGAGAATGATAATACTCAATGATGTATGCTTTTAGGTTGAGGACCTGAACGATGAGATCATACAGATGCTAAGAGTTTGAACATTCTTATTATGTACCTAGTCGGATGTCATTGTGGAAGGTAGATAGACAAAATGACTCACAAGACTAGATTGTGGTGTTGGTTGATGACAGATTCTCATTAGTCATGATATGGAGATATCAAACCAAACACATAGGTACTTGTTGGAGAACAAGTACACCAGACAGACCCACCATGAGTTTGACACATGGAACCATGACATGGTAGTCACAATCAGTTCTCACAGTGATGGTGGTGAGTGTGATTCTTTGACCTGAAATCACTACACTCAACACATGTCGTTGGGTACACTTTGACATCATCAAACACAGTCCTGAAACATGGGTTGTTATAAAGGTGATGATTGGGTGTCTTTGACACATGGGGCTTTTGAGGGTTGAGTGATAGATATGGGATTTGCCCCTCCTGAGGGAGTTTGATATATGTGGCCATTTGATGAGTAGGATTGAGATAGGTGTGTGCACGCATATGTGAATCATTATGTGATATTGATGTCATACATATCTCCTCTAGTCTACTCTGAGATCAAGAAAATGAATGAACATTGACAGGATGATTGTTCCATGCCTTGAGTTCATTCGGGATATCAGTGATAAAGGAATTATACATTCATTGTAACACCATTCACATATTGTAGGATTGAAAGTTGTTCTCTAACTTTCTATTTCACTTGGGTAGCACTGATGTGTGACTAGGCACCGCTCTTTGCTTGTGAAGTCATAAGTGTTATGCACTTTCACTGCGAACGTGAAATGGGCCTGCAGGGTCACACACATAGGATTTATCCTAGAAGAGGAGTTTATCCACAAATGATGTGTAGATTGATTGCTAAAGGAGTTTAGTAGTTCAATTAAACACTCAATCAATTGATAGCTCAGTATCATAGTATTCAAGGTGTTGGACCGTTTGATTAGAGTATCAGATTGATTGAAATTGTAATTGACTGATTTTGCACAGTCTGCACTCCCAACCGATCGGCTCATATGATGAACTAATCGGATCAACTTGGTGAACTGATCGGCTCATGAGATGAACCGATCGAATCAGGATAGGCTGAACCGACCGGTTCATGGGTTGAATTGATCAGTTCAACTGGTCCAAACGAGCGAGTTGGGAAAGTTAGATCGGTGAGAAATTTCTCTTCGTTTCACTTGTCTAATTTGATTGGAACAAGGATTTGTATCTGGATCAATTCAAAACAAAAGAGGAAAAGTTAATCAGGAACTGATCAGGAACACGAACCGATTGGCTCATGCTTTAACTGATCGATGCAGGTGTCCCAACCGATCGGTTCAGGTGTGAACCGATCGACTCAGGTCCCCAACCGACCATTTCATGCTTGAAATGATGGGTTCATCTAGCGTAGTTGGTTGTTTTGTGGAAAATCTCAAATCCTTCTACTCCTGCTTTAATCTCGCATTGCCCGGGGTAGAGAACCCTGTCCCATGACCCTCTAGATATAGGGGTATTGGGGGCTTCTCAGATACAACAACTCAGAACACTAGTTTCTCTACAAAGTTGTCGTTCTCTCTGGTTGTGGTAACCAGGAGAGCCCGAGCAAGTGCTACCCGATAAGGGAGGCACAACAAGGGAAAGATAACTACAGAAAAGTGACTGGTGACAGGAGAGTGTTTTGGTGACTAGTACGCTGACAAGAGGGTGCGACTCCTTCCGGTGCCTTGTGCGACAAGGCGATCGGAGTTCCAGGTGGTCTGTGTAGACTACTTTAGAGGACAGAGATTTCTACCTCTCAGAGGACAGCCGTCAATCTCGACAGTCCCGGTGAGACCAGGAGTTGCACAGACACCGTCCAAGACCAGAGGTGAAGACCATGCAAGCCACGAGGTAACGTCGTCGGGCAAGCCTCGGGACAAGGTATGTTTCTACAAACCATCCTTCCTACTATATAGATGTTGATGTGTTTCCTTCGTTCTGGGTTTGGGGAGAATAAATTTTTGTTTCTGCTACCTTCTCTATCTCCCTTAAAACCCAACGGTGGTGTCAGAGCCACGCCAACTGTTCTATACTTTAGGATTATCGATATGATCAATTTTGGTTTGTCACCTTTATTTATTGCATATGATGTGAATAAAATTGGCTTTATGCATGTCCAATCCTAAATCCACAAATCCCAAAATACATATATGATATGTAATATGAATGATACATGTCGCCCTTAAACAAGTTTTGTGGTGGATGTATAGTGTGGTTATGGCCAATAAACCCTATGTATGTGTGCTTGGTTGAATCTGGTTGCTTGCATCTCGGTCTGTGCACCGATTCCCTATCTCTTATTCCTGATGTAACTCGAGATAACTCGAGATTTATTTCCTACCTTTTCTCCCCCCAAATGTAACTTAGGGTTTCCCTATTCAAATGTAAAGTAGGATAGATCTTTTATTTTTCTTTTATGTCAAAGAACGGAGGACAATCTGATGATGACTGAGATGATTAGTTCAAGGCATGAACCGACCGATTGGTGATCCAGACGATTGGCTCGAGGAGCGAGACGATCAGGTGGAGGCCATGAGGAGATGCACGACGACCAAGTGAACTGATCAGTTGGAGGAGCCAACCGATCGGCTGGTGGTACCCAGACGACCGGCCAGGGCGAGCAGGTCATTGATGTGATGTGTTGATCAACTTGGACGGCTATAGCACTTCATCATGGATAGGTCGCATGTGATGTAGACCTAGATGACCGTGATTCCTCTTGGCTCAAGGAATCACATTAGGATGGCCATAATCATCGCTTTTATTGTTTCACATGTTTTATGTGGTATATAGCATGTATATGATACATACTATATATTGTGGTGATTGGATATATATATGTACCTATAAAAACCAAATCCCTCATTAAATATTAAAGTTTTACATGCCTTCCAAATGTGACACACGTGAAAAGCTTGATCGGCCAAGTGTGGGCATGTCGTAGCATGGTGCACTATCTATCTCGTGGAAGCGTGAAGGATGAATATGTGGGTCAGCCCTAGCAGTGTGCATATTAATCGTGTTGGCTTTGGGTCAGACTTAACAAGGTGAACTAGATAGGATCTAGCACCTTGAGGCATGGAGGTGATCATGGCAAGGAGTTGCATATGACATCTTTCAAGAGTTGCATATGATGCAATTGGAAAGAGTTGCCTACCTGGAAGATCTAAGTTGTGGGTGGCAGCCCTAGCTGGTCCATGACTCAGAGGATTTCAGGATCTTGCCCACTAGAAGATTGTACGCTGCAATCTTCTGAATTGATGGTGAGGGCTATCAATTTGAACAAAATAGTGGGAGCGATAATTAATTAAAGTCCTAATTATATCGTAAAACCTTTTCAAATCAATCAAGTCAAAAAGGAGTTTTTGGACTAAATTTCATATATTTCCTTTTGTACAATAAATGCTTAATCAACAATAATCACTTTATTTGCGATCGGTCCTTAAGATGGACAAATTAAATGGGAATAATTCCATGACTGGTTAGGATGTTGAGAAGTGTTCTCAATTGAAGAGTGAAATCTCTGAGTCCTAGTTATACCAGAACCATATGAACTCGATCCCACCACACCAATGGCTTAAAGGATGCTTATGGAAGCATACTGAAGATGCCATTGATGTGGAGTGCTTAATGTTGTGTTCTCTGAACTATGAGTTGCAGAGACAACATGAGACATATGATGTCTCCAAGAAACTATCCTAGTATGTCATGACAGAAGAAGATCTAGTAGGTATTCACACACTCAATGTGATTGGGTATGACTAGATTGGGATTTCCTCAAAGACAACAGTTGGCTACTGGTATGATACTACAAATGTCGCAAGAATCATAAAGTTCATGATGAACTACAACATGAACAACTTTGACAAGTGTTGACATAGTTGTTGGACATGTTGAGGACAGTAGAGGTAAAGATGAAGAAAGAGAAACCCTAATCTTTAATGTGATCAATGAAGGGTAAGTCTCAAAGGCAAGGACAAGGGCAAAGTAAAGAAGCGTTCTGATGCTAGCCAGGAATCCAAGTTGTCTTTAGCCTCGAGGCACAAATGAAGAAGGGCAAGCCTAAGTATGTGATGTTGATCAACAGAAAGAAAGACAAGTCCAAGGGCAAGGGCAAGGGCAAAGATAAGAAGGGTTCTGATGCTAGCCAGTAGCCCAAGTCATCTTCAGCCTCAATGCACATGGGAGGGTGAACGAGGGAACTACCCTCTAAATCTGGAAGAACAAAAGAAGAAGAAGGAGGGGATGGATATCTCCACCTAAGGTATCATGAAATGAACCTCTTCTAAGGTATATGATACCAAGATGGAGATCTGACATATATGATATGTAATATCTACAAAGAAGTGATGGCCTTTACGAAAGGACCAAGAAAGGAGTACCCATCATTAGAGCAAGTGTTGTTGCCATAGACAGGAGTACCTTTCAGTTTATTTCAGCCTAAAGGGAACAAATTGAGTTGAGAACTGTTGTTTCAATTTGCCAATAGAAACACTTTATTGTTGCATCTTTAGTGACAAGATGACTATCAATATAGTTGATCTTTCAAAGATATGATCTTTTTGGCAATGCCTTGATTATCTTGTGATACTCGGTATGCATAAGATAAAATGATACCTAAAAGTTATTGATAACTCAAATGATCAAATTAGCATAAATCATGAGAAATTCATTTCTAGTTTCCATATGATGGATAAATCTAGACTCTTTTGGTTTGAGAACCATTAAGAGACATGAATCTCTTGGACATGATCAATCTTCGCTAGTCATAGTGGGAGATTGATGATCCTATTAGGTATAATACATCTGATGTATTTACATACCTATTGGACTTAATGTTAGTACTTCAAATGGTGTTTAGAGAAATACCAATATGAATATCTTGAAGTGTTTAAGAATATCATAGATGAAGTGTGAATTTGGTAAAGTGTTAATTCTTGATGAGATCAATGAATGAAATACTTGAACCAAATGTTTGAGATCCTTATGAGTGATTATGATAGTGTATTATAGTGAGCTCATGATTAAGGCATGGTGATGTCTAATCAAAAGGAGTCATACTCTAAGGAGTTAGAGGATGATTATCAAATATCTAAGTTCTTCTTAAATAAAGATGACCCCACACTAATAATGGACATTAAGAATCACAAGGAGTTGTGAGTTCTTATATCCTTAACAGATACACCTCGATTATCTATGTGATGAGTTGGTCATGTGATGAATAAACTATCTAGATGAAAATGAGGAACCAGATTTTGAGTTATGGTTTATGACCATTACATCGTAAATGACTTCCATGTGAACCATAAGGTATGACCTTGATGGTAGCACCCATTGGGATGAAATCCATAAGTGTGAATGAGTCTTAAGAGTTAAGATAGATGGATGACGTTTTGAGAAGGATGATGCTTGTTGATTGCAACTTAATGACTAAGAGATTTGGCATACAAATACTAAAACTGCATTCCTATGAGGAATAAAACAAGGATGTGTACGTGGCACAACCTATAAGATTTATGAATACACTAATGCAAATGAAGTCTACAAGTTACAATGGACTTATCAATGTGATTGATTAAGTACAAGCAACTCAGAGCTAAATCTTTACTTTGATAATATAGTCAAAGGGTTTGACTAATATGTCAAAGATAAAGAAGGGATCTGTGATTTAGTGGGAGCATATTCACATTCCACATGTTGATGAGAAATGAGATGTTCTAGAATGGAAATCCAAAGTGGAAGTTATCTTTAGGGAAGATAGAGGCATTTCATATGTGATAGGAACAGAGATCTATAGAGATAGTTCTCGAAAACCTCTTGACCTGAAAAGAGATAGCATACATTGGCAATCTATAATGAAGGGTCCAGTGTGTACAGATTCAGTGGGAGAAAACTTGTTCGTGTTACATGGAGTTAGTATCCCAAGGCCAAGTGTCCGATTCTTATGAAGAATGGGAACACTAAGAATAGATATGAATCTATCATGTATGTAATTATCCCATTATCTTGCATGTATGGACATAGCAAGAATAAAATGCATTCATCATCTTGTATGTAGGACATGACAATATGATGTGCTCATCCTGATAACTCGTATGTGGGACATGATAAGTTGCCAATAAGGGTTACTGGAATACCATAAGAACTTGATAAGTACTTGAGAAGTACTAGTTCTATGGAAATAAGGAAGGGTTCACTGTAAAGAGTTACACTGATGCGAACTTCTGGAAAGGATAGAAAATTAATCACAAAATATATATGGGATATATATAAAAGTGAATGTTTGTTGATAAATGGAAACATTCCAATAAAGTCGTTTAAAAGGAAAAGTTGAGTATCCATGTGTTAGAGAACATTAGTGGATACTATATGGATCTGGAAGTTCATAGAGATGAACTTATAGATATTCTGGTCATTGATGACAAGTTAGGAGTTCTTGGTCATGCAATGTGGCTAAAGGTTAGCAAAGGAATACTAGATCGCATATTACGACAACTCCATCTCATATGTGTAACGTATAGCAAAGAGGTGAGAGACATGCAGTTAATACCGACTTTGGCAAGGTGTTGCCATAACTCACTATGTTAGCACCATAGTACAATAACATATGGGACATGTTTGAAGATCGCTATGAATATGATTCAAGGGTGATTGGCTCACAGTGCAAGTGGGAGTCTGTTGGTATGTATGCCCTGAGAGCCAATCATGGGATGATTGGTGGGATACATTAAGATTTATTTGATAAACATCAAAGGCAAGCTTCCAATTCTTTCTGGTTCAGTCATATGAGATAATCATAGACCAGATTGAATGTCTAGAGAATGACAATACTTAATGATGTATGCTTTTAGGTTGAGGACCTAAACAATGAGATCATATAGATACTAAGAGTTTGTACATTCTTATTATGTCCCTAGTCAGATGTCATTGTGGAAGGTAGATAGACAACAATGACACAAGACTAGATTGTGGTGTTGGTTGATGTCCGAATCTCATGATATGGAGATATCAAACCAAACACATAGGTACTTGTTGGAGAACAAGTATACCGGACAGACCCACCGTGAGTTTGACACATGGAACCATGACATGGTAGTCGCAGTCAGTTCTCACAGTGATGGTGGTGAGTGTGATTCTTTGACCTGAAATCACTACACTCAATACATGTTGTTGGGTACACTTTGACATCATCAAACGCAGTCCTGAAACATGGGTTGTTATAAAGGTGATGATTGGGTGGCTTTTACACATGGGGCTTTTGAGGGGTGAGTGATAGATATGGGATTTGTCCCTCCTAAGGGAGTTTGATATCCATGGCCACTTGATGAGTAGTATTGAGATAGGCGTGTGCACGCATGTGTGAATCAATATGTGATATTGATGTCATACATATCTCCTCTAGTCTACTTTGAGATCAAGAAAGTGAATGAACGTTGACAGGATCACTGTTCCATGCCTCGAGTTCATTCGGGATATCAGTGACAAAGGAATTAGACATTTGCTATAACACCATTCACAGATTGTAGGATTGATAGTTGTTCTCCAACTTTCTATTTCACTTGGGTAGCATTGATGTGTGACTAGGCACCGCTCTGTGCTTGTGAAGTCATAAGTATTATGGACTTTCATTGCCAACGTGAAAATGGACCTGCAAGGTCACACGCATTGGATTTAACCTGGAAGAGGAGTTTTGTCCACAAACAATGTTTAGATTGATTACTAAAGGAGTTTAGTAGTTCAATTAAGCACTCTATCAATTGATAGCTCAGTATCATAATGTTCAAGTTGTTGGACGCATTGACTAGAGTATCGGATTGATTGAAACTGCAATTGACTGATTCTGCACACTCTGCACTCCCAACCGATCGGCTCATGAGATGAATCGATTGGCTCAGCTTGGTGAACCGGTCGACTCAGGTGGTGAGTCGATCGGCTCATGGTCAGGGTGAAATGATTGCTTCAAGTGTTGAAATGATCGATTCAACTGGTGCAACTGAGCAAGTTGGGAAAGTAGGATTGGTGAGAATTTTCCTTTCGTTTCACTTGCCCAATTTGATTGGAACAAGGATTGGTATTTGATACCAATTAGAAATAAAAGATGGAAAGTCAATCGGGAACTGACCAGGACCACCTACCGACCGGTTCAGAAGTGAACCGACCGGTTGAGGTGTCCCAACTGATCGGTTGAGGTGTCAACTGACCGGTTCAGGTCCCCAACCGACCGTTTCAGTTGTGAAACAATCGATTCAGGTTGCGAGTTGGTTGTTTTGTGGAAAATCTCGAACCCTTCTACTCCTACTTTTAGTCCCACATTTCCCGGGATGGAGAACCCTATCCCATGACCCTCCTATATATATAGGGGTATTGGGGGCTTCTCAAAGTACAACTCAGTGCAAACCAGTTGCTCTATGAAGTTGTCGTTCTCTCTGGTTTTGGTAACCGAGAGAGAGCCCGAGAAGTGCTACCTGATAAGGGAGGCACAACAAGGGAAAGACAACTGTAGAAAGCAATTGGTGGCAGGAGAGTGTGTTGGTGACTAGTACACTGACAGGAGGGTGCGACTCCTTCCAATTCCTTGTGGGATAAGGAGATTGGAGTTCCAGGTGGTCCGTGTGGACTACTTCAGAGGCGGGAGACTTCTGCTACTCGAAGGACAGTTGTCAATCCTGACAGTCCCGGTGAGACCAGGAGTCGTCAGTCCCGGTGCGACTAGGAGCTTCACAGACACCGTCCCAGACTGGAGGTGAAGACCGCGCAAGGCGTGAGGCATTGTCACCGAGCAAGCCTCGGGACAAGGTATGATTCCACAAGCCATCCTTTTCTTATTGTATAGATGTTGACGCATTTCCTTGTTCCGAGATTGGGGGAAAAATTTTTTGTTTCCGCTGCCTCCCCTAAAACCCAACATCACCATGGCTAGCCCTTTTCTACATGCCTGGACCACACAGCTCAAGACTGGCATGCCGCATGTCCATGTGGGCCCCACCTACTGGAGGGGAATTGGCTTTGATACCATTTGTAACAACCAGGCCCACTGCCTTACGCTCTAATAGAGTTTCAGGAATGATGACTGGCCCCACTAACCACCATAGCCTTAATTGCGCACTTTAATCTCACTCACGTGCAAGCCAGGATCAACTTCCCGACTGGTCAACCATCCTAGTACTACTCCAAACTGAGCACGCTTAACTATGGTGTTCTTTAGTAATAGGCTCCTGAAAAAGGAGGTGCACCTTGGTGATATGGGTAGTCCAATCATTCCTTTTAAGATCATTATATCTGAGGCCTTAAATCCTAGGATGTTATAGTCTATCCCACTTAGACTCTTGACATCCTCATCAAGGTTCAACTATGTGGCCTCATAATATTTCCCCATTTCAGTGCAGACCCAACTGGCCCATGGACACCCAGCTCCCGTTTACATAATACTAGTGCAAGGGTGGATACATCACCATCGGATAGCCCTTTCCTATATTCCTGGACCGTATGGATCAAGACTGGCATGTCACATGCCCATGTGGGCCCCACCTATGGGAGGGGAATTGGCTTTGATACCATTTGTAACACCCAAGCCCACTTCTCAAGGCTCTAGTAGAGTTTTAGGAATGATGACTGGCCCAAAAAATTGCCACTAGCCTTAACTGCACACTTTGTCCACACTGACGTGCAAACCAGGATCAACTTTCCGACTGGTCACCCATCCTAGTACTACTCCAAGCTGAGAACCCTTAACTATGGAGTTTTTAGTGATGGGCTCCCTGAAAAAGGAGGTGCACCTTGGTGATATGGGTAGTCCAATTATTCCTTTTAAGATCATTATATCCAAGGCCACAAATCCTAGGGCGTTACAATTTCATATGTGCAACATGGATTTGGACTTGGAGTTGGATAAGGATTCCTAGTTTCATCGACATGCCATGGAGGCCTATAAATAGAGGCCCTGGGGGGCATGAAGATCATCCCTCCATTTGATTGTTGGTGCCTTCTGTGGTAGAAGAGTCAGAGAACAAGAACAACTAGAGGAGCTCTCTTAGTTGAATAAGAGAGGGTCAGTGACTTTGCCTTGAAGAGAAGTAGCGGCTGGCAGTCGGTGACACATTGGGTGCACTAACAGAGCATCTCTCTTAGGTGATAAGAGAGGGCCAACAACTTTACCTTGAATCAAAGTAGTGGTTGGCGGTTATAGACGTAGTGTTGCCATAGAGGAAATAGTCTGACCCAGTTAGTGGTCACAGTGGCATAAAGTAGTCCCCAACAATGATAACGACCTTGTGAGGAGATCAAGTAAAGAGGGAGGTTTTTTACACAATGGGTGTGATTCTCTTCTTCCTCATCTTTGTTCTTGCGTGTGGACTGCTATGTAGATTTAGTGTAATTAAATACGGGAAGTGTGAGTTATAATCTTAATTACATAGTGTTTGTTGGCCAGTATTGCCCTGTGGTTTTTCTCTCCTTGTCTTGAGGAGAGTTTTCCATGTTAAATCTGGTGTTTCTTCTTTGGGTTTATACGCTTGTTGGTAACGCTTCCTCAATACGTTTTCATTACATCTAGGACTATATCAGTACAACATCCCCAACAAGTGGTATCAGAGAACAGGCTGCAAATATTACTCTAGATGGGGAAGGATGAACATGCAACAATGATAAAGTTGACAAGAATAAATTGGTAGATTTGGAAACCCAAGATGAAGGATATTCTCTATTGCAAAGATCTATACAATCCAATAGAGGGATAAAATCTAGATAATAGGTCTAATGTGGATTGAAAAAACTAAACATGAAGACCATTGGAACAGTTTGAAAGTGGCTCAACATTTCATGTTCCATCCCGTCTCAGAAGAGACCCAATCCCAAAGATCTATGGGAGAAGCTCAAGAAGTTATATGAGAAGAATACTGCTACAAATAAAAAAATTATTAGAAAGTTATTGAACCTTAAGTACCAAGATAGTACCAACATATTTGAGAATATGAATGAATTTAAAATCCTTATAAATCAACTGGCTCCATGAAGATGATTCTTGATGATGAGCTCCATGTTGTACTTCTTCTGGGATCATTACATGATAGTTGGGAGATGCTCATAGTGACAATCACCAATTCTGCACAGGAAGGCAAGTTGACACTTGACCAGGTGAAGAGTAGTCTACTGAATAAAGACACTCAACGACGGGCCTTAGGTGACAACAGATCAGGGGTGCACTTCACAGAGAGAAGAGGAATTAATAGAGCGAGAGACTGTGGCAGATCCAAGAGCCCTGGTGAGTCCCATAACCATGAGAAATCTTATGGTAGATCTACGTCAAAGTGTACTAGAGGGTGCTTCCATTGTGGCAAGCCAGGTCATTTTAAAAGGGATTGCAAGGTTTGGAAAAAGAAACATGGGTTTGAAGCCAAAGACAAACAAGATGACGAAAAGAATACTATAATGGCAATATCAGATGACAGGGAAGATGATGAATATGTGGTCTTAATAGTCCAAGAGTAGTATTTTCATGATGAGGATGATGATTGTGAGTGGGTGGTGGATACTGCAGCTTCTTATCATGCTTCACCAATTGAGAAATTCTTCACTCTGTACATGAGGGGAGTCTTCAAGAGTGTGAACATGAGAAATTCGAGCTTCACCAAAATTATCAGGATTGGAGACATTTGCACTCAAACAAGTTTCAGTTTCACGCTCACACTGAAGGATGTTTGTCACATTCCAAATTTGCGGCTGAGTTTGATGTCTAGTTCATTATTTGATATAGAAGGTTGTCATCTAGATTTTGGTTGTGGGAAATGCAAGATCACCAAGGGGGCTTTGGTTATTTTATGAGGAAAATTGGATCACACATTGTACAAGACCAAGCTTAATATGCTCAAAGGTGGCCATATATATGAAGTTGATGATCACCAAATAGATCTATGACACATACATCCAAGACACATGAGCGATAAAGGATTGAAGCTTTTATCAAAGTAGATATTGATTCCTTGTGGCAAGGACACTGGTCTCAGTTCATGTGATGCATGTTAGACAAGAAAGCATTGACGTGTTTCTTTCAAGACAAGATCAAAGGTTAAGTCACAACTTCTATAGCCGGTTCATTCTGATGTTTGCAGTCCATTTGAGGTAGCTTCACTAGGTGGCAGTAGATATTTTGTCACATTCATTAATGAAGCATCTAGGAATGCATGGGTCTACTTGCTAAAGACCAAGGATCATGTCCTTCATTGTTTTCAAAAATTTCATGCCATGGTGGAGAGGGAGATAGAGAAAAAGATGAAGTGTCTTTGCAAGGACAATGGATGAGAGTACACTTGTAACAACTGGACCCACTGCCTTAGGCTCTAGTAGAGTTTCAGGAATGATGACTGGCCCCACTGACCACCACTAGCCTTAACTGTGCGCTTTAATCTTACTCATGTGCAAGCCATGATCAACTTCCTGACTTGTCACCCATCCTAGTACTACTCCAAGGTGAGCACGCTTAACTATGGAGTTCTTTAGTAATGGGCTCCCAGAAAAGGAGGTGCACCTTCGTGATATGAGTAGTCCAGTCAATCCTTTTGAGATCATAATATTTGAGGCCTCAAATCCTAGGATGTTACAATCTCCCCCACTTAGACTCTTGATGTCCTCGTCAAGGCTCAACTATGTGGCCTCATAATATTTCCCCATTTCAGTGCAGACCCAACATGGCCCATGGACACCCAGCTCCAGATCAAGGAATACCAACGCAAGGGTGTCTACATCACCATGGATAGCCCTTTCCAACATGCCTGAACAATATGGATCAAGACTGGCATATCACAAGCCCATGTGGGCCCCACCTACTGGAGGGGAATTGGATCTGATACCATTTGTAACAATTGGGCCCATTGCCCTAGGATCTAGTAGAGTTTCAGGAATGAGGACTGGCCCCACTGACCACCACTAGCCTTAACTATGCACTTTAATTTCACCCATGTGCAAGCCAGGATCAACATCCCGATTGGTCACCCATCCTAGTACTACTCCAAGTTGAACACGCTTAACTATGGAGTTCTTTAGTAATGGGCTCCCAGAAAAGGAGGTGCACCTTGGTGATATGGGTAGTCCAATCATTCCTTTTGAGATCATATATCTGAGGCCTCAAATCTTGGGATGTTACAACACCTCCATGGAATTCTAGGATTACTGCATGTAACATGGAATGCGACATAAAAGGACAGAGCCTGACACACCACAACACAATGGTACAACTTAGAGGATGAACCATGCCATAGTGGATAAAGTGAGGTGCATGTTGAAGACTGTAAAGTTTCCAAAGACATTCTAGGGAGAGGCAGTGTGTATTTCCTACTATCTGATTAATCGATCTCCATTAGTTCATTTGGGGTTTGATATACCTGAGAAGGTATGTAGAGGCAACAATGCATCATATGCTCATCTGTGAGTATTTTGGTGCAAGGCTTATGAACATGTTCCAAATGAAAAGAGGCAAAAGCTAGATGATAAAGGAGTGTTGTGTATCTTTCTTGACTATGGAGATTAGTAGTTTGGCTACAGGTTATGGGACCCTATGAAAAAGACCATGAGTAGACACAAAGATGTGACATTCTATGAAAGTCAGACAGTTATAGAGCCAGAGAGTGATGATGTAGATGTTACAGGATCAGGTAATAGTTCCTCTGAATATGAGTATGAGGATGCTTAAAAATTTAGAGGACATGGGTTAACTTGAGTATGAGGAAGGGGCATTATAGGTTGCTCAACCCACTTGGTCTTGGTTGACCAACCAAGCGCCCTCATGCATGAGTCTTACCTAGGGCAGGTTGACTAATCCCTTGGATGGATCAGGTGATTCAAATGTGTTTCATGAAGTCATCATCTCCATAAACTTTGGGTGCCCATAGTAACGTCTGGTCATAGAATGGGTTGCTCTATCGGGATTACAATTGTGAATCCAACACCACTAGACATTTGAGCACCCCTTCTGGCCAGTCCGCCATTTGAGTGTATTATCAGAATAGGAGAAGGGAAAAAATTTCATATACATGTTGTTTAGACATTCAGAATAGTTGATCATTTGATTTGCATACATCTGATCCTTCATAAAATGTGACCCTCCCAATTGGTCATTTGGGTAGTTCGGTCACCCGATTGTAGGCACAAAAGGGCCACAAATAGATGGAGATTGTCATGTAGGAAATTTCAACCTAAAAAATTATAATCAAATAAGTATTTAACTACATAGATCAATTAGAAGATGAAACAAATAAATTGAATGCAATCTAAGTGGTCCTATGCAAAATTTTAAATCTAACTAGATAATCGCTAGGTTGCCTCCTGACAAGAACCTTGGTTAATGTCATTGAATTGATGCATGAGCTTCACCTTGAGTGGTGGGTGTCAATCAAATCTTGACCTGGGCTAATATTGTTCAGGTTGTGTTCCTTTCATCTGATCCCTTGTCCTTGCTCAGATCCTTGCTTCTTGTATACTTCCTTAAAAAATAATTTGAATTGCATCAGATTGGGTCCTTTGGTGGGTGTATAGTCCTCCCAAAGGAGTGGTAATGGCCACTAGCATATGTGGGGAGTGGATTTGAGGGTTGATACCTAGAAATTTCACATTCCATGTTCCTGATTAATGGTTCTTGACATACACATGGTATCACCTACTCAAGGGTCACATCACAACCGTCATAGATCAGAATCTAGGGAGGAGGAGGAATGGGTTGTATGGGCCCCATCTGTTGTGTGAATGGGGCTTGCAGGTGCATAGGGGTCAGTGGAGGGTTTGGCCCATGGATATTTGGGGTTAGAACAATAAGATGAAACATGAGGAAGGAGAGGCTCCTCCACTACTGATGATCTGAATTTTGGCATGGAAAAATCCTATATTCTCTCAATATTCCTTGCATGGTGATCATCCTTTAGGGATACTATGGGTCAATCATTGGTGGGGTTTCATATAGAAGAATTTCTTGTTGGATATGAGTAGATTTATTGATGCGGTTAAGGAATTATGCTTATTATTAAGCATCGTGTTTCATCAAGACGTCGATTGCCTAAAAATCAGGAGACTGGGTCCCCACTCATAGGGTGAGAAGCCCTACCTTCAACATCAAATAGTTATCTAGATGTGGAAGGAATGGTATGTGAAACATAAGAGGGAAGAAATCATCCTCTTTATGTCCATTACCAAAAATCAAACAGGATGTAAAAATCTCCAACCTTCACTATTATAGTCTCTATAATGTTGAATGGCTTGGTCGTGCAAGAATCAACTAGCCAGACAATTATTTTGGCATTTACTGCATTGGGATGTTGAGTCCCCTGTATAAGTTAAGAGGTATGATAGAAATGCTAGCTCTGACATTAGCCAGACCTATTAGGAATTCAGACTCTCTTACAGAGCATGAAATCTCAAAGGACCTATGATCCTTGCACTTACGAGGAATCCTATTCTAGATGATAAATAAAAACATCCTTGACAATTTCACTATTTAAATTTCTTCTGATATAAATTTGTGTTTGAGTAAGAGGTTGAATTATTTAGACCAATGAGGCATGTCTTCCATGGCATTGGGAACCGTAATGTTGAAATACAACTTCTTCATGAGCTCATTAAATTTATTGAATCTAAAATCCAATCAGGTTTGATGCAGCCAAATTTGGTATGGCACACATAGTTTGTATGTGGGATCGTAGAAATGTGGTAGTGTAGGTGCTAAAATGCATGGATTAGTTGTTGCAGTGTTGTGGTTGTTTATTGCATCTTCCTCATCGTTCTAACTTGATGTTGTAGCAAGATGTTTTCCCTCTCAGGTGAGGTAAGGCCAGAATGAGTCGTCACAGCCTTAAGTTGTTCCATCTGCTTTAGGATATGCTCTGGTTGCCCTACAAACATTCCTAAAGGATAACGTAGAGATGCTAACAACCGATCCAGTTGGGAAATAGTGGATTGTTGATAGGCCTATTGATTGGAGAGAATTGTTTGTTGGTGTGTAATCATGAATTGCTGGGATTGGAGAACCTTTTGAAAGGTGGAGAACTTATCATCGAATGGAGGCATGAATGGTTGGTTAAGGACTTTGAGGCACTTAACTTGGATTTAGAAATTGCTTCCATTTATTGTACCCACTATTTTAGGAATTCCTCATGTAGTTGTGGTTTTTGAAATTTAGTGTCTATTGTATTTGAACCTATGGGGACCACAACCTTGAATGTTTACTAGCCCCAACCTCTATTATGATGCAGTTTTTGCTCCTACAAGATTATCTCACTAGAAACCAATGTGATTTCTAGCCTAGTTGGGATTGTAATAGCCTTCGTCGGGAACATTGTGGATGGAGTTAAGGTGTTCAATCTGCCCTTCTTCTTCATGTTCTTGGGCATTGTTCACCATGAAATTGTAGAGGACTTGGCAATGAGAGTAGAGTGGTCATGGATTTTATATGATTAGAAAAAGAAATATGCAGACTTGACTTGTTGTTGTGAATGTTGTGTTTGTCCTCTTCTCTCATATGCATTGTAATAGGACTTTTGGATATCTTTCCTTAAGGTTAACTTCATCAGGGACTCTATTATAGATTTAAATTTAGAAGAGTATTCAACCTTGGACACCTTGAGTACATATCCATGTCCCCAGCTAGAACGAGAGTGGTTTTTAGATCCTCTCTTGGCAACCTTCCCCATACTACCAAAGTATCAGAACTTGAAATTTCCTCTGTATGAGAAATCTAGAAGTTTCTTGGTTTTGTCATCAACACCTCTATAGAAAGTCCATATCATTTTCACCTGTGAGATGCGACGATGTGAGTATCAACACTATAGTTCCTTGAATCATTCACAAGAATCAGCAAGGGACTCTCCTGGGACCATGAAGAATTGTGTGTTTTTGTCTGTGACTTGATAGGTGAGTGACAGAGGGTAATAAATATCTATAAGATTTTCTTGTAGACCTTCCCAAGTTGTGATGTTGTCCCTCTTAATGACATTATACCAACTTCTAGCCTTGTTCATGCATGAGTACTTGAACAATCGAAGTTTAAGGGAGTATTCTGACACACCGAGTTTCTTATTAAAAGAGTAAAGATTTGCAAGTGGTCTTGACCATCATCACTTCTAATATCAACAAATGTTGATTTGCGGCATGGTGATCTAGTGTGAGGGGATCTTGAACTGTGGGTTGGTGATAGCAGGAGGACTCACCAGATTATGTGTATCACTAGCTTTAATGAACCTCTGGATCGATTCTCATCCTCTATGGCGGCTCTTATATCTTGCATAAAAGCCTCTTTCTAGGATTCTAGAGCCAGGTTCACCTGTGGTAGATCTCTTCCTTGTGTATCTGTTGACTATATAAGCTAATGAGTTTCAATCCTAACAAGGAATGTTTACCCAACTTAACCAATCTCCGCAAGTATACGGAGGTAGTGTAGTCGAGATCGAACACAAGGAGCTTAAGTAATTAATTGACTGCAACAACACTAAAGTTCAACAATCTAGATCAGTTTAAAATGGATGGTAATGTTTATCTAATTGCATAAATTTAGATTTAAACAAGCAATAAAAAGATTACTAAAAGGGTTTAGATTCAAAAATTAATGGGTCTTGGACATTAGAATTTCACTCACATATCATAGCACATCATAGGAACATGAAAATCTAAACATACATAAGTACTTGTTTTAAAGGAAAAGTTGTGTTGCACTTCACCTCCCAATATAAATGCAACGATCTCAACTCAAAGTCACATTCTAATGAATAAATTTCATTTTTTATGACAACATATTCCTCAACTCATTTATCTCCACTCTCATGGAAGAAAAGGAGTTGCCAAGAAGAGCACCTCCATACATTCCTACTTATCTTCTCAGATCAAGCAAGAAAGCAGCACACATGCATATAAAGTGGCCAACAATACATGCAAGAGATGATAAAACCGATACTTTCATGGTAGAAAAATAAGCAACATAGTATTTAGTACAAAATTAACTTATTTTATACATGATATGACATGGGAGCCACTCTTCCATGCCCAAGAAAAGGGAATTACTCATCCATAATCATGCTTTGCAGATTTGCTATAGAAAATTCAGGTTTTAATATGATCTAGAGGAGGAAAAACAAAGAGATCCGAAAATGTAACCACAAGGAGGAATTCCGGCTTGGGGATGAAATTCTCCTCCTTTAGCTGCTCCAAAATGAACTGGCTCATCTCCCGAGAAGCTACAAAAAGTTGGGGAAGCTTGGTTGCACCTTGGAGAAGACAATGGAGAAGAGAAGAAGAAATGGGCTCCTTTGGCAAGAGACCACCTCCTTTCTCCTCAAAATTGCCTTCCTCTGCTCTCCTCTAGCTATGGGATGAGGGAACTCTCAATTATGACAAGTGATAACCGCCCATTAAGTTCCCTCTTTGTTTTAAACAAAAACTTGTATTTTTCAAAATGATGAAACTGCCAGAGGCACGGCGTGCGTCCAGAGTGCATGTCGTGTAAAAGCTTCGACAGTTGCTCCAGAATGTACTGCACACGACGTGCACAATAGTAATGCACGCCGTGTAATTTTCTAGAAACTTTCAATCTACTCCAGAATGCACTGCGCACGACGTGCGCTGAAGGAATGCATGTCGTGCAACTTTCCAGAAGATTTTTGGTTAGTTTGACGCTCCAGGTGCACACTGTGCATTCAAGTGCATGTCGTGCAATTGCTTTTCTACACTTTAATGGAAATGCACATGTCGTGCTCAAGGCTCGAACACGTCGTGCATTTTGCTGTCTGGGTGAAATGGAAATTCTTCTGAAATCTTGTGTGTTGTGCGTTCATCCTGCACGCCATGCATTCTGCTGTTACAACAGAATTAAACTCTGCAATTCAGTCTTATATGGAACATATCTGCAATGCAAGTTATGTGATAAGTAAAGTAACAAAAAGATGGAAAAAGTAATATGAAATGAAGCTAAATAATATCTGAATGAACCAAATGTGTGTGTGATAGCATGTGAAAAGATGATGTAGAAATCACACAACAAATCCCCCCAAGCTTGAACTATTGCTTGTCCTCAAGCAAAAAGAACATGGCTAAAATCAAAGTGAAAGAGTAAACAAGCTCATGCATGGATTAAATGAAAACGAGATATGCAATTAGCTCAACTAATCAAGTACATTGTGCTTGTGTTCATTGTTATCATCTCAAATTTTCAACATCCAAGATAGAGAAATTAAGTTCTGCAAGGTTGGTTCCAAATCAAGAAAAATGATCAACTAGACAATACTAAACAGAATTTGGATAATCAAGCCAAACAATCAATGCATGTACATAACAAAATTTTCAGATAGTATGGGTGTAAGATGATGAAATCAGTGCTAACATTAACAAACTTAGTTGTACTCTTTTTCTCAAGGATATGATGTTGGAAATTTTTGGGTTTTCGACATTCAACTGCTAATTTAGGCTTATGCTCACGTGGAATGCTGGTTGGAGTGTTGTTTTTACCCTCTTTTGATATTCATATCACCTAACCATCATTGCCAAATCATACTCACACTAGGCTAGCATGATATGTGGGCCATTTGCCATCTTTTATTGGTTAAGGGTGAACAAAGGATAACACAATTCATTATTCAACACCAAAGAGTCAACAATAATGTTAAGGTAATAAGATTTTAGTCACAAACAAATTTTTCACTGAAAAACTTATTGTAAATGCACTAAAGGTTTGGAAAGAGTATCACGTATTCTATTAAATGTTGTAAAGTTGATTCATTCGCTTAAAAATGGAACTGTTACATGTATTGACTAAGCAAAGATGTAAAAAGATTTTGAGATTTCAACAAAAAACACAAGGCAAAATCATGTACATGGGGATTTTCAATTTTCATTTCATTCATACATGCTCTTGATTTTTCTTTTCATGTAGCCAAGGAACATAAAGGACGGAATAATTCAAGCATACAAGGGGGTTTCATTGTAATAAGATAACCTCAAATCATATTAACTTTACCATCAAGGAAACTAAACATGGAAATATAATGGAAAACAACTGACACAACTGACTCAATTAAAGAAAAACTGAATGAAAACTACAAATATCGGTCAGTTGTGCCCCATCTTGCACGACGTGCATTCTTCTATTTCAGCAGAATTAAACTCTACAATTTAGTCTTATTTGGAGCATATCTGCAATGCAAGTTATGCGATAAGTAAAGTAACAAAAAGATGGCAAAAGTAATATGAAAAGAGGCTAAAAATATCAGAATGAACCAAATTTGTGTGTGATAGCATGTGAAAAGATGATGTAGAAATCACACAATAGTATCTTTCATTAATATGCTTTGTACAGGTGGTGGAAATCTATGTTGATCTCAAGATCAAATTCAAAGGTGTGGATTCGATGCATAGGGAGCATCACACACACCACTAGTACTTCAAAGGATAACAGACAAGATCAATTTGAGGAATAAAAACTCAAGTAGATTTGAATTGAATATCAATTTAAAAGGAAAATATTAATTTTTCAAAAAATGGGGTTCATAGGCTATCCCATTTCCCCCCTTAACAATGCCAAAATTTGATGATATTTTTACCCCCACAAACAAATTCCCAAAGATATATTATCTTAGGTTTTAAACTTTTTTCACAATACAAATAACTCACCCGCAAGAATATGGATGTATTTCAATATAGAAAAGGGTCAAACCCAAGAGACAACATATTTAAGAAATCGCCTATGAAGTAGTTGTTAAGAACAATATTTCAAACTAATAGTTGAGGTTCATTATAAACTAATGGTTTAATTGAAGTTTGCTAAGCATGAAAATGATTAAAATAAGGGTTTATGACAACACTTAAAAAAATTGAGATATTTGGATTTCATCACCATGACCTATGTACTCATCTTCATCATGTTACAACTCAATAATCCAGAACCTCCTCCTCCATTTGTCTGTGGGCATCTTTGAGAAGGCATCGCTAACCTCCAAGCCTTGTGACTTCACCAAGCACCTCAACTCCAACCATGATCTCTCTCTATCCCCTTTATCCAATGGAAAGCAAGATCCCAAACTAAGAAGAAGGGCCCTCCTCTATAATCATGCCATGCCAACTCATCCCCAAGCTAACACATATTGTCTGTGGTAGTTACATGTGGAGGAAGTGCTACATCGATCTCTAGAAGCATGTCCTCGATACCACACAATATGGTGATCAGGCCTTCATCAACACCATTGGATTTACAGACAAAATGAAGTAGATTTGTGACTCTCAAACCATGCATGTGACCACCCTTTTTTTAGGATTGGCCAACCAACTTTGAAATCACCCTCCAGTTCCTCTCTTCTCTTGAGGTATGCTTCCTTGAGCATCGAATAGGCAATTACGATTGGGGAACATGGTGGGTCAAGTTCTACCTCTACAATGATCCCCACCATCTCAAAGTGGAAGAGTTGAATGCCATCTGTGGGTGGTCCAAAATAGGGTATAGATGCTTACTTAAAGACTTCAACCACACCCTTCCATGTAACTAGTTGATAGTTTATCTTTAATATCTTAGCATCAATTGACATCTCTCTTCCATCACCAACATTGATTACATGATTGCCCACCTTCTCACCATCTCCTAAAAAACTGTTTGTTCACCAGATCAACTCAAGGGTAGAGAAAGGTGCAATGTACCAACCTATATGTGTTGTGGGACGTTATCAAAAAGTAGTAGAGAAAGTCAACCTTGGTGCATTCTTTCTTATGCACACTCACCAAATTTTCAAGAATGAGATGAAGAAGCTCCCATATGCTTTCGGGCCTTGCTCACTCCTACAACAAGCTACCTTCTTTCTACCTCTTCTAACTTCAACCTCTCAAGTCCAAGGAAAAGTTGGACTTCACACACACTAATATCTTCATGAAGCATGGGTCTATGGTGTATGCCGTTTCCAAAAATGGTGAGTGTGCACTTTTGGATCCAGTTTTTAACTTACGTGGTGTTGGACTATTACATTGACTCACTGAGGGAAGTGAAGAGGTGATGGAATTGAAAGCTGACCCAGTTACTCCATGAGGGTGACCATGCCACTCTTCTCACCACTATAACACATCTTCTTAAACATATTTTTGGGCGATGTTGATGGACCCATACTCAAACTAAAGTATGTATAACATTCTTACAAGCATTTATCAGGGTCAAAAAAAGCACCAGGCAAGCATGGCTCAATTTTACGTCTACTAAGAGTGAATCATCCACAAGAAAGAAGAGCTCTTCACTCACCAACATGCTATGTTCAACAACAAACACTTGTTTTTGCATAACCAAGATCACATTCAAACCTTTTTTAGTGAGTGGAGAAACACATTAAGACACTCCATGAACACTATTACAGTCATGGGAAAGCTTCTGAGCTATGTACAACCACTAACACATCCCTCCTACAACCCCAACTTCAGCAGCACATTCATCCTGTAGGGTCCACCACTTGTGGCAAACAAGTTACCACCAGAAAAATGAAAAGGTGGTACACACATTCCATCACTTTGTTTAGTTTTTGACATTGTTAATAGTGTCATATTCAAGCTAGGTGGTATGATAGATCATCCTATATCTTGTGTATTCTCTATTTTTTTGTTTTTCCTTTGTTTATTAGATTGGGAATGTCGTTCATGTCACATGGAGTCTTGTTCTCATATAATATGGCATGTTATTTCATTTTTATCTTTCAAGCTAAAATTACTTTGTTTTCATCATATGAAAAAAATAGAATTGAGTTGGACTAATCAACTTAAAGACGTGCTTAATGAACCATTCACCTAAATTTACCCCATAGTTTGTGCCATGAAGATGATGTTTGTGTTCAAACCAACAAAACTTTAGTGTTAACATTTATGAACATTTCCTAAATAGACTTTAATGGTACCTTGTTAATGGGAAAGGGACATTATCAAGGTTGGAAAGACAATGTATCTTAGTCATGTGATCTCATGCACTTTCATTTCATCTTTATTCACCATCATAGGATGAACAAGGTCAATCCATGTTATTTTCTTCTTTTTGTACTACATCACATGACAAGAATCATAGTTAGTTATTTTTTGCAACAATGAGACAAAAAAATGCATGTCATTCTATTCAGCATTTTAGTCTAGCATATCAATTTCATATAGATTGCATATTGCATCTCATCATCCATAAGGTATAATTTTGTATCATGTACATCTATATCTCCATAAGAGAGAAAGAAAGCATCCTTTTTTCTTTTGTAAAGAGTGAATGGCCAAGCATAAACTATCTATTTGAGCTAAAAGTGGAGCAAAGAGAAAAAAAGTAAAAAAAAGAAGAGGACAAAAGAGGGAAACAATATATCTAAATTAAATGATATATCTTTGCAAGTCATATATTAAAAGATTGTGAACTCTGGTTTTGTATTTAAAACCTATTCACCTACTCTCATCATTAGGATGAGGAATCCATTGCATGCAATATTCCAAAAAATAGAAAGTAGGCATTAGAATGCATATAATTTCACAGAAATCACCATTTAGCTGCATCATGTTATTTTATTGCATAAATGATTTGGATTATTCTTGTGAATCCTACTTTCATGATACCCATCCCATCCACTTGTTACTTTTTAAGGTAGTCTACTGCAATGATATTTCTCTCATTCATATTTATTTGAGAAATCACATCAATTTAGATGATATTAATCAGAGCAATGTTGACTAGGAGATCATATTGTACACCAAGAATGTGTCCTACTGGATATGATGTTTTTCTTCTTTAAGATATCTAATTTTATCATTGATCTTATTTTCAATGTTTGTTATAATCTTGTTTGATTTTTTTTAGAATATCTACTTGCTTTGTGGTTGGACATGGCTAATTTGAGACCGACCAATGAAGTGTTTAGGGGACTAGAATTCATTTCTTTTGACTTTTTGCTGACTTCTTCAACAAAGTCTAAGAGTAGTGTTTCTTGAGGATGATCAAGATTCAAGTTTATGGGATTTTAATGCACATATTTATATTATTTTACAGGCTATTTTGAGTGACTTCAGATGATAATTGTTGTGTGTGTGTGTGTGTCTATATATATATATATATATATATATATATATATATATATATATATATATATATATATATATATATATATATATATATATATATATATATATATATATATATATATATATATATATATGTGTGTGTGTGTGTGTGTGTGTGTGTGTGTGTGTGTGTGTGTGTGTGTGTTGTGTGTATGTCACTCGTACTACAACAAAGTAGCCTATAATGTAATTTACATTAGTATTTCTTTGTTTAGCATGTATCTAATATCAATTTATATTATACATTATAACAATGGATTGCTTCTGAAATTGTAGGCAAATTGGTTGTCTGCTGATGCCATCGAGATTCATCTATATGCCACTTATCTAACCCAAAAAATGTAGGGTTTCAGTGAAGGAATTCAATACTATCAACCATTCTAAGTGCTATAGAGAGCCTTTGTTGATGACATCGACATACTTCTCAGTGGAACTGACGAAATTCAAAAATCACAAAACAAAGTTTTGATGACAACAACATTACTGTCAGTGACACTAACTCAATATGGATCGTATACAAATTTAGCAGAGTTGGTAGCACCAACTTATCTCAGTGCCATTGAGTCTATAGAATTGGCTAGCTATATTAAGTTGTTTAATGTGATGGTCCATATTTTTTCTTGGGAACTTAGGGTCCTTATGACCTAGTTGATTATAGCCATCACGAGGGCTGCTTTCTTGGCATAGAAATCAAGAGGAGGGCAGACAAATGTGGAGAAGATGAAGAATTATGGTTCACAACTAGTTTGAGGAGAGATTTGACTGCCAAAATGTTGTTTGTTTGCGTCCATTTTTGGAGAGGACCTTGATTAATCACTTCCTCATTATTTTGTTTCGATTTTTGTTTATATTTTTTTTCCAAAATATTGTTTTTGATATCATGTTTAACATGTGGGGTAAATCCTCATCCTCTATAGGACCCAAGAGTATCTTGTTATTAAATAGTACTTGATAATTTTTATCCATGAATGAAGTTTATTGCATACAAATTTAATGTCTAGTACCTTTGGATTATTGTGTTCATGATTGATCACTCTGACCATGTTTATATATTTAATAACTTTGAAGGAGGTTTAATATTGTATAAATTAGCATTAACACAATTAATCATTCACTTCAAAAAGATGGACAACAATTAGGAGGTTAAGTATCTATAGAGAACTTTTTAAACATTTAGTCTACTACTTGTACACTGCTAAAGAAGGTTTTTGGTTAGAATAAATAGTGCATATAGTAAAGTGTGTAATGTAAGCTACATAGTTCAAAATAGCAATGTTACTTTGGTTATATATGAGTATATAGAAACCGACTATGATTTGCAATGTTGTGACATGGTTTTCCTACATATTCTATTATATTGATTCTTAAACCAATCTTTAAAACTTTCTTTTCATAATTTTATCTTTTAGTTTTTAATCAAATAGACACAATTTTCTCCTCGCTCTAGCTGAACTGGTGCACATTAATAGTAGTTTCTAGATCCTAACTCCCTAAGTTTGACTCTTAGAACTTACCATTACATTATTACTTAAACATATATGTTTGTGTTTAAAACACACATATAGTCGTGTCAATGACATTCCAAAAAAATCAAGAATCTTGCAAAATTAGTGATTTCAAACACAACAAGCATGGACACACACATTGGCATCAATGAGTCCTTCAACAACACCATTACTAAAGAATGGCTTATAACGTTACATTTACAGGCGTCAGTTGTATACCAGAAACTGACACCTAAACCATACAGTGTCGGTTGAATACACAAGACGACATCTATTTGTGAAGAGTGGCCAGACACATGTATCGATATTTATTTAGCATCGGTTCCTCAATAAGCAACCGACGCCTAAAATCGACCGCCAAATCTAAATTTTCTAGTGAAAAAAATTACCTCCAAAATTTAACACACGACGTCGGTTGTTAACAAATCAACCGACGACTAAAGATTTTTTGTGAGACAGAAATTGGGCCCATTTTTATCATTGGTTTTCTTGCAATAACTGACGTTGATGTGTTTTCGCACACTGTACCTGTGAAAATTTGCATCCCTCTTTGGCGTCGGTTTTCTATGATAATCGACACCTATAGTTAGAAGCGTCAGTTGTTTTTAATAATCAACGCCTATTGTTAACTTAATAGCACCTGTGCGAAGCAGACTCTTCTCCTTTCTCTGTTTCATTGTCGAGAGCTTAGGTCTGGCGATTTGCAATTCTTGCCGCCACTCGATGTGCTCACCGCCGCTGCCGCAACTGCTCCTGCCACCTGCCACTCCTGCCATCGCCGCCTGCTGCTGCGCGCACTGCCGTCGCCTGCTGCCGTCATTGCACTATTGCCTGATCCTGCTCCTGCTCCCATAGGTCATGCTCTTACTCCTGTCGTTCCTTCTCCTACTCCTTCTCCCTCCTGCTCCTACTCCTGCTCCCGCCGCTCTTGCTGCCGCCACTATTGCCGTCTCTACCACTGTTGCCACCGCCACTGCCGCTGATATATCTAACCATCTGATCCTATACATTCCACAATCTAATTATGCCTCTAGTTCTAAAAGTGTAGCTAATACATGAATGTAGAGTGGTTAATACATACAAACCCTAGATTTGTTTAATATATTATGTATATCATTAAATCTATCTATTTTAATATAATCTAACATTTCTAATAATTCAGGTTTATACCATATCGAATCATGTTGCAATGGAATTAGGGTTTGGTACCCTTATTCCTATCCAAACCCAAGACCACCCTAAACCCTAGTTAGGATATAGTCTTGGATGAACCCACATACCAATATAGATGTAATCCCATGATTAAGAGGTTAATGTATTTGGTTCTTTCGATTTGATAAAAAAGGATGGGGTTATGCCCTAATATAGTTTTCTATAACTCTAATGAATATTGTTACGGTAAAAAACTAAACCCTAGGAATTGATAGTATAAATGCTTACCCCATCATCATATAGTCTTAACTTTGCCCTCGAATGAATACAAATATTAGAGCTTTTTAAAGAGTTGATTGGCAATGCTAATTCATCTCATAATTCTTAACCTAACCCTAATGCAAGTAAGAGATGATGGTACATAGCCTCTTGTGTGATTATTATAATGATAGAGTACTTTCTCTCTATGTTGTTGTAACCCTAAGTTGATGTCACATGAACATCATATCTTTTAAATAATGTTGTATTAAGATTATGTATCACACATATGATGACAAGCCTGGATGAGGTATGGGGAGACCATGATGTTCTTGCAGGAAACAATGTGAATGGTCTTCCTAATGAGTTTTGTTACAAATATTTGTATATTAAGTTAAGGACATGTTTTGTTGTGACATGTTGAGTTTTTTTGCTATGTATACCCACCACGATTTGTGTTATAAAATAATACATTGATTAATTTAGAAAGCATTGATATGTTGTTATGGCTATCCACAAGTGTTTAATAAGAAAATTGTGTGTTCCGTGGTGTTATATTATGTTGGCCTAGAAACCCGTCCAAGATTTACTCATTAGGAGTAAATCTTGGATAGTCCCTGGTTTGAGACTGTTCTTGAACACTTAATCCCATTTAGGATGTAAGTGGATAATGTGTATTGGGTTTTCAAGAAAATTTCGGCAACGTTTCCCCGTTTGTTCTCTAAGTACATATGTACTTAGAGAACAACGGGGAAATGCTGCCGAAATTTTCTTGAAAACCCAATATACATTATACACTTACTAGTGAGATAAGGTCTTCAAGAATGGGATAGGTGGTACACATTTATTATATATAAGACCTTAAACCATAAATTTTTAACCATAAACCCTAATCTTTTAACCCTAGACCCTAATCTTGTTCTAATATATACTTATTTTGTCTTTGATCATAAAATGGATAGATCATGGATGTCCATTCCAAATTGCTGCACCCTAGAGTTTATTTATGGTCTTGATCAGTTTATTAGATTTTTTGAGGAACATAGGAAACAACCTCAAGATAGGTTCTATTGTCCATGTAGGCATTGCGGTAACAACTTGAAAGTCAGCACTAGTGACGAAATCAAAAGTCTTGTCATGTGCAACGGGATTGTACAAGGCTATACATAATGGCACTGGCATGGAGAGATTTCAAACCTAAAATCAGTGGATGTCGATAGCAATGCTTGTGTGGATGAAGAAATTTCCTCCAATGACGTAGATGTGAACAAACTAGTTCAAGTAGACATCGTTGATGCGATGATGGATAGTTGTGGGGTAGAGCACACTGATCCACCTCCCATGTTTAGAAACATTGTGCATGATGTTGAGATACCATTATACACAGGTTGTAAGTTTATGAAGCTTAGCACTGTGTTGAGATTGTATAAACTGAAAGCGAACAATAGATGGAGCAGTAAAAGCTTCACGTCATTGTTGTCTTTGTTGAAAGAAATTCTTCCTGAAGGAAATGAGCTGCCAATCTTAACATACCGGTTAAAGAAATTGTTGTGCCCAATGGGAATGGAGGCCAAGAAGATACACGCATGCCCGAATGAATGTGTTTTATTTCAAAAGGACTATGTGGATTTGAACGATTGTCCCAAATGTGGTGTGTCAAAGTATAAATTGACGACTTCGGGGGAGTCCAAAATTGGTTCTCCTGCCAAGGTGATGTGGTATCTACCTACAATACCATAGTTTCAACGCTTGTTTGCCAATCTGGTATATTCGAAGAATTTGAAGTGGCATGCAGATGTTAAGAAAAATAATGATGGGATCCTACGACATGCGTCTGATTCCCCGCAGTGGAAGAAGATTGATTTATTGTACCCTGAATTCGGTGAAGAAGTCAAGAATCTAAGACTCGGGCTTTGTACATATGGGATGAATCTGTACGGGACATTGAGCAGTCAACATAGCACTTGTCTAGTTATGCTTGTTATATACAATCTTCCTCCCTGGTTGTGTATGAAAAATAAGTACGTTATGTTGTCGTTGTTGATATCCGGCCCTAAACAACCTGGAAATGATATCTACATTTATCTTGAACCTATGATTGATGACTTGAAGAAACTTTGGGGTGAAGGTGTGATGACCTATGATGCTTCACGAAGAGAGACATTTCATTTGCACGCTATGATGTTTTGCAGTGTGGATGACTTTCTAGCATATGGGAATTTGTTTGGATATAGTGTCAAAGGATCTAAAGCGTGTCCTATATGTGAAGAAAACACGGATTCAATACGAATAAAACACAGCAACAAGACTGTATATCTTGGTCATTGAAGGTTTCTTCCAAAATTCCATCCGTATTGTAGGTTGTGCAAAGCATTCAATGGACAGAATGAGGAACGGAGTGCACCTAAACCTATACCAAGGGAGGATGTTTATGAAAGAGTAAAAGACTTTGCCAATGAATTTGGTAAGAGATCACAATGTACGATGGCCACACAGAGTGACAAATATTTATTGAAGAAGAAGTCAATATTTTGGGATCTTCCTTATTGGAGTTCTTTGGCAGTCAAGCATTGTATCGATGTCATGCATGTTGAGAAAAATGTATGTGATAGCGTCATCGGTACTCTATTGAATATACCAGGTAAGACTAAAGATGGGATAAAATCCAGAATGGACCTATGTGAAATGGGAATAAGGACAGAATTAACAGAAGTCATTAGTAGCTAGCAGAGAACATACTTACCTCCCGCTTGTTACACATTATCAAGAAAGGAGAAGAAAGCTTTTTGTGAGTGCTTGGTAAATGTTAAGATGCCATAGGGTTACTCATCCAACATCTGTACATTGGTATCAATGAAAGATCTGAAGTTGATAGGTCTTAAATCTCATGATTGTCACACTCTAATGCAACAAATATTGCTCTTGGAAATTCGATCTGTATTGCCGAAGCATGTAAGGTTTGTAATCACCAAGCTTTGTTTCTTTTTCAACAGTCTGTGCAGTAAAGTTGTTGACCCTGATACTCTCGATAAATTGCAAAGATAAGTGGTTGTTACCCTATGTCAGCTTGAGATGTATTTTTCTCCTTCGTTCTTTGATATCATGGTACATCTTGTTGTGCACTTGACTAGGGAAGTGAAAATATTGGGACCAGTTTTCTTGCATTGGATGTATCCCTTTGAACGATACATGAGCATTTTTAAAGGTGATGTTCGAAATCGTTATCGGCCTGAAGGGAGTATTATTGAGGGTTATGTGGCGAGAGAGGTTATGGATTTTTGCAGTGACTTTTTGAGTGGTAATGACACTCCTATTAATGACAAGAATATTGAGGAGAATTTTGGCAAAGGAATTTTGGGATCACGGATGAAAGTCATCTGTGATCAGTTGGAACAAGGTCACTTGTAAATTTTACACAACATCGACGAAGTGAGTGTTTATATCAAGGAACATACCCATTTCATCAAGAGACAATATCCTCGAGCCAATTCAATGTGGCTTGCTAGAGAGCATAACAAGACATTTATTAAGTGGTTTGAAGATAAAGTCTTACATCATCTATCTCAAACACTAGGTAATCTTACTGAAACTATCAAATGCCTCACCTTTAAACCAAAATTGAATGGTATGTCTTATGAAGGGTTTGACATAAATGGATTCTCATATTACATAAAACATCAAGATGATAAGAGTGTCATCCAAAACAATGGGGTCACCCTTCAAGCATCTTTATTGTTTTTTTGCAAGTGCAAAGGATAAGAGTCCATGTGAAGCTAAAATGCCATATTATGGTGTCATTGAAGACATATGGGAGTTTGACTGCGTAGATTTTAGAATTCCGCTCTTTAAATGTAATTGAGTTGATAACACCAAAGGAGTTATAGTGGATGAATTGGGTTTCACATTAGTGAACTTTGAAAAGATTGGCAAGAAGGGTGAACCATTCATATTGGCATCACAGGAGAAAAAAGTATTTTATATCGATGATCCTACAAATGATAAATGGTGGGTTGTTCTTCATGCTAAAAGACAGTTCATTTAAGATCTTATAGATGAAGAACAATACTATGATAAGTATGATGACTCCAGTCCATTCTCAGTTGGGTTTCCAACACCACAAAATATTGAAGCTAATGATGCCTTGTATGTGCGCGGAGATCACAATGAAGGATTATTAATTGATAAAAGATAGCAATATTAGAGGCATGCATGTTTATATTTTTTTATCTATTTTATTTTTCTGAATGTGAACTTTACAATGTGAATGTGAACTTTACAATGTGAATTACTTTACAATGTGAATGTGGACTTTACAATGTGAACTTTACAATGTGAATTAATTTAGAATGTGAACTTTACAATGTGAATGTGAACTTTCAGATGGATGAGCATTCTCCTGATGACCGTGATGATGAATCATGAGAGTGAGGACGTCAATGCACCACCTCACAATGTAAGTTTTAAAAATATATCCTTGAGGTTTCTATCTATATGTTCATTTATAGTTATATCATGTAAGTGTTTTTTTTTTGACAAATTTTAGGTTGTTGATGTACCCCCTGAAGAAATTGGGGCACTTGATGAGAAGCGAAAAAAAATTGAGAAAGTGAGGGGCATCACAATGATGAACAAGTTACTACAGCAAAGGGGCAATGGACCCAAACTGGCTGTGGATTTCGATCATGCAGGAAATCCAGTTGGAGTGAACCACAACTCATTTATTTCATATCTTGGGGTTCTTACTCGCATCCATTGTAGTCCTAATTTTGAATCCTGACATAAAGTTCCTAAGGGGAAGAAAGACTTAGTATGGAAGGAACTATGCATGAGTTATTATTATTTGCAATTCTATTTTTGTAGATTACTAATTTTTAGGATACTAGTTAATAGAAATTCTATTATGTAGAGTATATTTGATCTGGATGAAAAGTTGCATTGTAAATGTGTGATGCAACACTATGGGAGGGTCCTAAGGAACTATAGGACAAATCTCACCTAAGATTACATACACGATGTTGAGAAGAGGTTCTTGATTGATTTCCAATTCTAGACATTGATCACTTTTTTACTAACTCTACACTAATAATTTTTGTTTGTATTCTCTTTAAAAAATAAATTTAGGCAGAAGGAAGCCACTAAGAAATGGAACTACTTGGACACCAAAGACTGGGAGGAGTTTGTTACCCAAAGAAAAATGGATGAATTCAAGATATTAAGCACCACTCCCAATTTAATTAATATACATTCTTATGTATTCACCTATTCAAGATTAACCTTTAGTGTTATTAACCAAATCAATGTGCTTACTAACAAGGCTATCAGTGATACTCAAAGAGCATGGAGTGAACTGAATGTGCATGACCACACAATGGGTCCAAGAGGCTATGCAGGCATTCACCAAAGACTACAAGCTGAGTCTACTGCTCAGTCTGCTGCTACTCAGGAGTCCTCTACTATTGGTCCCACACCTCTGCCTCGCCATGCTATGTGGATAGTTGGGAGGCAAAACAAGAAGGGAGATATAACGAAGCCCGAAACTACTGAGGCGGCTACAAAAATGGTAAAATTCAACTCTTAGAGCAATTGATCGATATTGATTATTGTTATGTTTACTTACCAATTTCTGTTGATGGCGATTAGCGGGAGTTGTACGAGCAGAGGAAGGAAGGCAAGTTCATCCCTGAGCGCATAAGAGATGAATTGACAGTTTCTCTGGGTAACCTAGAGCATCCTAAACATGTTAGGGGTGCAAGCGCTGGTGTGGGCATCAAAGCGGTCTTTGGGCCATTCCAGCGCAAACCTGTCCCAAAAGTGGGAATTTCATAAGTTGAGGTAACTTATACTTTTTTTAGAATGTTATTGTGAAAGGGAATTCAATAATCGATAGCTATGTTTCTTTTATCCATGTATATGTAGATGAATTAATTGAGAGGAAAGTCCAAGAAGTAATGGTGAAGTGACAGGCATCTCAGACGGCCACTCAGACGGTACATGTGGCATGCCGTGCTTCTATTACTCCTACTGCAGAGGTTGGGAATAATCCTATAGACCCATTATGTAGCACATCCTCTGTAAGTATTTTTATGACATAGTAGCTAGTCTTTTCAAGATGATATGTTTATGTATATATGTATATAACATTCTTTACGTAAATTTGTAGGGGTTGAATCCATGTCGTCTAAAAAGTCAAGAATATATTATTGCAGAGACACAGGCTTACCCAGCCCTTCCAGGGGAGATGTTTCATGGGACTCTAGTACCAACTGGTGTGGTTCGTATGAGCCCGATACATATACTCCTAGATTGGAGGGATCTTCAATTTCCATATGCCCACCTAGATTCTGAAATGCTTGGTGAGGCAGAAGGTGGAGAGGTAATGTGGCCCAAAGCGGATGTTGTCTATACTAATATTGTATGGTAAATTTACATTACGTTAATTTGTTAGTGTGTATATATGAGTCAATTGATCTGAAATTATATATACAGGTCAAATAGACGACACCCGCTACATCTCAGTCTCCATGTCCACCTCCTCAACTAACAAGTTGGCTTCCAAGGGACCTACACGCCTCGTTAGGTCCTAATTGTAGGGGTATGGCAGTATGGATCGGAGAACATCATCGAAATTGCCCTATAAATGTTGCAATTCCGGAGGATACTGTAGGTCAATCATATGATAACAATATGTTTATACAAGTTTTGCATATGTATTAATGCATATGTATTAATGTAGGTCAATCATACAAAAACAAGCTATTTATAGAAGATATTTTGGAGTTGTTTCATTATGATTGGCTGAACATATCTATGATAGAGTTGTGGATATGGTGAGATCTTGTTTATACATCTGTATACCTTGTTTTATATATGGTGATCTGGTTTCTTATATATTAATGCATATGTAATACATGTTTTGTAGCCACTGACACACGATATGTACAGATTTTGCATTTTCCCATGTGAGATTTTTGGTTCCATCTTTGATTAGTCTTGTAGATACAGACCCTTCTTTAGTTACTTCATACTACTGTGATGCTTTTGAATATTTTGGTAAAAATAATAAGACAGTGATAATAGCTCCATTCAATGTCGAGTAAGTTTACTTTGCTTATAATTTGGACTTAAGAAAATTACATTTTTATTGTGGATTTTGAGTTATTAATTTTTAACTCTCTTACCTATAGTGGTAGTCATTGGGAGTTACTAGATATTGTCCCCAAGACGTTCACTATATATAATCTAGATCCTACGGGGAATGAATTGAATACATTATATGGACACACAATGAAAAGGCCATTATTCTCGTGAGAAATATTTCATATTTTTATATCCATTAACATCTATTATCACATTACTATTTAATTATGCAATTTAATGTGTTACATTAACATGTAGGGTTTTATAAGAGTTCAAAAAAGCTGGAGGAAAGGTCCCCAGGAAAAAGAATCAACCATTAATTTGGGAGAATGTGAAAGTAATTTCCTGACTCTAATGTATATATTATTTATGTGAACTGTGCTTATTTGTATTTTTGAATATTTTGTATGTTTCAATTTATAGTGTGCTACACAAGACAATGGCTCGGGATGTGTCTACTATGTGATGCAATTTATGGACCTAATAATCAAACATGTCGCAATGGAAATTGATACTATACATAAGGTATTATATATTGTCTCATTAGATAATATGAGATATATCAATCTTATTATATATTATTAATTATATATATACATCATTCTCTTTGCAGGTGTTTAAAACTGACTTCAGTACAGGTGGAAAGTTATTAGATGTACATACTCCCTATACGATGGAGTAATTATATGTTGTAAGAGAAGAATGGGTAAAAGCCCTACAAGTAGTGGGAATTTTTAAAAATAATTGGGGTTCTGATGACAATGATGATGATGATGAATAAAGAATGATATTTCTAAACTTTGTTCTCATTATGATTTTGTGTGAATGTGAATGACTTTTTCTGAATTGTCATATGTGTGAATGTGAATGACTTTTTCTGATCAATACATGAATGTTTGAATGTGAAAATAGATGAAATGAATGGAATTGAATATGAATGTAAATGACTTTATAGGTTTCTATATGTATCTGATCAATACATGTGTCTGAATGTGAATACTTTGCAGGTTTGTGGCCTATTGTTGGCTGATATCAATAGATGTTGTAAACCTACAGTTCAGAACTGAACTGTAGGTTCTGCATCCTGCTGACCAGCCATACAACAGGCCTGTAAACTGATAAGAAAAAAAATTAGAACATAGGCGTCGGTTATTTGTCTAAAACCAACAACAAAGACATACATCACCGGTTATTAGAAAAAAAAAATGGGCATCTCTTCCATGGTTGGCATCGGTTATCTGTAAGAACCGACACCTATAGTGGCTAGGTACCATAGTCGTGTTGGGAAGCACAACCGTGTTGGGAAGAACGACCGTGCTGGCAGGGATATGGCATCGGTTATTGTTTAATAACTGACAAGTTTAACCATGATATAGTGTCGGTTTTCTTTACTAACCGGCGGTTATAGTTCCCTTACTGGCGCATTTTTGGTGGCGGGAAGGGTTATGGCATCAGTATTGGTTTAATAACTGACATCTTTGATCATGATATAGTGTCGGTTTTTGTTAAGAACTGACACTTATAGTTCCCTTGCTGGCACATTTTCGGTGGCGGGAAGGGTTATGGTGTCAGTTAGAAACTGAAGCTGGAGGTGTCACCCTTTAGCTGTGCCCACTTAGGTTTTGCTTGGAAACCGATGCTAAAGGCTCTAAATAAGTGACGCAAAAGGCCTTTTCTATAGTAGTGCACACTCCTTGACATCATGAATGACATGATGGACTAGTGTGATCACTAAGTTGAGGTACAAGAGGAGACATGTTTTGCACATTATCCTATGAGATTCATGTCTCACCACCTCTCCAACATCCTAAGATACCTTATGATAACCTTCATGGTTTAGACAACATCCATGATCTTGTAACCCATACACTGAATAGTGAGCATCATGTTTGGCCTTCCATAATCTTATTCTAGTAGTTTGGACATTTTTGTAAATAAGTTTGAGTGTGGGAGCAATTAGACTTTCTTTCTAGTTGTCTAGTTACCTTTTTCCTTCTACATGTTATAATTATATAACATTTATTAATCTTGTTTCATGTTGATTCATAAGCAAACTCTACCACCTTCGTTTTACATTTTTTCATCAAATTTCCATGATATTTATGTTTGTGATTAGGAATTTGGAAGTATAGCTAAAATGCAAGAAAGTTAATTTTTTCATAAAATGAGCATATGAATTTTTTTGAACAAGTTCATCATATTATTTCATTTCCTTTTTCATAGACTTTTCCACTCTTTTGTTGAGTTATAATCATATAAGTATCATACACTTATAAAAATCTAATTACCTTAAACTTGTCAACCAAAAATTGTTGTAGTGTTATAATTAATCAAAGACACAGATGATGAAAATGACTATTGCAACTGAAATGAACTTAGTTTCTGTGATAATGACTATTACAACTGAAATGAACTTAGTTTTTGTGAAAATGACTATTGCAACTGAAATGAACTTAGTTTTTCAATCTTTTCTCTTATGATAAAGAGTAAGAACTCCCTATTATCCTGATGAATCAACTAACTTAGAGAAATTCATCACAAAACTCAAGGGATGTACCACTTAGAAATACTCATATATAGCTACAACCCCTAACTATGTTTATTTAATTGGTGAAGAGCCTACAAATTTCCCACATGGTATGCTATCCTAGCTTAAAATTTTCAAATGTCATGATGGTTAGGTGCCTTGTTACAAAAAATTTGAACTATAATCTAAATCATTAAAACTTGGAAAAGAGAAGACAACATCCCACTTGGGTACAATGAGCTTAATTCAAAAAACCAATTTACCCCAAATGTGAAATGCTAGAATCACTACTACAGAACCGACCTTTGGTGTCGGTTATTTAAGGCCTTTGGTGATGGTTAAAAAGCGACACCTATGTGAGTAACACTAAAAGGTGAACCCTTAGGCGTCGGTTTTAAAACTGACGCCAAAATCCAACTATAGGAGTCGGTTATTAGTCGGAAAACTGACGCCAGAACCCTTCACGCCACAAAAAGGGTGGAAGCAGGGGCACTATAGGCGTCAGTTAGCAGTAGGGCAACCGACGCCCAAACCCTTCGCGCCACAAAAGGGCGCCATCTAGGACACCATTGGCGTCGGTTATTAGTGGGCAAACTGACACCAGAACCCTTTGCACCGGGCACTATAGGCGTCGGTTATTGGTAGGGTAACCAACACCCAAACCCTTTGTGCCATAAAAGGGTGCCATCTAGGACACCATCGGCGTTGGTTTTGTAGTCATAACTGACACCATATCACCTGCCACCACGGTCGTGTTGTCTAGCCACATTAGACGTCAGTTTTGTGCTATTAACTGACAATGTAAGCCTTTGTTGTCAGTTTTCTACTAATAACTGATGCCTATATTTTGATTTTTTTCTTATCAGTTTGCAGGCTTGCTGTGACTGGTCGCAGGATAAAGAAACCTACAGTTTAGTGGAACTGAACTGTAGGTTTACAACATCCATTGATATCAGCCAACAACAGGCCACAAACCTACAAATTTAACAAGATTTACACACATGTAGAAATAGGTCACAAACCTACATTTCCTTTCATTTTCACATTCACACATGTAGAAACATTCAGACACATGTAGAAAATTCATGTAGCAACCTATAGTTCCTTTCATTTTCACATTCACACATGCACATATAGAAACATTCATGTAGCAACCTGCAGTTCCTTTTATTTTCACATTCACACATGCATAAACATTAACACATATGACAATTTAGAAAAAAATCATTTACAAAATATCATTCTTTAATCATTATTGCTATCAACGTCCCAACTATATTTTAAAACCCCCACTACTTGTATGGTTTTACCCATTCTTCTCTTAAATCATTTAATTCTTTTGTCGTATAGGAAGCATGTACATCTGATAAGGCCTTACCTATAGTGTGGTTAGTTTTAAACACCTGCAAAGAGAATAATATATAAGAGAATGATGTATATATATAATTAATAATATATAAATAAGATTGATTTATTTCATATTATCTAATGAGACTATATATAATACCTCAGGTATGGTATCGATGTCCACTGCGGCATATTTGATAATCATGTGCATAAATTGCATCACATAGTATGCACATGCCCAACCGTTGTCTTGTGTAGCACACTATAAATTGAAACATACAAAATATTAAAAAATACAATTAAGCACAGTTCACATAAATAATATATACATTGGAGTCGGGAACTTACTTTCATGTTCTCCCAAATTATTGGTTGGTTCTTTTTCTCGGGGACCTTTCCTCTAGCCTTTTTGAACTCATGTAAACCCCTACATGTTAATGTAACACAGTAAATTGCATAATTAAATAGTAATGTAATAACATATGTTAACAGATATAAAAATGAAATATTTCTCACCGGAATAATGCCATTTTCATTGCATGTCCATATTTTGGATTCAATTTAGTCCCCTTAGGATCTAGATAATAGACAGTGAACGTCTCGGGGACAATAACTAGTAACTCCCAATGCGTACCCCTAGAGGTAAAAAAGTTAAAAATTAATAACTCAAAATCCACAATAAAAATGTAATTTTCTTAAGTCCAAATTATAAGCAAAGTAAACTTACTCCACATTGTATGGAGCTATTATCACCATCTTCTTATTTTGACCAAAATTTGTAAAATCATTACAGCAGTATTGTTGAACTGATGTAGGGTCTTTAGCTACTATACTAATCAAGGATGGAATAAAAAATCCTACATGTTCAAATGAAAAATCTTCACATATCTTTTCTAAGTAGCTACAAAACATGTATTACGTATGCATTAATATATAAGAAACCAGATCAATGGATCCTACACAAGGTATATGGATGTATAAACAAGATCTCACCTTATCCATTGCTCTATCACAGATGTATTCAACCAATCATAGCGAAACAAATCCAAAATATCTTGTATAAATAGTTTGGTTTCGTATGATTGACCTGCATCATACGCATCTATAGAAACATTTATAGGGCAATTTATATCATGTTCGCCTAACCATACTACCATACCCCTACAATTAGGACCTAACGGGGTAGGTAGGTCCTGTGGAACCCAACTTGGTAATTTAGGAGATGGAGGTGGAGGCCTAGATGCTCTGGATGTCTTCGTTTTAACCTGTATATATAATTTCTAATCAATTGACCTCATATATACACACTAACAATTTAACGTAATGTAAATTTACCATACAATTTTAGTATAGACGACATCCGCTTTGGGTCACAATATTACTCCGCCTTCTGCCTCACCAAGTGTTTCACAATGTAGGTGGGCATATGGCAATTGAAGATCTATCCAATTGGGGAATATATGTAGCGGGATCACACGAACCCAACCATTTGGTAATGGAGACCCATGAAACATTTCCCCTGGAAGGGATGGTGTAACGTCCCCGGATTCTACCGTCTGAAGACTTAGAAGGCACGAGAAGACAAACTCGAAAATGTTAACTAATTATTTCAGAGAGTGATGTGGAAGCATGATACGCATACATGAACATACAACCATAACATACTCAACATTCAACATATTTATATTACAACATGAATTACAATTGCATATTGAAAGAGAATTTTACACATAGTCTGAACATGCATGCTAACAGGATCTTAGACAATAGGTAAACATGTACAACTACTCACATCCCATTCTTTCATCCCATGTTATCTCTGAACCAAAAACATACGTGAAACAACGAATCAACACACAAGGTGTCGAGTACATGGGTAGAAAGATACATATATTTATGGTTTCCATATTTTGGAAAGATTTAAAGAAAGAAAGAAAGAAAGAAAATCATAGAAAACATATCTTGATTAAGAGAAATACATCAATTTTATTCATTTTCCTAGATGATTGGCATTATCAAGGTGGACTAGTACCAAAACATATATATTGGGCCCATCCCCGTGTACCAAGTACTCAAGGGAAATTCCACGTACACAGTGTACTCTATGGAGGTGTACTAGACAACATTAATCCATTCCCTCATAATGGGGATAATGAACATCTTAAATAACTACAAAGCATCTACTCATCATTTATTTTTGCAAATGATAAAACATCGAGTACTATATAGTGCTACTACATCCAATGTTTGCAAATAGAAGAGAGCATACATACATATCATGATTGCAACCAAGAAAACCATAGTCATATACTTAAATAAAACCCACGTACCTGAGTTCATAGATTCATATTTATATTACGGATCATCTACATCTCTGGTCAACACCTGATTAATATCAATTAATCATCAGTAATAAATGTTCATCAATATTTTAGGTATTTTTAGGTCCAAATTAGGGTTTGGCCAAATCTAGATTCAAATAGCCTAGAACTTGTGTCTGATATTTTTATAATGGTCGGGAGGTCATTCTCAGGGTCTGGTCCAGATTTCATATTTTTTATATGTGTTCTAATTTCTAGAATTAAAAAGGCGCTAGAAACACATAATTTGATTTTCGTAGCAAAAGATCTAATATTAGGTAAATAGCTCAAATCAAGGTAGCATGAGGTTTCTAAATGATTTTGGGGTTTGAAAGTAGTTTCATGAGATCTCATATTGCTCATATATAATTTGCTCCATTTAATATTATTCTAAAATGAAGCATTGCATCTAATTCAAAAACCTTGAAAAACTAATCATTAGAAGCCTGATCTATAGGTTTTATAATGAAGATGGTATTTTTCTGAATCTGGGGGTATTGGGGCATTTATTGGATAAGGGAGCTATTTATAATGCATTTTATAAGATCATAGCTATTTATTGGAAATATGTAACAATTTACCTTGTACGTCAACCACTGTCCGCCACATGGCTCCTTAGGGGCACGAAACTGAACCTGTGAGAAGTTGGGCCGTCCGATCTGACCTAGGTTTGGCTGGACCCAGCCCTCCCTCTTTGAACTCACCCGATGGATGTGTAAAATCTCACACAGGACTTCGATCAAGGCGTCAAGTCACCGTCGCCGTGACTCCAAAGAGCGCAAGCCAAGGCCAGAACTTTCCCTGCCCTCCGAAAGGCTCACCAGCACACTTCAAAGATGTTGTGTACCTAGAATCTATGGACTGGAGTCTCGTGTGGGAGTAGATCAAGCATGTGAAGATGATATTTGGAGCTCCTCGGTGCCTCTGCCTCTTCCTATGATACGAGGCTGCCGTCGTGGGAATGAGAATTGAAGGTCTATTTTCTACAGGTCCACACAACTGCCAACACATCAAATTCGGATCGAGATATCAGAGGAGATGAATCCCATCAGTCTGCTGGTTGCACCATCGCCGCACCTAAGAGCTCTGACATCTGGTTGTGAGCAAGCAATAGGGAATACCAAATCTATATCCCTTCTTCTTCAAGCTACCCTCCCGAGTCCTAGATGCATCTCGCAGAAAAAAAACCTCACCCAATCCAAACTCAACCATCATGGAGCATGGCCACATGCAATATAAGAAGAAGATGACCTCCTACATTCTCTATAACAAGCCTAAGTGTTGGGGCAGAGCAATAGGGATCAGGGAGATCAGAACTTCTATTGATAACCAGCACCACATCCTGCTTCCCCCTCCTGGACTCCATATCCAAGGTGTGGAATGATGGAGCTCAGCTTCCTCTACCATACACCATCCTCTCTACTCGTTCACGACTTCTTCCTATTGTAATTTTACTGCATACGGCAGTGGTGAGGTGAGTGAAATAAGTTGTTGGTATCTCTCTTCTCCCTACCCTAAGAGGCTTTTAAGGGGTTGTTTAGATCCAGGGAGTGCGGCAGAGTGAGCATACTTAGCTAGTCTCCTAGATTCATCATCATGACTACTTCCTTAAGTGTCTAGATTGCGGCCACCTACTCCTCAGATTTTGGAACTGGCAGATGATGGGAACAAGTGCCCCGTGACCAGTTAATAAAATTTTGGAGTATATTTCTCATTCCTATGTAATTAAATAATCTAGTATCATAAATCTTCCATTTCACTAAATCAAAATCCCAATTAGAATTGAAATTCCAAACATATACTCTTCTTGACCTACTAAATCTTTATTCCAAATAAAACCATATCTAGGATTAGCACGATTAAAGATAATTATTATTTGATCCATAACTATAGCTGAACAACTTCAACTCATTACAATCGTGATGGAATTTCATAATCATTCTTCAACCATTCAGATTTATGTATATCACTACAACATGTTTAATCTCATAAATACTTAAATTAACTTACAAAAGCCACCATCCTAGTTGAACTCAATTAGATGTCACAATCATATGTCACATCTCTGATCAACCCTTATCAATGTAAAAGAGTCCATACTCGAATACTTGATTCCTCAATTTAAAATTTCCCTAAAATTCTAGGTTATCACATATGGGTAAGACGACGCCTTTGCAACGAAGTATTCGTTACTTTTTAGACGTTATGGATTCAACCCCTACAAATTTACGTAAAGAATGTTATATACATATATACATATCATCTTGAAAATATATCATCTTGAAAATACTAGCTACTATGTCATAAAAATACTTACAGCGGATGTGCTAGGTGGTGGGTCTAAAAGATTACTCCCAACCTCTACAATAGGAGTAGAGCGGGACACCATAGGTACTGTCTGAGTGGAAGTCTGAGATGCCTAATACTTCACCATTGCTTCTTGGATTCTCCTTTCAATTAATGCATCTACCTATACATGGATAAAAGAAACGTTAGTTTCTGATTATTGAATTCCCTTTTAAAGTAACATTCGAAAAGAAGAATATGTTACCTCTTCTTATGAAATTCCCGCTTTTGGGACATGTTTGTGTTGGGATGGCCCAAAAAATGATTTGATGCCCACACCAGCGCCTGCACCCCTAACATATCCAGGATGCTCTGGGTTACTCAAAGCAACTATCAATTCATCCCTTGTGCCCTCAGGGATGAACTTGCCTTATTTCCTTAGCTCGTACAACTCCCGCTAATCACCATCAACAAAAATTAGTAAGTAAGTAAACACCACAAATAATCAATATTCGAACGAATTGCTCTAAGAGTTGTATTTTACCATTTTTGCATCCGCCTCAGCAGTTGCGGGCTTCTTTATTTCTCCCTTCTTGTTTTGCCTCCCAGCTATCCAGGCATCATGGTGAGGCTGAGGTGCGGTACTTATAGTAGAGGACTCCTAAGTAACAACAGACTGAGCAGTACACTCAGCCTGTTGTCTTTGGCGAACGCCTGCATAGCCCTTTGGACCCATTGTATGGTCATGCACATTCAGTGCACGCCTTTCTCTTTGCGCCTCACCGAGAGCCTAGTTAGTATGCACATTGATTTGGTTAGTCACACTAAGGGTAAATCTTGAATAGGTGAATACAATGTATATTAATTAAATAGGGAGTAACGCCTAATACCTTGAATGCATTAGTGTTTCTTGAAGCAACAAACACGTCCCATTCTTCTTGGGCCAGGAAGTTCCACTGTTCAATGGCTGACTTTTTCCTCTTCTCACCATCTTTTATGTATTCTCAGGTGAGATTTGTGCTATAGTTCCTTAGGACCCTCCCATAGCATTGCATCATGCATTTATGATGCAACTTTTCATCCAACACAAATATACTCTACAAAATAGAATTGCAATTAACTAGTATCCAAAAAATTAGTAATCTACAAAATAGAATTGCAAATAATAATAACTCATGCATAAATCCTTTCATATTAAGTCTTTCTTCCCCTTAGGAGCTTTATGCCAATAATCTGTCTTACAACCACAATGGCTACGAGTAACATACCCAAGATATGAAATAAACGAATTGCGGTTCACTCCAATTGTATTTCCTACATTATCAAAATCCACAACCAGTTTGGGTCCATTGCCCCTTTGCACTATTAACTTCTTTGTCATAGTGATGCCCCTTCTCTTGTCAGCTTTTTGGTACTTCTCATCAAGTGCCTCAAGTGCTTCAGAGGGTACATGTGCATCATCAACCTAAAGTTTGATAAAATAAACACACTTACATGATATAACTATAAATGGACATATAGATAGAAATATATGATATATTTTTAAAACATACATTATGAGACGGTGCATTGGTATCCTCACCATGCTCATCATGGACATCATGGTCATCATGCCCATGCTCAGCCATCTAAAAATTTCATTAAAAAATCAAACATTTAGCATTTGACATAACTAGAAGATAATGAAACATTAAAAAATGAAACATTGTATAGTTCACATATACAAATGAAACATATAAAAAATATAAACATGCAATGCCTCTAATATTGCGATCGTTTATCAATTAAAAATCCTTCATTGTGATCTTCGTGCACATACAAGTCATCACTAGCTTCAATATTTTTTGGTGTTGGCAACCCAACTAAGAATGGACTGGAGTCATCATACTTATCATAGTACTCTTCTTCATCTATAGGATCTTCAATGAACTATCTTTTACCATGAAGAACAACTGACCATTTATCATTTGCAGTATCATCAATATAAAATATGTGTTTTGCCTGTGATGCCAATATGAATGGTTCACCCTTCTCGCCAATCTTTTCAAAGTTCACTAAAGAGAAACCCAATTCATCCACTATAACTCCTTTGGTGTTATCAACCCAATTACATTTGAAGAGTGGAATTCTGAAATTTATGTAGTCAAACTCCCATATGTCTTCAATGACACTGTAATATGACATTTTAGCTTCACGTGGACTCTTATCCTTTGCACTTGCAAAAAACATAGTCGACACTTGAAGGGTGACCCCACTATTTTGGACGACACTCTTATCATCTTGGCGCTTTTTGTAATATGTGAATCCATTAATGGCATACCCTTCATAAGACATAACATTCAATTTTGGTTTAAAGGTGAGGCATTTGATAGTTTCAGTAATATCATCTGGTGTTTGAGATAGTTGATGTAAGACTTTATCTTCAAACCACTTAATAAATGTCTTGTTATGCAATCTAGCAAGCCACATTGAATTGGCTCCATGATATTGTCTCTTGATGAAATTGGTATGTTCCTCGATATAAACACTCACTTCGTCCATGTTGTGTAAAATATACAAGTGACCTTGTTCCAACTGCTCACGGCTGATTACTTTCACTCGTGATCCCAAAATTCCTTAGCCAAATTGCTCCTCAATATTCTTGTCATTACTAGGAGTGTCATTACCACTCAGAAAGTTATTGCAAAAATCCATAACCTCTCTCACCACATAACCCTCAATAATACTCCCTTCAGGTCGATAACAGTTTCGAACATCACTTTTATAAATGCTCATGTATCGTTCAAAGGGATACATCCAATGCAAGAAAACTAGTCTCAAAATTTTCACTTCCCTAGTCAAGTGGACAACAAGATGTACCATGATATCAAAGAACGAAGGATGGAAATACATCTCAAGCTAACATAGGGTAACAACCACTTCTCTTTGCAAATTATCGAGAGTATCAGGGTCAATAACTTTGCTACACATACTGTTGAAAAAGAAATAAAGTTTGGTGATTGCAAACCTTACATGCTTCGACAATATAGATCGAATTGCCACGGGCAATATTTGTTGCATTAGAGTGTGAAAATCATGAGATTTAAGACCTATCAACTTCATATCTTTCATTGATACCAATCTACATATGTTGGATGAGTAACCATGTGGCACCTTAACATTTACCAAGCATTCACAAAAAGCTTTCTTCTCCTTTCTAGACAATGTGTAACAAGCGGGAGGTAAGTATGTTCTTTGATTTCCCAATTCACATAATTCTATTAATTCTGACCTTATTCCCATTTCACGTAGGTCCAGTATGGATTTTATCCCATCTTTAGTCTTACATGGTATATTCAACAGAGTACCAATGATGCTATCACAGACATTTTTCTCAACGTGCATGACATACATCGATACAATGCTTGACTATCAAAGAACTCCAATAAGGAAGATCCCAAAATATTGACTTCTTCTTGAATAAAGATTTGTCACTCTGTGTGGCCATAGTATATTGTGATCTCTTACCAAATTTATTGACAAAGTCTTTTACTCTTTCATAAACAACCTCCCCCAGTATAGGTTTAGGTGCACTCCCTTCCTCATTCTATCCATTGAATGCTTTGCGCTTCCTACGATATGGATGGAATTTTGGAGGAAACCTTCGATGACTAAGATATACAGTGTTGCCGCCATGTTTTAGTCTTATTGAATCAGTGTTCTCTTCACATATAGGACACGGTTTAGCTCCTTTGACACTATATCCAAACAAATTTCCATATGTTGGAAAGTCATTAATAGTGCAAAACAACATAGTGTGCAAACAAAATGTCTCTCTTTGTGAAGCATCATAGGTCATCACACCTTCACCCCAGAGTTTCTTTAAGTCATCAATCAGAGGTTCAAGATAAACATCGATATCATTTCCAGGTTGTTTAGGGCCCGATATCAACAATGATAGCATAACATACTTATTTTTCATACATAGCCAGGGAGGAAGATTGTATATAACAAGCATGACTGGCCAAGTGCTATGTTGGCTGCTCAATGTCCCGTACGGATTCATCCCATATGTACAAAGCCCAAGTCTTAGATTCCTGATTTCTTCACCAAATTTTGGATACAATAGATCAATCTTCTTCCACTGTGGGGAATCAGACGCATGTCGTAGGATCCCATCATTATTTTTCTTAACATCTACATGCCACCTCAAATTCTTTGCATCTATCGGATTGGCAAACAAGCATTGAAACCATGATATTATAGGTAGATACCACATCACCTTGGCAGGAGAACCAGTTTTGGACTCCCCCGAAGTCGTCAATTTATACCGTGACACACCACATTTTGGACAATCTTTCAAATCCACATAGTCCTTTTGAAATAATACACAATCATTCGGGCGTGCGTGTATCTTCTTGGCCTCCATTCCCATTGGGCATAACAATTTCTTTACCTAGTATGTTGAGATTGGTAGCTCATTTCCTTCAGGAAGCATTTCTTTCAACAAAGACAACAATGACGTGAAGCTTTTGTCGCTCCATCTATTGTTAGCTTTCAGCTTATACAATCTCAACACAGCACTAAGCTTCGTAAACTTAGTACAACCTATGTATAACGGTATCTCAACATCATGCACAATGTTTCTAAACTTGGGAGGTGGATCGGTTTCGGTGTGCTCTACCCCACAACTATCCAACATCGCATCAACGATGTCTACTAAAATTGGTTTATTCACATCTATGTCATCAGAGGCAATTTCTTCTTCCACACAAGCACTGCTATCGACATCCACTGGTTTTGGGTTTGAAATCTCTCCATGCCAGTGCCATTCTGTATAGCCTTGTACAATCTCATTGCACATGACATGACTTTTGATTTCATCACCAATGCTGACTTTCAAGTTGTTACCGCAATGCCTACATGGACAGTAGAACCTATCTCCAGGTTGTTTTCTATGTTCCTCGGCAAATCTAATAAAATGATCAAGACCACAAATAAAATCTGGGGTGCTGACACGATTTTACCATGCATAAAATGCAAGTGCACACGTCAAAGTAGTATAGGCCTTTGTGAGGCCTGAGTTAAACTCAAGGAAACATAATTATTGGTAGACTACTACTAACTACTTGCAATCAGCTAGACCAATTTAAAATGACTTGAGAGTTGATTAAAAAAAATAAAAGAAAAATAAAAGAAAAATAAAAGAAACTGAGCAATCGATTAAATGTTTGGTTTAATCAATTTGAATGGGAATCTTTAGAATTGTGGTTTCACCGCAGGTTCTTGTATTAATTCCTACATAGTTATCCTAATTCGTCTCTCATTCCAGGTAGTGGCCTGTATACAGAATTGCTCACTTTCGTTATACAATTCACTACCTAAATCTAGGTCGGTTCCACGGTAGTAGTAACTTATACCCTAAACTAGGTGCATGAAGACCATACTCTGGGTTTCCACCATTAACTGTACAACGCCTTGCTCAAAGGATTTATTAGTTAATGTGAATTTCGTCTCTTTTCAACCGTTAATTCTTCTTTAAAAGTAATTAAAGGCATTAGATTATCATTAGGGTGATCAATCATAATGATATAATAGAGAAAATGAAATCATACCACAGATTTAAGAGACAAATTATGAAATACTATGGCAAAAATGTCATACAACCATCACCCGGGCTACTCCCGGTCCTAAAGATAAAGGAGATTAGCCTTGCATGTTCATCTCAATGAAAGACATGATAAGAGAAAGGGAAAACATGGGGAAAACATGGATAGAAGTGATGTAAACCCCTGAACGGAGGAGATCCGGGCGTTCCTCGGCGTAGAATGAGCGATCTACAGCCTTTCGGTAGTAGAAAACTCCTTCTGCATCTCTCGGAATGGTCGGGGTATGGCTCTGGGCTCCATTCTTCTCTCATCTCCTCCTTGATGCTTGTGCAATGACTAATGATGTGATACCCTGCTTAGGGCCGCCGTTAGGTATATGCACCACTTTAGATCGCCAAAAGATCACCACCGTCCGATTAGCAACGATCTGTAACAAAAGCTGATCTAATGGCGTCGATACCATCAACGTGGGTCGATGGTATCGACCCATCATAATATCGACAAGTCTTCCTTTTTCTACCGTTCCACACTAATGCAGACTTGATACCATCGACTTTAGTGTCGATGGTATCGACACTTTTAGGCATCAATTTTATCACCAATCTGACGCTGAAGCTAGCGTGGTTAATAGTATCGACTTCGTGTCGATAGTATCGAAAAATTGACTGCTGGCTCGCTATAGGTATCTCGCTACCATCGACTTCAGTGTTGATGGTATTGACTCATCTTGGTTCCTTGTGGCTATCTCACTGTGGCTGAGTCGATACTATCGACAACTGTCAATGGTATCGACAGCTGCCTATATTCATTTTTCCTGAAATTTCAAAATAAATTTGAATCACCCTTGCTCAATATGATCATTTATAACCAAAAAGATGAAATATAGTAGATTTGATGCAAAATGAGATTATAGACTAAAGCGAGTGAATCATGCGATACTAACCACAAATGTGACTAATAAACACATAAAACACATGTAAAACTAGTCTATAAAAGTGACTCAAAATCCTCACATCAAACTCCCCTAAGCTTAAACATTGTTCGTCCTCGAGCAACAAAATTATAGCATAAAACTGCGAGGGTCAACTAAAGAACATACTATCACAACAGACATGACCGTATGATTCCCACCAGACATTCACATACCGACCCTTACTAACCACAGAATGGTAACTCCCCTACAGGTGACAATGATCATCCATAATAGATATCCACTTCAAGATTAGTGAACACTATCAAATAAGGTAGTTAATATAATAAAATCTCCCAGCTCAGGCTTGGTGCATCTTGTGATCCCCTATCTACGTTGCTCATAATCTAACTACCATCTAAATGGAATCAGATCTCCTTAAATACAAAAGTGAGGAGATAATCACGGGTGGCCTACCATTTTGAGAAACGGGTGGATAGGATAGGTGGTTTATGTAAGAAAAAGTAACACAATATAGTTTGACATGCAACAATACAAAAAAATGACCTATATGATGCTCATGCATATGGAAATGACCTAATGCTTACATTTTAGGTGGAATGATGCATGCACTATCATTCCATCCCAATGAGATACAGAATATCTACAAAACTACACATGTTCTTGTTCTTCTTATTATGCATGTGAACAAGTTCCTTCCTCTTTCTGATCTTCACTTACTTATTATTTTTTTCTTTCCCTTTTATTTATTTTTTTTTCAGCCCTCATTTTGCTTCATGAACTATGGTGAAATTTGCACATCTTCGTCTTGGTCTTATTCTCATAACTATTGTTTTTTTCTTTTTTTCATTGTATTTTATTTTTTAGAAAGTATGAAACAAGTTCCTTCCTCTTTCTCGATCAAGAAGCAAGGCACATCATGTAAAAATTGATTAAAATCATGCAAAATGCAACTAAAATGACATTGACATGCATTCTAAAATTTGTGCATGCATGATTATAATGCAACATTTTTTTTCATAAATGTAAAAGATGTAAAAACTAACTACAATGCAATCCTATCTATATAATATGTAATCAAGAGATGACAAACTATAAAGTGCTCCCAATTCTTATGGTGGAGTGTAAATGAGATGAGGTGGATAGATCACAAGATTAATTGACAGAACCATCGGAAGATATTATATGTCCCTCCTTACTAACATGTGTAAAATCAAGGGGTTTCTCTCTCGTATATCAGATTAAAGTCCCATTACCATTTGGTCAGTTTAGGCTCAACATCCAATTCTGTTCACTTCCCTTGAATCATAGGCATGTACAGTTGTGATCTTATGTTTTAAAGTTGACAAACCCAATTATTTTCATAAGTTAAGTGCTCAAGTTCAAACAACACAAGCTTTCACTTATAAGAAAAAATTTTCAAATTTACCCATAACTCCCATGTGAAAAAAATAGAGATGACAAATTACATTAGACATCCACGGATACGCTGGATAGCATGTGGATCCTAAAAGCTAAGAAAATTGCTAAAATAAAAGAAAAGGAAATAAATGATAAAATCAAAGGAAAAAAAGATAGAAATTGTTCCATCTCCCCCCCCTAAGCTTGAATTCGACTACGACCTCATAGTCAAAAACAACCTCAGCAGGTGGAACAGGGATACCATTTATTGCTCAGGTGGTGGGTATTGTGGCGGGTACTGCGGGGCGCTGGGATCCCATGATGGATATTGCCCCTGGAAGTTTGGATCATATGGGGGCATGGGCGGAGGTTGAGGATACCCCCCGAAATAGTTCTGGCGCCAATAGTGATCATAGAATGGCTGTTGCTACTGCTCGATCCTCCCCAACTAGTCGTAGACCTGCTGTTGATTGGCAAACAACTGACGTTCATTCTTCAAGATAGCTTGTTGATTAACATACAACTGATTTGTAGTATCATGGATATCACCAAATGACGTAGTATGTTGTTGTTGCATCTCCTGAACGCTCTGTAGCATGGTGTACATGCCCTGCATAGAATAAACATCCTCTCCTTGTTGAGAGGGTGGTGGTGGCTGAGGCTGCAAGGATGATGAAGCACCCGGGTAGAATCATGACTGCTTCCTAGGTGCCACTCATGAACGAAGAGGAGTAATAGTCTCCTCTTCCTCCTCCTTCTCATCACCGTCATCATTGTCGTTGTCGTCCTCGTCTTCTCCACTGTCGGAGTCATCGATGGAAATTATGGGCCATCTAAAATGTTGGGCCCCCTGGATGTTGAAGACGAGATCTGGAAGGGTGCACTCTTGATACTCTTTGTTTACGTGGCAATGTGCATATACCACGCCATCACAAACTGTCAACAAGTTAGACCGATGCAAATGATGAAGGTTGACAGAGCTTTTACTTAGCAGGGGAGGCATTGAAGAAAGGTCTAGCCCGAGGTAGAGGGCTAGAGGAGTGATGAGTCCCACAAAATGAATTGGGGCCTGCCGAGTACTTTTCTTCACCGCCATTACGCGCGTTAGGAAGAACGCGCCCTAGTTAAGATTGCCTCATGTCAACAGATTATACAGAAAGAAGAGGTCGGTCTCTTGGAATTTTCTCAGCAAAAGCTCTCCTCGAGCAAAGAAGGTAATACACAACATGCGGTGTAAAACCCGCACAAAGGGATGCTCAAAATCAGCCACTACGGCATTGTGATAGATGATCGTTTTGCCTTGAGGGGCTGTCACCAGCTTTGTGAACATGGCGTCGTAATCAGCTCAGTTGTCTGGCCCCCGGTGCTATTCGGGGGAATGCCACCAATTGTAGATGGAGTTGAATTGATGCAGAGTAAGATTATAATTCTTGTTGAAAAGCTGAAAATACATGAGGCCTTTGATCCATTCCCTATCAGAGGCGTTGAGGTCGTTTGGGACAACACAGATATCAAGTGACGCCATGAACTCCACCACCAATTCTTTATAAGTCGGCCACTTGCCGAAAAAGGGGTGGCCCTCCACATAATGTGTGACCATGTTGTCGATCCTGCTCGTGCACCCCTCCTGACCATGGAGGACAAACATCAGGTTATCCTCAAATCTAAGATCTTGGATCATTTATCTGTCGCAATATCGAGTCGGCTCGATAGTTCTTTTTAGCAGCTCCTCGTAAACTTTCTTCACATCCACAAAAGGATGTGCAAGTCGAGGGCGAGGGATGGAGCTTGGCAGGGGCAGAATAAACGTCTCAAACGCCATCAGTGTCGTTCTCGAAGATGATGCAGCCCTGTTCCTCCTCATGATGAAAGAAAGAGGACAGAAGAATGGAGCTTGATGAAGATCGGAGTTGTTCAGAGAAGATGATCTGCAACGTTGATGAAGAGCTCGGTGAAGATCACTCGATTGCTCTTTGCTCGATGAAGATCTCCGGTTGCTCGGGATGCTTGGTGCAAGAGTTGAGAGGATTCACTTTGAAGGTGTGAATAGAAATGAGAAACTACCCCTCCTTTTATAGTTGAACTCGTCGCCATTGTCACTCTGTCGATACCATCGACGGGGTGTCAATGGTATCGACACCTGGAGCACAATTCACTCTTCACGACCATCGACGGTTGTCGATTGCTTGATGTGGGGGACCAGATCAATGATGCGTCGATACCATCGATAAAGGTCGATGGTATCGACACATCCCACGGATTGATTTCTGAAATTGGTGGGCTCTGTTGATTTCTTCTCATGGATCGGCGACATGTCACATCGATAACATCAACTGGGTGTCGATGGTATCGACTCTTTATGGTTCGATTATCCTCATGAGGCCTGGGCGTCGCTTCCTCGCTGATCCCGGGTCGATACCATCGATAGGGGTGTCGATGGTATCAACTTCACTGAGACAAATTCTTCTGTAAATCTTTAGGGATCTCGCGAGCATCGACTTTCTGGCCGATACTATCGACCCGTCGCTATATTTTTCTTCAATGTCACTGATGGTAGGTTGATACCATCGATGAGGCCATCGATGGTATCGACTCAGAAAATTTTCTGTAGCCGCGTCCTGTACCCACGTCGCTACCATCGACATTGTGGTCGATGGTATCGACTTTGACTCAGTACTGCACACTGAACAAAACGATTAAGGTATCATTTTTACACACAAAATGAAATTAAACAAAACTAACTTGCAAATGCGAAAGAAAATGAAGGAACTACAAATTAAAACTACTGATGGTTGGGTTGCCTCCCAACAAGCACCCTTATTTATTGTCTTAGGCTAGACACAATACTGCTCTTCATTCTGGTTGAAGTGCCATGAGTTTAACCTCATGCACTTTTCTTGTGTAGTTCTCGCCAAAGTAAAGCTTCAACCTTTGACCATTAACTAGGAACGTGAGCTCTCCATCTCGCACCAAAATAGCACCATGTGAGCGCACCTCCTCCACCACAAAAGGTCCACTCCACCTGGATTTCTATTTCCCAGGATGAAGCTTGAGTCTCGACTTAAATAGTAAAACGCGATCACCCTTTTTGAAAATGCGCATTAGAATGTGGCGGTCATGGATTTGCTTTATCCTTTCTTTATAGATCCTTTGATTCTCATAGGCATTCATCCTAAGCTCGTCTAAATCATTTAGCTCCAATAGACTCTTTTTCCCTGCCTCATCATAACTCACATTTAGCTTCTGTAGCGCCGAGTGCGCCTTGTGCTCCAACTCAACCAGCAAATGGAAAACCCACCCATAAGACAACCTAAAAGGTGTAGTGCCTATAGGTGTTTTAAATGTGGTCCTATATGCCCATAAAGCATCCAGTAGGAGTGCACTCCAATTCTTCCTGGAAGATGCCACTGTGCGGTCCAATATCTTTTTGATCTCACGATTGGAAACCTCAACTTGACCTTGAGTCTGCGGGTGATACGGGGTACCAACATTGTGCTTGACCCCATATTTTCTCATTAGTGTAGCAAATTTCTTGTTCGTGAAGTGGGTGCCACCATCACTTATAATCATATGAGGCACACCAAACCTACAAAAGATATGTTCTTTCACGAACCTGCACACTACCACAGCGTCATTAGTTCTTGTGGGTATTGCCTCTACCCACTTCGACACATAATAAACGACCAACAAAATATATAAATTAGAATTCGAGGACACAAATGGTCCCATAAAATCGATGCCCCATAAGTCAAATACCTCAACTTCTTGAAACACATTGAGGGGCATCTCTTTCCGCTTTGATATATTACCTGCCCTTTGACACACGACACCTCTTTTCACATAGTCATAGGCATATCGAAAGAGTGTAGGCCAATAAAGACCACTCTCTAACACTTTGGCCGCTGTCCTTGTGCTCGCATGATGGACGATGGTGGGTAATGTATGGCAGTGTGTAAGTACACTCTCGTATTCATCCTCTGGTACACACCTACGTAAGATGCCATCCCTACATTGCCTCAACAAAATGGGGTCATCCCAAAAGTAATATCTTAAAGAATGGAAAATTCTCTTCTTTTCTTGAAAATTCCAATCGTTCGGTATTTCCTTGCATGCAAGATAATTTAGAATGTGCGAAAACCATGGATCTTTGGAGTTTATGGTAAGGATTTTCTCATCGGGAAATGTCTCGGTAATGGGTATATTGATATCTCGCTCATCTACCCGCTCTAACCGAGACAAATGGTCTGCAACCACATTCTCAATACCCGCATTGTCTTTAATTTTAATGTCAAACTCTTGTAAGAGCAAGATCCACCTAATTAATCTAGGCTTGGCATCTTTCTTTTCCATCAAATATTTAATAGCAGCGTGGTCCGTCCAAACTACAACTTTTGACCCCACTAAATATTGCCTAAAATTTTCAAATGCAAAAACCACGGCAAGCAGTTCTTTTTTAGTGGTAGTATAGTTAAGTTGTGAATCATTTAGAGTCTTTGCTGTATAGAAAATTACTGCAGGTTTGTTCTCAAAACGCTGCCCAAGAACAGCCCCAATAGCAAAGTCTGATGCATCGCACATGAGCTCGAACAGTTTGGTCCAATCCAGCATTTGAACAATTGGTGCCAAAATTAATTTTTCTTTTGAACCATTGAAGGAATTCAAGCATTTATCATTCAAATTAAACATTGTGTCCTTCTCAAGCAATTCAGACAATGGTTTAGCAATTTTAGAAAATTCTTTGATAAAACGGTGATAGAAACCTGCATGCCTGAGGAAACTCCGCACTCCCTTCACTGAGTTCGGTGGAGGTAATTTGGCAATAACCTCGATTTTCACTGGATCTACCTCCAGTCCTTTGCTAGACACCTTGTGTCCAAGCACTATTCCTTCACTAACCATCATATGACACTTTTCCCAATTTAAAACCAGATGTGTATCTTCACATATTTGAAGCACTCTATCCAAATTTTGCAAACACTCATCAAAGGATGCACCGTGAACGGAAAAGTCATCCATGAAAACCTCTAAGCAGCATTCTTCCATATCAGAAAACATAGCTAGCATACAACGCTGAAAAGTAGTCAGTGTGTTACATAACTCAAATGGCATTCAACGATATGCAAAAGTTCCAAAAGGACAAGTGAAGGTGGACTTCTCTTGATCCTTAGGATCTATAGAAATCTGATTGTAGACGGAATAACCATCCAAAAAGCAAAAATGTGAGCGGCCAGCCAGCCGCTCTAAAATCTGATCAATAAATGGGAGAGGAAAGTGATCCTTTAGAGTTGTAGAATTCAAGCGGCGATAGTCAATGCAAACACGCCACCCGGTTACCAATCGGGTAGTAACATGTTCATTCATAAGATCATAAGTCACGGTTATTCCCCCTTTTTAGGGACTACCTGTGTGGGACTTACCCATGTCAAGTCTGAAATAGCATAGATGATGCCTACAGAAAGGAGCTTGATCACCTCTGTCTTGACGACCTCCATCATGCTCAGGTTGAGTCAACGTTGTGACTGAATCACAGACTTGGTTCCTTCCTCAAGCCGGATCTTGTGCTGGCAAAGCGTAGGGGAAATCCCCTTAATATCAGCAACTAACCATCTGAATGTGCCACGGTGGTTCTTCAGCATGATCATCAACTGCTCTTCTTCACCAACACTCAGATATGCCAAAATAATCACTGGTAGTTTTTTACCATCAGCTAAAAATGCATACTTCAAGTGAGGGGGGAGTGGCTTCAGTTCTAATTATAGTGGACAGATCAATGATGATTGAAGTGGTGGTGGAAGCGGCCCAAGATCCTCATAACACTTGGAATAATACCACGGGAGCACTTGAAGAATCTTTATACATTCTTATAACGACGTGCTTCTCATCCAATCATTCATGATGTTAAATAGGCAAGCTTCAAGGGGCAATTCTGGATATGAGTCAAGCACAGAACTTGCTATTGCATCATCCTCAGTAGATAGAGGAATTTCCTCCTCTTCATCATTGGGATAACCCACAGCTTTACAAAGAGACACAACTTTTATATGTTCCATGATATCCACTTCCAGTGTCCCCTTATCTACCTTGGTCATTACATGAGCCATATCCAGAAATGGCTTCCCTAAACAAAGAGAAATGTTTTGATCAAAATGCTTCACCATGCAACATTGCTCCTTTTCCTGTGATTGTTTTGTACTTGGTGGCATGACCATTTCAAATCGGTCATCTGCAATTCCCAATGTCAATTGACCTCTACCCATTCCTAATATCATATTAGCAGTAGCCTGGAAGGGTCTTCCTAAAAGTAGCTCATCCCTTGGTCATGTTGCATTTCCATTACCACAAAATCAGCTGGAAATACAAACCTATCAACCTTTACCAGGACATCCTCACAAATACCATATGGTCGTACCATAGAATTATCTGCTAGTTGAATCATCATGTTGCTTTGTCTAGATTCCTTAAGACCCAGCTTTTTGAATGTCGAGAGGGGCATCAAGTTTATACTTGCCCCGGAGTCGTACAACGCTTCACTGAATCTCACCTTACCAATCTAACATGAAATATTGAAGCAGCCCAGATCTTGTCATTTTGGTGGTAATGTTCCCAAAATGAAAGTGCTAACCTGCTCTTTAAAAACCACCACCTCAGTATCAGGAATCTTCCTCTTCTTGGTAATTATATCCTTTAGAAACTTACCATAAGAGAGTATCTGCTCAATAGCTTCTAACAACGGGATGTTGACTGAAAGTTTTCTAAAACTATTTAGGAACTTTTTGAACTGGGCGTCCACTTTCTTTGCCTTCAGACTGTTTGGATAGGGAACTGGAATGGTCTGTGCCCTTTGGTGTGGCGGCACATATGGCGTCCTCTTTTTAGTCTCTTCCTCAACAATGGGCTCTGTAGTGGCTTCCTCTACATCATCCTCTATTAGCTCTATGATTGTGACCTCCTCTGTGGCCTCACCTGTGGTCTCTGGTTGGGGTGTGCTTGGTTCATTGGCCTTAGAGTTTAAAGTCTTCTTTCCACTCCTTAACAGAATTTCTTTGGCTTGTTGATTTCCTCCTGGAATATTTGTATTTCCTAGAAAACCTTGCTGCGTTGGTTTCTTCAAGCTTGAAATATCTGCTACCATCTATGCTAAGGATTTCTCAAGTGTCCTCATCTGAGCCCCATGACTTTGTAAAGTTTTCCCAAACTGATTCATGAACTCTCCTTGTTGCTTGATTTGTTGACCAAATGTGCTCATGAGTTCTTGATTCTGCTTGATTACTTGATTGAGCAACTCATTGCTCTTTTCTTCTGTAGTGGGTTGTGGCTTAGCTTCCGGATCCTGCAAGAAATTGTTGGGATCTTTCCAGGAAAATTTCTTATCCTTCCTCCAGGAATAGTCATTATTCCTATATCCCTATTGTTGACACGTGAATTTCACCTATGCTTCATCATCAGACTCTTCATTTTCTTTTGCCAGAAGTTTCTTTGCAATAAGATCCATCTTGTCATTCAGTTCTTTAATGGCTTTAGCATCCCCTATAGATCTAGCTTGTTCAGGTGCATCTCTGGTACCCCATGACTGCTTCTTTGCCATGTTCTTAAGAATCTCCCAACACCTTGTATCAGTATTGTTTAGAAAGAATCATGATCCTACTGAATCTAAATTGCTTGTCATGCTCATTAAGCGTGAAGTAGAAAATCTTCACTTGTTTTTCCTTGTCTAACCTATGATGAGGGCATCTTCTCAACATTATCTGAAATCTTTCCCAGGTCTCCGAATAAGTTTCACCTGCATTCTGAGTAAAGTTGTGGATTTTCCTGACTAAATCATTAGTCTTCTCAGGTGGGAAGAAACATTCAAAAAAGACCTCGATCATCTGATCCCAAGTCTCAACAATCTCATCATCCAGATTATAGAACCACTGTCTTGCAGTTCCTGTAAGAGAACTTGGGAACAGTTTCAGATACAGTGTCTCCTACAGAAAATGATCGATCTTGATCTTATCACAATTTTCCATGAAGGTGCTTATGTGGGCCACTGGATCTTCATTCTTTAATCCATGGAATGCTTGAGTTTTGACTAGATTTATTAGTGCCAGATCAATTTTATAAGTCAGGATGTTGATTTCCTGCCTCTTGATTGGCCCTTTCGATGCAGAGGAAGAAGACGCCTTGATCTTTTCCCATATCGTCTTTTCTTCAGCCATCACTTCTTGTTCAGAATCTGAATGCACTCTCTCAGATTGATTCTGAATGTAGTGCTCCTCGTCATCTGATCCTGAAAATGGAACCTCTGGTAATGATTGTGCGTAATTTGTGCTACGCGTGCTCACCATGCACTGGCACCTACAAAATGATATATTTAGTTAAGTACAGTGCTAGACGAATATAGATTTTTGAAAAAAAGACAATTAATTGCAAGAATTTAAAAATGTAATTACAAGAAAAAGGTAGCCTAGAGTGGCCTCTTATAGCACTCGTAGTGCCAACAATTTTCGTTTCCGCGGCAACGGTGTCAAAAACTTGACACGAGTTTACTGTGCGTAAAACGCAAGTACACACGTCAAAGTAGTATAGGCCTTTGTGAGGCCCAAGTCAAACTCAGGGAAACATAATTATTGATAGACTACTACTAACTACTTGTAATCAGCTAGACCGATTTAAAATGACTTGAGAGTTGATCAAAAAAAAGAAAAGAAAAATAAAAGAAAACTGAGCAATCGATTAAATGTTTGGTTTAATCAATTTGAATGGGAATCTTTAGGATTGCGGTTTCACCACCGGTTCTCGTTGTATTAATTCTTACATAGTTATCCTAATTCGTCTCTCATTCCGGGTAGCCTGTATACAGAATTGCTCACTTTTGTGATACAATTCACTACCTAAATCTAGGTCGGTTCCACGGTAGTAGTAACCTATACCCTAAATTAGGTGCATGAAGACCATACTCTGGGTTTCCATCATTAACTGTACATTGCCTTGTTCAAAGGATTTATTAGTTAATGTGAATTTCGTCTCTTTTCAACTAGTTAATTCTTCTTTCAAAGTAATTAAAGGCATTAGATTATCATTACGGTGATCAATCATAATGATATAATGGAGAAAACGAAATCATACCACGGATTTAAGAGACAAATTATGAAATACTATGGTAAAAATGTCATACAACCATCACCCAGGCTACTCTCAGTCCTAAAGATAAAGGGGATTAGCCCCACATGTTCACATCAATGAAAGACATGATAAGAGAAAGGGAAAACATGGGGAAAACGTGGATAGAAGTGATGTAAACCCCTAAACAGAGGAGATTTGGGCATTCATCGGCGTAGAATGAGTGATCTACAGCCTTTCAGTAGTGGAAAACTCCTTCTACAGCTCTCGGAATGGTTAGAGCGTGGCTCTGGGCTCTGTTTTTCTCTCCTCTCCTCCTTGAGACTTGTGCAATGACTAATGACGTGATACCCTACTTAGGGTCGCCATAATTAGGTATATGCACCACTTTAGATTGCCAAAAGATCAGCACCATCCGATTAGCAATGATCTGTAACAAAACCTGATCTGACGGCGTCGATACCATCGACGCGGGTCGATGGTATCGACACGTCATAATATCGATAAGTCTTCCTTTTTTTTGCCGTTCCATGTTGATGCAGACTCGATACCATCGACTTTAGTGTTGATGGTATCGACACTTTTAGGCGTCACTTTTATCACCAATCTGACGCTGAAGTTGGCGAGGTCGATAGTATCGACTTCGTGTTGATAGTATCGACAAATTGACTGTTGGCTCGCTGTAGGTATCTCGCTACCATCGACTTCAGTGTCGATGGTATCAACTCATCTTGGTTCCTTGTGACTGTCTCACTGTGGCCGAGTCGATACTATCGACAGCTGTCGATGGTATCGACAGCTGCCTATATTCATTTTTCCTGAAATTTCAAAATAAATTCGAATAAGCCTTGCTCAATATGATCATTTATAACAAAAAAGATGAAATATAATAGATTTCATGCAAAACGAGATTATAGACTAAAGCGAGTGAATCATGCGATACTAACCACAAATGTGACTAATAAACACATAAAATGTATGTAAAACTAGTCTATAAAAGCAACTCAAAATCCTCGCATCAGGTGCAGCGATTGCGAATGTACATCCATGATCTATCCATTCTATGATCAAAGAGAAAACAAGTATATATTGCAACAATATTAGGGTCTAGGGTTAACAAATTAGAGTTTAAGCATGGTTAAAACTTTAGGTTTTAAGGTCTTATATATAATTAAGATTTACTCCTATTGAGTAAATCTTGGACGGGTTTCTAGGCCAACAAATGCATGTGATGTCATTCTTATATATAATAAATGTGTACCACCTATCCCATTCTTGAACACCTAATCTCACTAGTAAGTGTATAATGTATATTGGGTTTTCAAGAAAACTTCGGCAGCATTTTCCCATTGTTCTCCAAGTACATATGTACTTAGAGAACAAACGGGGAAATACTACTGAAATTTTCTTTAAAACCCAATACACATTATACACTTACATCCTAAGTGAGATTAGGTGTTCAAGAGCAGTCCCAAACTAGGGACTATCCAAGATTTACTCCTATTGAGTAAATCTTGGACGAGTTTCTAGGCCAACAAATACATGTGCTATCATTCTTATATATAATAAATGTGTACCGCCTATCCCATTCTTGAACACCTAATCTCACTAGTAAGTATATAATGTGTATTGGGTTTTCAAGAAAATTTCGGCAGCATTTCCCCACTGTTCTCCAAGTACATATGTACTTAGAGAACAAATGGGGAAATTCTACCGAAATTTTCTTGAAAACCCAATACACATTATACACTTACATCCTAAGTGAGATTAGGTTTTCAAGAATAGTCCCAAACTGGGGACTATCCAAGATTTACTCCTATTGAGTAAATCTTGGATGGGTTTCTAGGCCAAAAAATACATGTGTTGTCATTCTTATATATAATAAATGTGTACCACCTATCCCATTCTTGAACACCTAATCTCACTTAGGATGTAAGTGTATAATGTGTATTGGGTTTTCAAGAAAATTTCGGCAGCATTTCCCCGCTGTTCTCCAAGTACATATGTACTTAGAGAACAAATGGGGAAATGCTACCGAAATTTTCTTGAAAACCCAATACACATTATACACTTACATCCTAAGTGAGATTAGGTGTTCAAGAATAGTCCCAAACCGGGGACTATCCAAGATTTACTCCTAATGAGTAAATCTTAGATGGGTTTCTAGGCCAACAAATACATGTATGTTGTCATTCTTATACCTACAATCTTAGTTTCATCATTCATATCCTAAGCTTTGTGTAACATCATTTAATCATGCTTGTCAGTAAATACTAAATAGTAAATAAACCATGATTCCATATATCAAATATTTGAATCAGGGGGTGATGTAGCCCTATTTTAGGGCTCCATCATGTGCCATTTTGTACTTAAATCACATCTAAACATGTTAGATTACAAGATTTTGCCCCTAATGTGTTTATCATTGCCAAATGCACTTATGATGTTCTTTGCACTATTTTCAGGTACTTGGACCATGCCTTAGATGGAAGAGAGAGAAAGAAGGAGTTCTAGGGCTCCTCCACTCATGGGGAGGTCCAAAGGAGGCCCCAAAATTTCCCTCAACCTACCTCTAATGGCCAAGAGTCGTCACCAAGCAAAGACATCCAAGAATGATGAAGTTTAAAGGATAATCAAGTGGTGCAAGCCTCACCATGGCCATGGGCACTTCCCACGGTCGTGTGAATTTATGACCAAGAACCAACATTTCAACATGGTTTTTCCCCAAGTCACCATAACCATGGCCATCTGCCACGACCGTGGGCAATGAAGAACAAAATGAGCGTGATGTTGCTCCACGGTCGTGGAGCAGCATCACGGTCATTTTGTTCTTCATTGCCCACGGTCGTGGCAGATGGCCACGGTCATGGCGACTTGGGGAAAAACCCTATTGAAATGCTGGTTCTTGGTCATAAATTCACACGACTGTGGGAAGTGCCCACGACCACATCCCCCTCCTCTAAAACGGCCGTGTGACCCAACATGACCGTGGTGCCACTCACCCACCATGACTGTGGCACTCCGCCACGGCCGTGGCCACCAACATAGCATACTACGACCGTATTCTTACCTCACGACCATCCTATACTACCCTCACCACGGTCGTGGCACACCAACACGATCGTGGTGACCAACCTACCCTACCATTTCCACCACATATCCACCTCAAATCCACTCCATTTCACCATTATCATTAGAGCTTCATATATCAACATACATACTATGTCATATTTCAAGTTAAGATTTAGGCATTTAATCACCTTAGGGCGCATACATGATTCACAAGGTATTTGGGTGCACAAAGAATAATATATGTTACTGATTTAGGAGTTCACATTATCATTTTAGAAATAGAAGACCCACATGTGAGTTAAGTTTGAGATTCAACATCAATGTATCTTTAACACGCATGTTTCAAGGTTCAAAGTACATAATCAAATCAAATTAGGATGCTAGAATGGACAAGTTCAATCTTATTTCAACATGCATCAAAATTTATTGAATTAGGTCAAACATGAGGATTAGAAGCACAACTATATGCAAGTACAAGATTTGAATCAAAATGAATCCTAATGGAACATCGGGAGAGTGAGATTATACCTCACTTGAAGGCAGAAGAACAAATATATGCAAGTCAACAATGCAAATAGATGACACATCAACTCAATTCAGCCCAAGAGAATGTTATAATGAATTAATTAGGTGTCAATAAGCATAAATTTTAGTGAGACTCTCTTAGTCCATGCTACTACAAATGGGAAATCAGAAAATATTTTGCATGTGTAACCTTAATTACAAAAATATAATCTAAGTCCACTAATGACAAAAATTACCCTAATGACAAAAGGGCCAGGAAGGAGCAAGAAGATAGGGGTTATTTTGATCATTTTGTTACTAAAAATTACAGGAGCAAGAGCAAGGAGCAAGGAGAAAGAAGGAGGAAGAAGGGTACCATGAGCAGGAGTAGAGGAAGAAGAGGCGTCGGAGGAGCAGGAGCAGGAGCAGGAGGCGGCGGCGGTGAGAGGGCGACTGTCGGAGTAGGAGCAAGAGAAGAGGCAGAGGAGTAGAGGAGCAGGCGACAGCAACTGCAAGAGGAAGCATAGGAGCAGGCGGCGGCAGGCACGAGCGGCGGCAGCAATGGCGGCAACGGGGAAGGCAAACCAGCGGCGGGGAAGGCGGAAGAGCAGCAGACGGCGGCGGAATCGCCAGACCCTAGTGAAATCGACAATGAAATAGAGAAAGGGGAAGAGTCTGGCTCACGCGGGTGTTATTAAGTTAATAATAGGCGTCGATTATTAACATAAACCGATGCTTAAAACTTTCGGCGTCGGTTACCACCACCAAACCGACACTTATGTTCACTGATAGTCGTCGGTTCTAAATAGAAAAACTGACGTCTATCTGTATATGCCGACAAAAAATAAATGTTCTCGAATTATGACCGTAGGCGTCAGTTTCCAGACAAAACCGACGTCCATTGGACAATTTTAACCCTAAAAATTTTCGCGGGGACGACGCGCGAAACCTTATCAGCGTCGGTTTTCCCACAAAAACTGACGACCTTTGGAGGTAATTTTTTTCGTCGTTAGGCGTCATTTATTAGGTAGAAAACCGACTCCGTATGTGAAACTTTGGGGGGTAATTTTTTTTCACTCAAAAAATTGGATTTGGCGGGCTATTTTAGGCGTCGGTTTGTCTTAGGGAACCGACGCTTAATAAAAAGCGATACCCGTGTCTGGTCGGTCTTCAAATATAGATGTCGGTCTCTGCAATTAGCCGACGTTGTAGGGTTTAGGCGTCGGTTTTCGGTAATAAGTGACGTCTCTAAATGTGACGTTATAAGCTATTTTTGTAGTAGTAAACTCTTTTATATGAAATCAGAAAGGAAAAGGTGGGCTGAGATGAAGAGTTACTAGGTGGTAGTCTTTGGTTTCCGTTTGGACAACCTTATGGAACGATGGATTGCTGCAAATTGGGGAGAGACTTCGGCTATTTATCTCATTCAAAAAGTACAATATCTTAAATAATATATAAATCATTCATGTTAGTTATCCATCCAAGAAAACCAAAATTTTAATTGACATTAGTTCATTTTTAGTCTTTTGAATGCATGTTATAATCTTTGAATCTTTCTTTGTATTACTTCAGGACAAGAAATAGTTTATCTGAAACTCGAGCTATTGAGCTTGCTGTTGAGATCAGACAAGGCCTAGGTTGTGATAATATCTGCATTGAAACAGATTGCATGAATGCCAAGAATGTTGTTGATGACAAAGGCATGAGATTTCCAAAATTATCCATATGGACTACTGCAGTGCGGAGTGGGCTGAAACCAGGTTGGTATTGTGCACACACTAAACGTGAGGAGAATAGGGTTGCAGACCAACTAGCCAAATTTCATATCAAAAATAACAGTGGCTCTTATTACTATAGGAGTCCACCTAATCACATTGTTGACCTAGTCAACATGGATATCTGTAATGGTAGTAATACTACCAAGTTTAATTCTATCTTAAGTAGTTTGACTTGTGATAGTTTGTTTCAACTTACAAGAGAGGGGCGAGATGAATAAAAAGGCCCTCTGACTTTTCCAAAAAAAAAAGTTTATCTTGGCATTGTTTGATGAACATATTTCATACTATTTTTTATTCCCTAACTTCATGCTTACAATGACTTGTTTAATGCTTTGGATACATAATTAGATTGTAATTGCTTAAAGACGTTAATAAGTTCTTTTGTTGTCATTTGAACAAATCGAGGCAAATTCTATGTAGATATCATAAAGTTGGTTTATCTGAAACTGAACCAATGATCATCATCAACAAAGTATAGAATTTTGAGTCAAACCTTGATATGCTAGAACACATCGTGCACTCATCCAGAATATACTCCAAGTTGTCCCAATTTTTTACATGACATGCACAATCCCAGGAGTTATCAACACACACTGCTCCAACACGCATGAAGTACATCATTCAAACATGTTGTGCACCACATCGGTAGCAACTCCCTTGTTGTTCACCCCCATGGACAACTTATCCAGTCAATGCACGATGTGCAATCTTATCATTAATTTCTCTACACAACCTGAAGCGCGACACATACCCCCTCTTGAACAATTGTTTTGAGCCCCGCATTTGGCATCTGTTGGGGTGCACAACATGTAAAATCACGTACACAATGTGTATTACCACATAAGTGAAAAAAACATATAGAGCTCGAGGATGATTATTGTGAGATATTTTTTAGTTGGTCCATCCAAACTCGAAGAGAGGAGAGGCCACTCAAGATGTGGTGCTACTTTAGAAGAGGTTAAAAGGAAGAACACGGCTTTGGGGGAAGAATTCTCTCTCTCCAGACTTTGAAAGCTTCAAAATCAGCTCCATTGTATAGGATAGATAAGAGTAGGTAACGGTACATATACATAAAGATCCTAAAGTTGTTTACAACCCATTACAATGAGATGTAAACACTACATGAATGCATATCAATAAAGTGAAACATAGAAATTTTTTTACATACAACTGATTACAGAAACAAACACAACAATTGCAACTTTATTCGTACTTCATCTCTAAAAATATATCATCAAAATTTATATCAGAGGTACTCTTGAGCATTACCTACAAATGATGATGAAGCATATTACTTTCTTGTGTTGCTTCTAGTTTGGTAGGGAACAACTTTCATTCGGCCACTACTGCTTCTTACTTCTCGTCCTATCTTACCTTAGAACTGATTAAAATGATGTTGCTTGTCTACTTCCACAGAAGGTCCATTATAAGATGCAGCAATGTTAGTAGTATACAAATTACTTATAAAAAAGGATCTTCCTCTTGTACTGAATGGAACATAACCTCATCAAGTTCCGGATTGACCACTGTGTGTTGTTGTTCTATAATCATCTGTGTTGAATTTTCAAGATTTTTTCTGAGTCTCATACGTGTCTGTTAGTTACCTTCTCAGACAACAAAGCCTCTTTACCATCTGCTTTGGAAGCCGACATGGACTGGTTAATAGAGCTCAGTTATTGTTTTCTTTTTCGTGTCCACTCCTACCCTATAGCAAACACTCCATTTTGAGAAGATGAGCTGGCGTTCTGAAAGTGTGTCAATGTGTTATCATTAGATAGTAATTTGTATTCATCCTGAAGAGTCTCATAGCGATTATTCCTCCACTTAGATTTATCTTTATTTGTGGCCAGATTCCTTGACAGGAAACATCAATGAATATTCCGACCATAATATGTATACCATCTTCCTTCATCTTCATTCCATATGACTCCTACATCGTCACCCATGTTGAACCGTTTTATCCAAAGATTTGTTGGGCGCTGGTACATCACAAGAATAAGTCATATCATGTCCCATTCTTCTGCATCCTAGACAAATGACTAGTAAGGACTGATATTTCACTTTAAACTCCAAACTGTTGATGATTGATGTTAGCTACACAGGACGTGAAGAATCTGGTTCAACTACTAGTCGAGCAAAACGTAATCTGGTGAACTTCAATTTATATTCATCCACCTGAATCATATTCAAAAAACATGGTGATAGAGATGGAGGGGAAGATCTAGAACCCTAACCCAAGTCATAATCCATGGCGGAACTCCTATAGATGGAATAAAGTTGTTTGTCCAACGCCAAACCATAAGAGAGCAACTAATCATCCAAGGACCCCTGCTAATGCATTAATTGATGCGGTCTTTTTTTTTTTTGATCTGCATGGGCCGAAGCCTACCCCCTCTCCAAACAGGTGCCAGAGCCCGGATGACCCAAGAGGTTGGTAAATACAGCTGATCCGAGCGGAATCGAACCAGCGACTCTTCATGAGGGGCGCATTGGCTTGACCGCCCGGGCTACGCTGGCCGGGTAATTTTGATGCAGTCTTGGTCTCATGTTAATTGAATGAAAAAGTGATTGAGGCTCCATTCATAGATTCTCCATTTCTAGATCGGTTTCCACAACATTTGTATGCATTCAGACAATGTTAGATAACCAATAGATTTTCCAAGTAACCTGACCACCACCGTATGGATAAACGGTTCTTGTAGAACAGAATATGTCGTGGGGGTAAATGCACTTCTGGAATATGCAATCAATGACGCACGAGATATCTTTCGGGTTAACAGGAAGTGAACCGTCGTCAAAATTGAGAGGATTAGCTTGTGATTTTGCAGGGGATGCTATGATATCTCTGAAACTTCTAGGGCTTGAAGGTATAACCATTTGCATTGTTTTATGGAAAGGATTCCATAAAGTAGGAAATTGAGAATCAAACCTTGCCACTGAAGCAGAGTACTTTTTTGTGCTCTCACTCATTGGTTCTACAACCTGATGTTATTCATGCTTGTTTGCATAGTAAAGTTCCATGTCCAAATCTTCCGAGGCTATCTGTAATTCCATTGTTTTAGATATATCGTTCACATCCTTATCATCTCCCATACACCCGAAACCACCTTGACCATGTTTACAGGCGGCGGGACGGCAAGAACCGTCGCGCCCTCCCTAGCGGGCACCACTCTCCTCTCACTCAGGTGGTTCGTTCTTCATTTCGAGTGCAGCAACTTGAAATGGACTCCTTACCCTCTTCTAGTATGCTTTTATTCTGTTTACTCCATAAAACTTGTCAAATTTTGTGATGTCGAACTCTAATTATGCATCACCAGCCGCGATGGAGTAGATTTTCTTGTATTTGGTGCCTAGCGATTAATAGGTAAAAATCATTAGCCATTTGTAGTGCATGATGCGGACGAGAGAGAGGATAAAATATGTTTTATGTAATTTATCATCATGTGATTAATAGTTGTTTAGGTGCGAAATGCATTCTTTGGATTGATCATATGAAAGATAACCTGTAATAACTTGGTGGGTGGCAAAGTGAACATTAATTTTGTAATTGATACGTCTCATAGAAGTTGCAGAAAAGCATTAGACTGGATTGGGTTTGTGTCTATATGACCTTTGGGCTTAGACGGGTCAGCATTTTAGCGGCGGGTTGGTTTTGCCAGCTCAAAGATGTTGCTTACACCATCCATGTTGAAGCCTATATGTGGCTATGTGCCTAGTGGTTTAGCAGCGTCTGTGTTTGTTCTGTGATGTAGTCCCTATTTATAGTTTGCTTTCCCTAAATGAACAATAAAGTGGTAGCAAAACAAGATATGGTAACAAAACAAAAATATTGATCAAAAGTCGGCCAATTGCTCATCCCGATTTCTTCAAGACGTGAGCACAATTATCATGCTCTTCTTCAACGAGACCTCTATTTCAGAATGTGCAACCCCACTTTCTAATATAGAAAGTAAGAAAACCAAAAGTGGGAGGGGGGAAACCCACGAAATCCCCCAGCCGTTAGCTGGATCCGTCATTTCCTCTCTCATTCTCAAGGCTCCACGTTGTGAAACAAAAGAAATGGAATAATTCTACACATAACCCGCCACATATCCAGGGTTTTATCCGGACATCGGTAATGTCACCTGCTCGCCCAACTACCTGTTGCGCCCCCATACATATTTAAAGCAATATCTGCGGCGCCAATTCTCCATGTTTCTACATGCAAAAGTAATGTATGAAATGATTATCTCACCACCAAATACAAAACTACCACCTCAATTTTCGATTTTCCTCTAATGATTCCCTATATTTTATTTTGAATTTCGTATATAGCTGCAAATCCCCTCAATCATCTCCCTCCTTATTCATTTCCGCCCAGAGTAAGTACTGTACGTATTATTTGTTCATGTTGAACCAGTTTTGCCCAACACTGAGTAATTACTGTACGTACTATTTGTTCATGTTGAACTAGTACCACTTATACAATTCAACAATAAATACAATACATAATTATTATTCTCATATCTGTAACAAACCTAATTACGCTACTCAACAAGCCATTAGTCACCCATGTGGTACATTCTCGTATATATTGCTAGGTATTGTACTTATGGATTAAATTTGCTAGGTACTGTACTTATGCTTGAGTAAATGAGTTAAAATTAACAAGTGGACTACTGTACTTATGGATGCATTTTCCGCCAAGCACTGAGTAAGTATTGTACATAACATTTGTTCATGTTGAGTACTGTACAAATACGTATTCACTTTGTGTTCTTTTACAAATATATATGTTGAGTACTTATGAACTACATTTGCTAGGTATTGTACTTATGCTTGAGTAACTGAGTTAAAATTAACAAGTGGGGTACGGTACTTATGGATGCAATTTTATAGTTGATTTTTGATCTGATGTACCATACTTTTAAGATCATTAACAAGTGGACACTCAACTTATATATGCATTTTGTAAAAAAAATATGTCCAGATGGCAAATGTTACTATTAGATTCTATAAGTACTGTGTTTATGATTTCAGATCGCTTATACAGTTATGCTTGATTTTGTAATTTGCTAGGTATTGTACTTATGCGTCAGTAATTAAGTTGAAACTAATAAGTAGTTTGTACGATACTTATGGATTCACTTTATTACTGATTCTTGTATTGTATTGTATTGTACTTCCGCGAGAAAGTAGAGGTGTTAAACCTAAGTAATAAAAAAAAATATTTTTAAAAAAAATTGGATTACAGACAGCAGTTGGGAGAAACTTGAGACTCTTGAATTTCTTTTCGGCTTCCGAGCTATAGAGAAGGTTGGCATTAATTAAAAATGGCTGTGTGAAGCATTTTGCATATTACCAAGGCACGAGTAGGCATCCGGATGGGACAGCCAGGTGTGGGTAGCTTTACTCAAAGAAATGTCATTTCCTCCATCAAACATCCCTCTTTCCATTTCAATGCTCAACGACCGCCACGGCTACTACTCTTGCCGCGCCGGAATCCTCTTTGTCCGGCGATGCAAACAGGTGAAGCCTCCATTACATTATCACCACCGCCACCGGTTTTCAATGGCACTGTTCAGCACCCTGCTCCGCCAGGTGTAAGGTTGCCGGCGCTGGTTTTACCAGTGTTGGTCCTGTTCTTCTTCCTCTTGGGCTTCTTGACCATCTATCTTATACGTGCCATCCTTCGGTGCTTCTCCGAAACGCGGCGTGCCCATCGCGGTGGAGTACATGGTCAATGGCAGTCACGGGAAACCGAGGACGGTCCCCATGGACTGCACCCTTCAATCCTTGCCTCCTTCCCAGTCTTCCCATACTCCTCCGTCAAGCACTTGAGGAAACGCAAGTTCGGGCTGGTCTGTGCGATATGCCTGTCCGAGTTCTCCGACAGCGACGAGGTCAGGCTCATCACTGTCTGCAACCACGCGTTCCACCCAGAGTGCATTGACCTCTGGTTGATTGAGCACACCACATGTCCTGTGTGCCGGTCCAACCTGGAGAAGGACGCAGAGGAGCTGGCGGCGATTGCTGCTCAGGTCGAAGCGGAGGCATTGAGGAAGGACGAAAGCCTTCGGTTATCAATAAAAAGTGATTTGGAGGAAGGATGTAGCAGCGCGAGCTATATGGATCAGTTAGCAAGGGCACGTAGTTGTTCAAGACAGAGCTCCGCTGCTTCTGAACGTCAAAGACGACTGGTAACAGATGCGGATGAGGAAGATGATGAGTTCACATTGAGGTTGCCCGAAGACGTTGGAGAACGAATGATGTACTTAGATTCGGCCGGGTCCTCCACAAGACAGCTAGAGAAAATATCAAGCATTACGGCCAATATGAGACCTTCATCACCGACCCAGGAGCGTTCATGATATACCTCATTCTTCTTTCTTCTTCTATTTTTTGTATGATCTGTATATATAGCGCACCATTTTTTTTTTTGGTTGGGGGTGGGTGGGTGGGTGGGGGGGGGGGGGGGGGGGGGATTATAACACACCATTTGATTCTACATTTTAAAGGAGAAAAAGAATTTTGATTACTTCTGCATGTACGCACCATTGCGGTCTGACGAATAGGTGCCGTTTTCCATTACTTTATTTTCTTTATCAACCTTTTTGTCAATAAAAATTGTAGTGTGACGAAACAAATGCACTTGGATTTATTACAAATATATTCTTGTCCCTCGACTATTGTCAAATCAATCACTGCAAGGACTTACTCAGAACTTAGTAGTATTCACTATGAGCTGTATGAGGTTATGGGCAACAATAGTGGGCTGTTAAAAATTATCTCCTGGGCACGCAAGACGTTCCATATCTTGGGCCTTATGACCCTGTTTGACCCAACCCAAAGAGGACCTGGTCCGTAGGGGCCTTATGGCTCCTGTTTTTCAAAATCCAGATACTTGTATGCAGGAATGAGAGTTTGAACGGACAAATTCAATTGATCTATACACAAAGTGAGCATCTTGAAGGGCTAAATCTACGCGTCAGGATTTCGAACCAGTATACATGACGTGGATTTTAAAGCTAACATGTCTATAAGAATAAATAGAATCTGAAACCGTTTATAAAAATATTTTTATAAAAGTGTGGGTGATAAATTGGACTGTCAAATCTTTTCTGGATGATGAAGACAATAATTGTAAAATCAAAATTAGACAACATATGCATGAGATTTCTGTTATTTATGTGTTGAAGGTGTCACAGAAGAGAGGTCATGTCATTAACACATACTCCAAATGTATCAACAGTAAAAAGTAAAAATGATGGTGATTTGACATACAAAATGATATGTACTTGTGTACTTGTAGAAATTTTTCTAGCTTGCTTTAAAGTTAATCGAAAGAATGTTTGTCAAGGGAGAGACTCCAATGAGGTCAACACATGTGTATTTACCATTTGTTCAATCAACTAGCAAGATGTTTGCAAGACATTAGAAGTAGAGACTATTAGGTCGTATGTTAAGGAAGGGCACATGAGCTTCCTAGAGGACCTTTAACCTAGCTCGAGTGATATTGTCAAAAAGAGTATCATAAAGTATGTCTTGTTAAAACTTATAGCCATATCTTGTACGAAAATACACATCATGATCACCAAAGATGGCGAGTTTGCGGTGTTGCATATGGGGCAACATTCATCATATGGTTGCACAAGAATCATAAGCTGATATCGAAGGATAGCTCGATGTTCTACATGAGAATGCTTGATGCTCAACATGTGACATGGACGAACCAACACAATTAATGAGAGCAAAAAACATGAAGTCTTGTACGTGTTCGAATTGGATAGAAGTGAGGCAAGTTGTCGTTGGGAGAGGCCACTTGCAATGAATTATTCGACGATAGTTTTACTGGTAAACATCTGCCAATATAGGTTGGGTCTTTGGAGAGACATAAACCATACTTGATAATTGGAACCAGCAAAAAGACAGAAAGATATTAAATATGGTTGCATGTGTAGTAATGAAGGAGGCTCATGTAGGCAAAGATCCAACCTCTCACAAGATATGGTCTTGAAGTTCCTAGTGTGAGTCTGTGACAAATGGTGACATCATGGGAGTATTTAATTCTCAGACCTCAAAGGAGCATGGGAGGCATGGCCAAGCACCACTGTAGATCACCAAAACATGAGACATCATTATCATTGAACTATTTATTATCAGAATCCAAACTCCAAAGGACTAGAAAGTTAATATCAAAAGGACCCGAGCATCCATACATAAAAAATAGAGTACATTTACAATACATATGCATTACTTAAACAACAACAATGACGACGACAAAAGTTATAAATCTTAAGATAAAATAACAACAAGAATATATGCCTAAAGGTAACCAACTTAGTACCTGAACTTCAAGATCGCAGTCCATTTTACATTTCAAACCATATAGATATTATTTTATCTTTTCATTTTTAGAGTTCTCTACCCAAATCATATTATCATAGAGGAAGCACAATCATAGAAAGAGTCATAGAATGTCAGATATACCTAAAATCATAAAATAAGACACTCAATTTAAACACATAGGTACCTATAAAAAGATATGGAAATTTGTAGGTTTAAGGGAACATATTTTCTTAGATAAACATATATTAAGGCAAGAGAAGAAAACAAAATAAAACATCAACATCAAAGACTTCACTATTAAAACAAGTGTATTTTAAGTGTGTTTCCATTATACCACACAACATCATCGTACAACCAATGGCCTGGTACGCAATGGAAGGGTCCATAAGGGATAGTTAAACCCAATGCTAAGAATTGACCATGTTTCTATATGAGGGACCTCAAAGAAAAAATGGGAAGCGCTAAATTTGTTGCAAGTGTTGTTCCCATGATTAAATTCAAGTAGATACACTTAGACATGCATCCTTGCCTTGAGAATACAGACAAGTAAAAACACGGTTCTATAATGGGCATATATGATTACATTTTCATGTTGCTTGACATAATATAGTAATTAAAACTTAGTAGTCATAGAGAACAAGTAGCTTAAATCATTGTATATAGAAAAGCATAGAGACTCATACATATACATTCAAACATAGATATCATAATCAAGTTCAATAAGCGATAAAGTGTACCTTTTAAAAAAATGGCCATTCATTCATCATGTGGTCGGGGCTTTTCGAACTTGCAACCTCTCCGTTTGTGATGTCCCTGGATTTTCTAAAACTTAATCTAATGGGTGACATCTAAATTGAAACCCTCACCTCAGCGAGAATCCCAATTTAAACATCCCACACTAGGCTAAGAAGAAGAAAATCAGAGGAAGTCATGAGGAAACAACCAGTAGCACATGTACATGAACAATAATAAAACCACAACACATGTTCACCATTCAACATATAATTATGACATGAATTATTACAACATTTGATATTATACATTGAACAACAAACCTATACATATACATGTACTACCACTAAACAACATGATCTTAAGACAATAGGTCCACCTATACATCGGCTCGCCACATAACTCTTAACTATCTTGAATCTTCAAGAGTATAACCACAACCTAAACAAAAGATTACAAGTGGTACACGTCAACACAATATTCAAGAATATTGTACTGAGTACGCCTACGTGTCTTTTATATACCTCTCGTCATATCTTGGCAATAAGATAAAACTAATATACTTGGAAGTAACAGAAGAATATAACAAAAAGCATATACCTGCACAAAGATATTCATTAACAAAAGATAACACAAAATTTTAAGCTTATTTCCATCATATATCTCGTACATATGCCCCCAAGGGGCTTTGATGTTTTTAGGCCTTATGATCTACCACCAAGTGGTTTGTGATCATTATACAAACATCATATGATCTACCGCCAAGTGGTTTGGAATCATTATGCATGTGCTCTACCACCAAATGATTTGTGAGCTATCTTATGATGGAACATCTATATTATGTTTGTCGGTGTTTATAGCCATAAGTATTGAAAATCCAGCAAGATATAATACAAGAACAATCATTTCATCCAATACCATATGCCAAGTATTTTACTACACATATAACACAAGCATATTGTATAATAAGCCAAGTAAGAGGTAATGGCGTACCTTGATCGATAGATAGATCATTCTAAACACATATTCCTCATGTCATCTATAACTTGTTAAAGTTGATCAAGACAAGATTCATCAGGTTCTCATCATCTTACATCTCATTAGGATATTCCTACCTTTACTTGCATTCTTAACTTAGATTTATCTTACTGATGTCATTTTCCAGATTATGATTCATTATCTGAATATTAGGTTCCATATCCTTTTTGGTGCACATATTAACCCTAGTTTATATACATTATTCAAATTAGGGTTACAACCCATGTATCAAGGTTCATCTTCATATAACATGAATTTCATGTACAAAACTAGTCTCATATTTACATATTATATTTTAGTTACATATATGAGAATTTTCTGTGAATTTCATCATTTATTGAGCATGTATATATTTATTGCATTTACCTTAGGGTTATTAACCCTAATTAGCCATATGGAGAAAATTACATAATTTCATGCATCAACATGATCATAACTGATATTAAGTGCATTATAAACATTATTTAGGAGTTACTGACATTTTTCCATAATTTTATATCATCATTTGATATTTATTATCCACGAACTAAGCATTACATATCTTACATGATATCACTAATATTTAAGCATAAAAAGACTGGTATTATGGTTTCATGTTATTCTACACATTTTTCTGAGAATTTTGGTACCTTATTTGTATTTTTCTGATGAACAAGCTATTTACTATGCATTTTGTAAGATCTAAACATTACTAAACTAGTTACCTTTTTCAGCCACTCAGGATTCGCCACGTGGCCACTAGGGTGCGGCTTCCTTATTTGCTACAGGTCGATTCTTTGTTGATCCATTTGGGTTCAAGATGGAGTCGAGCGGTTCTGTGTCTGGACCCGGTTCGACTCCCTGCCTCCCTTTGTTTCTCACGCGATCAGTCCCAAGCGGGACTCTGTTCCTCTACAAACATCCACCGCCGCCTGGACTCTCCTCCAGTGAGGGATTAACAGAGCGGAGATGCTCCACATCATCTCCTAAGACTACCATCAACCTCAAAGGCTTTGCCCTGATCTCCACGGCTTAAGAACACCCTGGCTTCGCCACTGGAGACCTGCCTCCATGGTTTCTCCGGCCATGGCTACCACTGCGGCGCCAGTAAAAAGGGGGAAAATGTCACCAGGCATGGAAGATGTCAGGCAACCTTCCCCAAAACCCCATGGAACCTCCTCAAACTTGTCTGAGTCCTTCATCTATGGTGGAAAATACCCCCCGTAGTCTGTCGAGCTCCATCTTCTGCTCCGGCAAGGTGCCCTTCGGCCACCATGAAAACCACCACGGCAGTCCCTGGGAACAACTGGGTTGGATTCCTCTGGACCCAAGCTTCCTTTTCCCTTCCCTCTCTTCCTTTGAGTTTCCTTGTATCTTTGTTTTACATCCTCGACCACCACCTGCTCTTGCGGTGGAGAGCCAATGGTAATGGAGGGCTCGTTCTCCCTCTACCGTTGCCCAAAAGACTGATTTGAGGGGTCTGGATGTAGGTCTGGTCAAGGAAAAGAGAACTCCCCACTCCTTGTTCCTTCCCAGGCCACAAACATGACGTGGAGCGAGGCCCTACCTTCCCACTTGCTAGAACCCACGATCTCCAGGCTGCCGGGAGGTAGGGGATGAGGATCCAACCATCCAAGGTGAATCCATCAGCTGTAAGGGACCCAATCCAAAACGTGATCTGTGGCTCACTAAAGTCAGCACTCCCCGTCACTGGATTAGTTACAAATGGCCAGGATTTGGCCACACCACCCACCCTCAATCAAAGGGGTTTGTGACACATCACCTAAATCGAATCTTAGGTCTATCAATCATCAATATGCACATTATTTCATAATATTCAAACCTAAATAACTCCCTCTAGGAGCATCCAAATGCCACCAAATTTTAGTCATAACTTCTTTACCTCTCAAGCTACCTTCTACTCAAATTTGGTGACCAAACTAATCTATTAGACCATTCAATTAAATTCCTCAAAAAGGCATTAAAAGAGATGTCTTAATCATTATGTCAACCTCACATCAACATACCTACTTTGTCAAAAGCTTGGAACTCTTAATATAACTCAAGCATATGATTTTGTTTGTATCATTGGACATTTAGGATTCCAAAATTTCACTCCATCACATCCTACACACCTCAAAAGATATTTCGTCCTCAAAATTAAGCCCAAAAATCCAGTCTTTCACATCATATACAACTTAAAGGAACTTTCGTCCTCGAAAGTAAACCATACTCATACTTCCAGGGAAAACCTAAACGTCTTCATCCATATGTAGGCACCATTCTATGTACAAAATAATCAAAAGCTCCAAAACTATATCTAAGGTACTAGGATGTTTTTCAACATCTAAGGTGATACTAGGGTGGACCACTAATCATATAACATGGTTTAGGAGCTTAGGTTATATCATGACGTATCTCATATGTTAGGATTGCATCTTTATTTTTTCCCATGAATTAGGGTTCCCACATCATATTACCATGTTCTAAAGGAGTTAACTAATATTAACTCATACATCAAGGTGTCATACACATTTATTGAGCTCTGTTGTTAGAACATGTTCAACATTAACAGATGCTTTTTAGGAGGGAATTAACTATAGTTAACCCACTTTATCCATCTAGATCATATCAAGCTATCATAATCATTATGTTGTGCTAACTGTCGAACTATATAGTTCATCTTTATTAAGCGTTAAAGATTAACACTTCATGTAACATGTTTCCTTCATATGATCTTATTTCATTACTAATAATAAATTTCAACATTTACTAGAGATTTCATCACAAGATTAGCCACATATTCATATTATCATCATTATTCATGTATACGGTTAACCATTTATACATTGATATCTATAAAACTGTCTCTAGGTTTCCATTATATCATGTCTATATATCACATCTCGATATGGGATCACATCTTTACATATATTAAATCATGGTTGTGCTAAAAAAACTTATATGAGTGGCTCATCAGACATATATCAAAACATCATCTTGACCCATGTCATGAGGGTAGTACCATGCTTAGTCTCTCTGAGCTAACTCAACTCTATGAGTATCATATGCATAAAGCTTTATCTTTCCTCTTGGTCTACAGTTCTCAGATTACCTCATTGGCACTAGTGATAGCCTTACAAGCTCTAGCCACATAAGCACAAACCAAAACATTCTATGACATACTCTTATCATCTCTATACCCATGAAAACTATTTCTCAACTCTCTTTCTCTTATATACACACCACTAGATTCCTATATGGGAACGACCAACCCGAGCATGAGGCTGTACAAAAACTAACATAGCTACCTCCTTCAGGGTCTTGGGCTCTCTCCCTCACCCAGATGGCAGGCACTCATATTCGTGTTCACATGCACATATATAACTAGCCACTCTCTGAATCTAGGGTTTGGTCCCCAAAAGGACATCTAGGGTTCATCAAAACTATAGGAATCACACATAGAGCAACTCAACTCGTTCACTTAGGAGTAGTCTAGTTTAGGACATATCATATCACATATTTCTCATAATTCTCATATCTTGGAGTTTAGGTTCTCTAACCTTCTCCCAATGGGTCTCACTCTCTCTAGAGTTAACCCTAAACTTTATCCCAACACTAGAGGTCCTCCTTTGTAAAAGAGCTTGAGGCTCAGGATGATCCACATCCTAGTCTTAACTTAGCATATCTTATCTCATAAAAGCATATTTACTTGCAACATCAAAACCTATCTTGCATCCTCAAAACTGAACTTAAGTCCTCAAAGACTAACACAGATCATCATAACCATCTTATGTCATCTAGAAAAGACTCATATCATCATCTATATAAGGCTTACATCATATCATCAAGACTTATATCATCTATTCCATCTATCATATATACAAAAAGGCTCTAGACATCTAATCTAGAACTACTCTCTCTTCTAGACTGATATCATTCACTTTCACTTAGGTTGCATGACCACCTCCTACTCGTACATGTGTGGGGACACATTTTTGTAATACATATACATAATAAAATATTATAAATTTTTTCTCCAATAAAAAAAGTGTCAGAGAAAACTATCGAGGTTCGATCCGTTTGGAATCAAAAACCAAATCTTGAGAACGAGTGTCCCACACATAGTAGAGAGTATAGTGTCATGAAAACCAGTGAAAAGGGCGAGAACATGATGTAGACTAGTGTAGCTACACTAGACAACGAGCGCCATATGCCTAGGATTTCTCTTCCCTTGATGTACGTCATTTCCAAATAATGCAACGTCCCATACCACTGCATTATAAAGAAAGAACCACATCTAAGGACTTTCTATACAACAAGTACCAGTCTAGACCTAGTTCTCGGACATCTAGGTGCTAACCTAGAGGCTAGGTCAGATCTAGTCTCTAAAAGATGACTAATCTAACCCTAAAGATTATTAAGTTCAAGGTTCTTTGGTTTTGAGTTGCATAATGAGCAAATGTCAGGCTTTGCTATTGTTCATGCTCTGATACCACCTGTGACATCCTCATATTTTCCAAAACTTAATCTAATGGGTGACGTCCAAATTGAAACCCTCACCTCAGTGAGAATCCCAATTTAAACATCCCACACTAGGCTAAGAAGAAGAAAATCAAAGGAAGTCATGAGGAAACAACCAGTAGCACATGTACATGAACAATAATAAAACCACAACACATGTTCACCATTCAACATATAATTACGACATGAATTATTACAACATTTGATATTACACATTGAACAACAAACCTATACATATACATGTACTACCACTAAACAACAAGATCTTAAGACAACAGGTCCTCCTATACATCATCTCGCCACACAACTCTCAACTATCTTGAATCTTCAAGAGCATAACCACAACCTAAAAAAAAGATTACAAGTGGTATGCATCAGCACAATATTCAAGAATATTGTACTGAGTACGCCTACTTGTCTTTTATATACCTCTCGTCATATCTTGGCAATAAGATAAAACTAATATACTTGGCAGTAACAAAAGAATATAACAAAAAGCATATACTTGCACATTTATATTCATTAACAAAAGATAACATAGCTTTTTAAGCTTATTTCCATCATATATCTCATACATATGCCCCCAAGGGGCTTTGATGTCTTTAGGCCTTATGATCTACCACCAAGTGGTTTGTGATCATTATACAAACATCATATTATCTACCACCAAGTGGTTTGTGATCATTATGCATGTGCTCGACCACCAAGTGTTTTATGAGCTATCTTATGATGGAACATCTATATTATGTTTGTAGGTGTTCATAGCCACAAGTATTGAAAATCCAACAAGATATCATACAAGAACAATCATTTCATCCAATACCATATGCCAAGTATTTTACTACACATATAACACAAGCATATTGTATAATAAGCCAAGTAAGAGGTAATGGCGTACCTTGATCGAGAGATAGATCATTCTAAACACATATTCCTCATGTAATATATAACTTGTTAAACCCGATCAAGACAAGATCATATACTATCATCAGGTTCTCATCATCTTACATCTCATTAGGATATTCCCACTTTTACTTGCATTCTTGTCTTAGATTTATCTTACTGATGTTATTTTCCAGATTATGATTCATTATCTGAATATTATGTTCCATATCCTTTTTGGTGCACATATTAACCCTAGTTTATATACATTATTCAAATTAGGGTTACAACCCATGTATCAAGGTTCATCTTCATATAACATGAATTTCATGTACAAAACTGGTCTCATATTTACATATTATCTTTCAGTTATAGATATGAAAATTTTCTATGAATTTCATCATTTATTGAGCATGTATATATTTATTGCATTTAACTTAGGGTTATCAACCCTAATTAGCCATATGGAACCAATTACATAATTTCATGCATCAACATGATCATCACTGACATTAAGTGCATTATAAACATTATTATGGAGTTACTGACACTTTCCATAATTTTATATCATCATTTGATATTTATTATCCACGAACTAAGCATTACATATCTTACATGATATCATTGATATTTAAGCATAAAAAGACTAGTATTATGGTTTCATGTTATTCTACACATTTTTCTGAGAATTTGGTACCTTATTTGTATTTTTCTGATGAACGGGATATTTACTATGCATTTTGTAAGATCTAAACATTACTAAACTATTTACCTTTTTCAGCCACTCAGGACCCACCACTAGGGTGCGGCTTCCTTGTTTGCTGTAGGTCGGTTTTTTGTTGAGCCATTTGGGTTCAAGATGGAGTCGAGCAGTTCTGCATCTGGACCCGATTCGGCTCCCTGCCTCCCTTCGCTTCTCACGCGATCAATCCCAAGTGGGACTCTGTTCCTCTGCAAACATCCGCCTCCACCTGGACTCTCCTCCGGTGAGGGATTAACAGAGTGGAGATGCTCCACATCAACTCCTAAGACTACCATCAGCCTCAGAGGCTTTGTCCTGATCTCCACGGCATAAGAACACCCTAGCATCGTCACTGGAGACCTGCCTCCATGGTCTCTCCGGTCATGGCTACCACTGCGGCGCCAGCAAAAAGGGGGAAAACGTCCCTAGGCATGGAAGACGTCAGGAAACCTTCACCAAAACACCACGGAACCTCCTCCAACTTGTCTGAGTCCTTCATCTGTGGTGGAAAACACCCCCCGCAGTCTGTCGAGCTCCATATTCAGCTCCGGCAAGGTGCCATTCGGCCACCATGAAAACCACCATGGTAGTCCCTGGGAACAACTGGGTTGGATTCCTCTGGACCCGAGCTTCTTTTTCCCTTCCCTCTCTTCCTCCGAGTTGCATTGTATCTTTGTTTTACATCCTCAGCCACCACCTGCTCTTGCGGTGGAGAGCGAATGGCAATGGAGGGCTCGTTCTCCCTCTACCGTCCCCCAAAAGACTAACTTGAGGGGTCTGGATGTAGGTCTGGTCAAGGCGAAGAGAACTTCCTACTCCTCGTTCCCTCCCAGGCCACGAACATGACGTGGAGCGAGGCCCTGCCTTACCACTTGCAAGAACCCACGATCTCCAGGCTGCCCGAAGGTAGGGGATGAGGATCCAACCATCCAAGCTGAATCCATCAGCTGCAAGGGACCCAGTCCAAAACGTGATCTGCGGCTCACTAAAGTCAGCACTCCCTGTCACTGGATTAGTCACAAATGGCTAGGATCTGGCCACACCACCCACCCTCAATCAAAGGGGTTTGTGACACATCACCTAAATCGAATCTTAGGTCTATCAATCATCAATATGCACATTATTTCATAATATTCAAACCTAAAGAACTCCCTCTAGGAGCATCAAAATGCCACCAAATTTTAGTCATAGCTTCCTTACCTCTCAATCTACATTCTACTCAAATTTGGTGACCAAACTCATCTATTATTCCATTCAATTAAATTACTCAAAAAGGCATTAAAAGAGATGTCTTAATCATTATGTCAACCTCACATCAACACACCTACTTTGTCAAAAGCTTGGAACTCTTAATATAACTCAACCATATGATTTCACTTGTATCATTGGACATTTAGGATTTCAAAATTTCACTCCATCACATCCTACACACCTTAAAAGATATTTCGTCCTCAAAATTAAGCCCAAAAATCCAGTCTTTCACACGGTCTTACATCGCTCCTTTAACCATCTAGGTGCCACCTTGTTGGCGATAAAGTGTACCTTGAAACAAGTAAAATGAATTAAAGAACGTGATTATATGTTTGAAAAGAATGCAATAGAAAGATCCTAACATTTAAGAAAGTGTGATGTGATTAACATCAAGAAGATTTATTCATATGTATCATTTTTGTCAAGGTAGGATGTTCACTAATGGAAGTGTCATTTCTTACATCATTGATTTCAACATCTCAAATAATGCAAGTATCATTAGAAATTTCCATTCTTACATCATAATTTATTCCTAAGTTGGGGTGAAATATTACAATTAGATCAGAGATATCAATATTAGGGGTTTCATGATCTGATAGAGAAACTATAAAACTTGCATAAGATCTGGTGACTTTAATCATCAACAAAGTGATTATGTCATATTTCAAATCATCAATAAATTTTAGAGTACAAGAGTCGTCATGGTGAAATTTTGTGATACAAGTCATAAAGTTACTGGTTTGGTATCTATAATACAATTTGTAATGTATTTAGACCAACATTTGCATACAATTTAAGATCATTCATTAAAATTCCATAAGTTCCCCATTTCATGGAACTTTTCACATCACAAAGTCATTAAAATGACATAAATGCGATGAAGTTTAATTCTTAGTCCAAAATGTAGAATTGTTGTTGATCTTTGGTCTACACGCATACATAAGCATCATAGTTCATGGTTGATCATAAAATTAGTAATCTTGCATTAGTTTTGCATACTAAATAACATTTCATATTATGTGATTACATTTAGTTATCAATAATGATCAATGTTGAGATTTGGTTTGCTTAGATATAATATGCCACTGATCTTAGGCCACAACAATGATTTCAATCACAAATGGTCAAGGTTAAGCATTCAATGAAATTATCATTTCAAAATGATCATAATAGCATGCATTTTAGGAAAATCAGGAGAACCACGAGTAGATACATGCTTTTAAACCATATTTTATAGATATATCATGTTTTCTCAGTCAAAATGGTGTAGACCGACAACATTAGGACAAGTGAGGTAATTATGTGATTTTTGTAAGAAAAGATGATTTTCCAAAAGTGATTTCCAAGAAAGAGAAGAGAGAGAGAGCATTGAATTACTCAAAGTGTGAATTTGATGGCCCTTGATTTTTGATTATGTGGCCTCAATCATGATGCTTTCTTTGAGACAAGTGTGTGTGCAAGGGTGGAAAGGGTCGTGATCCCGATCGTCAGACGAGAGTCACTTGGACCAACCCTAGATCCTAGGTCCAAATGCCTTCTTCCCCCATGGATCTTTAGCAACCCTCCACAGTGGCTAGACTCACCAAAGATGTGACAAGGATATGGAGGCTGATGGTGGCATCAAGAACATGCCACATGGCCTTAGCCTAACCTCAAAAACTAGAAGGAGGTTCTAGTAGTGGATGAGATGCTCTAGGGCATGAATGCCCAAAGAGGAACTCGTGCATGTGCCTCCATGGAGAAGGAGGAAGGAGGAATAAATGAGGAGATGTGGGACATGGGAAGTGGTAGAAAATGTGGGAAAGGAATGAAGGAGAAGAGAAGAAGAGAAATGGTGTATCAATTTGAAGTTTGAAGGACCGGTATGGTTGTAGCATGGGTAGCTGATATGCCCCTAGATCTAGGGGTAAAGGTTGATATGGATGCCCTTGAATCAAGCCTGGATTGGTGGGAGCCGATCCAAGGGCACCCATTGGTAATGCTCAATTCAAAATGATTTCTAACTTGAGAAAATAAAGGAAATATGACAAATAAAGTTGGTTTTGTTTAAAAATCTTGCAAAAATTGTAGCTCATTTGAGAGAAATTTTCATCTTAGATCAAATCATTCTTGCTCTTTTCACAGAAAAAGATTCAATCAAGGTTATGATATTGAGTGGTCTTAAAATCAAATGTTTTCTCAAAGCACTAAACTTTATATAGTTGTGTAAAAAATGACATTTACTGAATTTCCAAATCATCCATTGAGAAACATGTGATTCAATACAACCTAAATGATGTAGAGATAGATTATTGAATGAATTAGAGTATATATTGAGTGAGAGGGAACATAACTAGAATAAAAAAATCCACGTTGTCACAACCACCAACCATAATGTGCGCCACATATCAAGGAACCCAATGATTTAAAATCATCTAATAAAGTTGATATAAGTTGGGAATGTTATTTGAATAGTATACAACAACACATGATTGGAGAAGGGTAAGCTCACATTGTGTGACATGAAGAAACCAATTGATCCATAATTGTGAGAATTTTGACCACACATTTCTTAAGAAGCTCCATGGAAAAACTTGGGTTAGTGGAAACATGACCTCCTATAATCATCACTCCAAACATAGGACGATATATGTTAATAGGAAACATACCAAACTTTGGGTCTCACATGGGGTCTCTGAAGGACAACAAGTTTATATATTATTAATATTGATTGAAGACCAATGTATATACCTCATGTTTGGATAATAGATAGCACCTTGGAGACTTTGGGTGGTTTCATCAATGAGGGTGTCATCATCATGATAGAAAGCAAGAAGGTTGAAGTGGCATTTATCCTAAAATTGTAGAATAAAGAGATGGAGAGAAAATGGAAACATATATGGAGAGAAAATTCTAGACGAGTTGTGAAGAGAAGAGGCTCAATTCAATTCATGTAGAGAGGAGTAGGGGATATATAATAGAATTTAACTTAACATACAATATATGGGCAATGAAGACAGAACTTCTGAAATATGGTGTATTTATCAACCATATTGAATACATTATTGAAGTCAACGAGGACCATCTTGAGGGTGGTACAATGTTGTTTTTCATGGATAAGACGAGTGAAAACATGCAGAAAGGCTTTAAAACCCCAAGAAATGCCAACATCAAATTGATGAACCTTGAGATAAGTGATTGAATCTGACAAAAGACCCTTCATTTAAACCTTAGAAATATGGTGATGCCAAATAATAGAACCACGATAGGATGAATCTCATTGTCCATCTTGATAAGAGGAGTCAATGGGGAACTTACGACATAGGGTTCTAGGGAGGAAGCACAATGACCGACAAACCTAAGATTGACTACCTTTGAGACAACATTGAAAAAGTCATCTTTAACAGTTGTTGCACCATATGTAGCATCAAGAAGGTGTTATATACATGGGACATCATTTTCACAAGTGACCCCTTTCTTGAAGGATAAGATTACCTCTTCATCCATAACACAGGGAGCAACAAAGGGATAGCAAGAAATTTCTTACACATGATGCATCATGGGAGCGGGGAGTTGGGGGTGTTTCATATTAAGATCCAAATGAGTAGTAGAAAATTAATAGAGGAGATAATTTAGATAGAAAGAAAATGGCCATCTTTTATTTTTGACTTGGTGTGATATACTTTTGATTCAAAAAATTGTTCATGCTTCATATGGTAGTGGGTCAAGATTCAAATGAGGAATTGTTGGATACTATTAATGTTGATCAGAGAGCCAATCATATGATGATTGTAATGGCATATCTTGTAAATGATTTGATTAATTAAATAAAGGCAATCTTCATATATATATGTTTGTTCAATTATGAGATAATTATGTAATATATTAAATGTCTAAAGAATGATGTTACTCGATGACGTATGTCTTCAGGTTGAGGAATTGAATAATGAGTTCATATGATTGATAAGAGTACATCCATTCTTGTTATGTCCCTAGTCAGATGCTATTATGGAAGGTGATAGACAACAATAGCACATAAGACTAGAGTGTGTGTTTGTTGATGAAAAAATCTCATTGCTCATAATATGTGATATCAAACCAAACACATATGTACATGTTATAGAACAATGTATCACAGACTCACCTTGAGAGTGATGCATGGAAACCATTCAATGGTAGTCATAATCAGCTCTCAGAGTGATGGTGGTTATTGTGGTTCTTAGAACTAAAATTACTACACTCATCACATGTCAATCAATGTACTTTGACATCATCCAACATGACCTTGAATAAGGGTTACCATAAAGGTGATTTTTGTATACATTCTGACACATGGGAAATGTCTGTGAATGATGTAGATGGGATTTTCCCCTCCTATAATAGTTGATATCCCAACCACATGATAAGCAAGACTGAGAAATGCATGACCATACTCATGTGAATCAATATATATGATATGTGAGCTCACATGCATCTCAGACAGTCTGCTCTAGTTCTAGGAACATGGATTGAATGTTGAATAGGATGACAATTCCATGCCTTGAGTTCAATCTAGATATCAGAGATAGAGGAACTTTATGATCACTATAACACTAATCACAAATTGTATGTTGAATATATTCTCCAACTATCCAATTATATGGGTAGAAATGATAAGTTACTACATACCACTCATTTCTTGTGATGTCATAAATTGTCTATGGACATTCACGTCCAATGTAACCTGGTACCTATAGGATCATTAACATAGTGTTTACTTGGAATAGGAATTTATTCATGAATATTGTTTGAATTTAATTACTAAAGTGTTAGGTTAGTAATTTGAATAAGATTGGTTGTCATAAATCTAAACCAACCATTTCAAGAAGTGAACTAATTCATTCAGATGTACGAACTGACCGATTCATGTTGTGAAATGATCGATTGAGTAATCAATATGATTAGATCAAAGACTGATGCTGACGTCATGTTGTGCATTAATGGGATATTAGAAACAATATGATTGTGAATATGGAATATGGTGAACTTATTGATTCAATTGTTGAACCGATAGAATCATGTGTGAACTGATCGAATCATGTGTGAACCGATCGGTTCAATGGTGAACCAACATGTTTGTTGTTTTTAGGTTCTGAAAAATTCATGAAATTATGTCTCTTCGACTCCCAGTTGATCTAGAAACCCTAACCCTGACCCTCCTATAAAAAGAGGAGTAGTCGAGGCTTTTAGAAAACACAACAATAATCTCTGATAATTGTTTGGGGCAATGTGAGGATCTGAGCAAGTCTTACCCATAAAGGGAGAGACGGTAAGGGAGAGACAACAAGGGATAACAATCAACGCTAGCACGTTGACTAGAAGGGACAACTCCTTCTTTTCTATTCCAAAAGAATGACAAGAGTTCTCGGTGGTCCACGTAGACTATGTAGAGGCAAGGAGTCCTTTATCATCATCCGCTAGGAGGATGTCACCAACTGTTGTTTGTGGTCATACACTAGAGACCGCCACTGACAATCATCTAGGTGCTTCTTGTGAAAGAAGCATGCTATTGTAAGGATAAGACATTTGACTTTCTCTAAGACCAAGTATGTGCCTTGCAACCTTCCTTCCCAATCTATAGTTTTTGACGCAATCTTCTATCTAAAGGGAAAATAACACATACTTCTTTTGTTTCTACTACCATATTTGCAGCCATATTTCCCCATAATGGTATCAGAGCCACATCAATTTACTATATTTTAGGATCTAATCAGTATGATCAGATTTTTTTAATTTATTTATTACATGTGATGTGACTATTTAAATAATTAATGTGCATATCCGATTGAATACCACGTATGATATATATATATATATATATATATATATATATATATATATATATATATATATATATATATATATATATATGCATTTTATACGCTTCACCCTAATTTTTTTTTGATGATCGATGTTAGAGTGGTTATGGCTAATAACCCCCTGGATCTTTGGGCATGGTTGAATGGGTTTCATTCCTATTTTATAACTCAGTTTACATAATGAGCCTCCCTCTCATTTTTCATATGTAAAACTATTAATGATTTCCTTCCTATGCTCTACTTAAATGTAAGTCGAGGTTTCCCTATTATATTGTAATAAGTTAATGAGAATAGCATAGTTTTATTTTCATGTTATGGAAAAAGAAGGCGCTCTGCACTAGATGAACCAAACAAACTTAGAAGTTGAACGGATTGAATAGAGGATCAAGGAGGCAAAACTATAGAATGAACAAACCGATCGGCTAGTGGCCCAACCGATCGAGTGGAGGAGTCAAAACATCATTTAAACTGGAGACCAATTGACCATTCCAAGAGACCGATCGACTGACCAGGAAACCAACCAACCGGCTCAATAGTTGAATGGATCAACAAGGACTGGTTCCAATATATATCTTATTTAACAACATGTTGGTATGTATAATGTGGACCTTAAGGTGGTAGCAATTGCTTATGGATCCAAGGAATTGCATAAGTATGGCCATAACCATCATTGTATTTTATTATTTATGTTTCTTGTTTGTAGATATAAGATGTATATGATATGTATTATAAGCATGTGGTGATTAGGTATGCATATATATATTTATATAAATATAAAATCTCTCAATAAAATCTTAAGTCTTAGATGATTTCCATAACAAAACACATGAAAAGCTTGATCGTCCAAGTGTGGGTATGCCAAACGTGGTGCATTGTCTATCTTGTGGATGTCTGATGGTAGTTTTGTGGGCTTGCCAAATGGGGTACATTACTATCGTGTTGGATTTTGGGTCAGACTTAACTAGGTGACCTTAACGAGATTAAGTGCTTAGAAGCATGCAGATGGATTGTGATAAAGAGTTGTACACACCATCTATCCAAGAATTTTATGAGATGCAATTGGACGTCAGCATTAGTCGAGTAACTTAATTTCTTTGGGTCTTGGCTCACTAGAAGTTTGTATGTTGCAATCTTCCAAATATATAAGTGAGGGATACCAATTTGAACAAAATAGTGGGAGCAATAATTAATTAAAGGCTTAATTAAATATCACATTTTATTTTAACCAAATCAAATTGAATGTGTTTTGGCAAATTGCAAACTTTTCTTGTAAAATCAAATGGCAATCATTAACACATTTTTGTTGTAATCGGTCCTTGAGAACGACAAGTGGAATTGGAATAACTTCCATGAATGGTTCAGGATGTTTATAATCATTCTCACACAAGTACACAAGCTCATTGTCCTGGAGACACCAGAACCAGATGAAAGTGCTCCCATAGTGCTTAAGGCTGATAGGAATGCACAAGAAGCACTTTGAAGATATTGTAGATGTCAAATGTTGATTCTATGCTCAATTAACTATGAGTTGTAGATACAACATGAGAACAAATATTTTATTGAGATGGTAACACGTCTAATGAGCATGTACCAAGATACGAAAATACAAAAAATATATGATGTCTCCAATGCGCTGTTCAAATGCAATATGGCAAAAGGAGATACATTAGGTCCCCGAGTGCTCAAGCTTATTGGGTATGTGGAGAACCTTTCTAGACTAGGATTTCCCTTGGGTCAAGAGTTGGCCACAGACATGATTTTGTATTCATTTCCAAAATCATACATCCAATTCATCATGAACTACAACATAAATGATTTTGATGAGTCATTGTCAGAACTAGTTGGCATGTTGAGAACAGCTGAAGCAAAGATGAGGAATGGCAAGCTCAACTATGTGATGATGATCAACAGAGGCAATGGAAATTCAAAGGGAAAAGACAAAGCTAAGAAGAGTTCTAAAGCTAGCCAGGAACCCATGCCTTTTACACACAAAGCAAAGGGACATGAGACCAAAGGAGGCAATTGTCACCACTTTCACCAGCCTAGACACTAGAAGAGGAATTGCCCTCTCTACCTGGAGGAACTGAGGAAGAAGAAGGAGGGGATAGAGATATCCAATTTGGGTATATACGTTATTGACATAAATACATCTACTTCTTCATATTGGGTACTAAGTACTGAATTTAGATCTCACATATGTTCAAATGTGCAGGATCTAAAAAGAAGTAAACCTTTAAGAAAGGGTGAGGTTGAACTGTGTGTTGCAAATGGAGAAAGAGTTGTTGCCACTGTAGTTGGAACCTATAATTTATCTTTGCCCAAGGGATTGTAATAGAGTTAGAGTACTACTATTTTGAACCTACCATTAATAGAAACATTATTTCTATATCTTCTATGGACAAGAATGGAAATGGATTTCATATAAAGAATGGTAAATGTTCTATTTCAAAATATGAAATCTTTTATGGAAGTGCCCCTATGTATTATTGTCTTTATTTACTAGATCTAGAGATAAATGTTTATAATGTAAATATTAAAAGATTAAAACTCAATAACTCAAACAAAACATATCTTTGGCATTGTCGTCTAGGGCACATCAATAAGAAACACATTTCTAGACTCCATAAAGATGGATATCTAGACTCTTTTGATTTTGAATCAATAGAGACATGTGAGTCTTGTTTGTTCGGTAAGATGACAAAGAGTCTCTTCACTAGTAATAGTGAGAGTGATAGTGATCTATTAAGACTCATACATACTGATGTGTGTGGCCCTTTTAGAACAAATTCAAGAAAAGAAGGAAATCTTGAATTTAAATGAATGAACCACTAAAGCTATTGTTAGTGGAGATCCCTTCCAACGTTGAGTGCAAACGAACAGTGTTTCAGCTATTGCACCATCATCTAAAGGTGTTGGGATAACCATATACTTCTCTTTCTCCCTCTCTCTTCTCTTGTCTTTGTTTCTAAGTAAGGCCATCAGTTGTGTCCTTGTGGCACACCCCCTTAGGTCATAAGTGGGACAATAACTCACTTTTAAAACAGAATCATTAAATTTTTCACAATAATACAATCAGTTAGATCTTTATACTTGGTACCACTAAGTTCTATATTTCACTGTATGATGGAAATTAGGTTAGTACTAAGTAGTTGGGTGTAAGTAGGATTGACGTGCCATTGGAATGCCTAAGTACCAATTTTGATACCAGCAAGATAGGTGTTGTTAGCATCAAGTTGTCATCTCAAAGGCACAAAAAATGGCTCTGACAACACCAAGATTCCCCTATAACTTTAGTGGATTTTTTTTACAATGAACTTTGTAGGTATCAACCAAGATGCATGTCATTAGCACTAAATCTATCTTAAAATACACCTCATACCTGAATCTCTGAAACAAAACTAATGAGACACTAATAAGTATGACAATTCTTACAATATTTACAAAAAATAGATAGAATTTATGATCAAATATTTCTTTATAAAGTTCATCATAATATGAGAAAAAATAAATACAACTGATAATTAATGCACAAGAAATCACTTGAACTAGCCTATGAAATAATGATATAATTAATGTGCATCAAGGATAAAATAGTAAAGGGAAACCGTGATGCAATTTTCTTCTAGTTAGTTTATCTTCTACTTCTCATTCTCGTTGTCTTTGGACACTCTTGTAAAACCTTTTTGTGGTTCATTAAATAAACATGATGTCTGTTTTAATTACATCATATATTATGTGTGATCAATAGGTTTCTTCGAAACAGATGAACTAGGTCCCTTTAACATTGTCTACTCGAGAAGTGACATTATGATTTGTGTAATCACAAGATCGTGATAGAAAATTTTCTTGACATGCTTATTATGTAATGATATGCTTCAATAGTGTGCCATATCTATTTTTTCTAGATGCATGTTGTGTAAAACTTAAAACAAAGAACCAGATATTATTTAAGTGTTTTTTGTCTTGCATAATCAAGACACAAGGAGAGAAAAGTATATTTATTTAAAAATCCTATTGTGATTAATAATCTTACTCAAAATAAAACCTGGAAGACTAGGATATTTGTCTTTTTTGTTATGTATAATGTGTGTTTTTTGATAAAAATGTTACTAGAAAGAAAGAAAACTCTTATTGGTATGGAAATCATCAAAACAAATATATCAAATATGATCTTTAATATTCACTTCCTTCGAGATATAATTACACTTATTATTGTTTTTATTTTTCACAAAATATATATACTTTTATAGTGATACATATATTTATTTTTCATATATATTAAGGGAAACTCAATGTTTCAATGATAAAACACTCTCAAGGACCCCGATCAGTCAAAGAAAGAGGCAATGGTGCTTTTTGGTTATTTTGTTTAGTTTTTATGTGCACGCCAAACAAATACACACACACATATATACATATATATATATATCTTTATATCTTAAATTTTTTTATTATTTCTTCCCTGAGCTATATGGACCGTACTACAAGAGAACATGACTAAACACAAAATAGTCCTCCTTGAATCGGATAGTCAGCTGGCAATAAACATGATTACAGGGAAGGCGGAGACCCCAGTGAAGTACAAAGCCTGGTGCAAGCAGATTGAGGAGAGCAACAAGCATCTAGAGTACATTCAATTTGTGTTTAGCAAGAGAGGGCGTAATAAAGTAGTTGATGCAATTTCCAAGTGGGCTATGAATAATGTCCACGAGCCCTGTAGGTGGATACAATGCCCCAAATTAATCTCTAATGTTATTGGAGATGATGTGATGTCACTCCACTATAATCATTCTAATTCTACTTTGCTTGTTATGGGAGTATAGGATGAATAAAAAATCTCCTAGGGCTTAAAAAAATATGGTCAATGCCATACATGAGTCAAATAACCAATGATCATGATGAGTGTAAAATCTTGATCCCCTTCTTGTCTAATATTCCAATCTAACAAGATATGATACATATGACCATCCTTTGATAAGATCACACTTATTTAGTTGTATATGTATTAAATATAATTGAGTATCCATCAAACATATCACTTCTAAATAACAACACAAATGTTATCCTTTGTGCCTAATAATTGATATACCACTGCTCCCTTAGTTCCCAAGTGAAACTAACCACCTGTAAAAAATCTAATCCCTTTTTGGGATTTTGACATTCCATTTACATTCATGGACACTATGAACACATCTCAATTCTACATACACCACATACATGTACCAGACCTTTTCACCTCATTTCAGTTTTCCACCAACATTCACTCTTTTGATGCACTTTGTTACTTTGTCACTTACATAAGAGAGAAAACTATGAAGGACACACACTACCTAAAAACTAGACAAACACTATTTATGGAACAAATCTTTTGAGTGATCCACTCTATCATTGAGTTCATCTTATTATTCCTTGATGAATTTCCTCCATCCAAATCCTTTGTAACTATGAATGTCATGTCTATAACAATGGAAGTGTTGTCTTAGAGATTTTTTACCAAATTATCCTTCATGTTAAGAGGGATTACCCTTCTACCTCTCTTATTTTGTGGATTGTACCTTCTTTTAGTAACAAAATGATTTATTTAGTTCATCTATGTATACATATAATGTACCAATAAGAACTTAACTATCATAGTAGTTGTTGAGTATATTGGATTATCATTGAGATGGTGTTCTTGGGACCAAATATATAGTAGAAGGAAGTATATTTACCCATTATAGTGTGTGATCTAAGTTGATACCCAATTTTAGTGAAAATCTAAATTCAAGAGGAGAAGGGGGAAAAGGATCCTGATTTTTGCTGAAAAGTTGTGTTTAGTAATTTACATACATCCAAAAGAAAGATGGATATGGGTTAGTGCAATATTCTAGAGAAAGATCATGTAAGTGTTATTTTAAGACACCCTTTTATGTTATTATGTATTTGATCATTGGTTTTTTGAATAATTATTCCTTCACATTTCCTTTTTTTTCTACATGAGACCACTCAACTACTTTATCTAAACCAAGTAGCTTAGATGAATGCCTAACTATGGATGTCTCCATGCATACAACCCGTCAATAATTGTATATATGTATGCCATTAGATATTATGCTAGTTTTGGGTCTCAATTATAACTTGAAGGACCTGGATCACTCTGAAATGTAGTGTGGTATGCACGATTGCCACTTTAGGACACTTGGCATTCTTGATTTGGAAGTTCATCCCATACACTCTTTCAAAGGCAATCGATGATAGTAGATGAATTTATAGAAACAACCTCCGTGTGACAAAATCTAGCATGATGAGAAACCATCATGGGAAACTATGCACCAACATGATGAAAATACATAATTTGCATGGAAAACATGCAAAGCTAATGAGGGTAAACAATGGGTCATTCCATATGATAATGTATTCGAATAACATAACAATCATGCATATCTATGTCTCAAGTTATCACCCAAGACCTAATGAAACAACTATAAGAAAGAGAGTTATAAAGATAATGAAATTAAAGAGAGACTATAGTATGAAATTATACTAGGAGTTCCCAAGAAAATACTAACCTTGAGCAATTCCCCAAAAACATAAACAAATTGAAGTAGAATATTCATTTTTATTCCCTTTTATCCTAGCCTTATTGATTATGAAACAAAACATCAATGGGGATTATGGCATTGAAATTTGCTTATGTCTCAGTCGTTGAAAGAAAAATGAACATGAAGATTTTATATCCTTGACACAAACTAGAGATGCTCTAAGGAGCTGCTTGGCTCCTTCAGTCTGAAATGTTGGTGCTTATATGTAAATTGAAGGTTTAACTTAGTTTAAACTAAAAGTTGAGCCTATTTCATCTAAAATGTTGCAATTTAGTAACATTGCACTTCTTTTGCGTGTTGACCTGTATCAATTTTGCATTCATAATAGACTTGCATCATACCATGATTTTCCATCTTCAAAATTAAGCCCCCTCTTCCATCCCCTATACCACAACCTTTTATGATTAATGAAACTCCTCACATCCTCTAATCCCAATCAATGATGACTCCTGTTCTCATATATTGCATCCTCCTCATCCATGTCTTTTCATCGTCAAGAACAATTGCAATTGTATGAAGAAGCTTTGACGTCGACAAGTTCCTCAATAGCTAATCTAAAGTCAACCAACATGTGATGACATCATGTGTCCCTTCAGGAGTCTCCACACATTTTATGGTAAGCCTTTCTAGAATAAATTGACATTTGGGAAGGATTGATCATTGCTCTCCGTTCTTTCAAACACTAGGTGTATTGATTATGTCTTGCCAACCTTGGTCTTAGGCATTCCCCCACCATGATTCTGATGGCTCTGATACTACTAGAACTTTGATCATCTATCATGGCCATGACCTATTTGAAGGGATTGTTGGATTTCCAATGTCCACTAAGCCTAGATTTCCAAATCATATTTTATGTACCTTGATGTCCAATTAGAGTATTGAACCACAACTTACTCCTTTAGAAAATCTCCAACTCAATGTGAATCTTATTGATTTTATCTTTGGTGTGGGTTTCCATCTAGTAAAGAGCATCATATTCTTTGACTTTTGACCTTTGTTGACACTTTGCATACTTCCCTACAAAATGTGGCTTCATGTCCTTCTCTATCCATTCTTGGGTTCTTCTTTTTCTCTCCCTATGTGTGTTCTCAACTACTTCTCTCCTGACTCTTCATAAGAGTACTCATTATGAAAGCATACCACACTCCAATGCTGATGATACTAGCCCCCACCCTAGATTTTAGAATTTAGGACCTAATTGTGGGGAAATATGGCTACAAATATGGCAGTGGAAACAAAAAAAACTACTTGCCATATTCCCCTTAGACAAAAAATTATGCCAACAAGTATATATTGGGATGGAAGGTTGCAAGGCATATACTTGGTCTTGGAGCAAATCTAGTGACTTATCCTTGCAACAACATGCTTCTTTTACAAGCAACACCCAGACGACTATCGGAGGTGGCCTCCAGGTGTATCACTATGGACAAAGGTTGATGACATCCTCCTAGTGGTTGGATAAGGACTCCTTGCCTCTAGATAGTCTATGTGGACCACTGGGAACTCCTATCATTCATTTGGAATAGACAAGAAGGAGTTGTCCCTTATAGTCAATGTGCTAGCATTGATTGTTCTCCCTTGTTGTCTCTCCCTTTTATGGGTAAGACTTGCTTGGGTTCTCACATTACCACAACTTTGAGAAGACAATACTTGTCAAATATTATTTTTGTGTCTTATGAAAGCCTTGACTACCCCTCTATTTATAAGAGGTTCTGGGTCAGGGTTTCTAGAAAAACTGGGAGTCAGAGAGATGGAATTTCATGAATTTTCCCAAACCTACGAATGACAAACTGGTCAGTTCACCATTGAACCGATCTATTCACACATTAGTCAATCAGTTCAACACTTGAATTGATTAGTTCACCATGTTCCCTATTCACAATCATATTGGCTTTTAATATTCAATTAATGCGCAACATGATATCAACATCAATCTTTGAGACAATCTTATTGATCACCCAGTTTGTTGGTTCACAACCTGAACTGATCGGTCATACATCTGAACCAATTGGTTCACTTCCTAAACCAGTTGTTTCAGATTTCTGATAGCCAATCTTTTTTAAATTGAATACCTAGCACTTTGCTAATCAAATTTAAACCATATTCATGAGTAAACTCCTATTCCAAGTAAATCCTATCTGTGTGACCTTATAGGTCCCAAGTTACTTTGATAGTGAATGTACAAAACCAATCTATGACATCACAAGCAATGAGAGGTATCTTGAAACTCATTATTTCTACCTAAGTAATTGGAAAGTTGGAGAACAACTTCAATCTACAACGTATGATTAGTGTTACATTGATCATATAGTTCCTTTCTCTTTGATATCCAGATTGAACTCAAGATAGAGAATCATCATCCTCTTTAACATTCAATATGTGTTCTTTGAACTAGAGCAGACTATATGAGATGCATGTGAGCTCACATATGATACATATTGATTCACATGAGTATGACCACACATTTCCCAATCTTCATTATCAAGTGGTTCAGATATCAATTTCAATAATAGGGGCACATCCCATCTACATCGCTCATAGTCATTCCCCATGTGTCACAATGCATATGAACATCACCTTTATGGTAACCATTATTCAAGGTCACTTTAAATGATGTCCAAGTGCATTGAATGACATGTGATGAGTGTAGCGATTTAAGGTCTAAGAACCACAATCTCCACCATCACTCTAAGAGCTAATTCTGACTACCAAATACATGCATCGCTCTCAATGTGGGTCTGTCTGATACACTGTTCTCTAACAAGTACCTATCTGTTGGATTTGATATCACATATCATGACTAGTGAAATTCTATCATCAACCAACACACACTCTAGTCTTATGTGTTATTGGTTTCTATCAACTTCCATAATAACATCTGACTAGGGACATAACAAGAATGTATATACTCTTATAATTTGTATGATCTCAAACTTTAGGTCCCCAACCTAAAGACATACATCATTGAGTATCATCATTATTTCGACAGTTAATTGTTACATCATTATATCATAACTGAACAAATATATATAAGTGAAGATTGCCTTTATTATTAATCAAATTGTTTACAATATATGCCATTACAATCGAAATATGATTGGTTCTTTGGGCATACATACCAATAGACTCCCACTTGCACTTAGAGAGAATCACCCATCAACTTAATCCCAAGTGAATTAACATGACCTTCATGCTTATGTTGTGAAAGTTATTTTGCCAAGGGGTCAACTATATTGCCTTTAGTTGGTACTCTGCAAATATTCACATCTCCTTGTTTTATGATCTCTCATATGAGATGGAACTTCCGTTGTATGTTCTTAGAACGTTGATGCGATCTGGGTTCCTTAGCTTGTGCAATATGTCCATTGTCGTCACAATATATCTCTACTACATCGTTGATGCTTGGAACCACCCCAAGTTCATAAATGAACTTCTTGATCCAAACAACCTCCTTTGCTGCATAGGAGGCAACAATATACTTGACCTCTATTATAGAATCAACAACTATTTCTTACTTGGAACTCTTCCATCTTACAACTATGTTGTTTAGGTAAAACACAAATCCAGATTGCAATCTATAGTCATCTTTATCAGTTTGGAAGCTTGCATTGGTGTAACCCTTTACCACCAACTCCTCCTCACCATTTTAGACAAGGAACTTATCCTTAATTCTTATAAAGTACTTAAGGATGTTCTTTATAAAATTCTAGTGACTTTCATTGGGATATGACTAAAACCTGCTAGTCATACTCAAGGCATATGAGACATCATGGCAAGTACATAACATTGCATACATGATGGATCCAATTACAGATGCATATGGAATCTTATTCATGAGTTCCCGTTCATCACAATAACTAGGACATTGAGCTGTAGACATACTAAAACCATGAGATATGGGTAAGTTTCTTATCTTTGAGTTCTCCATGTCAAACCTTTTCAACACTTTGTCAATATATGTGCTTTGGCTTAGCCCAAGAAACCTTCTAGATCTATCTCTATATATCTTTATTCCAGAGATATAGGATGCTTCACCTAAGTCTTTCATCAAGAATGTATTACCTAGACATGTCTTTATCATCTGTAAAGTAGGAATGTCATTCCCCACTAATAGTATGTCATCTACATACAATATGAGGAATACAATCATTCTCCCACTAACCTTCTTGTAAATACACGGTTCATATTCATTTTGACTAAAGACAAACTCTTTGATTGTTTCATCAAAAATAAGATTCCAGCTCCAAGATGCTTGCTTCATCCATAGACTGACCTTTGTAGCTTACATACTTTATTTGGATCCTTTGGATTTATAAAACCCTCAGGTTGTGTCATGTACACATCTTCAAGAAAATTATATTTAAGGAATCTGGTTTTAAAATCCGTCTACCAAATTTCATAGGCATGATAAGTAGCAATGTCAAGAAAGATCCATATGGACTTAACAATGAGAACTATAGAAAAAGTTTCATCGTAGTCATCACCTTGAACTTGTCTGCAACCCTTTGCAACCAATCGACCTTTGTAAGTTTTTACATTACCATCCATGTCAATCTTCTTCTTGAAGACCTACTTCCACCGTATGAGTTTTACCCCTTCAGGTGGATCCACCAAGGTCCACAACTTCTTGGTATACATGGATTTCATCTCAGATCTCATGGCCTTAAGCCATTTCTCAGACTCTGGTCCCTTAACAACTTCTAGGTAGATTTTTGTCTCATGAATAATGACCAACTTATTGCCTTCTTGAGTCACAAGATAACCAAATCTTTCTGGCTCAAGGCGTATCCTACTAGATCTATGAGATTCATGTGTTACATGAGGAATTTGAGAATTCTCGACGGTTTGTGACTCTCTATGTTCCTCTTGTACCTCTAATTGTTCACTGTTTTCTTTTTGGTATCGAACCTCGTTCATCTCTACTTTCCTCCCACTAATTACTTAGGAAATGAATTCCTTTTCTATGAATACAACATTCTTGGCAACAAACACTTTGTTGTGAGATGGAGTATAAAAGTGGTATACTTTGTTTTCCCTAGGATATGTAACAAAGAAACATTTATCCAATTTGGGTCCAAGCTTTTTGGGAAACTACTTTCTTGCACATGCTTCGCATCCCAAAAGCTTCATAAAAGACACATTGGGATCCTTCCCATACCATATCTCATATGGTGTGTTTTGAACCGAGTTAGATGGTACATGACTTAGTGTAAATGCTGTGGTTTCTATATAATAACCCCAAAAGGAAGTTGGGAGATCAATAAAACTCATCATTGATCCCCCCATATCTAGCAATGTATGATTCCTTATTTCTAACACATCGTAATGCTATGGTGTTACATGTAGAGTCCATTGTGATATGATACCATAGTCTTGTAGAAGGTTCGCAAACTCTTGGCATAAGCATTCTCCACCTCGATCTGAATGAAGTGCCTTAATACTTTTGCCAAGTTAGTTTTGCACTTCATTCATGAAATCCTTGAACTTTTCTAGGGTTTAAAACTTATGTTTCATCAAGTAAGCATAACCCTACCTACTGAGATCATCAATAAAGGTAATGAAGTACTGATAACCACCTCAAGCATTTTTTCTAAAAGGGCCACACACATCAATATGTATGAGTCCTAATATATAGATCACTAGAGTTCTCACAATTACTAGTGAAAAGAGTCTTTGTCATTTTGCCGAACAAATAAGACTCACATGTCTCTGTTGAGTTAAAATCAAAAGAGTCTAGATATCCATCTTTATGCAGTCTAGAAATGCATTTCTCATTGATGTGCCCTAGACGACAATGCCAAATGTATGTTTTGTTTGAGTTATTGAGTTTTAATCTTTTGGTATTGAAATTATAAACATTTATCTCTATATCTAGTAAATAAAGACAATAAGACATAGAGGCACTTCCATAAAATATCTCATATTTTGAAGTAGAACATTTACCATTCTTTATATGAAATTCATTTCCATTCTTGTCCATAGAAGATATAGAAATAATGTTTCTATTAATTGTAGGTTCAAAATAGTAGTACTCTAACTCTATTACAAGCCCTTGGGCAAAGATAAATTATAGGTTCCAACTACAGTGGCAACAACTCTTGCTCCATTTGCAACACACAGTTGAACCTCACCCTTTCTTAAAGGTTTACTTCTTTTTAGATCCTACACATTTGAACATATATGAGATCTAAATTCGGTACTTAGTACCCAATACGAAGAAGTAGATGTATTTATATCAATAACGTATATACTTGAAGTGGAGATCTCTTTCCCCTCCTTCTTCCTCAATTCCTCCAGGTAGAAAGGTCAATTCCCCTTCCAATGTCTAGGCTGGTGAAAGTGGTGACAATTGCCTCCCTTGGTCATGTATCCCTTTTCTTTGTGTGCAAAAGGCTTGGGTTCCTGGATAGCTTTAGAACTCTTCTTAGATTTGTCTTTTCCCTTTGACTTCCCTTTGCCTCTATTGATCATCATCATAGATTTGGGCTTGTCATTCCTAATATTTGCTTCAGCTGTTCTCAACATGCCAAGTAGTTCTGACAACGACTTGTCAAAATCATTCATGTTTAAGTTCATGACGAATTGGATGTATGATTCTAGAAGTGACTACTGAATCACGTCTGTGGCCAACTCTTGACCCAAGGGAAATCCTAGTATAGAAAGGTTCTCCACATACCCAATAAGCTTGAGTACTTGGGGACCTACTATATCTCCTTCTGCCATGTTGCATTCGAACAACGCATTGGAGACATCATATATTTTTTGTCTTTCCGTATCTTGGTACATGCTCTTAAGATGTGTTACCATCTCAATAAAATACATGTTCTCATGTTGTCTCTGCAACTCATATTTCATTGAGCATAGAATCAACATTTGACATCTACGACATCATCAAAGTGATTCTTATACATTCATGTCAACCTTAAGCACCGTGGGAGCACTTTCATCTAGTTCTGGTGTCTCCAAGACAAAGAGCTTATGCAGTTGTGTGAGAATGATTCTAAACATCCTGAACCAATCATGAAATTTATTCTAATTCCACTTATCCTTCTCAAGGACCTATTACAACAAAAATGTGTTATTGATTGCCATTTGATTTTACAAGAAAATTTTGCAAATTATCAAAACACTTTCAATTTGATTTGGTTAAAATAAAATGTGATATTTAATTAGGACTTTAATTAATTATTACTCCCACTATTTTGTTCAAATTGGTAGCCATCACTTATATATTTGGAATATTGCAACATACAAACTTCTAGTGAGCCAAGACCCAAAACAATTAAGTTACTCGACCAACGCCAACGTATGTAACAATTATTAAGGTGAGAAATATTTGCCAATTGCATCTCATAAAATTCTTGGATAGATTGTGTGTACAACTCTTTATCACTATCCATCTGCATGCTTCTAAGCACTTAATCTCATTAAGGTCACCTTGTTAAGTCTGACCTAAAAGACAACACAATAGTAATGTACCCCCGTTTGGTAGGCCCACACAACTACCATCACACATCCACAAGATAGATAATGCACCACACTTGGCATACCCACACTTGGAAGATCAAGATTTTCATGTGTTTTATTATGGAAAGCATCTAAGACTTAATATTGGATTGAGATATTTTATATTTATATAAATAAATATGTATATCTAATCACCACATACTGATAATAATATCATATACATCCTATATCTACAAACAAGAAACATTCAATAATAAAATACAATGATGGTTATGGCCACACTAATGCAATTCCTTGGATCCATAAGGAATTGCAACCACCTTTAGGTCCACATTATATATACCAACATGTTGTTGAATAAGATCTATTTTGTAACTAGTCCTGGTCGATCCATTCCACTATTGAGCCAGTTGGTTGGCCTCCTAGTCAGTCGATCGGTCTCTTGGAATAGTCAATTGGTCTCTGATTCAAGTGATGTTTTGACTCCTCCACTCAATTGGTTGGGCCACCAACCGATCAGTTTGTTCATTCTGTAGTTTGGTCTCCTTGATCCTCTAGTAGACCAATTCAACTTCTGAGTTTGTTTAGTTCATCAAGTGCAGAGCGCCTTCTTTTGCCATAACATGAAAATAAAACTATGTTATTCTCATTAACTTATTACAATGTAATAGGGAAACCTCGACTTAAATTTAAGGAGAGCATAGGAAGGAAAGCATTAATAGTTTTACATATGAAAAATGAGAGAGAGGCTCATTATGCAAATAGAGTTATAAAAGAGGAATAAAAACCATTCAACCATGCCCAAAGATCTAGGGGGTTATTATCCATAACCACCCTAACATCGATCATCAAAACAAATTTTAGGGTGAAGCGTATAAAATGCATATATATATATACGTATGTGGCATTCAATCAAATATGTACATTAATTATTTAAATAGTCACATCACATGTAATAAATAAATGATAATACAAAATTCTGATCATATCGATTAGATCCTAAAATATAGTAAATTTATGTATCTATGATATTATTGTGGGGAAATATGGCTACAAATATGGCAGTAGAAACAAAAAAAAGGTACATGTTATTTTCCCTTTAGACAACAGATTGCGTCAAAAACTATAGATTGGGAAGGAAGGTTGCAAGGCATATACCTGCTCCTGGAGAAGGTCCAACGTCTTATCCTTATAATAGCATGCTTGTTTCACAAAACGAACCTAGATGATTATCGGTGGCAGTCTCCTAGTGTATCACCACGGACGACGGTTGGCGATGTCCTCCTAACAGATGGTAAAAGCCTCCTTGCCTCTACGTAGTCTATGTGGACCACTGAGAACTCTTGTCATTCTTTTGGAACAAACAAGAAGGAGTTGTCCCTTCTAGTCAACGTGCTAGCGTTGATTGTTCTCCCTTGTTGTCTCTCCCTTTTATGGGTAAGACTTGCTCAGATCCTCACACTGCCACAATTGTTATAAGACAACAATTATCAGAGCTTATTGTTGTGTTTTATAAAAGCCTCGAATACCCCTCTTTTTATAGGAGGGTCAGAGTTAGGGTTTCCAGATCAACCGGGAGTCAAAGAGACATAATTTCATGAATTTTTTAGAACCTACAAACAACGAATAGGTCGGTTCACCATTGAACTGATCGGTTCACACATGATTCGACCGGTTCAACAATTGAATCAATTAGTTCACCATGTTCCATATTCACAATCATATTGGCTTTTAATATCCCATTAATGCACAACATGACGTTAGCATCAGTCTTTGATCCAATCATATTGATCATGCAATCGATCATTTCACAACTTGAATCGGTCGGTTCTTACATCTGAACCAATCGGTTCACTTCCTGAAATGGTTAGTTTATGACAACCAATCTTATTCAAATTATTAACATAACACTTTAGTAATTAAATTCAAACAATATTCATGTATAAACTCCTATTTCAAGTAAATACTATGTGTATGACCCTATGGGTACCAAGTTACATTGGCAGTGAATGTCCATAGACAATTTATGACATCACAAGAAATGAGTGCTATGTAGTAACACATCATTTCTACTCATATAATTGGAAAGTTGGAGAACAAATTCAACCTACAATCTATGATTGGTGTTATAGTGATCATAAAGTTCCTCTGTCTCTGATATCTAGATTGAACTCAAGGCATGGAATCGTTATCCTATTAAACATTCAATCCATGTTCCTAGAACTAGAGCAGACTATCAGAGATGCATGTGAGCTCATATATCAAATATATTGATTCACATGAGTATGTTCATGTATTTCTCAGTCTTTCTTATGATGTGATTAGGATATCAACTCTTATAGGAGGGGAAAAAATCCCATCTACATCATTCATAGTCATTTCCTATGTGTCACAATGTATCCGAACATCACCTTTATGGTAACCCTTATTCAAGGTCATGTTGGATGATGTCAAAATACATTGATTGACATGTGATGAGTGGAGTGATTTTAGGTCTAAGAACCAAAATCACCACCATCACTCTAAGAGCTAATTCTGATTACCATTCAATGGTTTACTTGCATCACTCTCAAGGTGAGTCTGTCTGATACATTGTTCTATAACATGTACCTATGTGTTTGGTTTGATATCACATATCATGAGTGATTATATTTTTTCATCAACCAACACACACTCTAGTATTATGTGCTATTGTTGTCATCACCTTCCACAATGGCATCTGACTAGGGACATAACAAGAATGGATGTACTCTTATCATTCATATGAACTCACTATTTAGTTCCTCAACCTGAAGACATACGTTATCGAGTAACATCATTATTTAGACATTTAATATGTTACATTATTATATCATAATTGAACAAACATATATATATGAAGTATGCCTTTATTTAATTAATGAAATCAATTACAAGATATGCCTTTACAATCATCATATGATTGTCTCTCTGGGCATACAAACCAACACTTATAGTATCCAACAATTCCTCATTTGAATCCAGACCCACTACCATCTGAAGCATGAATAATTTGTTGAATCAAAAGTATATCACACCAAGTCAAAAACAAAATATGGCCATTTTATTTCCATGTAAACTCTCTCCTCTATTAGTGTTCAACTACTCATTTGGATCTTAATACGAAACACCCCCAACTCCCCGCTCCCATGATGCATCATGTGTAAGAAATTTCTTACTATCCCTTTGTTGCTTACTATGTTATGGATGAAGAGGTAATCTTATCCTTCAAGAAAGGGGTCACTTGTGAATATTATGTCCCGTGTATACAACACCTTCTTGATGCTACATATGGCGCAACAACAATTGTTAAAGATGCCTTTTTCAATGTTATCTCAAAGGTAGTCAACCTTAGGTTTGTCAGTCATTGTGCTTCCTCCCTAGAACCCTATGTCGTAAGTTCCCCATTGACTTCTCTTGTCAATATGGACAATGAGATTCATCCTATAGTGGTTCTATTATTTGGCATCACCTTATTTCTAAGGTTTAAATGAAGGGTCTCTTTTTAGATTCAATCACTTATCTCAAGGGTCATCAATTTGAAGTTGGCATTTCATGGGGTTTTGAAACCTTTCTACACATTTTCACTCATCTTGTCCATTACAAACAACATTGTACCACCCTCAAGATGTTCCTTCTTCACTTCAATAATGTATTCAATATGGTTGATAAATACACCATATTTCAGAAGTTTCGTCTTCATTGCCCATATATTGTATGTTGAGTTAAATTATATCATAGCTCCCCTACTCCTCTCTACATGAATTGAATTGAGACTCTTCTCTTCACAACTCGTCTAGAAATATGATCCATTGGGGCCACTTATGTTTCCATTTTCTCTCCATCTATGTTTCCATTTTCTCTCCATCTTTTTATTCTACAATTTTAGGATAAATGCCACTTAAACCTTCTTGCTTTCTATCATGATGATGACACCCTCATTGATGAAACTACCCAAAGTCTGAAAGGCACTATCTATTATCCAAGCATGAGGTATATACATTGGTCTTTAATCAATATTAAGAATATATAAACTTGTTGTCCTTCAGAGACCCCATGTGAGACACAAAGTTTGGTATGTTTCCTATAACATATCCTGTCCTATGTTTGGAGTGATGATTATAGGAGGTCATGTTTCCACTAACCCAAGTTTTTACATGGAGCTTATTAAGGAACGTGTGGTCAAAACTCTCACAGTTATGGATCAATTGGTTTCTTCATGTCACACAACGTGAGCTTACCCTTCTCCGATCATGTGGTTGTGTATACTATTCAAATAACATCCCCAACTTATATCAACTTTTATTAGATGATTTTAAATCATTGGGTTCCTTGATATGTGGCACACATTATGGTTGGTGGCTGTGACAACATGGATTTAACTATTCCTTGAATTTAATCATGGGAACAACACTTGCAACAAAGTTAGTGCTTCACATTTTTTCTTTGAGGTCCCTCATGTAGAAACAAGGTTACTTCTTAGTATTGGATTTAATTATCCCTTAGGGACCCTTCCATTGCGAACCTAGCCATAGGATGTATGATGATGTTGTGTGGTATAATGGAAACACATTTAAAATAAACTTGTGTTAATAGGGAAGTCTTTGATGTTGACGTTTTATTTTGTTTTCTTCTCTTGCCTTCATATATATATTTATCTAAGAAAATATGTTCCTTTAAACCTACCACTTTCCATATCTTTTTATAGGTACCTATGTGTTTAATTTGAGTGTGTCTGATTTTATGATTTTAGGTATATCTGATATCCTATGACTCTTTCTATGATTTTTCTTCCTCTATGATAATATGATATGGGTAGAGAACTCTAAAAATGAAAAGATAAAATAATATCAATATGGGTTGAAATGTAAAATGGACTGTGATCTTGAAGTTCAGGTACAAAGTTGGTTACCTTTATGCATATATTCTTGTTGTTATTTTATCTTAAGATTTATAACTTTTGTTGTTGTTGTTTTTATTGTTGTTTTATTAATTCATATGTATTGTAAATGTACTCTATTTTTTATGTATGGATGCTCGGGTCCTTTTGATATTAACTTTCTAGTCCTTTGGAGTTTGGATTCAGAAAATAAATAGTTCAATGACAATGATGTCTCATGTTCTGGTGATCTACAATGGTGCTTGGCCATGCTTCCCATGCTCCTTTGAGATCTGAGAATTAAATATTCCCATTATGTCACCAACTTTGTCAAAGATTCACACCAGGAACTTCAAGACCATATCATGTGAGAGGTTGGATCTTTGCCTACATGAGCCTCCTTCATTACTATACATGCAACCATCTTTAATATCTTTCTATCTTTTTGCTGGTTCCAGTTATCAAGTACGGTTTCTGTCTCTCCAAAGACCCAACCTATATTGGTAGATGCTTACTACAAAACTAACATCAAATAATTCATTGCAAGTCGCCTCTTCCAATGACAACTTGCATCACTTCTATCCAATCTGAACATGTACAAGATATCATGTTTTTCATTCTCATTAATTGTGTTGGGAGGATGATCATTCCCTTCCTAGTTCAAAGAACACAAATTGAATGTTGAAGAGGATGATGATTCCCTGCCTCGAGTTCAATCTGGATATCAAAGAGAAAGGAACTCTATGATCACTGTAACACTAATCATACGTTGTAGATTGAAGTTGTTCTCCAACTTTCCAATTACTTATGTAGCAGTAATGATTTTCTAGATACCTCTCATTGCTTGTGATGTCATAAATAGGTTTTAGACATTCACTACCGAAGTAACTTGGGACCTATAGGGTCACACAGATAGAATTTACTTGGAATAGGAGTTTACTCATGAATATGTTTTAAATTTGATTAGCAAAGTGTTAGGTATTCAATTTAAAAAAGATTGGCTATCAAAAATCTGAAACAAATGGTTTAGGAAGTAAACCAATTGGTTCAGATGTATGACCAATCAGTTCAGGTTGTAAACCAACCAATTGGGTGATCAATAATATTGTCTCAAAGATTGATGTTGATATCATATTGCGCATTAATTGAATATTTAAATCCAATATGATTATGAATAGGGAACATGGTGAACTAATCGATTCAAGTGTTGAACTGATCGACTCATGTGTGAATAGATCAGTTCAATGGTGAACTGGCTAGTTCGTGGTTTGCAGGTTCTGGAAAATTCATGAAATTTCAACTCTCCGACTCCCAATTGTTCTAGAAACCCTGACCTTGAACCTCTTATAAATAGAGGGGTAGTCGAGTTTTTCATAAGGAACAACAATAAGCTTTGACAATTGTCGTCTTCTCAAAGTTGTGGTAATGTGAGAACCCAAGCAAGTCTTACGCATAAAAGGGAGAGATAACAAGGGAGAGACAACATGGGAGAACAATCAACATTAACACATTGAATATAAGGGACAACTCCATCTTGTCTATTCTAAAAGAATAACAGGAGTTCCCAGTGGTCCGCATAGACTACGTAGAGGCAAGGAGGCATTAACCATCCAATAGAAGGATGTCATCAACCGTCATCCATGGCGATACACCTGGAGGCCACCGTCGATAGTCATCTAGGTGTTGCTTGTGAAAGAAGCATGTTGTTGCAAGGATAAGTCACTGGACTTGCTCTAATACCAAGTATATGCCTTGCAACCTTCCATCCCGATCTATAGTTGTTGGCACAATTTATTGTCTAAGGGGAATATGGCAAGTAGTTTTTTTTGTTTCCACTTCCATATTTGTAGCCATATTTCCTCGCAATTAGGTCCTAAATTCTAAAATCCAGGGGGGCCCTAAGTATCGTCAACATTACAGTGAGGTATGCTTTCATAATGAGTAATCTTATGAAGAGTCAGGAGAGAAGCAGTTGGGAAACACATAGGGAGAGAAAAACATGAACCCAAGAATGGATAGAGAAGGACACGAAGCCACTTATTGTAGGGAAGTATGCAAAGTGTCAACAAAGGTCAAAAGACAAAGAATATGCTGCTCTTTACTAGAGGGAAACCCACACCAAAGAAAAAATCAATAAGATTCACATTGAGTTGGAGACTTTCCAAAGGAGTAATTGTGGTTCAATATGCTGATTGGACATCAAGGTACATAAAACATGATTTGGAAAGCTAGGCTTGGTGGCCATGGGAAATCCAACAATCCCTTCAAATAGGTCATGGCCATGATAGATTATCAGAGTTCTAGTAGTATCAGAGCCATCAAAATCATGGTGGGGGCATGCCTTAGACTAAGGTTGGGTGGCAAGACATAATCCTTACCTCTAGTGTTTGAAATAATGGAGAGCAATGATCAATCCTTCTTAAATGTCAATTTATTCTAGAAAGGCTTACCATAAAATGTGTGGAGACTCCTGAAGGGACATATGATGTCAGCACGTATTGGTTGACTTTAGATTAGCTATTGAGGAACTTGTCGATGTCGAAGCTTCTTCATACAATTGCAATTGTTCTTGATGATAAAAAGACATGGATGATGAGGATGCAATACATGAGAACAGGAGTCATCATTGATTGGGATTAGAGGAGATGAGGAGTTTCATTAATCATGAAAGGTTGTGGTATAGGGGATGGAATAGGAGGCTTAATTTTGAAGATGGAAAATCATGGTATGATGCAAGTCTATTATGAATGCAAAATTGATATAGGTCAACACACAAAGGAAGTACAGTGTCATTAAATTGCAACATTTTAGATGAAATAGGTTCAACTTTTAGTTTAAACTAAGTTAAACCTTCAATTTACATATAAGTACCCACATTTCAGACTAAAGGAGCCAAGCAACCCCTTAGAGCATCTCTAGTTTGTGTCAAGGATATAAAATCTTCATGTTCATTTTTCTTTCAACGAGTGAGACATAAGAAAATTTCAATGCCATAATCACCATTGATGTTTTGTTTCATAATCAATAAGGCTAGAAAAAAAGGGAATAAAAATGAATATAAGCATTGTCTGGTGCTACTTCAATTTGTTTATGTTTTAGGGGAATTTCTCAAGGTTAGTATTTGCTTGGGAACTCCTAGTATAATTTCATACTATAGTCTCTCTTTAATTTCATTATGTTTGTAACTCTCTTTCTTACATTTGTTTCTTCATTAGGTCTTGAGTGATAACTTGAGACATAGATATGCATGATTGATATGTTATTTGAATACATTATCAAATGGAATGACCCATTGTTTACCCTCATTAGCTTTGCATGTTTTCCATGCAAATTATGTATTTTCATCATGTTGGTGCATAGTTTCCCATGATGCTTTCTCATCATGCTAGATTTTCTCACACAAAGGTTGTTTCTATAAATTCATCTATTATCATCGATTGCCTCTAAAAGAGTGTATGGGATGAACTTACAAATCAAGAATGCCAAGTTTCCTAAAGTGCCAATCGTGCATATCACACTACATTTCAGAGTGGTTCAAGTCCGTCAAGTTATAATTAAGACCCAAAACTAACAGAATATCTAATGGCATACATATATAGAATTATTGATAGATTGTGTGCATGGAGAAATCCATAGTTAGTCATTCATCTAAGCTAGTTAGTTTAGATAAAGTAGTTGAGTGGTGTCATGTAGATAAAAAAGGAAATTTGAAGGAATATTTATGCAAAAAACCAATGATCAAATACATAATAACATAAAAGGGTGTCTTAAAATAATACTTACATGATCTTTCTCTAGAATATTGCACTAACCCATATCCATCTTTCTTTTGGATGTATGCAAATGACTAAACACAACCTTTCAACAAAAATCAAGATCCATTCCTCGTGCTCCTCTTGAATTTAGATTTTCATTAAAATTGGGTATCAACTTAGATCACACACTATAATGGGTAAATCTACTTGCTTATGCTATATATTTGGTCCTAAGATTCCCCTCTCAACGATAATCCAATATACTCAACAAGTACTATGATAGTTAAGTTCGTATTGGTACATTATATGCATACATAGACAAAATAAATAAATCATTTTGTTACTAAAAGAAGGTACAATCCACAAAACAAGAGAGGTAGAAGGGTAATCCCTCTTAACATGAAGGGTAATTTGGTAAAAAATCTCTAAGACAACACTTCCATTGTTATAGACATGACATTCATAGTTACAGAGGATTTGAATGGAGGAAATTCATCAAGGAATAATAAGATGAACTCAATGATAGAGCAGATCACTCTAAAGATTTGTTCCATAAATAACATTTGTCTAGTTTTTAGGCAATGTGCATCCTTCCTAGTTCTCTCTCATATGTAAGTGACGAAGTAACAGAGTGCATCCAAAGAAAGAATGTTGGTGGAAAACTGAGATGAGGTGGAAAGGTCTGGTACATGTATGTGGTGTATGTAGAATTGAGATGTGTTCATAATTTCCATGAATGTAAATGGAATGTCAAAATCCCAAAAAGGGATTAGAATTTGTACGGGTGGTTAGTTTTACTTGGAAACTAAGGGAGCAGTGGTATATCAATTATTAGGCACAAAGGATAACATTTGTGTTGTTATTTAGAAGTGATATGTTTGATGGATACTCAATTATATTTGATATATATACAACTACATAAGCGTGATCTTATCAAAGGATGATCAAATGTGGCATATCTTGTTAGATTGGAATATTAGACAAGAAGGGGATCTAGATTTTGCACACATCATGATCATTGTTTATTTGACTCATGTATGGCATTGACCATATTTTTTTTGAAACCCTAGGAGATTGTCTATTCATCCTGTACTCCCATAACAAGCAAAGTAGAATTAGAATGACTATAGTGGAGCGACATCGCTTCATCTCCAACAACAATGGAGATTAATTTGGGGTGTTGTCTCCACCTATAGGACTCGTGGACATTATTCATAGCCCACATGGAAATTACATCAACTACTTTATTACACCCTCTCTGGCTAAACACAAATTGAGCGTACTCTAGATGCTTGTTGCTTTCCTCAATCTACATGCACCAGGATTTGTACTTCAATGGGGTCTCTGCCTTCCCTGTAATCATGTTTATTGCCAGCTGACTATCCGATTCAAGGAGGACTCTTTTGTGTTTAGTCATGTTATCATGTAGTACAATCCATATGGATCATGGAAGAAACAATAAAAAAAATGAAGATATATATATATATATATATATATATATATGTGTGTGTGTGTGTGTGTGTGTGTGTGTGTGTGTGTGTGTATGTATATATATGTACATATATATATGTATATATATGTATATATATATGTGTATTTGTTGGACATGCACATAAAAACTAAACAAAATAACCAAAAAGCACCATTACCTCTTTCTTTGACTGATCGGGGTCCTTGAGAGTGTTTTATCATTGAAACATTGAGTCTCCCTTAGTATATATGAAAAAATAAGTATATGCTTCACTATAAAAGTATATATATTTTGTGATAAATAAAAACAAGAACAAATGTAATTATATCTCAAAGGAAGTGAACATTAAATATCATATTTGACATATTTGTTTTGACGATTCTCATTCCAACAAGAGTTTTTTTTTTCTGGTAACATTTTTCTTAGAAAACACACATTATGCATAACAAAAAAGACAAATATCCTAGTATTCCTGGTTTTATTTTGAGTAACATTATTAATCCCCATAGGATTTTTAAATAAATATACTTTTCTCTCCTTGTGTCTTGATTATGCAAGACAAAAAACACTTAAATTGTAACATCCCTGACCTGGGTTATGCTTAAACCTAGATGTTTTACTTAATAAAGTTGATTATATTCTTTCTCTTATCTCTTGAAAAGTAATTAAGGCTCAAGAGGAACTTATATTTCAATTTTAGTCCTTTTTGAATAATGTGGAAATAATGTTTTACTTGTTTTGGACTAAAATGCAAATTACCCAAGTGGAGGGGTTAAATTGCAAATTGTGTATGGAAAAAATGTTCCTCATATGTTGAAGCATCATAAGAGTGAGTATGATGCAGTTGTATGGATTCTACAAGCCTGCATAACAAGAAAGAGCCTGTTGAGCAATGTTTGTGCATTAAAACCTAGTTTTGGTGTAATGTGCAATTTACCCAAAACCTAGGGTTCAATATGCAAATGTCACTTCCAGAGGGTCCCTCATGATTCTTGGAATCATGTAGAGAAAAGAATTTGAGAGGGGAACCTCATTTGAATCATTTTGGAAGAGAGACAATCTTGATATTAAAATAATCAAGATTTAAGCATAATTGGAACTTTACTTCAAATTAATGCAAAAATAAATATGTTAATTGAATTTCCCTTCAACCAAAATGGTAATGGTTGAAATTAGATAAGTTTGGACGAGCATGTGCCTTGCAAAGGCACAAAGATATCCATGTGAGTGGAGAACCCACTCACATTAGTTAAATGAAAAGTAATATCCACTAAAAATGGGAGATTAGTATTATATGATTTAAGGTGCTTAATTTGTTGTTCCTTAATTCATGGATAATGAATAGGAATTCCAATTATGGGAATATGGCTTTGCATGAAAGTAATTGACGGGGGATAGGTGTCACCAATTTTGGAATTAAAAGGATTTTATAAAATATTTTCTCTCTCATTGAATTTCTTATAAAAACACCTTTTACAACTCAATTGAGAGGCTTTTATGAAACCTCTTCCACTCTTTGCTTGAAAAACGACCAAGGGAGCTTTGGAGGATGAGGAGGACGACCCCCAACCTTTTGGTAAGCTCCATGACCTCTTTTCACCTTGATTCCATGGTAGAAATCGAAAATCAACGCATGATTCTTCTTATCTCCATTCCTTCTTCAATTCTAGCCATTCCTTTTCACTCAAAGCTTAAGGACGAGCTTGGGATAGGGAAAGGTGTTGCTTTCACCATTAAAGATGTATAGGTTGAAGCTTTGAAGCTCAATTGAAGGCAGTTTATATAACTTGAACCCTTGAACTTTGTTATTGATTCCATATCTTTATCAATTGTTGATTCCTTCTTTATTCCCAAAATTTTATTTGGTTGATTGATGTAATCACCATGAAAATCACAGCAAGCTTCATGGGTTTATAGCTTGATGATGATGACATCATCATAAGCACATACCTCCACAAATATCTATTGCAAAAGGTTTCATAATTTTGGTCCAATTAGTTTCACCAAACCGTTTGGAGACCAAACGATTTGCAAACCGTTTGGAGGTTTGGGTTCCAAACCATTTGGAGTGGTTGACCAATTGGAGGGGGTTGACCATTTGAGGGGGGGTTTCTGATGTGTTGAATAATGATCTAATATATTTAATTGATTGGTTTATAAAGGTTCTATGATTGGATAATCTACCTATTGCAAACACTAATCGGGTTGAGTGCTGAAATTCTCAATTGATTGATTTAATTTTTGGGTTGACTAACCCAAACGGTCTCAAGACCATTTGGAGGTCACCCAAAAGACCTCAAGACCGTTTGAGGTCAGGTCATGTCATGGTTTGATGATGATCCAATAATTTCAATTGAACTAGTTCCACAATGTCAACCATTGATGGTTCCTCGATTTCAAAACCTTAATTGATGGTTTCTTAATTATAAACCCTAGTTCAATTGGGTTCAAAACCCTAGTTGAAGGTCCAATTGAAGGGTGATTCAATGGTTCAATTGAAGAATAAATCAGTGGTTCAATTGATAGATGGTATAATGATTGAAATTCTGAATTGATAAAGTGATGGAAGACCTTTTTGGTCCATTCGGTTGTGAGAGAGTTTGGACCAAACGGTCTTAAGACCGTTTGAGTCCAAATGTTCTCAAGACCATTTGGCATCAAACTGTCTCAAGACCATTTGAGACCAAACGGTCTCAAACCGTTTGGAGACCCAAGTGGTTTCAAGTGTAAATTATCCATACAATTTCATTATTGTTTTGCTTAAACGGTTTCAAACCATTCAAGGTCTGAGTGACCAAGACCGTTTGGGGTCTAAGTGACCAAGACTATTTGAGGTTCAAATTGGTCAAACCAATTGGACACCTAATATGATTAAAGGTCAGTTAGCTACTTGATTGATAAAGATGTAGTCCAAAGGTGATTATAATGGTTAACCCTAACTATGTGTACTTAAACGAAGAGATGACCTAGATCATCTTGGAGTACTTAACATCCTAGAGAGGATGAGATAGAGAAAGAGAGAGAGGAATGATTATATAATTAATCCCTAATAGCCTCATTGTGAATAAAATATGTAATTAGGGTTTGATCCATAATAATGAGATCATGAAACCTTATTTAAAAAGATTATTGAGCCCTGACCCTAATTTAGGACAAAGTTGAGTGAAACCCTAATCTGGGTGATGATGTAACCCTAATTTGATGGGAATTGTGCCTCCTAACCCTAATTTAGGCAATTGGGTGTGAGAAACCTTACTTGGATGTGAATGGTAAACCCTAATCCCTAAAATAGGGTAAAGGTATATGAAACCCTATTACATGGTAATGCTATGTGAAGCTCTAACACTTGGTGATGTGATGTGAAACCCTAATTTCAGGTAATGTTATGTGAAACCTTGATATAGAAGGATGTTATGTGAAACCCAAATGTGGAAAAATGTTATGTGAACCCTATTCCTAATAATGGAATAGTAACTAATATATTGATAAGTGAAATACCTAAAGAGGTTGATAATGGAAATTTTTATATTAATAGTTCCTAACTCAAAGATGAGTCCATATCACTGGCAATGGTTGTATATTCTAAATAAGTGACTTATGACCAATACATTACATGATAAATGTGATGAGTTGATGCATACAGTATTAGGATGGGAAATACCCTAATACAAGCTAAGTGGATGAATTCAAGTAAGATAAAGGTGATGAGGGAAGTGATACATCAAGACATGATAGATATCACATCCAGCACCTTAAGATTTATACACCTTGATGTATTTTAAATCCAATATATTTGGATGAGTGTCACATGAAGTGTGTCATGACAATTGTTATATTATGAAGTAATGTACTTTGATAAGTGTAGGCTAACATACCTTAAGAAAAGGTTAAGCCAAGTTAATAAAGTATGACGTAATCATATTCTGGTAAAGTTGAGATAGGAACTCATATCCTATGTGATAATTCATTTAATGATAAATGATGAGAATAAATAAGCATGATTAAATGCTTATGTTATCAATGTTGACTCCTATCTGTGTGGAGCAATGAATTAAGGTTTGATCATTAATAACATGATCTTAAGAACCTAAATGGTTAGTTGTGGAAAACCCTAATGGAGGGTAATGATATGTAAGAGGAATCCTAAACCCTAAAAAGAGAATAGTGGTATTACTTTGTGTTCCATGGTGCTGATATGTAAGCATTATAACTATTATCATGAAGTACTAAACATGCAGGTATCCTGAGAAGATAAATATAGCTAGGTATGAGCTATGATGTTCCTTTTATTAAAGTTGTTAATGAGCAATAATACGCCTTGTTGCCTTCAAAGAGGTAACAAGAGGTGAAATGAGCTGTGTGAGTTATGTAGAATGCTTGTGTAGCAAGAATGATGATTACCTCGGTCAGATGACCTGAAGGTATTAAGTTACTTGTTAAGTGGTAACAAGTATTTTATGATGAAATAAAGGTTTGAATACCCATATTCTATGATCATGATGATGAACTTGTTAAGAAATGGAAACGTACCTGATGAGATGAGGGATTAAGATCCCAATACTTCATTAAAAGAGTATGGCTACAGGCCATGACTCCACAAAACAATGCCAGTCATTAGCTATGTGATCTAAGAATAAAGAGAGTATATGCTATGGCTATAACTATATAGTGAAGATGTCAATACACCCTGGCAAGCTAGTTGCAGTTTGACACATGATGTGTAAAATATAATCAGCCATGTAGTGTATTTGCATAAAGTTGAAATACGAGAAACATTGGTTGATATTATCCTACTTATTATAGCGGATAAATGTTATACATGCTCTTCATATTCCTTATTGGATAAGTGACCTGCTTCTCTATCAGGTTATAGCTGCAATGCTTTACATAAGAATAATGTTCTAATCTGTTAGACAATGAATTAACTGCTGTTAAACAATTACAATTCCTCTGTTCAGATTTATCTTATTAAACTGCAATAATAATGTTTCTGGCGGAGAGTCATATCTCTCGCTGGGGCAATTTACAATTGTCTCACCCCCATGGGAACCACATTTTTAGGTGGACGTGGATGCGGAGGCAGGAATCCTTCAGTAGGTGAAGGACAACCACAACAGTAGTAGGGACAACAGTGAATTCTCAGGTGGATACACTGGTTGATATGCCTTGTATAGATGTACATAGATTCCTATGTGTCATCTCTGTACTCTCAGGTCCTCGGAGTCCGTAGTTGGTTTTAATGAATCGATCTGAGATTTTGTCTTGATGCCTCAATGTTCTTATGCTGTCTGTATACAGTTTAACAGAACAAGTGATGTTGTAATATTTGAGATGAGATAATCCAAGACATGTATCTTTAAACCAGAATGTAAATGTGTTACTTTGGTTCTATGTGAAAGAGTTTTCCTTTGTTGGATCTCTTGGTAAAAAGGTTTTAATTTTTAGTGATTTTCAGTAATCCGCTGCTAACGACCGATTTCGCTTAAGTAAATTATGTTTTTGTGATCGGTGTGTCACATAAATAATATGTGGTTCTTTATTTTAAGATTTACACAACATGCATCTAGATAAATTAGATATGGCACACTATTGAAGAATATCATTACATAATAAGCATGTTAAGAAAATTTTCTATCACGATCTTGTGATTACACAAATCACAATGTCACTACTCAAGTAGACAGTGTTAAAGGGATCTAGTGCATCTATCTTGAAGAAACCTATATATCAAACATAATATATGAAGTAACTAAAATAGACATCATGTTTATTGAATGAATCACAAAAATGTTTTACAAGAGTGGCCAAACACAACAAGAATGAGAAGTAGAAGATAAACAAACTAGAAGAAAAGTACATCACTATTTCCATTTACTATTTTATCCTTGATGCACATTAATTATATTATTATTTCATAGACTAGTTCAAGTGATTTCTTTTGCATTAATTATCAGTTGTATTTATTTTTTCTCATATTATGATGAACTTTACAAAGAAATCTCTGATCGTAAATTCAATCTCTTTTTTGTAACTATTGTAAGAATTGTCATACTTATTAGTGTCTCATTAGTTTTGTTTTAGAGATTCGGGTACGAGGTGTATTTTAAGATAGATTTAGTGCTAATGACATGCATCTTTTCTTGATTTCAACAAGGTTCATTATAAAAAAAATCACTAAAGTTATAGGGGAATTTTGGTGTTATCAGAGTCATTTTTGTGCCTTTGAGATGACAACTCAGTGCTAATGACACCTATCTTGGTGGTATCAACACTTGGTACTTAAGCACTCCAATGGCACGTCAATCCTACTAACACCCAACTATTTAGTACCGACCTAGTTCCCATCATACAGTGAAATATAGAACTTAGTGGTACCAAGTCTAAAGATCTAACTGATTGTATTATTGTGAAAAATTTAATGGTTCTATTTTGAAAGTGTGGTATTGTCCCACTTATGACTTAAGGGGGTGTGCCACAAGGACAAAAATGATGGCCTTACATAGAAACAACGACAAGAGAAGAGAGAGGGAGAAAGACAAGTAGATGGTTATCCCAACACCTTTAGACGACGGTTCGACAGCTGAAACGCTGCTCGTTTGCACTCAACGTTGAAAGGGATCTCCATTAAGAATGGATTTAGTGGTTCATTCATTTAAATTCATGTTTTCCTTATTTTCTTCAATTTTTTTGGTACAATGTAAACTTATATGTGGCTAATCCACTATTCTCTAAGACCCAATAGTAGCCCAATGTTAGTTTATACATGACAATCTTTATTTAGAAACCAACTTCTTTGTTCAAATTTTGAAGATCATGCCTAATGAACCACAACTATGCTACATATTTTTAATCACTATAAAAGAAGGATCACAAATGGGAAAAATTATCATCAACATAAATAGTAACACACTGAGAAAGTGGGACAACAATTATGAGGTAAATATCCATTGGAAAATATTAAGTGTTTGACCTTCTAAGTAAACACTACCAAAAGTAGGTTTGTTATTAGATTGAATATTATAATACTCTGTGAAAGTGAGTAATGTTGGATATAGATGGCTAATTCTAAAAATCATAGGTGGTTTATTTTTAGATAAACAAAAATCATGTATGATTTGATATTGTGGTAAAATCCTAATACTTGGGAATCCATTCTTCTATTTTCAACACAATTCAATCTGTTATTTTGTTACCTTAAAGTTTTACTTCAAACAAACAAAAAAAATTATTCTTAGGTCTATCTGATCATCTTTTAGTTAGTGGTAGTTTTAGCTTCTCAAATAACTATGTTATATAAATGAAGACTCTTTTGTCCTATATTACTCGGCACATACACTTTCATTTTACATGAATGTCATTGGCATGCCAAGTTTCGCAAGAATGTTAGGACTGGTCACTTTAGGCAACTTTATTTTTCTTTAATTTTCATTCTACTAAAAAAAATTGTTGAATATTATTACTAAATTCTAGTAGTATCTATCTTTACATCAAATTTACTATTTTCAAGTACCAGTTTATGATTAATACTCATTCCATAGAGTACAGAGATTGAAAACAATCACCATCACCATCAACATCACTGATAATAAAATCAGTTCCACTAGAGAATCAATAGGAATTAGTGATTAACTAAGAAGGCTCAAAGGTTGAAGAAGAAGAAGAATGATAAGTCATGTATAACCATATAGATGATAGCAATGATGATTAAGGAGGATTAGATGGTGATCATAATATCTAGGAAAGGATAAATGCATCCTCAACCAAAAAAGCTAGATCCAATAAGTCACCAGGCATCAAACTTGGGGAGCTAAAAGAAAGATCCAACTTGGTGTTTTTGGTTAATTCTAGGCATTTCATGGGCAAACCATAGAGGATCCAATATGAAATGTTAATAGGTTTGTAGAATTTTATGACATATTGAAGCTTGACAAGGTACTAGCTATAATCATTTATTTAAAGATATTCCCATATTCATTGATGGCCATGACAAATACATGCCTCAGTCTAACTCTTGAATATATTGGAATATGGGATGTGATGATCAATATGTACCTTAAAAGGTATTTTCCTCATGAGAAAATGATAGAACTGGTTGAAAAAATTATAATTTCAAGAAGCACTCAAACAAGTCATATCTAAAAGCCTAAGAACACTACCCACATCATGATATCGACCTATTTGTCTAGGGGAAATATTTTATTAGGGTTTGCATAATGTGAAAAGGACCACATTGGAAAGTCCAGGAGCATGTTTCTTTCTTAACAACAAGGCTAATAAATGTAAGGTGATATTCACAAATATAGCCAGAAACCAATCATGGTTTTATTAATGTGAGACACCTGCATCAGCCAAGAGTGTCAGGGAGTCACGTAAAGTGAAGGAGATAAATACATGGATGTATAAATTGACAAAGTAATTGGAGGCCTTGAATGCCACCTTATCTGGAGGTGAAGAAGAAGATTGCATGTATATGAAACGACCCAATAGTAAGCATAATGATAATCCATGGCACAATGAATTGAAGTTATCTTGGTGGGCACTAATTTCTGGTACGATCCTTAAAAGTAGAAATAACCTTCACCACAACAACAACATAATTCTTAATAGAATTGGTAGGATAGAGGCCCAAATATTATTTAGAGCTGGAAGCAAAGATTTCTCAATTATCCATCAATGTTGCAGATATGAAGAAAATCCACTAATACAAGTTCCTAGGAAACATACATGTTACACACAATAATTACCAGCAATTCAAGTCAATTTCAATCTATATCTAGAAGGATTATACTACTAGAGAGAGACTCTAAATCTAGGAATTCAACAATGCATTCAATCCTATGTGACTTTGATCATGTTTCCCAATGCATTGCTTGAAGGATGGAGATACATAGGTGAAAATGTAAACAAGTGAACACTCCAACACAGGAAGAGAAGACCTAGATAAATAGCAAAGAAATTCCAAGCACACTTGTTATACAAGAAGATGCATTGCAAGACTCCAATGTCTCCAGACTCTAATGTCTCCACATCTACTCCACCACTCCTCTAGGAGAGCTCTCTCAAAGATGATGAACCCACTCGAGATCCTAATACATTGAAGTGTGATCAAACAACAAGCTTAGGGAAAAATCACCTCAGGTTATATACGTGTCGCCACACTGACACACCACCATGAAACCCCCATCAATAGATGTAGTTGATGTTCCCTTTTTGGATACTCTAAATATAGGAAAAAAATGTAAGTAGTTTTAGAAAACTCCGGATATATTCTGCAAACTCGAAGTCAACATACAACTTGTGGAGGCCATAAAGGAAACCCAACAATTGGCAAGTTTTTGAAGAAAAATATGAAAAAAGGGGGAAGTATAAGATTCAAATTATGTAATTGTTTATGAAGTCATGAGTTTATTGATTCATAAAAGATTTTTGATGAAGAGGAAAGATATAGGATAATTCAACATCCCTTGTGTAATTGGAAACAAGGATTTTAGTGAGGCTCTTTGTGATTATGGGGCAGGAATCAATTTGATGTAACTTGCCACTTTTGAGAAACTTAGACCGAATAATTCGATCGAGACTTGCATGGCAATAAAGTTAGTAGAAAAGTATATTATTGTGTTAGTGGGGATCTGTGAATATGTGTTGGGGTAAAGTCAATAGGTTAATGTATCCCTTCAACTTCAATTTGATGGATATGAAGGAGAAGAATGGATCTAAATTACCTCTGGGATGACCATTCCAAGCTACTCCACTCAACCAAAGTGTGGTAGATATGCAGAAGAAAAATGGAGTTGAATTACTTCTAGGAAGACCATTCCAAGCCATGATAGATGTAATAATTTTTATGGGTTGCGGTTCCATATCTTTGGGGATTAATGATGATCAAATGGAATATAGATTACCAGATCAATCACAATCATTGTACCTTGATAATATAGACTAAATGGTAATCCCTTTTTCAAGCCTAGGACATTTAAACAAGGGCATTTTGTGGGAAACAACCTACCAATTTAGTTTAGATTTATGAATGATTAATTTGGGTTCATTAGTTAGATGTTGTTGTTTGAATGATTTCATTTTATTTCATAGTTTGTAATTATTTCTTTATGCCAAGTAAGATAGTACTGTGACATGTCTATTCATTATGTAGAGATTTATCTAAGTCGATACAATAAACATCATGTCATTGGAACCCACTCTGATTTTATTTTTGGAAGTAACCGATGTTCATAGATTCAATACTGACCCCAAATTTAGTACAACTAACTTATTCCTAACAATCTATAGGAACACTGTCACATCATCTTGGTGGTAGTGATTACCTAGTTGGTAGTAATGTATGTAAACTACACATCAAAAATGCAAGTACTCGTATCAATGTAATATAGGCCTAAAGAGGCTTGGATACCGAACATGGGAAAATGTGTATCTAGAGACTACTACTAGCTATGACCTCAATAGCTAGGCCTAAGAGAAAGAGTGATTGTTGATTAAGTGACTTAATTGCTGGAAGTAAAACTAAAGTTACTGGTTGTGATCACAATAGGAATGAATTTTGTAGGATTATGGTTTCACCTCAGTTCACATTACAACTAACAAAATTTCATTAATATTAATCCCTCCTAACCTTAGACAAAGAGACCTTTAGCAAGAATTGCCCATTCTCACAGCATAATTCACTACCTAATCTAATATAAATCCCACTCTTGTAGAAATTTGATTACTAGTTAGTTGCTTTACCGAATTCTCTAGGTTATTCTCTTCACAATTGTAGGCCCTCTCTCAAGGCAGAGTATAAACTATGTATATCTATGAGTTTTTCAACCCTTAGTCCTTCTCTCAAAGTAATTAATAGTCTAAAAAAATACCTATGGTAATCCAAAACAAATAGTTTGTGATGCTCTCATAGTAATATTTCAAGAAATCAAGAGAAATATGTATATAAATTATAATTGTCAATTATAATGTAAAATCGGGCTACTCCCATGTCCCAAGGAATAAAGGGAATTAGCCCCCGCATGATTTCCATTGTCAAAATACATGGGAGTAGAAAAGAAAAATTTGCAAAACTATAGAAAACTAAAGTACCCCCTGAAGAAAACGGTATGGATGACTCCTTCTCTTGAACGTGTCAATTTGTTAACCTCTGGCTACAAATCCGTCCACTGGATGTGCCCAAATCTCCCAAAACATGGCTTTCTTCTCCTCTCCTGACTCTTAGTTACCTTGCAATGGGAAAAAAACATAATATCCAGTTCTTCTCACACACCCCTAAGTCATAGAATTTACTAGGGTGTCATTAAGTCCCAACCTTCAGATTAATCATAATTCTCGATATGGCCTGATCATGCTGAGTTGGTACTACCAACAGGGTGTCAGTAGTATCGATGCCTTCAATTAGTCATGATCCCTTGTAAGTTGTGAGTAATATCGAGTTGACCGATGGAGTATTGAGATTGTCTCTATCCTTCCCTGTTGGATAAACAGTACAAGTCAGTACCACCGAGCTGACAGCTGGTAGTACCGAGATTCATTTGGTACACTCCTGCTAAGATGTGGGTAGTACCTACTCTCATATTGGTATTACCGAGTTGATTTAACTCAACTTGTTCCTTTTCATCCAATGTCGGTACCACCAATAGATATGTCGGTAGTACCGAGTTTTGTCGTTTCTTATAAAATCACCTGAAATATGATAAAAATGAACATAAGCTCCAAAATAATGATAAATCAATCATGAACTGTAAAAATAATGAATATTTGATGCAATTAAGTATCACAGGCTACTAATGATAAATCATGCACAATTAATATGTAAATGGGCAATAAGTGCACACAATACAAAGAAAAACATCATGTGAAAATAAATTATTCAGTGCATCAGAATCCCCTAAGCATAAATGTAGCTCATCCTTGAGCAACACACCCTCAGATATATTTAAAACAAGACAGAAAAGGACGCAAGATATGGATTTACTTTCTCAACTATCACCACTTAGCGGTCCCAAATCGTCCTTTACAGATGACTAAATAATCATATACACTCATCTGACCAAAAATATCCATAAAAGATGTCCACCTTAGATCAGTGACACACTACCAGTAGAGTAGTTAATATCATAGTCAATCAGGCATTCTCTTGGTGCATCATGTGATTCCCTATCTACATTGGTGTTTCCTAACTACTTAACTAATTAGAAGCATCTCTCCTTATAAGAATGAGTGAGGAGGTCAATCATATTTGTGGCCTACCAATAAGAGCAATGGATGGAATGAATTAGGTGGCTGATGAAGAGTCATAACTAACATCCAAATCATTTATGCAAAAATAAAACATGATGAAGGTGATTAAATGCATGAATCCTAATGCCTATTGTTTTGGGTGGAATGATGCATGCACTAAAAAAATTTCATCCAACTGATGAAAGTGAATTAAAGAATGCATCATGTACACGAATTCATCTTATTTTAAAGAACATCCAGAGATAATCTAGGTCATTCTTCCTACCTCTTTATCAAAATGTTCTTTCTTCTTTTTTTTCTCTTTTTTTGTTGGCCCATGTTTTAACATGATTGAAGAGTATGCTCAGTCTTCACTATACTAATAAAAAAAATTCAAATTATTTTAAGAGGTAAGAAAGTCTACCCTTGAACCATTAATTTTGAAAGAAGATACATGAATACATGGCGTCGAATGAATTATGCAAAATGTATGCAATCTACATGGAATGTTTTATCTAATTAGATTATATACATAAGCGATATCCTCTTTTTTTCAGTTTTTGTCACTAATGTAATAAACAAAACTAACTATATGTCAATTATTATGCCATGCAATGAAATCAAAAAGAAACATTTTTGTTTAATTGATCATATTAAAGTGGTGGATCAAAATGGATGGAATAATGGATGGAATCACACAATTAAGAGACAATGCCTTTCTTAAGCTATGATAAGTCCCTCTAATATTGACTTGTGTATAGGGTAACCTTAGGATTTCTTTCTAAAACTTTAATTTAAGTTCTAGTTAATTGTTTGATCAATTCAGGATCAATCCCCATCGTCATCCATAGTTCATGGATAATTGAGATTTCCATTCATATCAGATGTACATAAGTTGATTAACCCATACACTTCCTCTAGGTGATACCACTCAAGAAATTTGCAACTAAGCCAACTTTTTCAATTTTTTTTTTCATTGCAAAGATATGGAATCACACATTCTATGATTGTCAAGGATAGAAATCATGCTTATATTGCTCCATGATTACACTAGATAAATGTGGATCCTATTAAAACTCAAAATAATAAAATTCAAAAGAAATTAAAAGATAAAGTTGTTCCAACACCCCTCTAAGATTGAACTTGACTATTTCCTCATAGTCAAAATCCAAACAACGAGTTGGAGCAGTGGTACCGATCAAAATTGTGGTGGTGGCGGCTGTGACATGGTCGTGTCATGGGGATAGAAGGTCTCCTGAAACGTTCGGGAATGCTATGACATCTCTGGAGGTTGTGGATAGATGCCAAAATAACCATGGCTCCAATAGTTATCAAAGAATGGTTGTTGGTAGTTTTCCATCCACTATAGGCACATATGCATGTTCTCCTAGCTGTCAAGGAGAAGTCGCTCATTCTCAAAGATGGCCTGCTAGTTTTAGTATAGCCATCCTTGGACATCATGAATGTCTTTTAGTGATGAAGTATGTTGTTGTTGCCCCTGTTGTATTTCTTGTAGCATCCCATACATACCTTCCATTGAGTATGGGTCATCATCCTAGGCAGGTCATGTAGTAGAAGAGCTAGAGGCACCATGTCCTTTGGAGCATTTTGGGATACCTCACTATCTCGTGAAAGGTATGGTAGCCTCTTCATCCTCTTATTTTTCATCTTGTCGTGTGCTTTTTCCTGCTTAGTGTTATTGTCTTCTTCTTCATCTCCCTCCATGGCATCTTATTTTATCCACCTCATGTGTCAGACCCCTCACATGTTGAAGTTGGGGTCATGGAGTTCCCTTTCCTACCACTTCTCCCTAATATTACAGCAAGCATACACTTTTCCATGATGCTTAGTGATGAGGTTTTCTCTCTTGAAGTGCTTCAGATCCAACTTGGAGGATGTCTTCAAAGGCTTGGAGGTGGAGAGGTCTAATTGTGATGAATGCCAATGGGAGTGATAAGCCCTCCAAAATGGATCGGGGGCCTCCTCTTTGCCTGTCACTTTACCTCCATCTTGTGCTGTAGAAAGAAGTAGCCAGAGTCGAGCATCTCTTCCCCTAAGGCCAACAAAAACCATAGGGCATAAAGGTCCCTTTGTTGCACCTTCCCCTATCCTTGGATGGACCTGGCAAGTATTGTATTGGTGAGGTATTAGTGAAGGATGCGAGCAAACAGATGCTCGATGTCGGTGACAAAGTTCCTATGCTAGCTAATCATGTATCCCTATGGAAAATCCATCAGAAGCCTCCATGCCCAAGTGTAATCGAAATTGCTAGGTGTGTAGTGGATGTCCCCCATCAGCCACCCATACATTTTGTTGGATTCCTTTAGTGTGAGATGGTGGGCCGTATTGAAGAGATGGAACTTCACCCATCCTTCTTCCCATCCATTTCTGTGCTTGGGAATGCAACATATCTCCATATATGTCAGGAACTCATGGGTGATTTCATGGTAACTAGGCCAATCACCAAATATCCATAAGTGTGGATTGTCAACATGGTAGTACTGACAGATGTCAATAGTACCAACTTCTGAAGGTGCGTGTTGGATCGGTACTACCAACCGTTGGATGTGGACAATTGTGATCATTGATGGAGCTACTATGGATTATGCTCTTCTGGATGCCAGTAGTACCGAGTTGATTTATGCTCATCCCTATTGAATGATATCGATACTACTGACAGGTGTGTCGATAGTACCGAGTCTTTATAATTGTCAATACTTTTGAGCAGTTTATTGGTATCCCAAACCTTGAGCATGTAGGTCATCTTTAGTACTACCGAGTTGTCCATCGGTAGTAATGAGCACTATTCAGTTAACTCAGCTTCTATCTATAAACAATCGATGCTACCGACCTCGACATTGGTACTTCTGAGCAGATTTTTGGTTGTCCCTATTGCAAATTGTCAGTACTACCAACTTTTGTTTGGTGGTACCAGGTTTTTGTGAACTCAACCCTATTGTCCCTATGATTGTGTTGGTACTACTGACTGGTATTTCAGTACTATCGACTTTTTCTCTATTTACACATCACACACAATTGATCAATAAACCTTTTTTACAATGACAATAATACAATGCAACTAGAATGTAAAGAACAAAATCCAAAAATGGAAAAGGATGGTTGAGTTGCCTTCCAAAAAGTGCCCTAGTTTTATGTACTAGGCTTGATGATCAAATCACAAAAACAAATCCTTGAAGCTCAATGAGCTTCAACTCCTCTCTCTCATGTGGAAAATTTTCCCCAAAATAATGTTTCAGCCTCTGGCCATTTATAAGGAATGCCTCATCTCCATTGCTAATTTCTACTTCCCCATGGGGAAAAACCTTAACTACCACAAATGGACCACTCCATCTAGACCTTAATTTCCCAAGATGCAACTTTATCCTAGAATTGAACAAGAGAACCCTTTGTCCCAGAGTGAACACTCTATGCAAGATTAGGCAGTCATGGATCTTCTTTATTCTCTTTTTGTAGATCCTAGAGCTCATAGGCATCCAGTCTGAGCTCATCTAACTCATTGAGTTCCAACATTCTCTTCTTTCCAGCATCATCAAGATTATAATTTAATTTCCTCAAAGCCCATATGGCTTTGTGTTCCAATTCCACATGTAAATGACATACTCTCCCATAAACCAACCTAAAAGGAGTTGTTCCTATCAATATTTTATAGGTTGTCATCTATGTCCAGTGAGCGTCTTTTAGTTGCATACTCCAATTAGTCCTATTGCTTGAAGCTGTCTTTTCTAAGATCTTCTTTATCTCCTTATTGGAAACCTCAACTTGTCCCTAGGTTTGTGGTTGATATGGGGTTCCTACTCTGTGTCTCACCCTATACCTGATCAATAAAGCATCAAACTTCTTATTTGTGAAGTGAGAACCATCATCACTTATTATCACCCTTGGGACCCCAAACTTGCAAAATAAATGGTCTTTCAAGAATTTGCACACCACTTGAGCGTCATTGGTGCAGGTTGGAATTGCTTCCACCCACTTATATACATATTCAACAACAACCAACATACATAGATTGGATTTAGATGACACAAAAGGACCCATGAAATATATTCCCCATAAATCAAAAACTTCAATTTCATGAAAAACATTTAACAGAATTTCATGTGTCTTTGAAATATTCTCTGCATGTTGACATGCATCACAATGAAGCAAAAAATTGTATGCATCCTTAAAGAGCGTTGGATAATAAAATCCACATTCTAGCACTTTGGTCATTGTCCTTGAACTACCATAATGTCCCTCAGTAGGTACGGAGTGATGGTGTGCCAAGATACTCTCCATCTCACATTCAGGTACACATTTCCTTAGAATCCCATTCCTACATTGTTTGAGAAAAATGGGATCATCCCACACATAGTATCTTAAGGAATGGAAAAACTTCTTTTAATATTGATACCCCTAGTCTTCGAGCAACTCACCACAGGACAAGTAGTTCAAAATGTTTGCAAAACATGAGTACTTGGCCTTTACAACAAACAATTGTTCATATGGAAACTCTTCAACTCTAGGTATATCAAGATCCTTCTCCACCACTCTTTCCAGCTAAATGATCTGCAACCACATTTTTCTGTCCCTACTTTATCCTTAATTTCAATATCAAACTCTTATAGTAACAAGATCCATCTAATCAACCTAGTCTTAGCGTCCTTCTTTTGCAACAAATACTTAATTATTGTGTGATCAGTCCACATAGTGACCCTTACCCCTATCAAATATTGGAGAAATTTTTCAAAAGAAAAAACTATCGCCAATAATTGTATTTTGGTGGTTATGTAATTCGGATGGGCATCATTAAGGGTCTTCTATGTGTAATAAATCACGTTGGGATCCTTGTCTTTGTGCTAACCTAAAACACCCCCCTACCGCATAGTCGGATGCATCACACATCAACTCAAATGGTTGGCTCCAATATGGAGCCTGAACCACAGGTGTAGAGACCAGTTTCTCCTTCAACATCTCAAACACTTTCAAACACTACTTGTAAAAATTAAATTCAGCATCTTTTTCTAACAATTCAGAGAATGGCTTTGCAATTTTTGAGAAATCTTTTATGAAGCATCAATAATCATGTGTGTCATGGGAACCCTTCATCAATGATGGTGGTGGTAGCTTAAAGATGACTTCGATTTTAACCAAGTCGACCGCCATTCCCTTATTAGACACCTTGTATCCCAAGACTATTCCCTTACCCACCATCATGTGACACTTTTCCCAATTCACCACTAAGTGAGTGCCTTTACACCACTGTAAAACCCTATCGACATTGTCAAGGAAGTCCTCAAAAGACTCTCCATGCACTGAAAAATCATCCATGAAATCCTCGAGAGACCGCTCTACCATATAAAAAAAGTTGGATAGCATACATCATTGGAAAGTCATTGGTGCATTGCACGACCCCAAAGCATTTGATGGTAAGCAAAAGTTCCATTGGGACAAGTGAAAGTAGATTTATCTAGGTCTTATGTCTCGATAGAAGTCTAATTATATCTAGAATACCCATCAAGAAAATAGAAATGAGAGCGGCCAGCGAGCCACTCAAGAATTCAATTAATGAAAGGAAGAGGAAAATGATCTTTTAGCATGGCGTGATTCAAACGACGATAGTCAATACAAACTCACCACCCAGTCACCAACCTAGTAGATATCAATTCATTGACCGCATTTGTGGTGACAATTATCCCCCCATTCTTAGGAACCACTTGGGTTGTACTAACTCAATTTGAGTCAGAGATAACATAAATTATAATTGTTAATAGAAGTTTTACTACCTCTTTTTTCAGCACCTCGGTCATGATTGGATTGAGACACCACTGAGGTTACACTATCACTTTGAATCCTTCTTTAATGTGGATCTTATGCTAGAAAACGCTAGGGGAGATCCCCTTGACATCTGCAAATGACCACCCAAACACTGCTCGGTGTTTCTTTAGCACTACAATCAACTGCTCCTCCTCTTTGATGCTCAAGGACGTTGAGATAATGACCATAAGGTTCTCATTTGTTGCCAAAAAGATGTATTTCAAGTGAGGTGGAAACAACTTCAACTCAAGATTTGGAGGACTCTGTAGATATGGAATGAACGGTGGTGGAGGTGGTCCTAGGTCCTCATAGTGCCCGGTGTAGTAACACAACAATTCCTTGAGAAACAAGACACACTCCTCCATAGAATGACATCAAGTGTAGTCATCCACCAAATTCATGATGCATGCCTCCAGAGGCAACTGTAGATATTCTTGCATAAGGGTGGAAGAAGTTGCTTCTTAAATTGTCGTTGGGTGAGATTCCTCCTCTTCATCATCAGGATATTGAGCTGCCTTAGCCAATGAAACTTCCTTGGCATGCTCCAAGATATCCACTACCAATGTGCCTTCCTATACCTTGGTCATTACATGATCCATGTCTAGGAATGGATTTCCTAGCAGTAGAGACACCTCTCCTTGTACATGGTGTAACATGTGACATTGTGCTTTCTCCTTAGCTGGTTGTGCAGAGTCAGACTTCTTCATTTGAAAGTGGCCATCCTTGATACCCAGTGTCAATCTACCTCTTCCCATCTTGAGAATCATATTAGCGGTAGCTTGAAATGATCTTTCTAGAAGTAGTTCATTGCCATTATCATCCTGCATCTCCATGACTACAAGAACATCCTCACAGATATCGTATGGCATAACCATTGAATTATCTGCTAGATATTGTCATGTTTCTCTTTCTGGATTCCTTGAGACCCAACTTCTTAAAATTAGTTAAGGGCATTAGATTGAAGCTTTCCCCTGAGTCACATAAAGATTCTACAAACTTGGCATTCCAAATGAAGCATGGTATATTGAAGCATTCTAGATCCTACCTCTTTTGTGGCAATCTCCTCTGAATGAGAGAACTAACTTCCTCCTTCAACAACATTACATCTGTATCAACTGTCCTCCTCTTTTTATTGATAATGTCCTTTAGAAAATTTTCATAAGAAGGAATTTTCTCAATTGCATCAATGAGAGGGATGTTGACTTGAAGCTTCCTAAAACTATTCAGAAACTTCTAAAATTGTTGGTCAACTTTCTTTTCCTTCAAGCTATTTGGGAAGGGCACGAGAATCATCAACATTCTTTGTTGAGGTGGTACATATGCCTACTTCCATGTCTCCCTTGGTTCATCAGTTTCTTCTTCAGCTTCTTTGTCCTAATCTACATCATCTGGCTCAACTAGATCAGTAGTCACCTCTGGTCCTATGTCACCTGCCTTATCACTTGCTTCTGGAATTGTCTTATGTTCATTCAACACTTTCTTCCCACTACAGAGAAACACTATCTTCACCTAATCATTGCTACAACGTATGTCAGTATTTCCTAAAAATCATTGTTAAATGGATTTTTTCAAGGAAGCCACTTCTTCTTCTATCTGAGAGATCTTATTCTCTATACTGCGTATCTATTATCCTTGGTTATGTAATTCCCTCTTTGTCTGGCCAATAATCACCTCATTCTGATTGACCATCTTTCCTAGCATGTCTTTTATGTGGTCTATATACTGGGGGCCCTGTCCTATTGATATGTAGCAACCTGTCATGGTTTGGCTTGTTGTGCTTGGGATGGTCTTGTTGAAAGTTATTGGGATCCCTGCATGATAATGTGTGATCCTTCCTCCAAGAGTAGTCATTGCCCATGTAGTTATGTTGCCACACATACAAGCATTCTTCTTCCTCTTCTCTAGAGGAATTTCCATCCTTATGATATAATTTCTTGGCAATAAGGTCCAACTTCTCATTCAATGTTGTAATGACTTTAGACTCTTCAACACTTTTAATGGTTGTTGGAGATTCTCTTCCTTCTCCGCATGATTGATTTTAAGCCATATTCTTCAAAATCTTGTGACGCCTGGATGGCATGTTGTTGAGGAAAAATCATGTTCCTAAACTATCGAGTGTGGTCCTCTCTCCTTGATGCAATCTGATATAGAAGATCTTTTCTTGGCCATAAAGATCAATCCAATGATGAGGAACCTTCCTCAACATTCTTTGAAACATCTACCATGCTTTAGAATATGATTCTTCTACATGTTGCTTGAAGTTGTAGATCTTCCTAACCAACTCATTTGTCTTTTGGGGTGGGCAATAGTGCTCAAAGAATACGTCTATCATCCCCTCCCATGTTTCAATTGACTCAAGAGGGAGGTTAAGGAACCATGACTTTGCATTGTCTTCCAATGAAGAAGGGAATAGTTTCAGGTAGATGATGGTTGCTGGAACCCTATCAATCCTCACCATATCATAGATCTCGACAAAATTATTGATGTGTGTCATTGGATCCTATGTTCTATGGCCATGGAATTCTTGTGACCTAACCGGTTCCACCAAGCCAGGGTCTATCTTATAGCTTCCCACATTGATAGCCTCCCTTTTTCGGGCCCAACTGAGTTGTTGCACATGATGCCTTTATCTTCTCCCAGATGGTCTGCTCTTCTACTTCTGTGTCACCCATCTCTGCTGGTTTAGGTTGTTTTGTCAGAGATGGTGGAGATTCAAGTGGTGGAGTTTTGAATCACTCTTGGTGCAAAGTTATCGTAGTTCTGTACTCTGAGCAAGAATTCCTCCTGAAATACACTCTATGGAGTTGATCCTTCATAATCAGTGCTTCTTGTTTTCACCATGCACTAGTACTTGCAATTGATGAAATATGTATGAGAAATTGATACTAATGATTGAATAAGGATTTTGAATTCAACTTAAGAATAGTAAAAGAAAAAACAAAAATTGTGTTACGTAGCGTGGCCAATCACAACACTCATAGCGCTAGATACACTGTTTTCCCCAACAACACCACCAAAAATTTGATGAGCATAAACTACACATAAAAAACGCAAGTGCATATATCAATGTAATATAGGCCTAAAGAGGCTAGTATATCAAACATAGGGTAAACATGTATCCAAAGATTGCTACTAACTATGACCTAATCAGCTAGGCCTAAGAAAAAGAGTGATTGTTGATTAAATGACTAAATTGCAGAATGTAAAGCTACAATTAATGGTTGTGATCATAATTGGAATGAATTCCTTAGGATTATGGTTTCAACTCAGTTCACATTGCAATTAACATCATTTCATTAATATTAATCTCTCCTAACCCTAGATAAAGAGACCTGTAGCAATAATTATCCACTCTCACAGCATAATTCACTACCTAATCTAATTTAAATCACTTTCTCATAGGAATTTGATTATTAGTTAGATGCTTTACTGAATTCTCTAGGTTATTCTCTTCACAATTGTAGGCCCTCTCTCAAGGCACAATATAAATTGTATATATGTATGAGTTTTCCAACCCTTAATACCTCTCTCAAAGTAATTAGCTGTCTAAAGAACTACCTATGGTGATCAAGCACATATAATTCATGATGCTCTCATCGAAATATGTCCAGAAATCAAGAGAAATATGGATATTAATTCATAACTATCGATTACAATGTAAAATCAGGCTACTCATGGGTCCTAAGGAACAAAGGGGATTAACCCCACATGATTTCCATTGTCAAATACATGGGAGAAAAAATACAAATGTGGGAAGCATTAGAACACTAAAATATCCCCTGAAGAAGACGGTCTGGATGACTCCCTCTCTCGAACGTGTTAATTTGCTAACCTCTAGCTACAAATCCGTCCACCGAAGGTGCCCAAATCTCCTGGAACATGACTTTCTTCTCATATTTCCCCTCTCTTAATTCTTGGTTGTCCTATGATGGAAAAGAACGTGATCTAGCCACACTTCCCCTAAGTCATAGAATTGACTTAGGGCATCATTAAGTCTTGATCGTCAGATTAATTATAATTCTTGATTTGTCTTGATTGTGTCGAGTCAATACTATGGGTAGAGTGTCGGTAGTATCGACGCCCTCAATCGGTCGTTATCCCTTGTAAACTGCTGGTACTGCCTAGTTGACCGTTGGTAGTACCGAGATTGTTGCTAACCTTCCCTATTGGATTTTTGGTACAAGTCAGTACCACCGAGCTTACCGTCGGTAGCACCGAGATTCATTTTGAATGTTCCTACTAAGATATCGGTAGTAACACTCCAACAAACAAAAAAAATATATAGGTGCATCTGGATAGCATTGACCCTCAAGCCAGTTGATCGATTCAGATGTTGTAAGCCAATAGTAAGACTCTATAAAATTTTTGGCCACACCAACCCTTAAGTAAGCAACATTAAGTCATAATGTGACTTTCATCAGAAAGAAGCATATTCGACGTTGTACCAAAACACTAGTTGGTAGCACCAACACTCACATAAAATATATGGTTTGGACAACTCGCATCCGTCGAGTTCAATTGTTGAGATACCATTGAGACCCGATTAGGTACTACTTACAACATCTCAGTGTTAATGATGTAGACTGAATATTGATAATGTTGATTACCTTGTAGAGAGAATTTGAGGAGGATTTTCTTGCATCATCACCTACATTCCTAAACTATATACCCATACATGATATTGGTGATGTCAATTATCATTCTTCACAAAGTTAAGGATTTTTGTTTGAGGGATAGTTGTTATGATGAGAACAACAGTCTAGTAGTTTATTTGAACTTTGTTTCCAACTCACCCTCTCCCTCAAATAAGATGGTACCTCTATTCCATTTGTGTTCCTTTGTTTTTGACATTTGATACAATTAAAACTCAATATTAGGTGGGAGAATGTAACAATGACTCTATCTATAAACTCCTTAATCATTACTTCTCATCATATATTCATAGTCTTTTTCATTTTTGAAAATTAGTTTCATTTTTAGGTGTCCAATTCTATCTAGTATGCAGTCATCATTCCAGCTAAATACAAGAAGTTTTAGGCATTTGGAAGCATTCAATACATTTCATTTATAATTTAGGTGTATCATAATTTCTTATTACATAATATGATCTGAATTGCATGTGATTCTTATTTTATACCACCTTTTTCATTAACCTACTTCTCTACATTATAGGACACCTATCATTTATTCCCCTCAATCATCTTGATTTTGGAAAATACATACATGTATTTGATTTTGGGAAGATATGTATAGTTAGGGAGATCTTGTGTTGCTCTCAGGTTGCATTAGACTTGCTCTGATTTTTCTCTATTCTAACCTACTTGTGATTTCATTAGTTTGTCGTGTCCCATTTTTTATAGTTGATCACTTTTAGAGTATCTTTTTGCCCTGTGGTTGGTAATGATCGGTACCCAACAATGGAGGGTGGTTAGAAAAGTCGAGTTTATTTTTTTATATTTTCTTGTTAACTTATTCAATAAAATCTTAGAGTAGTGTTGCTTGAGGAAAAGAAATATTCAAGATCAGGGGGTTTTGATGCACAAAAATTATATCTTATTTCATAGGCCCATTAAGCTAGTGCATTCATTCTCAATTACATGTGTTTTTTGTCATATTATGATGAACTACCATAAGAAAGATTTATGCATAAATTCTATCTCTTTTACATAATTATTGTAAAATTGTCATTTTCATTCTTGTATAGTTAGTTTGGTTTTGGAATATTAAGTACAAGGTGAATTTGAACTCATGATTTTTGCTACTGAGACACAATCATGGTTCTATCAAAAAGGTTCAAACCACAAAAATTTAACAAAGTTATATGACATTCTCAGTTATGTAGAAGATACTTTTGTGTTTTCAAGATGACAACTCGATGCTACAAATACCAATCTCGTGGTACTGAAAATTGGTACATGAGTGCTCCAATGACATGTCGATACTAATGAAAACCAACTCACTAGTATTGAATGGTATCCAATCATACAAGGAAACAAAGAACTTGGAGGTACTGACTCATATCAATGGTATCGAGTCTGGAAACCTGATGGACTGTATTATTATTTAAAATCTAACAGTCCATATTTGGAAGAAGGGTATTGTCCCACTTATGACCTAAGGGGGGTTTCGGCCACAACCTGACACATCTAATGGATGTGCACATAAACTCAAACACAAGAAGAGAGAAGGAGATAGTGACAACTGGTTATCTCCACACCTTTGGAGGATGATTTGAGAACCAAAATTCTATGTATTTGTTCTCATCATTGGAAAGGATCACCATTATTGACGACTCTAGTTGTTCATCTATTTAAATCCTTATTATCTTTGTTTTCTCAAATTTTATATGGTATTATGGACCACAAATTGGTGAAGATAATTATTTTAAAAAGGGTGTGGCACAGCCGACTAGAAGCACATAGAAAGGAGAGAACATGGGCCAAAAATATAGAGGGCCCAAGTGAGAGGGCACTTCCTAGGAGCTAAAAATCATGATATTAAGTTACATATCATTGGATATAACAATCTATCTTCTAAAGTTCTCTCTAAATACTAGTTATATGTGTAAGAAAACTGTAAATAATGAGTTTTAAATAGTAAAAAATGAGGACTCCAGTAAAAGTGATCTCAATAGGCCAAGTCTATGTTAGTTCTTCTAAATATCTCAAATCTGCTCTTGATTATATATTTGAAATTCTTTAATTGATCAAATCTCAAGATTATGACTTCAAAACCCTAGATCTACTTATGTCCATAATATTTATGATGATCTCAACCCAAGATCAGACTTTGGTCACTTCTAAATATGATGATGGTAGTATGAATAAGTGATGTTAAGATAATTTTGAACTTTAGGTTAATGTTCCTAGTGCGACATATGCTATAATCAATCATTGATATTATTGACAATTATATGAAGAAATAATGAACTCAAAATACTCATCATGGTTGAAAATGCAAAATCTAATAGATATTTGCAAATCATAATTAAATTGCATTTAATTACCCTAGGCATCACAATTGAGACCATTTTGGAATCATATCCCAAGATATTGATCTTTGTCTATGTATTATATGCCCAAACAAATTTGAATCAACATTTCCTATAATTTGATATTCCACAATCTACTCTCCAAAGTGAAAACTGTAAGAATATGATTGATCGTGGTCAGCCTTTTACTACTTCTACTACTTTATTATTATAATGCTGCATGTTTTAGCAAGTACTGCCACATCAAAACTCTATGTAGGATTGACACATGAATGATGTTTGCATAAAAAACAAGTGAACATGCCGAGTAATATAGGACAAAGGAGTCCATTTATCAGACAAAGTGAATTAGGAAGGAAGAAACTACTAGTAACTAAACTATGATTAACAAGACCTAAGAAAATGTTTGATATGGTGGTTTAATCTTATAATGGAATTTTACATGCTAATGAATTAAATTTTGTTGCAAACATAAGAAAAGTTTCTCTAAGATTATAGTTTCACCATGATATGAATCCATAAAATGTGTGTTTTATCTAGATATAAACCACCTTTCCTATTAGAATCAAGAATATGCAGCCAAAATTACCCGCATTCATAGTGTAATTGCTATTAACTCTAATTACAAACCACTTTTGCATTGTTTATATATAATATGAAATGCTTTCTATTTTACTTTGGATGCTTACCTCATATTATTAGACTCTTTCATGGTGTGTTACTAATTATGTTGATGATAGATTTACAAAGTATTAATTAATAATGATTGTCACAAACAAATTAACAATGGGCTACTCATGGGACCTAGAGGTTAGGGATTATCCCTAGATAGCTCCCCTCTGGTATTATTCACTCCTCACTCTACTTCTTGTACAAGACTGACCCCAAGATGTATGGAATCTATATGTAAGATCCTCCAAATTGGAGCAACTATAGAAAGCATGATGCCACTAGAGGATCTCTTAACACAAAATTGGTGGTTTTAGTGCCATTTCTATATCTGTAAAAGCTTTGGTGGCTCCAAAACAAATGGATTAGGCCCCTGGGGATGTGTAACATCCATGAACTACATGCATATAATAAAATGGCCTTAAAAGGAATGATAGTACTGTTTGTATCACCAATGTACAAATTATGTTTAGAGAGTTTATCACTAAGAACTTTGTTGTTAAGCATGTGATGAAATCATATTCATCAACTTTTCATTGTGATTCCTATTTTAGTTTTACCTATTTTAGTTACCAATCACCCCATGCTTTGTTTAGTTTTATCAATTTATTTTTGTTCACCAATAACTAGGATTTTGATCTATTTTCTCTCTTATGAAAATTAAAGCACAAATCAATTCTAGAGCATTTAGAAGTGTTGGTAAGGTATGCCCATAGAGCCAATAATGTGATGAATGGCACGGCACATACCATAAAGGATTTGATTAATACTCATAATGGAAAGCTTCCAATTCATTCTATTTCATCAAGTTATGATATAATGAGAAAACATTATGAATGTCTAAAGAATGACAACACACAATGATGTATGTCTTCAAGTATGTTACTTGGAAGAATGAGATCATACGAATGCTAAGAGTATGCACATGCTTATTATGTCCCTAGTCGGTTGTTACTGTGGAAGGTAAATAGACACCAGTAACACATAAGACTAGAGTGTGGGTTGGTTGATGACAGAATCTCATTAGTCATGATAAGGCAATATCAAACCAAGCACATAAATATATGTTAGGGAATAGTGTATCGAAGAGACCCATCTTGACAATGACAAATAGAAACCATCTTAAATGGTCGTAGTCATCTCTCATAGTGAAGGTGGTGATTGTGATTCTTAGACCTGAATTCACTACACTTGTTACATGTCGTTGGGTACGCTTTGACATCATCAAACACAGTCCCAAAACATTGGTTGTTATAAAGGTGATGATTGGGTGACTTTGACACAAGGGGATAGACTATGAGTGATAGATATGGGATTTGTCCCTACTACTGGAGTATGATATCATGGCCATTTGATTAGTGAGAATGAGAAAGCCACACACATGCACATGTGAAGCAATATATGATATTGAGGTCACATTATCTCAGACAGTCTGCTCTTTTTTCAAGGATCATGGATTGAACTTTGATAGGATGACCATCCATGCCTTGAGTTCATCTTGGACATCAGAGACAAAGGAATTATACAATCATTGCAACACCTTACACAGATTGAAGGTTGAAGCTGTTCTCCAACTTTCCATTCACTTGGTTAGCACTAATTGCGACTAGGCATCACTCCTTGTTTGTGATGTCATAAGCTAGTTATGGACATTCACTACCAACATGATATGGGACCTATAGGGTCAAACACAAAGAAACTCATCTAGAAGAGGATTTTATCTTGAATGATGATTGGATTGATTACTAAAGTGGTTAGGTATTCAATTCATGCAACATATTGAAAGATTGGCTGAGTGAACTGCCAAACGACCTTCTCTAGTGTTGAGATGACCATTTAGATAGGCCAGACGAGCATCTCAAGTGTTTAGATGGTCGTTTGGGTTGTCAGGCTAATCAAGGATCGAATTGGCTAAGTTTTGTACAACATAAGGATGGAATCGACCGGTTCAAACTGTTGAACCGGTCGGCTCAACTCAAGTTCAATAGACGTCTTTCTGGGTGAATGATACTGGTGTCTCAAATGCATGAGATGGCTTGGTTGGGCTGAACGAAGGTTATGTATGTTTCCCAAACTTATTCAATTGCACATTACTTATGGTGCAAGGAATTAATATGTAATATTAATTGGAATCGAAATTTCTAACTTCATGTGTAATTGGGAAACTGCCAAATGGTCGTTTGGCAGTATGAGACAACCGTCTTGTGTGACCAAACGACCATATTGGTTACTAGATGACTGTTTCAGAGTGTGCATGTTGTGAAAATTCAAGATCTTTTGATCCCTTCCACTCCCGCACAATACCGTACATATTGGGAACCCTGATCCTAACCCCACCTATAAATAGAGGGGTATTGGGGGCTTCCCAGAGCACAAAATAGACAACTAAGAATCATTCCTTTGACACTTATTGTCCTCTCTAGTTGTGGTAACTGAGAGATCCCAAGCAAGTCCTACCAGACAAGGGAGTGATAGCTATGACAGAGAACAACTGAGGATCATTTTTATGGGAGAGCAAGTTGGTGACTAGTAAACTAATGAGAGGAACAACTCCTTCTTGTATGTTCTAGTTGAACAACAAGAGTTGTAGTTGGTCTGTGTGGACTACTCTAGTGGCATGAGTCCTTTGGCTGCTTCAAGGAGAGCAAAGTCATCCTGTAGTCTGTGGCAAGACTACAAGAGTCGATGCAGAAGTTGTCATGTCTGTTGTTCATGGTAAAGACTAAGAGCTACACATCTGCCATCCAAGAGCGACTAGAAGATAGTTTCATTGAAGTGATTTGTTGTCATTGGACTTGCTCCAGGATCAGGTATAACTCACTAAACCATCCTCCCTATTTCATAGTAGTTGACATGATCTTGCTATTATGGGAATATGAATAGATAAAAAAATTTGTTTTCACTGCTATACATTGTGCTCGTATTTCCCTAAAGTGGTATCAGAGCCAGATCAATTTACTATGTTTCAGGATAATCAATATGATCAGATTTTGGTTTCAACATTTATTTATATAATACAATGTGATTTTTAAACTGTATCATATGCATATCCGATCAAATACCACATTATCCCAAACTAATATATATATATATATATATATATATGCAATTTACACTAGATGCGTAAAAGTGGTTTTATGGTGGATGTGTAGGATGGTAATGGCCAATACCCCATATCCGTGTGTGGTTGGATGGTTTGGTTTTGTTCCCATTTATCTCAATCTACGTACTTAGCCTCTACCTCTCTCAACCCAATGTAAGGTTAATTCTTTCCTACCTCTACTCCCTTGAATATAACTCGAGGTTTCTCTTTACAATGTAATTATGTAGCAATAGGATAGTTTATTTTTTTGCAATGACGAGGAAGATGATCATTGCCACAGATGCGACAACCAATTTGTGAGATGAGCCGACTATCTGGAGGACTATTGAGGACATAACGATGGAGCCAGACGATCGGCCGGTGGACGCAACTGAATGTTTGGAAGGAGAGTTGGACAAGAGGTCAGACGACCGTCTGTGATGACCAACTAACCAGCCATGAGGACAGACAACCAATTCAAGGGTTGAACCAATCTACCCAAATTGGCAAGCACAGATCTACACCAACAGTAGGTTCATGCATATGATGTGATGATTGACCTAGGCGGTAGTAATTCCTTGTGGCTCCAAGGAATTACAAGTGGACATGACCATAAGCATTGCTTTTTGTTTTATATTGCATGTTTATGTTGTTGGATAAAGCATGTATATGATACGTACTATATATAGGGTGATTAGATATAATATATGTATATATATGATATATATAAATCCCTCAATTAAACATATTAAGTCTAAGATGCTTTCCAATAGCAATACAGATGAAAATATTATTTGACTAAGCATAGGTTATGCCTTCTCATGGTGCACCATCAACCTCATCGAAGGGTGATGGTAGATATGAGGTTCTTCTTTCGTAGGGTGCATATCTATCGTATTGGATATTGGGTCAAGCTAACTGGTGATTCTCAGAGCATCTGGGCCTCGAAGCATACAAATAATTATGACAAGGAGTTGTGGATGTTATCTATCAAGAATTGCATATGATGCATTTGGAAAACGTTGCCTACCATGGTAATTAACTGTGTTTTGTGATGATGGTCAGACCATAGTTAAATTGCCTTAGATCTTGCTCATTAGAAAAGTGTTCGCTACAATTTCCGAATTGGTACTTGAGGGTTGTCAATTTGATCAAGATAAAGAGAATAATAATTAATTAAAGACCTAATTATTATCACCTAAAATTTTAATCAAATGAAAATGAGTTTTTGACAAAATTGCCAATTCTTATGTAGAATCAAATGACAACAAGCAACAATTAATTTTCTATGTGATCGGGTTTTGAGAAGGACAAACTAACTGGGAACAACTTCCATGACTTGCTGAGGATGTTGAGAATTGTTCTCATACAGGACTATAAGCTCTATGTCTTGGAAATGCCAAAACCAGAGGAACCACCTCAAAATGCACCAAGAGCAGACAAGAATGCTTATAAGAACGATACTGAAGACTTCGTGGATGTCAAGTGTCTGATGCTATGCTCCATGAACTATGAGTTGTAAAGGTAGAAAGGGAATATGGGTGTGATTGAGATGGTCAAGCATCTCAAGAACATGTACCAAGATCAGGCGATACAAGAGAGAAATGATGTCTCCAAGGCATTGTTCAAATGTAGCATGGTAGAATGAGATCTAGTAGGAACTCATGTACTCAAGCTCATTGGGTATGTGGAGAACCTATCTAGAGTGGGATTCCCTTTGGATCAAGAGTTGTCCACTGATGTGATTCTACAGCCTCTTCTAGAGTCATATAATCAATTTTGTCATGAACTACAACATGAACGACTTTGACAAACTATTGACCGAGTTCTTGGTCATGTTAAGAACAGCTGATACATAAATGAAGAAAGACAATCACAGTCTGTGATGATGATTAGCAATACAAAGGGGAAGTCTAAAGGAAAGGGAAAAGCTAAGAAGAGTTCTAAATCTAGCCAGAAGTGAAAGTCTTCATATCTCAATGAAAAAGGTGGAGTGAAGAAAGTAATAGGCGACTGCCACCATTGTCACCGGCCTGGACATTGGAAAAGGAATTCCCACTCTGGTTAGGGGAATTAGAGAAGAAGAAAGTAGGCATTGAGGCATCCATTTCAGGTATAAACATTATAAGATAAATGTGATTACTTCTTCAATTTGGTATGTGATACCAAACAGAGATCTGACATACTTGATGTGCACGATCTGACAAGAAGTAAAAGCCCTCATGGAGGACAAAGGTGGACACGGTGGAGTAAGAGTTGCAGAATATTTAGTCTACATTTAAATTTATCTTAGCCCAATGTTCATGTAATGTAGTCAGTAGAACTTCTATTTTATTATGCAATCAAAAAGAAACATTTACTAACAAGCATCTTGTATGACAAGGATGATAAATCAGTAAAGTAAGATATTAATGTTTTTTCTTCAAAAGGATATGATCTTCCATGGATATGCCTAAATATCTAATGATATTTGCTTTGAAAGAATCATGGATAAGTTTTTCAACATTAACACCAAATGATTATAATTGATAACTCAAGATTATCATTAGCAATGGTTACCTTGGATGTATATATAAGAAATGCATATCTAGAATACATATTGATGTTCATCTACACTCCCTTGGTTATTGAACCAAAGAAAACATGCAAAGCCTTACTTACACACAAATTAGCATAACATCATTCACTATATGTAGTGGGAGGAGAAGCCATCCATCAGACCTCATACATATGATGCATGAAGTTCTGGAATGAATGTTATATATAAAGCATATACTTATTTTCATTTACTGGTAATATGATGATATGTACTCAGTAAAATAGAAATCTCTTGAAATGTTCAAGGAGAATATAAATGAAGTATAAATTTGATGGAAGTATAAGAAAATTTGATGAGATCAAATGTTGAAATACTTTACATCAATATCTTGAAGAACCTTCAAGAAGAAATATGATAACATATCACAAGTCAAATCCATCTGAACATGATGATGTGTCAGAATGAAGGAATTATACCATGATGAATCATGATATAATTATCAATTAATCTAATCTTCTTATATCCTTATAAATATAATGCTATCACTAAATAAAGTACCGTCGAAATGGTTTATAAGATATCATATATGATATGAATTGGGAATTTCCCAATATGTCTAAAGGAATGAAACCTACATTGAGAAAGGATTTTCTTGAAGAAGGTTCCCACAAACCATAATTGTTGAATGTTACTACTAATTCCAATCCAATAACAAAATGTTTGTTTATAGTATGACTGGGTTCTAAAAGAATAAGTGGGAGTAATAGTAGAACTTCAAATGTTTGAGGTCAACGAAAAGGTACAATGAGAATGAAGAGAATTACAAGTTGTTGTAGAATCTCAGGTTCATCATATAGCATAGAGTAAAATATTTGTAGTAGGACACAACTAAGATTGAAGAATTGTGAATCCAACAGCTCACATATGTTGGCCATGAAAGGATGAGCCAACTGTTGGTATAGTATGCCCAGAGATCCAATCATATGATGATTGCAATGAGGCATATGATACTTGATTTGATAATGATAAAGGTAATTGTGTCTATTATGTTTGTCTCAATCATGAGATGATGACACATACATGATAGATGTCTAAAGAATGATGTGGCTCGATGACATATGTCTATAGGTTGAGGACTTAAATAATGAGACCATATGTATAATAAGAGTACATACATTCTTGTTATGTCTCTAGTCGGATATTACTATGGAAGCAAAATAGACAACATTAATACATAAGACTAGAGTTTTTGTTGACTAATGACATAGTCTCATTAGTCATGATATTTGATATCAAGTCAAGCACACATATATATGTTAGAGAATAGTATATCAGACAGATCCACAGTGAGAGTGATACATGGATACCATGGAATGGTAGTCACAATCATCTCTCATAGTGATGGTGGTGATTGTGATTCTTAGACCTGAAATCACGACACTCAGCACATGTGATTGGGTACACTTTAACATCATCAAACGTAGTCCTAAAACATGGGTTGTTATAACGGTGATGATTGGGTGACTTTGACACATGGGGATAGACTGTGAGTGATAGAGATGGGATTTGTCCCTCCTACAAGGAGTATGATATCTAGGGCCTCTTGATAAGCGAGACTGAGAATTGTATGGCCATACTCCTGTGATTCAATATATGATATGTGAATTCAAATGCATCTCAAACAATCTACTCTAGGTCAAGGAACAAGTATTCAATGTTGAAGAGGATGACGTTCCATGCCTCGAGTTCAATCCAGATGTCAGAGAAAAAGGAACTATACGATCACGCTAACACTAATCATAGATTATAGGTTGAAGTTGTTCTCCAACTTTTTGAGTTACTTGGGTAGAAATGATGAGTTACTAGATTTTGCTCATTTCTTGTGATGTCATAAGTTCTTATGAACATTCACTACCAACGTAAATTGGAACCTGTAGGGTCACACATATAGGATACCCCTGAAAGAGGAGATTGTCCATGAATGATGTTTATATTGAGACTAAAAGTTTTTAGGTACTCAATTAAACAAACAGTTGAGTGACTGGACTCAGAACTATCAAGTTCAAGTGTTGAACTAGCTGGTTAGAGTGTTAGGTCGATTGGAGACTGCATTGGCAATGTCAGGACTGCCTACTGACCGGTTCACCCTTATGAGTTGATCGACTGGTGTGAGCCAATCGACCGGTTCACTTGGTGAACCGGGTGGCTCATAGTCCTACCAACTGAGGAAATAGGTATTTGCCCAGTTGGATGAAAACTTTCATGTTTTACTTGTTCAATTCGATGGGAGTAAGGATTAATCTTTGCATTAGAGGAAAGTCAATTATAGGCAAGTCTGGGAAGTGAAATGACCGGTTCACTAGGTGAACCAATTGGCTCACACTCCCATTTCTGGTAACCGAGAGAGCCTGAGCAAGTGCTACCCGACTAGGGAGGCATAGTGAGGGAAAGACAACTGTAGAAAAGCAGCTTGAGTTTGAGAGAGAAGGTTGGTGCTAGTACACCAACAGGAGGGTCGTCTCCTTCCTACAAGTTCTTCTAGAATGGAAGGAGTTATAGGTGGTCTGTGTGGACTATCTGTAGAGGCGGGATATGTATGCCACTCAGGAGGACACATCAGTTGTAGTCTGTGGTGGAAGCCAGAGTCCATGGTGAAGACCAAGAGCTACACAGACACCATCCAAGACATGGAGTTGAAGACCGCACATGGATGCGAGGTATTGTCATTGGGCACACCCCATGACCAAGTATATCTCGCTAAAATAATCTATCCCGTTACATAGTCATTGATGCAATCTCCTGTTATGGATTAATGGCCAGTAAAATGTTTATTTCTATTGCCTACTCTAAGGCCATAAAACCCAACAATGGTATCAGAGCCACGTCAACGTACTGTGTTTTGGGATAAATCAATATGATCGGATTTTGGTTTTATCTTCATTTATTTATTACATATGATGAGAATGTTTAAAATTACTAATATGCATATCCAACTAAATACCACATGCGACCTCAAACTAATTTACATATATGATATGGTATATATGCAATTGATACGTGTCGCCTTAAAATAGTTTTGATGGTGGATGTGTAGCATGTTTATTGCCTATAAACCATATGTGTGCTTGGTTTTTTATGGTTGTTTGCATATCATCTTGCATACCAAGACTCTACCTTCAATTCCACATGTAACTTGAGATAACTCGATATCCTTTCTCTTTTACCTTTGCTCCCCTCGAATGTAACTAGAGGTTTCCCAAAGATTATGTAAAAGTATGATAGTTTATTGTCTATTACATCAAAGAAGAAGACTCTCAACACCAGGTGAGCCGACCGCCTAGAGGATCGAGGAGGATTGTGAAGGTGGAGCTAGATCTATCAGCTGATAGCCCAACTGCTTGTTGGAGGTGTCCATACATCGGAGGCCAGATCGACCAACCAACTGACCAGGAGGCAAGTTGATCGTGTCATAGGATGAGCCGATCAAACCGGAATGGTTCAAGTACAAAGATCTTCATCAAAAACATGTTACATATGATGTAGACCTCATATGACCATAATTTCTTATGGCTCCAAGGAATTACAATAGGATGGCCATAATCATTGCTTTTATTGATATTACATGTTTTCTCATTGTGGTTATATCATGTATATGATATGTACTATAATAATGTGGTGATTGGATACATATATGTATATAAATACCAAACCCCTCAATATGAAATATTAAAGTCTAAGATGCCTTCCATAAGAGCCACTCATGAAAAGCTTGGTCGACCAAGTGTAGGTTACTCCAAAGCGTGGTGTACCATCCATCTCGTGGAAGTGTGATGGTAGACATGTAGGTTCTGCCAAAGCAGGGTGCATGTTTATCATTTTGGCTTTTGGGTCAGACTTAAGTGGTGATTCTTAGAGAGTCTAAGATCTAGAGGCATGCTGATGATCATGGAAAAGAGTGGTGCATGTCATCTATCCAAGAGTTGCATATGATGCAATTGGCATGATGGCCTAGCTAAATAATCAAGTTGTAGGCGATCAGCCAAAGCTGACACATAATTTGATGAAATATGGATCTTGGCCACTAGAAGGTTGTATGATGTAATCTTCTGAATTGATACATGAGGGTTATCAATTTGAAAAAAAATAATAATACCGATAATTAATTAAAGGCCTAATTAATATCTTCAAATTTATCAAATCAAATAAATCAATTTATTTTTTAAAAGCTGCAAAATTCTTTTGTAGAGTCCAAATGACAAACACAAATACATTATCATTGTGATCAGTTCATAAATGGGATAAACTTCAAATCTAGTTTGGGACCTTTGAGAAGTGTTCTCAATTGTGAGTGTAAACGCAAAGGTCCTTGAAAGACCAGAGCCAGTTGAACCACTCCAAATGTGCCTAAGGCTAAAATTGGATGCTTACTTGAAGTATGCCAATGATGCCTAAGACATCAAGAACCTTATGTTGAGCTATATGAACTATGAGTTGCTTAAATAGCTTGAAGCAAGGACATTCTTGAGATGGTTATACATCTTAAGAATCATGTAAAGTGTGAAAGGTATAATTTCTTAAAAGTGATGTTTGAGTATAATCAGACAGATGGAGATCAAGTATAATACCATATGATCAATATGATTGTGCATATAGATTAACTGTGATTTTTGAGAGGTCAAGAGTTGACCAAAAATATGATTCTACAAATCATTGTGTGAATCATATAGACAGTTTATCAAATGTTGAGGAACTTGGCCAAACCATTGTCTGAAGTGCTTGGCATGTTGATGCCAAAGCATGAATGAAGAAAGGACAAAACATGTGATAATGATCAGCAGAGTGAAGTCCATAGACTAAAGCAAGGTAAATAAGTGTTTTGAAGCCAAGCTTAGGTCTAAGTCTTCATCATTCAAGATATGGAGAGGGGTAAGTAGGAAAGGGAAATCACCTTTTTATAGAGGATCTCAGGAAGATGATAGAGATAGAGATCTCTACTTCAGGACCTGAGAGGAAGTAAGCTAGAAACTGTGTGGAGCAAGAGTTTCTACCATTACAAATACATTATGAAATTCATGGGCATGTAATAGAATTAGTGAATTGCTATTATATACCTACCATCGATGAAATACATCATACATCTTGTATGGGCAAGAATGTTGAGGATTGATGTTTCATTTTAAAGATATGATCTTTGATGGAAATGCCTATGTCTCACTAACTATACTTGATAGTTAAAGAGACAAATTTATGTGACACATGTAATGAATGACATAATAACTCAAACTTAAATGTCTATAGCGATGTCATCTAGAGCGCATAAATGGGATTGAATTTCTAGAATCCATATGATGGATATCTAGTCTCTTTTGGTTGTTGAACCAATAAAGACATGATAATATCATTCATTATGCAATATGACAAAGGTTCTTCACTAGATGTAGTGGGAGGACAATTATTCTATTAAGTATTATACATATTGATGTATATAGACCTTTTAGAATAAATGCTAAAGGTAATCACTAGTACTTCAATGTATTTACTGATGACCTCAGTAGATATGATAGTTTGTATTTAGTGAAATACAAACATGAATCTCTTGAAATGTTCAAGAAGATAAGAAGGAAGTACATAATTATCTTGGTATAAGTATTAAATTTTGATATGATCGATTTGGAGATAATTTGAACCAAGAGTTTGAGAACCTTATGGAAGATCATGATAATGTATCATGATATAATCTACCTGAAACACAATGATAGTGTATCATGAGAAGTGTATCAGAAAGAAGGAATCACACCTTGTTGAGTCAGAGTGTGATTTCTAGCTAAATCTTCAAATTTTCTTTTGGGCACATGCTTTACACTGGGAATAAAGAGAATCACAAAATGTTGTGGAATCTCAAAGTTCCTTAAGTAACACACATAATTCATGGTTCTGGTATAACACACCTAGAGCTTGAATGATATATGATATCTTATGGACAAGAAGGCGGCGAGTTGATCATATGATGAGTCAAAAGTCTACCTAGAAGTTAATGAGAGCTAGAAACTGAGATATGGCTTAAAGACATGAAATCCAAGATCAGAAAATAATGGCCTTCGTTGATCCACCTGAAGGGGTAAAACCCATAGGGTACTTTGGGTCTTTCAAAAGAAGACTGACATGTAGGGTAAGTTTGTTGAAAAGAGTTTCTAACAAGTTCAAGGTGTTGAACATGATGAAATCTTTTCAGTAGTTACCATGGATAAATCCATCTGGATAATGCTTTCCATTGTAGCTTAGTATGACTATGAGATTTGGCATATTGATGATAAAACTGCATTCCTTAAATGGAATATTGTGCATGATGTGTATGTATCACAACCTAAAGGTTTTATAAATCCAATAATGCAAATAAAGTCTATAAATATGCATAGATCAATCTTTGGATTGAAGCAAGCACCTCATAATTGGATCTTCAATTTGAAAAGATAGTCAAAGAGTTTGACTTGAGTCAGAATAAATATGTAATGTGTGATTACAAGAATTTAGTGGGAGCATATATATATATATATATATATATATATATTCCACATATTGATGGGGAGGATCACCCTTATACTACAAAATTTGGAAACGAAGTGCATTCTAAAAGGTTTTTAGAGAAGCATCCTATGTGATAGGAATCAAGATCTATACAGATAGATCAATAGGGTTTCTTGTCCTAAGAAAGAGAACATATATCAAAGATGCTAAAAGGGTTCAACATGATGAGAGAAAACTTTTCCATGTTCCATGGAGTTATTCTCTTAAGAGCCAAGTGTCCCTATTCTTATGAAGAATAAGGAACACATGGATAGATGCCATGTGCATTTGCAATTGGATCTATCACGTATGAACTCATCTCGTTATCTTGTATGTATTGGACGTGATAAGAAAATATGAACTAATTATCTTGTATGTATTGGACATGACAAGAATATACGAACTCATCATCTAGTATGTATTGGACATGACAAGAAGATATGAAATCATCATCTTGTATGACAAGATGATATAAATATCCAGTTATCTCCTATGTATTGGATATGATGAATGGATATCTATCAAACTTTAGTAAGAGTTACTGGAATACCTTGAAGTACATCTTTGTGTACTTGTGAAGTACTAAAAGGATTAGTTCTTTAGTTATGGAAATAAGGAAGAGTTGGGTGTAAAGAGTTACACTGATGCAAGCTTACAAAATGACAAAATTGTGATTTGACCTTGGAATAAGAATTGTTAGTTGGAAGTGTTCCAACATAAAACAATTGATTAATTCTACAATAAGAAGTTGAGCACCTTAGTGTTACAAACACTGTAAAGGATATTGTATGCATCTAGAAGTTCATATGGATGAACTTATGGAAGGTTCCAACCATTGGTTGACTCAAGTGTTGATATGGTGGTTTGGGTTGTCAGGCTAATCAAGGATCAAATCGACTAAGTTTTACCCAACATAAGGAGTGAACCGACTAGTTCAAATTGTTGAACTAATCAACTCAACTCTGGTTCAAAAAAACATGGATTGAACATTGAGAGGATGACTATCCATGCCTCAAGTTCATCCTGGACATCAAAGACAAAGGAACTACAACACCTTACATAGATTGTAGGTTGAAGTTGTTCTCCAACTTTCCATTCAATTGGGTAGCACTTATGTGTAACTAGGTACCACTTCTTGCTTGTGATCTAATAATCTAGTTATAGACGTTCACATCCAACGTGAAATGGGACCTATGGGGTCACACACAAAGAAACTCCTTGAGAAGAGGAGTTTATCTTAAATGATGACTGGATTGATTTTTAAATTGTTTAGGTATTCAATTCATGAATAGATCGAAAGATTAGCTGAATGAACTACCAAACGATCATCTGAAGTGTTGAGATGGTCATTTGGATAGGCTAGATGGGTGTCTCAAGTGTTGATATGGTGGATTGGGTTGTCGGGCTAATCAAGGATTGAATCGGCTAAGTTTTACCCAACATAAGGAGTGAACCGACCGGTTCAAATTGTTGAACTAATCAACTCAACTCTGGTTCACTAGACAGTCATATAGATGAATGAGATAGACATCTCGCATGGGTGAGATGTCTTGCTTGGGCCAAACTAAGGTTCTATATTTTTTTTAACTTATTCAATTGCACATTACTTGTGGTGTAAGGAATTAATTTGTAATATTAATTAGAATTGAATTTGCCAAATTCATGAGCGATTGGGCCATTTGGTAGTAAAAGGTGACCGTACCATGTGACCAGATGACCATCTGGGTCACCAAATGATTGTTTTGGAGTTCACATGTTGCAAAACTTCAAGATCTTCCGGTTCCTTACACTCCCACACAATCCCGTACATATTTGGAACCCTGACCCTAACCCCACCTATAAATAGAGGGGTACTGGGGGCTTCCCAGAGCACAACATAGACAACTGAGAACCAATTCCTATGCCAAGTGTTGTCCTCTCTGGTTGTGGTAACTAAGAGAGCCCAAGCAAGTCCTACTTGATAAGGGAAGTATAGCTACGGGAGAGAACAACTAAGGATCATTGTTGTGGGAGAGAAAGTTTGTGACTAGTACACCAAAAGGAGGGACAACTCCTTCCTTTCTGTTCTAGTGGAATGACATGAGTTATAGTTGGTCTATATGGACTACTCTATAGGACGGAGTCCTTTGGCTACTTCTAGGAGAGCAAAATCAGTCTATAGTCTGTGGCGAGACCACATGAGTTGATGTAGAAGTTGTCGTGTTCGTTGTTTGTGGTGAAGACCAGGAGCTGCACAACAACCATGTAAGAGCAACTAGAAGATAATTTCATTGAAGTGAGTTATTGTCACTGGACTTGCTCCAAGACCAGGTATAACTCGCTAAACCATCCTTCCTATTTCATAGTAGTTTACATGATCTTGCTGTTATGGGAATACGGATAGATAATTGTTTTGTTTCCGTTGCTATACTTTGTGCTCATATTTCCCAACAAGAAGTTCTTTACCAAGCTCATATTCAAGATTGGAGCAAGTTCACATTAAAGTTTGAGCTATCCAACACATGTTGGTAGGTAGATTGGGCCATCTAACCTCTACATTCCTGATATGCTTACCCACTCCAAAGCTTTCCCAAATAACCCTTCATATTGGTAGATCTACCCTACTGATCAACCAATCAAAAGGTCACCAAGAAACATCATAGACTGTATTAAATTTGGCAACTTTTAATTGAGTGATCTTTGTTGTAGATCACCTAATCTCGCAAACTCTTTAGAAATATTAGACCATCATACAATCTCCCTCTTTGATCGATTGATCAAAAGTCCCTCAATTGAGCATCTAAGTGGTAGATCATATGACCTTTCTTGAAACTTGCCCGATCAGCGGGACATACAATGTGAAATTGCACAGCCTCCGACAAAATACAATTAAGTAATAAAAGTGGAAGCTAGACCTAATCATTCACATTCTATTCTCTCATAAGACAAACAAAGTTACAGAGAAAGAAGCCAAAGGATACAACAATGAAATAGATCATTTTAATAGAGTTGTCCATATTCATGAAGACTAGAACAAATTATAGTAGTCAGAGACCACATGTTGCCTCTCTCTTCTCCATTAGTGAAATTATTTCTCCTCTCTCTCATTGAATCTTATTCTTATTTAGAACTTGAGTGAGTAGACCTTCTTGTTGGGGCCTGGGGGTAGCCTTATCACCCGTACTCTATCTTGTTATTATTAAATTCAATTTTCCTTATATGACTAATTTGTTCTCCATTCATTTGTTACTTGCTATTAAAACTGATATCTGTTTTAGCATGTTTGATATAATTCTAAGAGTGGAGACCATTAAACTTAGGATTATATTACTGAATGGATGCTTAGGATTTTGAATGCAATCATAGAGGATATCCTACAAGATGACTGAATCATGAACTATGGATAGAGAGACCTTGAGACCACTAGGAATTTATTCCTTATGAATTCTCATTCCAAGGAGGAAAATTCACTCAGTCCTAGTTTTATTGTTGAGGAGTTTATTGAGTTGTAAAGATTAGGTAGGTATGTAGGTGGTGCTGGGAAACACAAACATCCCATTGTCTTTATAGTATTGAATTAAACCTTCATTTAGTATATTCTTTGGTTGCAATATTTAATTCAATCCTTAGTTTATAATCATTCCCAGACAACTTTATTTAAATAGTATTCTCAATAATTGATTCCAAAGTGATTTCTTAAAAAAAATGTCATTTGCGATTCAACCCTTTATTGTATTATAATTGATATGCCTGCTTGCGGGAAGGTTATTTTTTATTTTACTAAAGTCTTTAAAACCTAGGATAATCCTTCTGATGAACTTTTTGTGTGCAAATATCTCGGATGAAATTTTGGTTCCATTTTCGAAGACAATAAATAGCATTCAAACTCCATTATTTTGAATAATTAGGATTTTTTAATGGATTATCAATCAAATCTTTTCTTTCTCAAATTTTGACATTCTTAGCTCTTTTTTTAGGTATCAATGTGTATGCAACGCTCACAAAGTGTTCAATACCCTGTTCAATTTTGATCTGGAGACTGACATGACCTTTCACCATATGAATTAAGCTTTTCAGAATAGAATGGATGAGGAAGAGATCAACAGCTGTATGAACCAAGCCAGGGCCGAACTAAGAGATACCTTTATCTAGGATACAAGGGAAGCCATGGACACTGAATAGAGGGCCCAGGATGTGGCAGTACTTGAAGAAGAGTACTAGAAGCATCTTAAGGACTTCTCAGTCCCTAAGCTCACTAAATCACAACATCCAATTGTGTCTCCTTCCTTCAATGCTCCCAATTTGATATCTACACTCAGTGGATTATGTTTCTCCAGAGTAGTGCTTTACCGACAATAAGGGCAATAATTTCCAAGATCATCCTTAGCACATCTCCAACCTTTGTGCTTGTTATAAAATACTAGGTGTTTCTGAAGATTCCATCAAACTTCAAAATTTTTAATATCCATTGATTGATCAAGCCAAAAGTTGGTACAATGTCTTGGAGAGGACCACCACACCACTTGGGAAGGTCTCATGTCCAAGTTTCTAGAGAAGTACTTCCCACCCACCCCTTGTCCCTCACCAATCAAATTAGGGGGTAGATCGCATACTTTAGCATGATCCACAGTGAGACATTGGATGAAGCTTGGGAGTCATTCAAGGAGCTCCTCTGTTGTTGTGAAATAAAATCCTAATTTGGCAGAGGAAAAGGAGGCATCCTCAAGTTATCCAAGGTCGGGAAGAGTTTTTAGCTCAAGTACATTATCTAAACCCTTAAGAATATTGCCTTGAAGCAAAAAACCTGAGTCCTTTTTTCAACACATATAAAGAAGAGGACAACTAGAACAACCAAAATAGACACAACATCTACAGCATAAAGTAAAGTCTTTAGCTATCTTTCATAAAGAATGCCAAGGCCATGAGCATTGTACCCTTAGTTTCCAACTCCTTTACAACATCATAATGAACAACACTCATGTGCAAGTTGAAGATGGGTTGCGGATGGAGGACCTCAACTCCATCTACAACATTCCCAACTAAGCCTACTAGAACCCAAACCTAACTAGAAACCATCTCTATTTCTAGTATGGCAATCCAACTCATGCAGATTATACATCATAGAAGTAGCCGTCTCAAGTGAACAACCAAGGTTGTGGCTTTTCTAAGTTCCAATACAATAACCAACAAAATCTCAAAAACAAAGGCAATTACTATGGCAATTTTAAGAACCATGACAACAATGAAGGGAAACTATTCCAGAATCCAAATCAAGTGCCACTGATACCACAACCCACTGCTTCTTCTTCCTCAAATAACAAATTTTCAGCCATTGAGAAAATTCTCTAGTATCAGTAATCCATGATTGTTAGCTAGCAGATGATGCTCCTCAATCAACAAGCTTACTAGAAATCTATTAGTTCTTAGTTGGACCAACTATCTACATCTCTAAGTCCTCTTGTAGTTTCTTTTTTGGACAACTTGAGAATAATCTAAAGAACCCCGAGTAGCTGAAGGTCATCTCCACACATTCAAGGAACATGTATGCACCTCCCCTCCATTCAAGCCAACTGTCATCCAATTGACTTTGATGATGATAATATTGTGATGGTTGAGAAGGAGGAGGTGCAAGATGCAATTGTTGATTTTTATGTAGGTAAATTCTCAAGTTTTGAAATAGGTAGATATCATTGAACCTAATGTTCTAGTTTACAAGACACATTCACCATATCAAACACATCTCAAGTAAATAAGACTTGATGCCTGATTCGTGAGGTTCAAGGTATCTATGAAGAAGCTTCCCATGGAAATCCCCTTCTTGGGTGCTCTTTCTAAAATTCCTACTTGGTCAAAAGACTTGAAGACTCTGTTGACTAGGAAATACACCACTAAGGAGTATGATACTATGAAATTTGCAAGAGTAACTTATGAAATCATTCTGATCAAAATACACAAGAAGCAGAATGGTCCATGTTCCTTTGTGATCACTTTCTACCGCAGTGTTAATACTTGTAGGAAGGTACTTGTTAATTTAGGTTCTAGAATCTTCATTATGTCGTATAGCACGTGACAAATATTGGGATTCATGAAGATGCTCCCCACTACCATTACTATTCATCTTATGGACACCTCCATGACAAACTACATGGGTATCATGCAGGATGTTCTAGTGAATGTAGGCAAGGATGCATATGTCCATTATGCTTGTGATTACAGGCATCAAAGATGACCTTAATTATCCTATTATCTTTGGTTGTCCATTCCTTTCTACTTCTCAATCTGTAATTGATGTAGAGGTGGGCACCATTCTTTTGAGGCTAGGAAGAGAAACACTCGAGATCTACCTATTTGAAAGCATTAAGGGTCCAATCATCCATGAAGAGATTTTATTATTTGATTACATTCGCATTATGTCACAATTTAGGGAAGAAAATGGGGTGAATGAAGACCCATTGCATACATCCCTCACCATCCTAACAGAGTCATATTTTGATGATGAGTAGGTCCCCAAATTTAGGATCCATCTTGATACCTTTAAAGAAGCACATGGTGCTGAATTTGAAGAATTGAAGATGGCTTGTATTCTTGAAGAGAACCTAGAACCACCAAAGGCTTCAGATAAGAAGTCCCTACCTAAAGGGATAAATTATGTTTTTCTTAATGAGGAAGAATTTTTTTGGAGATTATAAGTCGTGGTACTAATGTGGTGAAGAATAAAAGGAATGAACTCATCTCTACCTGCAGTATCATATTGTGGAGGATGTGCGTTGATATAGGAAATTGAACAAAGCTATAAGAAAGGACCACTTCCCTTTTTCCTCCCTTGATCCTTTCCCTGAAGGCTTGGCACACCAAGAGTTTTTCTTCTATCTTGATAGATATCTAGGATTATATCATATTCCTATTCACCTAGACAATCAAGAAAAGACAACATTTCAATGCCCTTTTGGCACTTATGGATTTAGGAGGATGCCCTTCATCCTTCTCAACTCCCCCTCCACTTTCTAGTGTGTCATGGTTTCCATTTTTGGATGCTTGATAGAAAATGTTATGGAATTTTTCATAGATGAATTTTCCAACTATGATTATTCTTTTGATTCCTACTTTCATCACCTATCCCTTGTGCTAAAAAAATGTAAAGAGGCACATTTAGTATTGAACTTAGAGAAATACCACTTCATGGTGAAGGAGGGCATTGTCATTGGATAGAGGTTGAGCAATAGGGGAGCCAAAGTTGACACGACAAATATTGAAGTACTCAAAAAATTTGACCACCTACAAACATCAAGGAAGTTCTTTCTTTCCTAGAAAATGTTGGGTTCTACTGGTAATTTTATCAAGGACTTCTCAAAAATTTCCAAGTCAATGACAAAACTCCTGGTGAAGGAGATCATTTTCTATTTTAATGACACTTGCATCTTCATCACCAAGAACACCTCCCTCACCACCACTCCTATCACTACAAAACTGGTGTAACGTCCCCAGATTCTGTCATATCGAGACTTACAAGGCTCAAGAGGACAAACCCAAAAACATTAGACAAATGTATCAAAGTGCATTGTGGAATCAATATGTGCATACATGAACATTCAAATATAATGCATACATCATATAATTTATCAACATTCAACATGTAAATTATTACGAGATGACTTATTACAACATGAATTACAACTACATATTGAAAGAAGATTTACAAGTCTATGAACATGTATGCTAACTATATCTAATCACAATAGGTAAACCTATACAACTGCTCACTCACATATTTTCTCCCCATGCCATCTCTGAACCTAAAAAATATGTGAAACTATGAATCAACATAAACTTGGTACGTGGTTGAATGATACTATACTCTGCTGTCATATTTAAAATACTTGAAAAAGAAGAAAGAAAATGAAAACATTATTTCAGGTAGAAAAATAGATAAATCAAATTATTATTCACATTTCAATGGGCATGTAATACTATGGTGGACTTATCACAAACATATATTATTGGGCCCTATCCCCATGCACCTCATACCATTAGGGATCTCCCCGTGTACCTTGTACCATTAGATAGGTTCTAGTCATCATTAATACTTTCCCTCTCTAATAGGGAGATTAATGAACCATCAGTAACTACATTCCATTATATTTTCTTAGTGTTCTTAGTGTTTAATGTGGAAAAAAGACAATATTTATAGATATACATCCAAAAATATTATACAACTACATGCAAGCATTTACTCATAATTAGATCATCCAATAAAACTAGTCTTATACTTATATCCACGTACCTGAGTTTAGATATTGTTTATACATCCAAGATCATCTATAATTTTGTCCATGACATGATTAATAACAATTAATCATCATTTTTTTATGACGTGGGAACCCTCCCCGAGAACATGCCACAATTGTGACCTACCCTGGCAAGGTAAACCCCCCGAGACCCGTAATGCCCGCACACCAGCATCTCAAACAGTCGCATCAGAGGCCAGCTGACGTTGTGGGGAGCTAATTTCCTAACAACACTACAGAGAGAATTGAACCTGGGACCTTTCATGAGGGGTGCTCGTGCTTGACCACCCAAGCTACTACTCGCCGGCTAGAATTATTAATGATCCAAATTAGGATTTTGGTCAAATCTAGGTTCAAACATCCTAAAACTTGTGTTTGATATTTTTATACTGATTATGAGTCCATCTAGAGGTCTGATATCAATTTCATATTTTTCTGATGATTGTTCTATATTCTAGAATTAAAATAAGGTTAAAACATGAAATTTCATCATCAATGAGAAAAGGCCTAACATAGAACAATAAAACCCATATCAGATTTCACAAATGGGTTTCCAGTGTTATTTGGGTTCTACCACAATTTTTTTTAGAATTAGTATCATCTGAATACTGTTTATTTCATTTAATGAACCCTAAAAAGGAGCTTTTTACTCTAAATTAAATATCATCATGGAAAGTGATTTAAGGCTCCGATCTAAGGGTTCAGTAATAAAGTGTACATTTTTTTGAGTCTAGGGGTATTTTTAGGAAATTTATTAGTTAAGAGAGATATTTACAATGAATTTTCGAAGGATACTGATATTTCTGAGATATAAAATTGACTTACCCTAAGCCACAGGTCCCACTTCCTAGGTGGCAGTTCTTGGTTGGCCAATGCTAGCTGGATCTCCTCCTCTAGTCATGCCAGCTCTTTTATGGTCAGTAGGGATCTGGTTTGGCCCATCCGTTAACTCTAGCACAACCCGATCTAGAAAGCATATGAGCTGGCTCGATCGGGGTCCATCCTCGTGACAGACTCCCATCCCCGTCCCTCTCCCTCATCATCTCTATTTCAGCACGTGAGAGTGCCGCCAACATTGTTATTGAATCAAGCAAGCTAGGGAAGGGCTTCCATGCCCTCACATAGTTTGGAAACGAGGCAAAGAGCTTCTTCCTTCTGATCCTGATCTTCCCTGCATCTTACTCGTCTCTATATTGGCATGAATCACAGGGATAGGGAAGCTGTTAGAGAGGTGCTGCCATGAGAAGAGAGACCCCAATGAGGGATCTCATCACAGACTTTCCATGGAGGCTTGATCCAGTGCAAGGTGAATCTTCATAGAGTCCTTTATAGATCCCCCGACTAGTTTCTATGGCATAGTGACACTTAAAATTCAAGGTTGTACCTTGGATTTGGGACTCCATTGGTGTAGTGTAGAAGGTTTGGGGCTTTCGTCATCTAGGATTGGATCAACCTACTAATACCTTGGGATGATCCTTCTCTCACCACCAAATTTGGAATGGGGTCTTTGCAGCCTCCAAACAACTTGGGAGGTTCCTGTGAGCTCCTCATCTGGTTGGCATCTGTGGTGCCACCACAAAGAAGGGGCTAGGTGAGTGGCATTGGTGTTGGCGGAACTAGAGAAGGGTCAGCATTGGATCTCATAGTTAGGATTCTAGAACCAAAGTGAGGGAGAAGGTAGCACATATGGAATCTCAGGATCTTCCCCAGTCTTCCTATATCTCTCCCTTTCTTCCTCCTCTAGACTACAACCTACTGAGGAGAACACCTGGGGGAAGGTAGTTTGTTCTCTTCATGATGTGGGTCTCCGTTGTCAAGTGAAGGTTCAATCTACTTCGAGTGATGTGTAGGTCATGGGCTTTCTAATGAATTCACTTAGACTGCTCCACCTTCATCAGATCTAGAGGATGCCTCAATTGCGTTCTGTTCCTCCATTTGCGGAGGTTAGGGATGACTTGGTCATGGGTCTGCGTGGACAGTCAGGATTGTGAGCATGACCAATGTGTTATGAGTGAATGGGTTGGGTGATTCATATAACAACATTCCATTTTGGACTTTGTTTTAGTGGTATATGGCCAAGTCTCAATCTACTCATTTAATCATAATATTTCCAAACTCAAACTCTTATATTTTCTAGTAGGAAGCCTTGATTTAGATGGAATTTTAAGCCACGTGTTCCTCGTCAAATGAATACTTATATTTCCAAGTTTGAACCCATGCTTACAACATTTGATCATCTAACTTAGTTCCTCAAACAACCTCATGAATAAGAATATAAGCCTTGAATTCAATGTAGGCAATCATCAAATCTTGGTTCAACACATCCAACGATACTTGTTATGATCCTAAAATACCGTGAGGCTCATCAATTTTCCACTTGAGTTTGTTATGACTACTAAATGGACCTCTTGACCTGATAAGTTCCCAAAATGACTAATAAAAAACTATACATCTCATAGTTGAATTCAATTCAATATCATAATCACTAATCACATCTCTAACCTTAATATTTAAAATGAATATGATTCAAATTAGATCAATTCCTTAACTAAGGTCAACCACCTAAAATACACTCATAGTCCACAAGTATCTTATTGGGTATCAAAACCCTAAAATTGGGTTCATCACATTCACCCCTCCTTAAATGGAATTTCATCCTCGAAATTCAACTAATCTTATATTCCTAGTGATAGCAAGGAGTTTCTTTTTATAGGAAAATAAGCATCACTTAAATACTCAATCACAACTTGACCTTTTATTTTGGTATTTGAATCCTTCAGTCCCCTAAGAGTTAGGTTTTTTTATATATACATGTCAAGTTAGGAATGTGTTACCAAGGTTTCATCTTTCACCCTACTTACCCATGTAAGGTGATATTAAGATTGCATGTCACTTATTTTTGAAATTTTTACACAATTCAGTTTGTGATTTATGATCAAAATAATTCTAGGATGTCACAATTATAGGGAATTGATTTTTCATATTTACATATAAGGGTTTTCACCCGTTTGTGTGAGAGTTATCCTCAAACTAGAGGCATATATATAGAAGGATTGGGTTTAAACACTACATTTTGTGATCATGTAATCTATGATCCAGTTTTTTTTTAATTTCAAGCTCATTATTTCAGACTTATAACTTCCATGTATGATATGAATGGAAGAATACTATACTTAGTCAAGATTATCATGATTTCAAACTCATATCTTTCATATATGATAGGGGGAAATTATAGAATAAGTCGAGCTTATCTAAGTGACTCTACATACATAATCATCCAAATAGCTCAAGTGAGGTTTCTAACATCATATATATATATATATATAGAAAGAGAAGGAGAAGATACACATGCATTATTGAGTATATTATGCACAAGGCATTTTACTCCAAGAAGTAGAATTTCAGATATCACCTCACTGGTAGCTAATGATGAGTGTCACAAACTTAAGTCGCTTAAGCTAGGACTTAACTCAGTCAAAGGATCGAGTTTATCACTATGAACCGCCTACCCATCACATTTTTTAACCCAACTCTCACAGATAGGATTAAATATGCAAAGGACTCAACTTATCTACTCAGGAGTAACCCAGTTTAGGAAACATTATTTCACATATATCTCATATATTTTCATACATTGTAGCATAGGTCCTATGACCCTCTCCTTGTGGGTCTCACTCTCTCTAGAGTTCACCACGTATATTGTCCTAACACTGGAGGTCCTCCTTTATAAAAGAGCTTGAGGATCATGCATATTCAACTTTATCTTAACTTATCTCATCTTAAGTAAGAAAAGGGTATGTACTTTCATCACCTAGACTTATCTTAGATTATCCAAAATTAGATTCAGACCTCATATACAACTTAGATCTTTGTAAATAACTAATACCTTAGAGATCAAATTTATATAAGATCATCCTTTCTTATATCATCTATCAATAAATCATCTACTCTAATTATCAAATATCTAATAAGGCTCTAGACATCTAATCTAGATATACTCTCTCTTGTAGACTAATGTCACTCCTTTTCATCAAGGTTTCATGAATACTAACTACTCTCCAGTGCGAGGGACACATTTTTCACATTTACATATATATAATAAAATATTATGTAATTTTTCTCCGAGAAAGAAGAGATCAGAGAAAACCGTCGAGGCTCGAGCCGATTGGCAAACAAAAACAAATTAGTAAAATCGAGTGTCCCACACACAGTAGATAGTCTAGTGTCATGTCACCTAGTAAAATGGTGAGAATAAGGTGTGGACTAGTGTAGATACCCAATACATATGAGCTCTATATGAAAAGGGTTCCACACACTTCTCTAAACCAAGTTCTCGAACATCTATGTTCTAACCTAGAGGCTGAGTCAAACCTTACTCCTATAGAGCAACTTACTAAGTTTCTAGGTTTAAAAATGAAAATTTAGTTTATGTTTCATGGTCAACAATTGTTAGGTGTAACTATTTTTCATGCTCTAATACCAACTGTAACGTCCCCAGATTCTACCGTCTCAAGATTTACAAGGCTCGAGAGGACAAACCCAAAAATGTTAGACAATTGTATCAAAGTGTGTTGCGGAAGCAATATGCACATACATGAACATTCAAATATAATGCATACACCATATAATTTCTCAGCATTCAACATGTAAATTATTATAAGATGACTTATTATAGCATGAATTACAACTACATATTGAAAAAAGATTTACAAGTCTATGAACATGTATGCTAACTAGATCTAATCACAATAGATAAACTAATATAATTGCTCACTGACATCTTTTCTCCCATGCTATCTTTGAACCTAGAAAATACGTGAAACAACAAATCAACATAAAGTTGGTACGTGGTTGAAAGATACTATATTATGTTGGCATATTTAAAATACTTTAAAAATAAGAAATAAAATGAAAACATTATTTAAGGTGGAAAATCTTACTAGAGGCTGAGTCAAACCTTACTCCTATAGAGCAACTTACTAAGTTTCTAGGTTTAAAAATGAAAATTTAGTTTATGTTTCATGGTCAACAATTGTTAGGTGTAACTATTTTTCATGCTCTGATACCAACTGTAACGTCCCCAAATTCTACCATCTCAAGATTTACAAGGCTCGAGAGGACAAACCCAAAAATGTTAGACAATTGTATCAAAGTGTGTTGCGGAAGCAATATGCACATACATGAACATTCAAATATAATGCATACACCATATAATTTCTCAGCATTCAACATGTAAATTATTATAAGATGACTTATTATAGCATGAATTACAACTACATATTGAAAAAAGATTTACAAGTCTATGAACATGTTTGCTAACTAGATCTAATCACAATAGATAAACTAATATAATTGCTCACTGACATCTTTTCTCCCATGTTATCTTTGAACCTAGAAAATATGTGAAACAACAAATCAACATAAAGTTGGTACGTGGTTGAAAGATACTATATTATGTTGGCATATTTAAAATACTTGAAAATAAGAAATAAAATGAAAACATTATTTAAGGTGGAAAATCTGGTAAACAAATTATTATTCACATTTCAATGCACATGTATTACTATGTGGACTTAGCATAACCATATATTATTGGGCCATATCCCCGTGTACCTTGTACCATTAGGGATCTCCCCGTGTACCTTGTACTATTAGGGAGGTGCTAGTCATCATTAATATTTCCCTTTCTAATAGGGAGATTAATGAATCATCAGTAACTACATTCCATTATCTTTCCTTAGTGTTCTTAGTGTTTAATGTGGAAAACAGACAATATTTATAGACATACATCCAACAAGATTATACAACTACATGCAAGCATTTACTCATAATTATATCATCCAGCAAAACTAGTCTTATACTTATATCCACGTACCTAAGTTTAGATATTCTTTATACATCCAAGATCATCTAGAACTTTGTCCATGACCTGATTAATAACAATTAATCATCATTAATACAAGGTTTAACATTAGTAATAGTATTTATTTCCAAATTAGGGTTTTGGTCAAACATAGGATCAAACATCCTAGAACTTGTGTCTGCTATTTTTATACAAATTATGAGGTCATTCTAGAGGTCTGATACAAATTTCATATTTTTTTGATGACTGGTCTATATTCTAGAATTAAAATGAGGTTAAAACATGTGATTTCATCATTAAAGAGAAAAGGCCTAACATAGATCAATAAAACCTAGATCAAAGTTCATAAATGGTCTCCAACATTATTCAGGTTGTACCACAATTTTTTGAGAATTAATATGAGTTGGATACTATTTATTTCAATTAATGAACCCTATAAAGGAGTTTTGTAATCTAAATTATATATCATCATTGAAAGTGATTTAAGGCTCTGCCCTAGTGGTCCAGTAATGAAGTGTACATTCTTTTAATTCTATGGGTATTTTTAGGAAAATTATTGGCCAAGAGAGCTATTTACTATGATTTTTCTAAGAATATTGATATTTCTGAGATATAAAATTGATTTACCCTGAGTCGCGGGTCCCACTTCCTGGGTGGCAGTCCTTGGTTGGACAGTACTGGTCGTCCCTCTTCCTCTAGTCATGCCATATCTTTTGGGATCAGCAGGGATCTGGTCTGGCCCATCAATTAACTCTAGCACAACCCGATCTAGAAAACATAGGTGGCTCGATCGGGGTCCATCCTCATGACGGTCTCGTCCCCATCCCTCTCCCTCATCATCTCTATTTTAGTGTGTGAGAGAGCCACCAACACTTTGATTGAATCTAGCAAGTGGGGGTAGGGCTTCCATGCCCTCACAAGAAAAAGAGCTTACTTCTTTTGATCCTCATCTTTCTTGTATCTTACTCATCTCTGTATTGGCATGAATCACTGGTATAGGGAAGCCGTTGGTGAGGCACTGCCATTAGCAGAGAGACCCCGACAAGGGATTTCATCTTAGACTATCCATGGAGGCCTAATTCAGTGCATGGTGAATCTTCATAGAGTCCTCCATAGATCCCCTGACTAGCTTCTATGGCACAGTGACACTTCAAATTCAAGGTCGTACCTTGGATTTGGGACTCTGTCGGCGTAGTGCAGTAGGAAGGGGCGGAACCAAAAATTTAGCAGTTGGGGGGGGGGCAATTAGTATGAGAAGATAAAACTACATGTTCCTTACAAGATCGAAAAATGGATTCGATGCAACATTTGACTTACATGAAGTTTGTTCTTCACGAGATGTTGTTGAATAGAAACAATCTTCTTTACCATGACTTGAACTAATAAAGAATAGTGTAGCGTATGGGAACACATGACAATGATTGGAGTTTTTACTCCAATGTATGTTGGAGTCTTTTAGACCGTGAATAATCGATGCAATAGATAGAAAAAATCATTGATTGCCGATATGTATTTCCTACCAGTGTCTGATAAAGGAAAATGATGGCAGCCTAGAACAATACATGGCTACCAGTTTCTGCCCCAATGACTTTCCCAAAAAAACTTACATCAAATTATAATATAATTATAACAGTGTACTTATTAGGTTTAGAGTTCATAAGTTTGTAATTGAATGCCAAGTAACCATGTTAAGACAAGTACAAATCACAAACTGAGTATAACGTTAGAACCAACAAGACTTACCTGCTATAGATTTCATTTACTGAAGCCTCATAGTCAAGAGGGCAACATAGCAAGTTGTGGATTGCTAAGTTGTAGATTATCTACTTGTTGTGACACACGTCCCCTGAACGCCACCACGTCACTGTCTACATAGTAAGGCCGACATGTTTTAACACCAGATACCATCTGTTCTATGAGCGCAAGATGTAGAGAAATTATAATGAAGAATTGTATGATGTGTGGTTGGGAAATAAAATACGCTTTAGAGTATTTAATTTTATTTGTTAAAGAGGCATAGTTGAACGAGCATTGACTCATCTATTTCCTTATTCATCAATTATGACTCCCCATATCTGTAATCCATGACAAATCAGTTATCGAATCGATAATTACAAAAAATCTTGAAGGGAAGATTAGGATAGTTTGTTAGATAATTGTGAAAAAATACATTGTAACATAGATCATTTGATATACTTAATGACTATAAAATCATGGAAGTTTGGAGGGGCCATGGCCCCAGTAGGCCCCCATGTTCTTCCGCCACTAGTAGTAGGTTTGGGGCCTTCATCATCTGTGCTTGGATCAACCTGCTTATACCTCAGGGTGATCCTTCTCTCACCACTGCATCTAGAATGGGGTATTTGCAACCTCCAAACAACCTGGGAGGTTCCTCTGATCTCCTTTTCTAGTTGGTAGCCTTGGCGCCACCACGAAGAAGGGGCTAGGTGATTGGCATTGGTGTTGGTGGAACTACAGAAGGGTCAGCATTGGATCTCACAACTAGGATCCTAGAACCAAAGTGAGGGAGAAGGTAGCACATATGGAGTCTCAAGATCTTGCCTAGTATTCCTATATCTCTCCCTTTCTTCCTCCTCTACACTACAACTTGTGGAGGAGACACCTGGGTGAGGGAAGTTTGTTTCTCTCTGTGATGTGAGTCTCCGTGTTAAGTGAAGGTTCAATCTACTCTGAGTGATGTGTAGGTCATGGGTTTGTAAACAAATTCACTTAGACAGCTACACCTTCATTGGATCTAGAGAATGCCTCAACTGTGTTATGTTCCTCCATAAGCAAAGGTTGGGGATGACTTGGTCATGGGTCTGTGTGGACAGTTAGTATTGTGAGCGTGACCAGTGCTTTAGGAGTGAATGGGTTGTGTGACTAATATAATAACATGCCATTTTGGAATTTGTTTGAGTGGTATATGGCCAAGTCCCAAGATACTCATTTAATCATAATATTTTCTAATTCAAACTCTTATATTTCCAAGTAGGAAGCCCTGATTTAGATGGAATTTTAATCCATGTGTTCCTCATCAAATGAGTACTTGTATTTCTAAGTTTGAACCCAAGCTTACAACATTGGTTCATCTAACTGATTTCTTCAAACAACCTCATGAATAAGTATATAAGTGTTGAATTCAATTTAGGCAATTTAGGTTTGGGGTCCCCCACATATTATTTGGAGAAGGAGGGCCACACATCCTAGAAAAGAAATTCAAGTTGTTACTGAAAAGTATGGTGTACATCACTGTGTAGCCACACCATACCACCCTCAAAATTTTAGCCAATTAAAAGTGTCTAATAAAAAAATCAAGGCCATCCTCAAGAAAATAATTAGAAGTAGAAGGACGGATTTGACACTAAATCTCAATGATGCATTATGGGTATACAATAATGCTTTCAAGATCCCCTAGGGAACCACGAGGTTCTTGTTGATCTATGGAAAGTCTTGTCATCTCTCGATAGAGATGGAGCAATAATGGGCTATCAAGTTTATGAACTACAACATTTCTCTCACCAGAGAGAAATGCTTCCTTCAATTTCATGAGTTGGAGGAGTTGCCCATGTCTGCATACAAAAATTCTTGTATCTACAAGGAGCAGAAAAAGATGTGGAATGACAACCTCTTCAAGTAGAAATATGTTCAAGTGGGATATTTAGTGTAGGATTACAACTCCCTCTTGAGAATATTTCCTGAAAAACTATGATCTTGGTGGCACGGGTTGTACCTCATGAAGAAGATCTACCCACACGGTGCATTTGTGTTGTGACAAAAAATTCAAGGGCAAATTTCTTGCAAATGACCACCAACTGAAAAGATACATTACCATTGGAGATCTCATAGAAAAGAAAACATCTCCTCTTCCTCTTACTGTTCCAAAAAAAAATCCAAGGAACTAGGCATTGATTCATGACTTTAAATAAGGCACTTGTCAGGAGGCAATACAATGATTATCTGGATAGATTTTCAATTTACATTCATTTAGTTATCTTTCAATTACTTTGTGTAGTTAAAGTTCCTATCTTAGTTCTATTAGTTGAACATTCCCTTGATACAATCCTTCATTTAAAATTTTGGTTATACACCACCTCTTTCCAACAGGGACCCTATTGACCCTCTGATTGGACGATCTACTTCCCAGATCGACGAATCTTGGGGGTTCATTTCGTCATAGGAAATAAACTCACAACAGTCACCCGACTCCCTCCTTGATAGATCAATCTACCTATAGCAGGAAAAATCTTCATCAAGCATGTCATCCAAATCAAACGATCTCAAGGAGGGAAGAAACATCAATGGCCATTGGCCGTGAGGATTATAGATTGCCCGAGTTGCTATCTACATTGTCCAATCAACAAAGGGCACAAAATCATCAGTAACACTTAGATAACTCCAGATTACCTGATCACATATGTGGATCATGTAGTGAAATATGGCTATAGATATGGCAGCGGAAATAGAAAATTTACTTACCATATTCCCCTTAGACAGCAGATCGTGTCAACAACTACAGATTGGGAAGGAAGGTTGCAAAGCATATACCAGGTCTTGGAGCATGTCTAGTGACTTATCCTTGTAGAAACATGATTCTTTCATAAGAAACACCTAGATGGATGTCAGTGATGGCCTCCGGATGTAGCACCATGGATGACTGTCACACCCCGATCTCACACTAACCACTAATCACGAGATTAGGGCGCGACGGAGGGATTATCACATAAACAAATCACTGAGAACTTTTTCTTTTTAAAACCTCATAATGATATCCGGATTATTGCTGTAAACTAAAACATAATAAACTATTGTGGAAGCATTTCAATTAAACTGGCTAGAGGACATAAACAGAGTTTACAACATGTAACATTGTTTAACAGAAAGTAAAACATAACAGATAATTTACATCTTTATACACATTCCACATACACACTCTCTCTCACCCACACCATGTCCCAAGGATCGAGGGGAAAGGACTAAGAGACCACTATCTAACTAACTACATATACCTTCTACTGACTAGGGTGGTAAGATCCTTCAGATTCCTGGAACTGTCGCTGACCTGAAAATGTTTGAGTAGAGGAGTGAGCCTACTCGCTCAGTGAATAATTTTTCATTTAACTATCACCAAACAACTCGTTAAGTTTATTATTCAGATTAATATACAAGAAATACAACACTGAGCAGTTCTAAAACAATATAATTGAAATAACAAAGAATATAAATATTGCATCCAAAGAATAACTACTAGAAGACTATGCTCTAGTCTTCCTTAACTCTTTCATTTATAAGGAACTCTGTGAACCTATATGATCATATTTTAGCTTATGCCCTGATCTATGCAGTGTACTCTGCATAGAGACTCGCAGTGCACTACGGCCATACCGTACAAGACTTAGCGACACACCCGGGAAATGCTAAGTCTGACTGCCAACCCTATTCTGCTACAGGACCACAGGCTCTCCGGCCTCAATGCACTAACTCTGAGTGCTTTAGACTCCTCCTCTAACCTGAGTACACAGGAGGAGAGTCTCACTGGGTTACCACCGTGACTCCGCACGGATTAATGTTGAATAACCCCTATTTTCTACAGTGCCACCGTGACTCCGTACGGATCATTGTTGAACACTGCCTCTCTGTCCTCGTGCCACCGTGACTCCGCACGGTTATTGTTGCAACATGAGTTTCACCCCTAAGAAGCAGACCTCTCAAAGGGGTTCTATGGTGTTCAGGGCACCTAAGTCTAACATTAACATTATAGGTACATTTTAAACAGAAATCATAACTCATTTTACATTTCTCACAAGGCTCACACGGCCTGCCATATCATATCATATAAAACATCATAGCCCAGGTAATCAAACATATATCATGTCTGCCCAACAAGTATTCTCATTCTAACATTTCATACATATCTGCATGATCTCGGTAACATCCCATCCTAGGGCATGTCATATCTTATCACCTGCAATTCATGAGATATGTATTGTGAAAATAAGAAACCCTGTAGTATACATATACCAACTCAAAGAGAACAAGCATGTAAAGTTAAATGCACAAACAACATACAATTCAACAGTTAAGCATCACCACATCTCATACTGAGAATTTTGATATCAAAATACTTGATTCATTGTACACCCTATTCTTAGGGTTTCAGTTACCTCATTCACTTATCACATGGCAACACCCTATCCTTATATCATGCATGCAGGCAGATTTAAAATTCATAAATATCCCAAATTCCAGTCAATTTGACACGTGCATATTGAATTCATTCAATTGAACATCTTAATTCACTGCTAAGAGTAATTTACTTCACATATAAGAAATCATCTGTAGTATTTCTATTCCAGTAATTGTATTAAGCACTTTTGGTTTCCATTGCACCAATAAAATCATTGAACTGTTCTACACAGATCAGAAGCTGTTCTAGATCATGTATAATCATACAGGAGCAATTTATAAAATAAAATTCAAGTTTCATCAAATACTGATAAAACGCCTGAAAACCACTGATATCAGTGCAAAAATGAACAGTTTACCAAAAAATTCCAACGAAGGAGTTAAATGATGATAACTAAATGAACTCCTACTCACAGTGATTTGGTCTATCCGGATTCGTCCGGGGATGTGTCCAGGGCCTGTTTCGGGGCATTCGTTGGGTCTTCTTCAACCTTTGGTATTTCCTATTTACGGTCCTGTTGCATCAATTGCTTTATGAACACAACAGGTTGGCGGAGAATTCAATTAAGATGCTCAACGCGGCTGGGAGATTTGGAACTCACCTGGATCTCAGATTCGGACCTAAAGAGCACCATTGGAGGTGCTCGCTGCGCCCAAAGCGCCTAGCTGCTGCCCCGCACAGCTGCTGTGCGGCACTACTGTTGGGGCGCCACCCTATAGGTGGGTGCCACTAGGGCGAAACAGAGGAAGTTTGAAGAAGAAGAGGAGTTAGGTGCCTCTTAATCAGAGCCACGGAGGCCCAAAGCCGTCGCCTAGCTCATCCTGCTGCTAGCTGGTCGAACGCTGCTCTTTGCAGATTCTGCTGCAGGCCGACCGCCAAGCTTGGGGCGCCGTCCTAGGGTGCCAGCAAGGTGAAGAAGAGTGGGAGGGAGTGGGGAAGAAGAAGAAGAAGAGTGGGCGGAGCTCGATCCAAGCTGTGATTTCCCTGGATCGCCAACAACCCCCCCCCCCCCCCCCCCGCTACCCTCTCTCTCGAGCACCGCTTTCAAGCGGTTGCTTCTGTCGATCGCATGAAAATGAAGAGATAAGGAAGAGAACGGAAATGAAAGAAAAGAAATAGCCACAAATTTGGGAAAATTGCATATTGGGTCCATGGAATAGTAAAAATGCGATAACTTTTTACCCGCTTGTCCAATTTGAATGATTTCTCTTGCGAAACTTCAAGAATGAGGCCCACTACAAAACCCAAGGCATGAAAGCATGCTAATTATTCTGTTTTACTGGTTCAAAGTCTCAATTGCATCCAGAAATCACTTTACTCAACTTAATTAACCTAACGATCATCATTGCCATTAACATTAATTACCTCATATGTTTCAATCTCAACTATTGATTCACATATTAGCTTATCTTGATTATTAGCTAATCACAACTGGTCAATGCACAAATTGCATCTTGAGTACTTTATTCAATTTGATTAAATTAATGATGCACTAAGCGATGTGCTTACTAGTTAATCATAGAGTGGGTCATAACAATCTCCCTCCCTTATAAGAATTTCGTCCCGAAATTTCTAAAAAGAAAAGGAAACTTGTTACACATCTCTGACCCAAAACTCCCACGTGGCTTCTTCTAAGTTGTGGTTTCTCCACAAAACCTTCACTAATGGTATCTCGTGATTCTTGAGTTCCTTGATCCTCCGATCAACTATCTGAACTGGTCCTTCTACATGGGACACGTCTTCAACATCGATACATGAAACACGTCATGTAAATTAGACAACTCATATGGCAATTGCAACTTATAGGCTACATGTCCATTCCTTTCAATGATAGGATATGGGCCCATAAACCTAGGAGTCAGTTTGTCTCTCTTGCCAAACCTCAACACTCCTTAGCAAAACTTTCGGATATACTTCATTACCAACCTCAAACTCAAGAGGTCAACGCCTCTTTTCAACTCAACATGTCCTCAATAGTCTGAATGGTCCTCTCAGACTGACCATCCATCTGTGGGTGAAAAGGCAGTACTGAATCTCAATTTTGTGCCCAAAGCACGATGTAACTGATTTCCAAAGCCTAGATGTGAACCTAGGATCTTTATCTGATATATTTGAAACTGGGATACCATGCAACCTGAGTATCTCATCCATATATATCTTAACCAACTTTGGGACATCAATGGTTGACTTAATATGAAGATAGTGAGCAGACTTAATTAGTCTATCCACCATCACTCATATCGAGTCACAACCTCTAGGTGTCCTGAGCAACCCTATCACATAATCCATTGTGATATGTTCCCATTCTATTCTGGTATAGGAAAAGATTGCAAAGTACCTGTAGGTTTCTGGTGCTCAGTCTTAACCTACTGACACACCCTGCACCTAGCCATGTACTTATCTACATCCTTTTCATACCAGGCCACCAATACAACTTCTTGAGATTCATGTACATCTTAGTGTTACCTGGATGCATGGCATACATCGATGCACGTGCCTCCTCAAGAATTTGTTCTTTCAAATCACCGTCTCCAGGTACACTCAACCTGTCATGCTGATATAGCAATCCGTCATCTGAAAACCTAAACTTTGGTCTTTTCCCTCTATCATGTCATGCATGATTTGTTGCTACTCACTGTCACTCTGCTGTAGTTCCTTGATCAAATCATAAAAAGTAGGTTTGACTTGCATCTGTGCAATCAAACCACCCTGCTCTGTCACCCCTAAGTCTAAGTTCAACTTCCGCATTTCTACTAGCATGTCTCTCTTGAAATATACCATAGAGAATGCATCAGCTGTTGAACTTGATTTCCTGCTGAGGGCATCTGCTACCACATTCACTTTTCCAGGATGATAATCTATCATTACATCATAATCCTTGATCAATTCTAATCATCTCCGCTGTCTAAGATTCAGATCCTTCTGGGTAAAGATATATTTCAAGCTCTTATGATCTATAAACACCTGGCACGCCTCACCATAAAGATAGTGATGTTGTATCTTAAGAGCATGAATTACATTAGCTAACTTCATATCATGTAAGGGTAGTACTCCTAATTCTATGCTACTTGCTTCTTGTTACTTATCCTTCTCATTTTGATCATATAGAATAAACATCCCAAAAATTGAAACACACAAGGTAAGAATAGATTATTCCTCATTCTTATTATTATTGCAAGAATTTATTTCATATCGCACTTCACTTATATTATATTTCTTCTTTTGTTCACAACACATTTGTTATATTTCAAAATTATATCTCACTCTTTCTCCAAGTCATTTTCATATTGTTTATCTACCTATCAGATTAACTACCTTTAAACCCTGGATTACTATCAATACTAGTTTACTTTTCATAGTGCAAATCTCATGATTTTGTTTTATAGAGATGCTAGTATTCAAGGTCAAATCACTAGTGACTTCCCTTGAATTACTACAACTCTAAACATTCTAGGGTTTAATCATTATTAATAACATAGTGTTATTGTGATGTGACCTTGCTTCCTTTGTTTGAAAGTCAAACTTTGGATCTCATAAGTTTTACTAAAATCTTCCTTATCTTATCATTGGAGTTTCCTTTCTCTTACTTGGGCATTCAGATACATTACATTCTCAATTTACCATGCTAGGGTTTCATGCTCGTATTGTGTACCATTATTTCATTCATTTAGACATCTCTACCGTGGTAGTTATGCAACATATATCATGCATTCATTTTCTAAATTACGCGGTTGTTCTTTATTTTTGGAACTAGTTTGTTAGTCTTTAGAGACTCAGAATCCCAAGGTAGTATGTATGAATGCACTAAACTTTATAATAAAGATATGCATTCCATACTCTTTGTTTTGTTATGTAATCCTCATTCCTTAATCAAAGTCATTTTTTCTAGCATTTCTCTTGATTCAACTAAGTTTCTTGTCCTGGTCTTATGATTTACATAAGACTCTTTATTTCCATATACTTATTATATATTCAACTCTTTTCTTCTATTTTCCTTTGTTTTGAAGTACATAAAAATTATTTTACTCTATTACATGATCCATTCCATGGTTCATTCTTACTACCTTATCCCTTGCATACTTTTCTTATATCTTTTCCAATTCTCATATGTAGGGTTCATATAATACTAATCATTAAACTTAATCTTAACCTTATATCGTGTTTCTTTATTTCCAACTAAGGATTGCTCATATGAGGTTCCAACGTTGGGTCTCCGATATCAGTTCCAACTGATTCTTAGCTGTTCCAATCTTTCCCTTACATCTCAATATCTTAACGTATGTACATTCTTACTATGATATGTCAGATTTATCCAGAGTCTATTCGTATTATACTATTTATAGGAGTTGTTAGATCCCAGTAACACATCTTGTCAGCCGGACCAGGCCGAACCTGCAGTCCTGAAGCCAAGAGCTACTCAGGATTAACCAACTCCTATTGATCTCAAACATGTGGAAAGAATATCCACTTAGGGAAATCTCATTTAAACATAACTTTTGGTCTACTTGATACAAATAATATAAACAATAAATAAATCACTTCATGACACACAACAATATAAAGGAATCATATTTATTCTACTAACTGAAAATCTAAATTCATACATATAAGAGCATTTCTAGTGATTTCCAATCAAATAAGCAATATAAGGCAAGAGTTGTATCACATTCTATGTTTAATCTCTTACTCCTACATTAATTTCCGGTTTCTTAACCCTAAGATTTCTAGGGTTTCTCTCTAGCCCATCCTTCCTCTGCATACCTGGCCAGGGCATCCAGAGAAGAATAGACATAGTAGCTTGATACTGGTCAATCTAAGTATTCAGACACCTGGCCAGGGTATCTAAACACTCAGACCTCCCAGAGCTAAAAACATATCACTTCCTATTTGCCTCACTTATAAGTTTATCTTTTAATCCTAATGATTCTCAATGACTCAACCTAAGCTCTTTACTTGGTTCTCGTGACCACGTCCTCTTCCTGCCATCTGCAATAGTATAACATAACACTTCCTGTTAGAAAATTACAGTTAGAAGGAAGACACTTAAGTCCTAATCCTATTGGTCTCTTATCGTCCCCTGACCTTGACTTAGAATAACCATGTACTCAACCTATGCTCTGATACCAAGTTGTCACACCCCGATCTCACACTAACCACTAATCACGAGATTAGGGCGCGACGGAGGGATTATCACATAAACAAATCACTGAGAACTTTTTCTTTTTAAAACCTCGTAATGATATCCGGATTATTGTTGTAAACTAAAACATAATAAACTATTGCGGAAGCATTTCAATTAAACTGGCTAGCGGACATAAATAGAGTTTACAACATGTAACATTGTTTAACAGAAAGTAAAACATAACAGATAATTTACATCTTTATACACATTCCACATACACACTCTCTCTCACCCACACCATGTCCCAAGGATCGAGGGGAAAGGACTAAGAGACCACTATCTAACTAACTACATATACCTTCTACTGACTAGGGTGGTAAGATCCTTCAGATTCCTGGAACTGTCGCTGACCTGAAAATGTTTGAGTAGAGGAGTGAGCCTACTTGCTCAGTGAATAGTTTTTCATTTAACTATCACCAAACAACTCGTTAAGTTTATTATTCAGATTAATATACAAGAAATACAACACTGAGCAGTTCTAAAACAATATAATTGAAATAACAAAGAATGTAAATATTGCATCCAAAGAATAACTACTAGAAGACTATGCTCGAGTCTTCCTTAACTCTTTCATTTATAAGGAACTCTGTGAACCTATATGATCATATTTTAGCTTATGCCCTGATCTATGCAGTGTACTCTGCATAGAGACTCGCAGTGCACTACGGCCACACCGTACAAGACTTAGCGACACACCCGGGAAATGCTAAGTCTGACTGCCAGCCCTATTCTGCTACAGGACCATAGGCTCTCCAGCCTCAATGCACTAACTCTGAGTGCTCGAGACTCCTCCTCTAACCTGAGTACACAGGAGGAGAGTCTCACTGGGTTACCACCGTGACTCCGCACAGATTAATGTTGAATAACCCCTATTTTCTACAGTGCCACCGTGACTCTGCACGGATTATTGTTGAACACTGCCTCTCTGTCCTCGTGCCACCGTGACTCCGCACGGTTATTGTTGCAACATGAGTTTCACCCCTAAGAAGCAGACCTCTCAAAGGGGTTCTACGGTGTTCAGGGCACCTAAGTCTAACATTAACATTATAGGTACATTTTAAACAGAAATCATAACTCATTTTACATTTCTCACAAGGCTCACACGGCCTGCCATATCATATCATATAAAACATCATAGCCCAGGTATTCAAACATATATCATGTCTGCCCAACAAGTATTCTCATTCTAACATTTCATACATATCTACATGATCTTAGTAACATCCCTTTCTAGGGCATGTCATATCTTATCACCTGCAATTCACGAGATATGTATTGTGAAAATAAGAAACCCTGTAGTATACATATACCAACTCAAAGAGAACAAGCATGTAAAGTTAAATGCAAAAACAACATACAATTCAACTGTTAAGCATCACCACATCTCATACTGAGAATTTTGATATCAAAATACTTGATTCATTGTACACCCTATTCTTAGGGTTTCAGTTACCTCATTCACTTATCACATGGAAACACCCTATCCTTATATCATGCATGCAGGCAGATTTAAAATTCATAAATATCCCAAATTCCAGTCAATTTGACACGTGCATATTGAATTCATTCAATTGAACATCTTAGTGCACTGCTAAGAATAATTTACTTCACATATAAGAAATCATCTGTAGTATTTCTATTCCAGTAATTGTATTAAGCACTTTTGGTTTCCATTGCACCAATAAAATCATTGAACTGTTCTACACTGATCAGAAGCTGTTCTAGATCATGTATAATCATACAGGAGCAATTTATAAAATAAAATTCAAGTTTCATCAAATACTGATAAAACGCCTGATAACCACTGATATCAGTGCAAAAATGCATATTTTACCGAAAAATTCCAACGAATGAGTTAAATGATGATAACTAAATGAACTCCTACTCACAGTGATTTGGTCTATCCAGATTCGTCCGGGGATGTGTCCAGGGCCTGTTTCGGGGCATTCGTTGGGTCTTCTTCAACCTTTGGTATTTCCTATTTACGATCCTGTTGCATCAATTGCTTTATGAACACAACAGGTTAGCGGAGAATTCAATTAAGATGCTCAACGCGGCTGGGAGCTTTGGAACTCACCTGGATCTCAGATTCGGACCTAAAGAGCACCATTGGAGGTGCTAGCTGCGCCCAAAGCGCCTAGTTGCTGCCCCGCGCAGCTGCTGTGCGGCGCTACTGTTGGGGCGCCACCCTATAGGTGGGTGCCACTAGGGAGAAACAGAGGAAGGTTGAAGAAGAAGAGGAGTTAGGCGCCACTTAATCAGAGCCACGGAGGCCCAAAGCCGTCACCTAGCTCATCCTGCTGCTAGCTGGTCGAACACTGCTCTTTGCAGCTTCTGCTGCAGGCCGGCCGCCAAGCTTGGGGCGCCGTCCTAGGGTGCCAGCAAGGTGAAGAAGAGTGGGAGGGAGTGGGGAAGAAGAAGAAGAAGAGTGGGCGGAGCTCGATCCAAGCTGTGATTTCCCTGGATCGCCAACAACCCCCCCGCTACCCTCTCTCTCGAGCGCCGCTTTCAAGCGGTTGCTTCTGTCGATCGTGTGAAAATGAAGAGATAAGGAAGAGAACGGAAATGAAAGAAAAGAAATAGCCACAAATTTGGGAAAATTGCAGATTGGGTCCATGGAAAAGTAAAAATGCGTTAACTTTTTACCCGCTTGTCCAATTTGAATGATTTCTCTTGCGAAACTTCAAGAATGAGGCCCACTACAAAACCCAAGGCATGAAAGCATGCTAATTATTCTGTTTTACTGGTTCAAAGTCTCAATTGCATCCATAAATCACTTTACTCAACTTAATTAACCTAACGATCATCATTGCCATTAACATTAATTACCTCATATGTTTCAATCTCAACTATTGATTCACATATTAGCTTATCTTGATTATTAGCTAATCACAACTGGTCAATGCACAAATTACATCTTGAGTACTTCATTCAATTTGATTAAATTAATGATGCACTAAGCGATGTGCTTACTAGTTAATCATAGAGTGGGTCATAACAATGACAGTTGATGATGTCCTCCTAGTAGGTGGCAAAGACCTCCTCGCCTATAGGTAGTCCACGTGGACAACTGGGAACTCCTTTTGTTCTTTTGGAAAAGACCAGAAAGATTTGTCCTTCTAGTCAACATTCTAGTGTTGATTTTCTCTCCCTTGTTGTCTCTCCCTTTCTATCTCTCCCTTTTATAGATAAGATTTTCTTGGGTTCTCACGTTACCACAGTGGTGAGAAGACAACAATTGTCAAAGCTTATTGTTGTGTCTACTAAAAGCTTTGACTACCCATCTACTTATAGGAGGGCTAGGGGCAGGATTTCCAGATCAGTTTAGAGTCAAAGAGAGAATCTCATGATTTTTTCAAAGCCTACAAACCACAAACTGGTCATTTCCCCATTGAACTGATCAGTTCACATGTGAGTCGATCGGGTCAACACTTGAATCAATCGGTTCACCTTGTTTCCTATTCACAATCATATTAGGTTTTAAAATTTAGTTAATGCATAACATTATGTCAAAATAAATCCTTGATCCAATCTCATTACTCACCCAAGTGGTCGATTCACAATCTAAATCAATCGGTTCATACATATGAATACCTAACACTTTAGTAATCAAGTTTAAACCACATTCATGAGTAAACTCCAATTCTAGGAAAATCATATGTGTGTGACCCTATAGGTCCCAAGTTACATTGGTAGTAAATGTCCATAACAAATTTATGACATCACAACCAATGAGCGGTATCTATCAACACATCATTTCTAACCAAGTAACTGGAAAGTATGAGAACAACTTCAACCTACAATATGTGATTTGTATTAAAGTGATACTCTAGTTCCTTTGTCTCTGATATTCAGATCAAACTCGAGGCATGGAATTGTCATCCTCTTCAACATTCACCATGTCCTTGAACTCGAGTAGACTGTCTGAGATGCCTATGAAGTCACATATCATATATATATTGATTCGAATGAGTATGGCATACATTTCTCAGTCTCACTTATCAAGTGGCTAGGATATCAACTCGAGTATGAGGGACAAATACCATCTACATCACTCATAGTCATTGCCCATGTATCACAATGTATCCGAACACCACCTTTATGGTAACCCTTATTCAAGGTCACGTTGGATGATGTGAAAGTATGTCCAACGATAAGTGACAAGTGTAGTACTTTTAGGTTTAAGAACCACAATCACCACCATCAGTCTGGGAGATGATTCTTACTACCATTCAATGGTTTCCATGCATCACATTCAAGGTGGGTCTGTACGATACATTGTTCTCTAATGTGGGTTTTGTTTGATATCACATATCATGACTAATGAGATTTTGTCATCAACTAACACACACTCTAGTCTTATGTGTTATTGATGTCTATTAGCTTCCACAATAACATCCAAATAGGGACATAACAAGAATGTATGTAATGTTATCATTTGTATGATCTCACTATTCAGGTCCTCAACTTGAAGACATACGTCATTGAGTAACATCATTCTCTAAACATTTAATATGTTACATCATTATCTCATAATGGAATAAACATATAAATGAAGATTGTCTTTATTACTAATCAAATTGTTTACAAGATATGCCACTAGAATCATCATATGATTGAGTCTCTAGGCATACATACCAACAAAATCCCACTTCCACCTATGGCCAATCACCATGAACTTAATCCCAAGTGATCTAATATGACCTTCATGCTTCTACTGCATAAGTGCTTTTACTAAGATATCAACTATATTTCTTTCAGTTGGTACTCTACAAATATACACATATCTTCATTGTATTATCTCTCATATGAGATGGAACCGCCATTGTATGTGCTTGGAATGTTGATGTGATACTGGTTCCTTATCTTGTACAATAGATCCATTGTTGTCACAATCTATCTCTCCTACATCATTGATGCTTGGAACCACACTAAGTTCAGAAATGAACTTTTTGATCCAGACTACCTCTTTTGCTACATTGGAGGTAGCAACATACTCAGCCACTATTGTAGAATCAACAACTATTTCTTTCTTGAAACTCTTCCACCTTATAGCTTCATTCTTTCGGTAAAACACAAATTTAGATTGTGATCTATAGTCATCCTTGTCAGTTTTAAAGCTTACATAACCCTTAACCACCATTCTTCCTCACCATCATAGACAAGAAATTGATACTGAGTTATTCTCAAGTACTGAAGGATGTTTTTTACGACAGTTCAATGACTATTGTCAGAATCTAATTGATACTTCTAGTCATACTCAAGGTATATGAGACATCAGGGTGAGTACATAACATTGCATACATGATAGATCCAATTTCATATGCATATGGATTCGTAGTCATGTTTTCCCATTCTCCACAAGAACTAGGACTCCCTAAAGATACTAACACCATGAAACATAGGTAAGTTTCTTCCCTTTGAGTTGTCCATGTTGAACCTTTTCAGCACTTTTTCAATGTATGTGCTCTAGCTTAGGCCAAGAAGCCTTCTAGATCTATCTCTATAGATCTTGATTCCTAATATATAGGATGCTTCACCTAAGTCTTACATTAATAATGTATATGCTAGCCATGTCTTTACCATAAGTAAAGTAGGGATGTCATTCCCCATCAATATTATGTCATCTACATACAATATGATGAATACAATAATGATCCCACTAACTTTCTTGTAAACACATGGTTCATCTTCATTTTGACTAATGCCAAACTTTTTTATTGTTTGTTAAAACCAAAATTTCCACCTCTGAGATAGTTTCTTTATTCCACAGATTGACCTTTATAGCTTACAGACTTTATTTGCATCCCTTGGATTTATAAAACCCTTCAGTTGTGTCATGTACACATCCTCAAGTAGATTCTCATTAAAGAATACAATTTTAACATCCATCTGCCAAATCTCATAGTCATAATAAGCTACAATTGCAAGCATGATCCTGATGGACTTCAACATGGAAACTAAAGAAAAGGTTTCATTATAGTCAACACCTTGAACTTGTGTGAGACCCTTTGCAACCAATCGACCTTTATAAGTTTGTACATTACCATCCATGTAAGTCTTCTTCTTGAAGACCCACTTGCTCCCTATGGGCTTCACCCCTTCATGTGGATCCTCCAAGGTCCACATCGTTTTGTTGTACATGGATTCCATCTCATATCTCATGGCCTCCAGCCACTTCTCAGACTCTGGTCCCTTAATAGCTTCTAGGTAGGTTGTTGGCTCATCATCAATGACCAACTCATTACCTTCTTGAGTCACAACATAACCAAAATTTCCTGGCTCAAGGCGTGTCCTACTATATCTATGAGGTTCATGTGTTACATGAGAAATTTGAGATTCCATAATGGTTAGTTACTCTCTATGTTCCTCTTGTACCTCTACAGGTTCAATTCTTTCTTGTTGGTCTCAAACTACTTCAAGTTCTACTTTCCTCCCACAGATTCCTTTGGATGTCAATTCCTTTTCTAGGAATACAACATCCCTGGCAACAAACACTTTATTGTCAGATGGAGTATGATATCGGTATCCTTTGGTTTCCTTAGGATATCCAACAAAATAACATTTATCCAATTTTGGTCCATGCTTGTCAGGAAACTACTTTCTCACATAAGCTTCACATCCCCAAATCTTCATAAAAGACATGTTAGGATGCTTCCCATACCATATCTCATATGGTGTATTTTGAAACAAATTTAGATGGCACATGGTTTAGTGTAAACACTAAAATTTCTAGAGCATAACCCTAGAAGTAAGTCAAAAGATCAATAAAACTCATCATTGATTGCACCACCTCATGTGTCACAATGTATTGAAACACCACCTCTATGGTAACCCTTATTCAAGGTCTCATTGGATGATGTCAAAGTACATAGAATGACATGTGATGAGTGTAGTGATTTTAGGTCTAAGAACCACAATCACCACCATCACTTTGAGATCTGATTCTGACTACCATTAAATGGTGTCCATGGAACACACTCAAGGTGTGTACGTCTGATACAATGTTCTCTAACAAGTACACTTGTGTTTGGTTTGATATCACATATCATGACTAATGGAATTATGTCATCAACCAATACACACTCTAGTCTTATGTGTTATTGATGGCTATCAACTTCCACAATAACACTGACTAGGGACATAACAAGCATGTAAGTACTCTTATAATTTGTATGATCTCATTGTTTAGGTCCTTAACGTAAATACATATGCCATTAAGTAACATAATTCTTTAGACATTTAATATGTCACATCATTATCTCATAACTGAACAAACATATAAATGAAGATTTTCTTTATTATCAATCAAATCATCTACAAGATATTGCATTACAATCATCATATGATTGGCTCTCTGGGCATTATACATACCAATAGAATGTATGATCAACCTAATGCATTCACTAGTGCCAATATTTGTAGATCGGTAAATTCCACACTTATGGGATCACCTGATTATAATTTCAGCTACCATGAGATACGGGACTCTAGATCAGCTTATCTGGTTCATCTACATCGCCCAATCATCACCATATGTGCTCTTAAAAGAAAGGGTATAGTGGCAAGGGAGTTACCATCTACATCAAGCCCTCTCGCCCAGATGCTTAATTCCTAATTCCAATCATGAGAAGAACCCTTGCCCCAGCCCTAATAGATCACTTGAGCAACCCACCCTAGTCGCTTGAGCCTGTGTGGCCAGAACGGCCGATCTCTCCGACATCGATCACTTGAACGTTGATGAAGAGTAGTTGCACCCTCCTCCTTTCCTCCACAATTCTATGACACCTAACACCCTATCCAATATTCAATAACATGAATATCATCCAATCTCTTTGAAAATTGATTGATCTACATGAGGAGAACACACTCGCCAAGTGTCGCTTCCCACTTTCTTGGCAGTCATCCACTCAAGCCACTACCAAACAGATCGCCTGATATGTGTAACCATATAATCCAAATAATTAATATGCTCACCTACAACTCTTCACCAATCGATCAATCTTCTTCTCAGAATGCTCGGTCTCCTCCCTATAGAGTCCAATATCATCATGTAGATCGGTTGATCTTCTCTCCAAATCATTTGATATCTACATCACAAAGTCTACTGCCCATTAGTATATTGTCATATCTACTTCGTTGATCACCCAATCTTATATCCTAGAGAAAAAGGATTCTAAGGACCTAGGGGTCATAGTTGAGCACACATATGAAGGGTCCAATCATAGAATCCTAAAAAAATGAATTTGCTTCAATATCAGAAGGACAAGGAGAAGGCAACTATTCTGATACCACCTCTTCCCTACTTTCATTCTATGAGTCCCTTTGGTGACTTCCACATATAAGAGAGGTTCTCTATCAAAGATGTGCCACCCTTTGACAACATGATATACGGGGAGGTACTTGTCGAGGAGTCCATTGAGGTAGATGCATCTACAATAAAGTAGTTGATCTACAACCTTGACATCCTTAGTAGGAAACCACCACCTATAGATAGGGAACTTCTTCTTCTTCTCCTCCCATAGCATCATCATCATAGATTGAGGGTAAGCCACTGGCATGACCTCCCAATCCCTCCCCTTCCATCCAAGTACAAGCACCTAGTCATCGTCAAGCACCGTAAGCACTACAAGGACTAGGAGGGCCTTAGGGTGCAACTGACCTGATATGCCTGTCCTAAGATGCTGAAGATATTGGGGATCTTTGAGCCCTTGATGCTTTATTTCCACACCTTTTACATGTGTCTGTTCTTCAAGGATCACACCTTCAAGTTATTGTCTTCCTATGTGAAGCATTTTCATGATGATTAGATGTATTCTTTCTCTTTGTACATGTTTAGGGAGTAGGTCACCTTAGAAGACAATGACCTCACCGTGCTCATGATTGATGTCGACAAGGCCTAGCAAGCAAAGTGCATTACTGAGAACCATATATAATCGTCTAAGAAGTACAAAATTGACAAATTATAGGAAGAGAAATTTGGGTTTCTTCACTCCTTCCCACATTGTGCAAAGGCGTTGTACATTCAAAGCCTAGTTGTCTACTACCTCTGTTGCATTTTGTTGTGAATCATCTTTGGGAGGACCACTACACCTGGCTTTGAATAGATAGCATATCTCTTTTTCCTATGGTGTCTATTGAATAACAAGAAACACAACTAGGGAAGTGCACTCATCTATCATCTACACATCCAACAACACTCCAACAAATCTTTTGAGTTCTCCCAGGGTGGCAGTGTCACTGGATACACCCACATCCCCTTCATTGTATCCACCATGTTGAAGATATCATACTTGATCAACATCAAGTACTTGATGATTGTGGTGAATATAAAGGTGGCCAAGGAGAGTGGCATCTACCATTGGTTGTTCAGGGATAGTTGAACTACCCTATTGATATGCACTCATGTCAATTATACAACGGTGAATCTTGTCTATGACCTCACTGATTTAAGTGCACATATCTAGTGTTACATGAGGGAACATCCAACCATCAAGGGGTGACGTTCTTGAGTCGATGACTGGGAGATGCAACACCTCCCTGGAAGCAAATGAAAAGGAGTTTAGCCTATCCCCTCCCCCTTATGTACGTTGCATGAAGTGACTCTTTCCAGAGACAGTCATGTCATCTAAGCCCAATGATTTCACCAACCTCCGCCAGTAGTTGAACAATATCTAGACCTCCAAGACCTACATGGAGGAGGAGTAGAAGCAGAAAGGCCACTGGTAGAAACACATGTACCTCATGCAATGAGTGCATGATGAGTGGCATGTGGGCCATGAAGACTACTAGCTGACACACACTCACTATGACTGAAAACTACAGTGCCAACTCGACATATCCTTTGCTAGTATCTCAATATTAGGGAACTTAATACACCAAGCCACCAACACCTAAGGAGCCACCCCTACCCTTTTGAGGCCCAAGATTGGTCATACTGACCAGCTTGGACATCCTTCTAGGCCTCACCGCCCATAGCATCCACCATCGTGAGATCAAAACTATAGGTGAGGGTACTTCTAGTAATACCCTTCCCCTTTATTCTATATTTAGAGTTTGATCAAGGACAATAAAAGCTCAAACATGGGTTGGATGGTGGGCAGTATGTCTCTATTCCACCCTCACAATTGTCCCTTTTTTCATTTTTTTTCTAGATTGGTATTGCATTTATTTCCTATTTTTCTTTTCAAAAATCCATGTTAGCTGCATATAATTGGCCATTATCTAGTTGGCCTAGATTCATTTTCCCATTTGCATGTTTACTTGAAAAAATCAGCAATGTACCCTCAGTTTGAATGAAAAAAAACCTTATTGCAAACATGAACTTCAACAGATAATGATAGAACATGTCTTGTCCCCAGTTAACATGAATAATATCACTCCCTAGAGATGATGGCGAGTCATATGGAATTGAGAGGAATCGAATTTTAGTGTGTGTCTAAATTGATCAATATAAGCTTCTTATGGAATTATCATTATTTTCAATTCATATGATATAATTGAACTAATTGTCAATGGTTGATCCAAAGTTCTAAATTCTTAAAATTAGATGCTCAATTCAGCCTTCTTCTACACTTCTTCCATCATCATCATACCCCATCATCCGCAACAAATAAACCAATAGGCCAAAATAATGTGCCAAACTCCAAGTTCGAGGTGCCCCCCCCTTCTCTCACCCTTTCACTTCTTCCATACCCCTCATATGTAATATGAGCATACCACAACAAAAATATGCCAATGTCTCATATCAATAATTTCATGGAAAGTTGTGACATATTGAAGATTGATAGGGTGTCGATGACAATAATGTATTTAAAGTTATTTTCATATTCACTGGTAGATACGACAAAGTCTTGGTTTCTTAACCTACCTTCAGAATCCATCTCTACCTAGGATGGAATGATTGATACCTTTTTCAAAAGATACTTTCCTCCATAGAAGACACATGACCTAGTCGGTTAGATCTACCATTTTAAGAAGCACACAAATGAGTATTACACTAAAGCATGGGAGCGGTTCCAAAATATGATAATTAAGGTTCCTCATCATGGGATTGACCCATATGGACAAGCAAAGACTTTCTACTACATGTTGTATAAAGGGGAAAGAACCACACTTGACAATGTAGGAGCATGAGTTTTTCTAAACAATAAGGTGTCTAGGTGCCACAGATCTTGAAGAATATGGACAAGAATTAGTCATATGGAAAAGAAAAAGAAACTCTAGCAACAGTCAAAAGTATTGGAGAGTCCAGAGAGATCACAACACTAAAAGAAAAGATGAACAACCTTGCCAAGAAATTAGATCAGAAATTAGGGAGCTCATCTGGAGTCAAAGAAGAAGAATGCATGTAAATGTGGAAGTAGAAGTATAGAGGAATCAGTGAATATTCTTGGAGGAAGGATCCTAAATTCTCATGGAAGGATCCCAACAACTTTTAGGACCCATCTCAAGAACAACAGGCCAAGCCACAACAAGGCGGTGCACAGAAATAGCCTCAGTAGGACAGAGACCCCAACAAGATAGACCACGTAGAGGACAATCTAGGAAAGTTGGTCAGTGCAAACAAGATTATCATACGCTAAATACATGGGGACTTATAAAATAAAGGAGAACATATCTGCAACATAGAAAATTAGACTTCTCAGATAGCAATAGAAGTAGCATCCTTGAAGAAGCCAGGAAAGTAGGGTTTCCCAAAAAATACTGACATTCCATCTAGATACAGTAGGTGAAGGCAGTGCTACTACTTAGTGGTAAGAAATGGTTGAATAAATAAAAGACCATCCAGAAGCAAACAACAGGGCAAGTAACATGGAAGCAGTGTCGGCTACTGATCCCATCGAGCTAGACACCACATCACAAGAGAAGGAAGCATTAGATGAAGCTGAAGAACCAAAGGAAGCCAAGAAGGAATAATATGTTCCACCTCACTAGAGGAAGTTGATGACTCTAGTACCATTCTCCAATAGCTTGAAGTCAAAGAAGGTTGACCAATAGTTTAAGAAGTTTTAGGATACTTTTAGAAAGCTTCATGTCAACATACCTCTTGTAGATGCTATACAAAAAATTCCATCATATGGAAAAAATTGAAGGACATAATAAACAAAAAGTGGAGGATAGGTAATTTAGGTGTAGTGGTATTAATAGAGGAAGTTAGTGCACTTATACAAAGGAGACCAACACAGAAGAGGCAAGATCTAGGTTGCTTCAGTATAACATGTTACATCACGAAGACCATGTTTGGTGAGGCTTTCTATGACTCTAGGGCAAGCATACATTTTATGCCCCTGACAATATTCAAGAAATTGGGGAAGAAGGAATCCATAAAAAGAAACATGACCATACAATTGACTAACAATTCAGTGGTTAGGCCAATTGGTATCTATGGGGATGTTTTGGTCCAGGCGGACAAATTTATTTTTCCAGCAGAAGTTGTAGTCATAGATATGTAGGATGATCATCGCAATGAGTTACTCTTGGGGAGGTTGTTCCTAGCTACAGCAGACATGATCCTAGATATTGGCAGAGGAAGATTGGCACTGGTTATTTAGGAGAAAAAATTTGAAATAAAAATTCCTGATTTTAAATCAAAGGTTGAGGAGAAGGCACAATGCCACAAGATGCATCAGTTGAATAGTGAGGTGTCTTTATTTTTAGGGAAGCAATTTCTGGATATGGCTCATGTCACAACAAAAGTGCAAAAAGGGACCTTGGCAGTGTATATTATTGAGAATACTGAGGAGGTTTCTTTGATAAATGTAGTGAACTACCCTGATGACAAAGAGGAGGAGCATGCCCAATCAGAATTGAAGAGACGACATCTTTCACTCTCACACAAGCATATCCACAACTATCATTATAGGTGTGCATCATAAACACAATGGATGATTACATTCATTGTCATTCACTAGAGGAGTGTGTTTTGTTTCTAAGGACATTCCCATGCTTATACACCAAGCAATAAGAAGATTTAGGATGCCCCCACCACCATTGATCTTATGATTACATTGTCCTCTAGAACTTGAACTGAAGTTAGCTTCCTCCATATTTGAAGTACATTTTCTTGGCAACAAATAAGAAGCTTCCAGTCATCATTTCAGCCTCATTGAGCATGCATGGGAGGAGAAATTTCTTTTAGTGCTAAACAACAACCAAGCAGCATTTGGGTGGTCTATTGCAGACATCAAGGGGATATCCCCTAGCTTTTTCCAGCAAAGATCAAAATTAAAGAAGGAGCCGAACTGATAGTACAACCTCAACGGTGCCTCAATCCAATCATGATTGAGGTAGTGAAGACAAAGGTAATGAAGCTTCTATAAGAAGTTATGATTTATGTTATATATGATTCTAATTGGTTTATCCCAATCCAAGTTGTTCCTAAGAAGGAGGGATAACAGTCACAAATGAATTCAACAAGTGAGTTGATATCTACTGGATTAGTGATTGGGTGGTGTGTATGTATTGATTATTTCCGAGTGAACTCTACCACACTTAAATATCATTTTCCACTTTCATTTATTTATCAAATCCTTTAACGGGTCGCCAATCGTTCTCACTTTTTCTTTTTGGATGTGTATTTCGAGTATAATTAGATTTCTATTGAGCCACAAGACCAACAGAAGTCTACTTCACTTATCTTTATGGCATGTTTGCATGTCATCATATGCCCTTTGGCCTTTGTAATGCACGGGTTACTTTTCAGAGATGTATGCTCACTATTTTTTAGGATAAGGTATAGCGTTCTCTCGATGTCTTTATGGAAAACTTTTTAGTGTATGGAGAGTCTTTTGAAGACGACCTTGACAGTCTTGACAAAATTTGATAAGGTATGAGGACACTTACCTAGTGTTGAATTAGAAGAAGTGCCACATGATGGTGACTGAAGGGATAGTTTTGGGACACAAGGTGGCCAATAGAGGAATTGAAGTCGATCAAGTAAAGATTTAAGTGATCTCTAAGGTGCATCCACCATTTTGGTGAAGGGGGTTATGAGTTTTCTAGGACACACTGGCTTTTATCGATGTTTCATAAAATACTTTTTGAAGACTGCAAAATTGATTTCCAAATTGTTAGAGAAAGAAGTCGGGTTTAAATTTTATGAGCAGTGTTTGAAGTCTTTTAAGGTGTTAAGGGGGGAATTTGTCTCTGCACCTATATTACAGGCTCTAGATTGGAGCCAACCATTTGAGCTCATGTGTGACGTATCAGACTATGCAGTAGGGGTTGTGTTGGGACAACGCAAAGATAAAACCCCTCATGCTATTTATTATGCATAAAAATCATTAATAATGCCTAACTTAATTATACTACAACCCAAAATGAGCTTTTAGCTATGGTGTTTTCCTTTGACAAATTTTGCCAATATTTTATTGGGGTGTGGGTTATAGTTTTGACTAACCATGCAGTGATAAAATATCTTATGTAGAAGAAAGATGCAAAACCTAGATTGATAAGATGGATTTTACTATTGTAGGGATTTGATACAGAAATCAAGAATAAGATAGTAGCATGTCATTTGTCTAGGTTGGAGAGAGTGGATGAGAAGGACTTAGAAATACCCATTGTTGAGTAGTTTCCAAATGAACAGTTATTCACCATGAAAGACAACGAACAATGGTTTACAAATATTGGAAACTACTTGGCATGTGGTGAGTTGTAAGAAGATGGGGGTATCAAGAAAAGAAGAAAATTTTCCACTCCTTGAGATTTTATGTATTATATGACCCAATCTAACCCAAACAGTTTTGGGATAGGATTTTGAGGAAGTGTGTGTCAGTTTGAGAGCATATTGGCACATTGTCACTCCCTACCTACTGGGGGAAACCATGCTAGATCAAGTAGAGCAGCCAAGGTGTATGAAATTGTTTTTCATTGTCCATCACTATTTTAAGATGCATATAATTTTCTACATAATTGTGATGCATGTCAATGAGCAGGAAATATATCTAGGAGACACAAAATGCCCCTAAACATCTTTTTAGGAAGTTGAGGTTTTTGATTTATGGGGAATTGATTATATGGGACCCTTTGTGTCTTCTAATTCTAATTTATATATTTTTCTTACAGTTACTATGTGTCTAAGTGGGTGGAAGAAATTCCAACCCGCACCAATGATGCGTATGTTGTTGGAAAATGTGTAAAGGACCATATTTTCTATAGGATTGGGGTTTCGAGAGTGATGATAAGTGATGGGGGATATCACTTCACTAACAAGAAGCTTGGAGATTTTATTGAGTATGTATGGAGTGAGGCATAGAGTAGGAACCCTTACCATCCATAGACCCATGGTCAGGTTGAGGTGACAAATAGAGAGATTGAGAAGATCTTAGAAAAAATAGTTTCAACAAATAGGACCAATTAGAGCATGCAACTATATGACACTCTTTGGGCATACATGACAGCCTATAGAACACCTATAGGAACAACTCTATTTAGGTTGGTTTATGGGAGAGCTTGTCATTTACCTATAGAGTTAGAACACAATCCCAAGTGGGATTTGATGAAGCTGAATTTCAATCTTGATGTTGCAAAAAAGAAATGAATGTTGGAGATCAATGAATTGGATGAGCTCAGGTTAGGTGCCTATGAAAGCTCAAGGATATATAAAGACAAAACCAAGAAGGTCCATGACCGCTATATATTGCATAGAGTGCTTACTCTAGGACAAAAGGTGCTTCTATTCAATTCCATGATGAAATTACATCCCAAAAAATTAAGGTCTAGATGGAGTGGCCCATGTGTGGTGGTTAAGGCATTCCCTCATGGAACATTGGAGATTAGTGATGGAGCTGATCCATTTCTCATAAATGAGCAATGGTTGAAAAACTACTATAGGGGAGAGTTGATACATGAGGGAGAGGAGTTGAAGCTCCTTGAGCTTCATTGTCGTCTTGCATGATCTGATCATCAAGCTTATGAATGAAAATAAGGGCACTTATTGGGACGCAACCCAATTTTATTTTATCGTACCTTAGTTTTTGTCTTTTACACTCTTTTTAGGAGTTTGCATTCTTGTAATTTGCATTCTGATTACTAGACATTTTTAGATGTAAAAAAGGTACCTTGATCCTTTGTGTTTGGTGTCCAAATAATCAAAACGTCGGCACCACCGACACATGTTTCAATGGCATCAGGACATACATGAAAATCAACAATAAAATTTTAAATGCCAGTCGGTACCACCCATAAACCAATTGGTACCACCCATAAACCAATCTGTGGCACCAAGATTACACAAAAAATCAACAGTAAAAGTAGAAGAGCCACTTGGTACCACTGATAAGCAAGTCAGTGGTGTTGATTCCTTGCTGAGCCAGAGTCAAATTTCTTGTGCAGGCTTAGTACTACCAACACACTATTGGTAGCATTGACATGTGATGATGCTCCAAGTTTGAGAGATTGAGGTGCTACATGAGAGTACTGAGGAAATTAACAGCTTGGTACCACTGACCCATATAGTCAGTGGCATTGACATTTTCAATAGAGGCGGCAAAAATGCAGCTCAGTACCACCATCACTGTAGTTGGTGATACTAATAGAGGCGGCCAAAACACAGTTTGGTACCACCAACACTACAATTGGTGGTACTGACATTTGAAAACACAGAATCTATGGATGTGTGATTTGATTGATAAGATCTTCTCCATCCAATGGTCAGTAGTACTGATCCGAAGACCATTCCAGAAGTCGGTACCACTGACATTGTATCGATTATACTGATGATGTGCAATCCATGTATTACTAAATTGACAAACATGAATAGTTAGTATCAATGATGGGTATCGATTTCACACGGATTGGGGGGTGATTCGGTGGTACCAACGCGGCATGCTAGGACAGTTCGTAGACTATAAAATATGATGGGTGGGTTGTGATTCAAACACACCCATACCATCTCCCCTATAATCAGAGAAGCACTAGATCTCCAAGGTGATGAGAGTCTTCCCCGTGCTCATTTCTTCATCTCTTTTCTCTCCTTGGACCTATGCTGACACAGAGGTCATCTTCATCGGCAACATGAGCCAACATGATGGTTCCTAAACCAGCATGCATGGCTCATATCAAAGATGGCCAAAGGAAGATCTTTGCCAACCTGATGAAGAGGGAGGTGATACCCACATGGTCAGGTGATTGTGCCTTCCTCAATGATGTGGGCTTCAGTGAGAGCCTTCAGTAAATCTATGTTGGCCAAGGCATGGTGGGTGATCACCTCTTCTTTGATGATTGGACCACCTACCATGAGTTTGTTTGTGAGTTCCTAACATCCTTGGAGGTTCTCTACATCCCTGAGAATGGGGAGGGCTAGGAGGAAGGTTGGGTACGCTTCCACCTCTACACCACAGTCCAGCGCTTCACATTGGCATAGTTCAATGCCATTTATGGGTGACCAACAGGAACATGCACTACACACCTGGCAAATTTGACTATACATGGGCATAGCAACTAATGACGAACTTCGTGCAAAGATTCACAATTAACGGGAACATATTCTCTGTCATGGATATCGATCATCCGTTCACTCAGATTCTACAACAATATCTCACCAACACGATCTTTGCCAGGTCTACACAAGGGCAAGGGAAGGTACAACAAGCCAATCTTTTTGTCCTTTGGGCATTCTTGTCTCGAGGGGAAGAGAAGGTCGACCTCGACTCCTTCTTCTTGAAACACATTTTAGTAGTCAAGTGTTAGGTGTAGAGGAAGCCCCAATTCCACTTTGGAGGACTCATTACACCAGTGGTGTTGCACCTCAACCTTGACTTCTCCACCTCCTACCCTTTGAGGACCTCCTACAAGCTAAATTTTGACCACTTTAAGCAGGCCCATCTTGTCAGAAAGTGTGATGACAAGGGGTTTTCCAGTTGCATAGTAGATGTCCAGCTACGGGAAAGGGCCCTTCCTGACCCCATCTTTCGTCTACGAGGGGTGCACTTTTGAGGTGGCCAACGAAGAATGTAGAAGCGGTCTCAGAGGAGCAAGATGACTCAAAGACATAGTGATTTGGGGACACTAATGAGGAGGAGGGAACCATGCCATTCACACAGTGGAGGGTTATTTGTCGGTCTTCATGATGACATGTCGCATCAATCTTCACTGCTCCACCACCTACTCAACAAGATGATTCTTTTTCTATATAAGGTATGTACGAGATGTTGTAATCAATTCAACGAGGGTAGCAACAACAATGGACAACACTGGCAGAAATCCACGACATTTAGGGATGGCTTCAATAGAAGTAGCAAGCCATTTATGATAATGAGTGTCTTCTCCTAGCCAACCAGGAGAACATGCACACTTTCTTGCAACCGATTGAGCACTACCAGCAACCTTCTCTATGATCATTACTGGAGTCGGGGGTAGTTTGCCAACTACCCATAACCTCCAGAGATGCCAACTCTGCCACCTAGCTTCACTAGCACTTTCTACCCACTGGTTCCAAACATGTCACCACAACCATTCTGATTTGGTACCATTATTCCACATCTTTGATTGGATTTTGACTATGAGGACATAGTAAAGTTCAATCATAGGGGGATTCTGGAACAACTCTACCTTTATTTTGCTTTTCTGTTTTATCATTTTGAGTTATAGGATCCATAGCTATCTAGTGTAATCATGGAACATACTTATCATGAATTTTGTCTTCTATAAACAGTGTGTTCTTGTGTACTTGTCCAATGAATCTAAAAATTAAATAAAAATATAAAATTTTCATATTTTTGAAAACTTAGTTGCAAATTCTAAAGGCAGCATCACCTAGAGGAAGTGTATGGGTTACTCGGTTTGAGGATATTTGATATGAATGAAAATTCTTAAAGTATCCAAGAATTGAGTATGACGATGGGGTTTGAGCCTGAACTGACCAAACAACTAAAGAGGTGATAAACAAGATTTTTAAAAAGAAATCCTAAGGTTACCCTATACACATGTTAGTCGAAGAGGGACATATCATCATTTTAGAAAGGCAATGTCTCTTAATCTTGTGATTCCATGTGCTTTTCATACATTTTATCCACCACCTTAATATGATCAAGAAACATGAATTGTTTCCTCTTGGTTGCATTGTATAGCATAATAGGTGATAAGACAGCTAGTTTTCCTTGTTGCAGTAGTTACAAAAAGAAAAGAAAAAATGCATATCAATTAGTGCATAAAAAATTCATGTAGATTGCATATCCTATGCATGATTCATTTTTTTCATCATGTACCCATGTTGTTTTCCTATGAAAATAAAGTGAAAGGATACATATTCATACCCCTAAAAATGATCTATAATGAAAAAAAATGAGTTTTTATAGTGAAACCCGAGCATACAATTCAACCATGCTAAAATAGTAGGGCAAAGAAAAAAAAATCTTATGAAATAAAGAGGGTGAAAAGGATGTCATGCGCTCATTTCTGAATTTTTCTTCAAAAAGAGATGATAACAGCTACATGATGTATTTTTTTATTCCACTGTCATCAATTAGATGAGACTTTCAATGCATGCATCATTCCACCCAAGACAGTAGGCATTAGGATTCATGCATTTGTTACTTTCTTCATTTTATAGGTTCATCATGTTCATTTTTGCAAAAATGATTCAAAAATTTACTTGTGATTCTTCATAAGCCATCTACTTCATTCCATTGATTGATCTTTATGGTAGGCCATAGGTATGGTTGATCTCCTCATTAACTCTTATAAGGAGAACTACTTCCAATTAGTTTGGTAGGTAGAAAAAAAAATGTATTTAAGGAATCACATGATGCACCAAGTGAATGTCCTATTGACTATGATATTAACTGCTCTATTGATAGTGTTTACTGATGTAGGGGTGGACATCTTTAATTTACATTTTGGTCACTTGAGAGTAGTAACTTTTTAGTGTTCGGTAAGGTCCAGTTTGGGACCACCAGGTGGGGGTAGTAGAGAAATGAAGTTCATATTATTTGTCCTTTTTCTAACTTGTCTCAAATAGATCTGAGGGCGGTGTTTCTTGATGGCTAGCAACATTTAAGCTTAGGGGATTTTGATGCATTGATTATTATTTGCTTTTCACATGCTAGTTTATTATGTATTTCCTGCATATTTACTCATTTTGACATTAATTATGAACGTTTATCATTATTGGCATGTGACATATATGTGCATCAATCATTTTCTATGTCTACCATTTCACATTGATTTATCATGAATTGTTGGACTTATGTTCTTTATGTTGAATTTTAGGTGAAGTGAAAAGTCTTGGATCAGCTTAGTGCTACCAATATCTTTTTCAGTGGTACTGACACTGGAATAAAAAGACAGATATGAGTAAAAAATTCTCGGTGGTACCCATAGTAGATTCAGTACTACTAACTGATCAATGATAACACAATTAGGGTGGTTCAGTCCCACTGACCTCCAGTCGGTGGTACTCACTTGTACATGGAAAAATATGCAACAGATGTTTGGGAGAAACTTGGTGTTATTGACGCTTCAGTTGGTAGTATCGACACTCACATAGAGTCATGACCCAGAAGAGTACTTGGTGCCATCAACATCCTATCAGTGGTACCCACTTGCCATGATCAGACAAGATTAAAGATGGTGATTAATCCAATAGCCATGACTTAACAATTCCCTAAGTCAATCTTATGACTAGGGATGATGTTGTCCATACCTAATTATCACACTGGTGGAGTTCATTGCACAAGAAGAGAGAGCCATGAGAAGAAGGAGAGGAGAAAGTGACATTCCAGACAATTTGAGCACCTGTGGTGGATGGATTTGTAGCCAACAGACATCAAATTTCCACATTTTTCAAAGGGAGTTATTCGGATCATCTTATCCAAATGTTTCCATTAATTTTTTAATGTTTTCCTCACCTTCCCCTTCTCTGTCTATGTGTATGGCAACTGAAACATGTGGGGCTAAATTCCTTTTTTCTTAGGACCCGAGAGTAGCTCAGTTATGTGTTGTGGTTGAGGTGATGAGTTAATATATCTGTGTTTCCTAATTTCTGGACATAACTATACAATTACTTCATGAATTATCCATTCTTGACCACCATAGTTGATTTCTTAGACTGTTCATTTCTTCGAGAGATGGATTAAAGGTTTATTAAGTTGTAGGTTTACATATCTTATATCACGCCTTGAGAGAGGGCTTACAGGTGTGAAGGGTATAGCCCAGAGGATTCATTAAAGCACCTAACTAATAATTAAATCACTACTAGAGTGGGTTTTTTTTAAGATTAGGTAGTGAATTATACTGTGAGAACGCATAATTCTTACTACAGGTCCCTTGGTCCGGGATTAGGAGAACTAAAATATTGATAAATAATGTTAATTGTAGTATAAAGTATGGTGAAACTGTATTCCTAGGGAATTCATTCCATTTATGATCACAACCTCAGTAATTTAGTTTTAGTTCATGCAATTAGTAAATTAATCAATCAATCGATCACCTTTTTCATTAGGTTTAGTTTATCAAGTCCTAGTTAGTAGTAGTCTTTGGATTCACATTTCCCTGAGTTTGATATTTGGGCCTATTTTGGCCTATACTACTTTGATACATGCACTTGCATTATATATGTGTAGTAAACATGCATCAACGACAAGAAAGGAGATCATCTTCATAGAATTCTTCAAATTCATTGAGATTGAAGTGGATTGTGGTAGCCAGAGACCATTGACTGCTTCTCTCTTCTCCATCAGTGACATGATTTTCCTCTCTCTTCTTGTATCTGTATTATTACTTTGAGCATGAGCAAGTAGACCTTTTTATCGGGGCATGGGGAGTGGCCTCACAGACCATAATATATCTTGTTGTTATTAAACTCACTTCTTCTCATATGACTAAACTATTATCCATTCATATGCTTCTTTCTATTACAATTCAACTCTCTTTTAGCATGTTTCATATAATCTTAGGCATAGAAACAACAAAACTTAGGATTAGGGTACCGAATGGATGCATAGGATTCAAGATGGAATTAGAGAAGGTATGCTGCAAGATGATTGAATTGTGAACTATAGGTAACAAGATCTCAAGCCGATAGAGATTAATGCTTGTGAATTCACATCAGAAAGGAGGATATTTCACTTGACCTTAGTTTTATTGTTGAAGTGTTTATTGACTTGTATCGATTGGATAGGTATGCAGACAATTCTGGTGAAACCCAAATATCCCAACATCTTTATAATATTGAGTCAAACATTTAGTTTAATATGTTCTTTCTTTCAATATTTAATTCAATCCTTAGTTTATAATCATTTTGAGAAAACAAGATTTAAATATTATTCTCAACATATGGTTTTGAAGCAATTTCTTATAAACATTGCCCTTTGGGATTTGACCCTTTATTATATTAGAATTGATCTATCCACTTGCAGAAGAGTTAGTTTTGGTTGTATTAAAATCTTTAAAACCTAGGATAATTCTTCTTAGAAAAATTGTGTGTGCAAATAACTCACATTAGCGTGCTGATAACATCAACTTTCATGACTATTTTAATGCTTCCTTTTTCTAAGAAATTAATCTAGTTTTGTACATAGTGCCTCATAAATCTATTCATTTTGAGCATGACATTTGAATGATCATGCTAATAATTTTACCTACTAAAATTATAGGGAATTAACATCAAGAGTTTAAGCTAGGCCAAATCAATCAACCTTGAGGTCTATCAAACTCAACATTTAAAACAATTGAGCAACTATTGAATCAAGTGTTAGACCTCCAAGAATGATCAACCAGAAAGCTATCAAGCATTAATTGAATAAGGGAATCTACCTCCCATCTCGATCAACAGGACCTCGAGCAATCTTTCACAAACATGGAGAGCAATCAAGCTCTAAAATCAATAGGCGTAGAATCTCAATCTTGTCAAAATTCAACCAGGTCAAAAAAAAAGTAATCAAAATCTAGATCTCAATAGTCAAGTATGGTCAATCACAACACATGATGTTGTTACACCAAAATGACCAATACACTTTTCAGTTGATCAAGGACAAAAAACCAAATTTAACTTCAAGCAGTGTCTTCAAAGCTCAACCAACCCTAGACATTTGACTTCTCCTACCAAGTTCACTAATCAAGCTAGGAGATCGATAGATGCAATGTCAAGCAATAACTAATAGCTTAATTACCCACAAGAGTCGAGCATACAAGTGAAATGATGATCATGAAGAGTACTTGAATCCAAAGCTCAATTGCCAGGAGCCACGTGGTGGATGCCACATGGACCAAATAGAGATCAACATGAGTCGTATTGTTATTTATAAATAGGACCCCAAAGTATCACTCCTGAGGCACTTGTCTTTATCAGAAGAGTGAAATTTTTTTTGTGGAATTCACAAACCCAAAGTTAGAACAATTAACCTCAAAAGTGATCGATTTCCTGACTTTGCCACCCATTCGTTCCACTCACCAGCTAAATCAACTTCCTAAAGTTGTAGGGTTTCCAGAAAAGGGAAAGACAATCGACCTCCCAAGGGATATTTGACAACTCCTTCAATGTCTCTATCAAACGATCATCATAAAAGATCACTAAGGTTGATTGACCATAGAACTAGATTCAAACCAAAAGGTGGGTATATCAACCTCCCAACTCAATTGACCCTTATCATTGACCTTCTTTCTTTCCTTTTTTATTCTATCATTGTCTTTTAAAAGAAATGACTTGTTCAATTTTTAGTTTGATTATTTCTTGCACTATGAGAAGATGAACTCCATAAAATTGGGTTGGAAGTACCCATCAGGCCTTCCCAACCATATTTTTTTCCTCTTGTGTTTAATATATATGTCCTTATAATTTTTTTTTCATAATCATATTTTATTGCATCACTTATTTGATTATCTACCTTCTAGTGATGTTTGATCTGAACTATTTTTAAGGAACTAGTTTAGGAAGATATAGAGTTTGAATCAATGAGGAACCACATGAGTGGGGAGTCACTACATCAAAATTCATTTGTTGGTTCTTGATCTTCTAGCTACCATCTTGAGAGTGAGTACTTTTGATAGAAATCCATGATTTTAAGAAAAGGAAGGTGTTGGATACTTTCTATGATGCTTGCAAAACATATAGATAATATACTAAAGAAGAGAGAGTTTTTCATGGTTAAATATATTAAATATAAGAGAGAGTTTTTCATGGTTAAGGCTGTCTTCATTGATGAAATCCAATCCAAGCATCCTTTTGTCATAATCACATTTACCCTTATTCAATTAAATTTCACAATTTAGGCTTCTCACTTTAAGTATATTAATTTTTGCATCAAATTCAAACTTTTTTATACTAAGCTTATCCAAGGCTTTTAGTTTCTTGCATAGTATACTACAATATTTTTTTTATTGAGTTGCAAACGTATCTCAAATTTGGGTACATATTTAAAGCCTAGTCATGTATAACTAGGGAATTGTGTTCAAAATTTTGACCCTTATTAAGGGGATGATAAACAACTAAAGAAGTCAAAGTCTACTTACTTTTAATAGTGTGTCTTTGCCTTCTTTTGAACTCAAATTCATAAAACTTCATGCTAGCATTATTATTTGAATGTTGTATTACACTGAAGGTACTTACTCCTTTGTGACGATCTTAGATAATTTCTAGGAGGTAGCTATGAAATTAGGAAGATCTTTTCATTCCTACATTCAATCAAAGGCCTAGTGAAATCAGGAAACCAGTAGTGAATCTAATTCCTAAATTTGTTGACATCAAAGGGAGTACTATCACTCTGACTCAAGCAAGAATGTTTGGGGGAATATTTCCTGTTGAAAATCCCTACATGAGGGTTCAACATGTTTCCTCAGCATCAAACTATTGACTATCACAACTTGGAATGATATCTCTGATGCTTTTGTCAATAACTTCTTCCCAGATCAAAGTACCATCATTGTTGTGTTTGATAATTTTTATGAAGAATGGTAAATATTCTAGGCTTACCACAGAGAATTCCCACACCATGGGTTTGGTAGTGCTTCTTTGATCACAATTTTATATTGACTCACACAATTTCAGAAGAAGTCTATCAATGTTGCTTCTAGAAGTGATTTTCTAGCTAAAGATGTAGAGTGTAACACGATTATTGATACTGTGACACAACTACAATCAACATGGGATTTCAAGTGTGGCCCAACTAACAATGATAGTTCTCTAGTTATTATAAAATAAACCAAGGCCATTGAATTACATCCTATGAAATTTGATAAGATTGCCACTGATGTGCAAGCCCTCAAGTTCCCACCATATGAAAAAGTCATTCAATGCAATGCCCTGGAGACCCGGGACACCAAGTTCAACATTGTATCTATGCCAAACTGGAAAAAGAAGTTCTTATATAAGAGAAAGTCTCTTACACTAACTACAAAAGACTTGACCATCCATGTTTTTCTCATGGTAATACTTTTGCAGCTAAAACTTCACATCAAATAACATCATCAAGCAAGCAATATAGGAAGTGGCCAAGAAGTAGGAAGAGGTCAGAATCCACTTGGATTTCCACAATTAAACAACTCCAGTTGGATGGAATTCCAAAACAACATGGTAATATCAATGGAATGCAGAGAGGAAGCTACCTCATGCAAGAACAATATTTTATTAACCATCTCAGTTCTCTCATAGAATAGCTTCATCAAGAAATTCTAAGAAATGAAAACCTCATGAATACCATGTAATCTCAAATAGAGATTGTTAACACTCAAATTGGATATTTGCAACAATAATAAAATGATTGATTAACAATTCATTTCTATAGCAACCTTTATTAAAAATCTGACCAGATAGTTCCCTTCATGTATTGAACCCAGAAATGTGACCACAAAGACAATAATAGTTTGGTCTTGCGCCACTCTAAACACTCCACCTCCTTAGAAAGAGAAAATTGTAGTTTAATGATATGAACACCAAACCCCTAAATAGGAAATTACTAAAACAAGAAATACAAAAAGGACCAAACAAAGTGAATGCCTAAACGAAGATGAATGTTGACAAATATGTTGATATATCTTTTTTTATGATGAGGAACCCGTCCCGAGAAAGGCCACTATTGGACCCAACCCAGCCAAGGGTGAACCCCAGAATCATTCACTTACTTTGGGGGCACCACAACATGCTCAATAACATGGGGCCTTCTTGCACCCTGAGGGAAACAACCAAAGTCAGACTTAGGTCCCTTCATTGGGGATTACCGAGTCACGCCATTGGGATACTCCCTCTCCCCCTATTTTGATATATATTTCCCTCATTGATTCAATAAAGACCAATTAGAAAAGAGATATGACATGTCTCTAGCACCATCCAGAAGATATATATGTATATCCATTTTCTAGATGTTATTGAGAAGATGTCCACACATTCAAAGTTCCTTGAAGATCTTATCACTAATAAGTGAAGATGTCGGGAAATTGAGATATCTCGTCTTACAAAGACGGGCACTACTTTTGTCCAGGCCACCATGCCCCCTATGAAAAAGGATCTAGGTGCTTTTACTATTATGTTTCTCATAGTATACACTATAGAAATACATGGTCTAGCTAATTTAGGAGTTAGCATTGGTCTCATGCCATGATCTCTCAAAATCATGCTAGGACTAAATGACATGGTCGTATTCCATATTATAATATAGTTTGGTGACAATTTGTACAATAGACTAGTGGGAGTCATTGAGGATGTCCCAATAATAATATGAAGGTTCTTTAATCCATGTGATATTGTCATCATTAACACTATTGAAGATCCCTTGTGTCCTATGATTTTTGAGAGACCCTTCCTCTCAACTACACTAGCTTTATTCAATGCCGCATGTCATTTTATTACCATTCAACTAGGGAATGAACATATAAATTTCAATGCCCTAGATCACATGAAAGGCCCATATCAAGTTGAATCAAGCTAATTTGTTGATTGTTATAGTCAATTATGTGAAAAAATCTAAGAACATAATGCCATAATGGACCCTCTAATTGGAACTCTTATAGCCCATTCTCGGGTATTATAGATGCAAAAATGGAAGACATTCTTTCTTATCTAGATGGTGTTGAAGAAGAATTAAATCAACAAGGATAATTTGAAATATCAAAGTACATATCTACAAAGATAACCTAAAGATTAATTTGTACCAAATACACTTACCAAGTTTGACCTTCTTCTTGAAGGGCTCAAATATGAATTCCTAGACTATAAAAAGAGGAATTCAAGCATTGTAAATTCCAAACACCCTGTTGACTAGCTAGAGCACTCCTTACTAAGATCAGGTTACGAAGAAAAGCTCACTATATTTGTATCAATGACATCAAAGGCCTTAGTACTACACTATGCATGCATCGTGTCAATCTTGAAGAGAATCCCAAACAACGAGTCCAAGGATAAAGGAATTTTTATGAAAAAATGCATAAACTTGTGCGTAAGGAAGTTAACAAATTTATGACGTAGGAATTATCGTTGCTATTAGTGATAGTAATTGGGTTAGCCCGGTTCATGTGTTGTCCAAGAATGATAGGATGACTATTGTCAAGGGAGTAATAGCCAATACCTGGCTACCCTCACAGTTACTAGTTGGAGAATGAGTATTGATTATGGATTTCTTAATGATACCTTAAAGAAGGATCACTTCCCATTGCCATTCACTGACAAGGTTTTGGAGAGACTAGCACAAAATTCACACTTATGCTATCTAGATGGATATTATAGTCTTTATCAAGTACCCATTCATCCATACAATCAAAGAAGACCATTTTTACATGTCTATATAATACCAATGCTTTCTATAAAATGCCATTCATGTTATGTAATGATCGTGCCACCTTACAAAGATGCATGATTTCATTGAAGAAATTATGGAATTCTTCATGTATGATTTCTTAGTGTATGGGTCTTCCTTTGATGATTGATTGAAGAATTTATATGAGTGTTGCAAATATATGAAGAAAACCATCTAGTACTATATTGGAAAAATGCCACTTTATCATGAGAGAATGCATTGTGCTCGAAGATTAAGTTTTTGCACTAGGAATAGAAGAGGATAAAAGAAAGATAGAAGCAATTTCCAACCACCACCAATATCATTCATGTCTATGTCAAGTTTTCTTGGCCTTGTTGGCTACTGTTGAATATTTATCAAAGATTTCTCCAAGATTTTAAAGTTGTTATCTAGGCTTCTGGTAAAGGATAATTTAGGTCCTTTTTATGAATATTTCCTCAATTCTTTTCAAACTATGAAGGATGGCCTAATAAAAGAACCAATAATATAAACCCATGATTGGGATCTTCCCTTCAGATTTATGTGAAATGCTAATGATTTTTCTATGGAGGCGGTTAATGGGAAGAAGAAAGATAAAAAAACACCATGTTAACTTGTTACAACCTGTTCCTAGCTTTGTTGGTAATCCTAGATATTTGAGATAATCTTAATGCTTGTCATACTTTTGTTAGTAACATTATATGTTGTGATTTATTTTAAATTTAGTAACCTTAAATACTTGTTTTGGCAATTCATAATCATGACTTAAGAATACTATATGTTACACCCCGGTCTCACAATTTCCACTAATCATGAGATTAGGGCATAAATTGAGGATTTAACATAATACAAAGATCACCCTTAACTTTTTCTTCTCTTTCAAAACTCTTTGTTTTCTCGCATTGAACCACATAAACCAACTTTACAAGGGAATCTAAACATTGATTTCTCTAATCTGATTTCAACAATAAAAATACATGTATGAACATTCATTATGTTCATCATACTTTTAAGCACATAAGACTTGCTGATTCGAACATATTGCTAAAAGATGAATAATGGTATACATCATCATTTCCAACTCTCTCTTATTTCTTTACGAGGACCTAGAGTGACAAGGACCGACTAAACTAGACTATACTCAAATTCAACTCTTGTGGCAGATCTACTCTGATGTAATGATATCTTCTTCAAGTCCATGTGATTTCCCTAGAAATTGTGAGTAGAGGGGTGAGCCTACTTGCTCAGTGAATGAGTACTTTAAAGAAACAGTCTAAAGCACTGATATAATTATATATATACTTTTGAGCAATTGATACCAATTATAACATCAGTAAGATTTAAATAGTCTAATAATTGACAATCATAAATATGGAAGGATACTCTAAATATCTATGAGTGAATCAATATATGAAATGCTTGATTGATCATAAAGAGAACTAATAATTCAGAAACATATAAAGAATAATTGAATAACTGTACACATGTTTGACCTCTCATTCACTTTATTATGACCTGATCATATGCAGTGTACTCTACATATAAAGACTCGTAGTGCACTACAATCACACCGTACAAGACTTAGCAGACACACTCGGGAAATACTAATTCTGACAACTCTCCTAGTCTGCAATAGGGAAATGGCTCTCTGGCCTAAATTGGACTCCTCCTCTAACCTGAGCACACAGGTGGAAAGTCAAGCCACCTTTTGGCTTTTCTGTACTCTAGTGCCACCAGGACTTCTAGTTGATGTTGGACACTGCAAACTATAATTTAAGGAGACCTCCACTAGGGCTTCTTCCCTTATGCCACCTGATAGCACGTTCTGACCCCCGTATACTGGACACTTCTAGGGTTAGGTTGTTACACCCCTAAGGCGCAGACCTCACATAGGGGTTCTACGGTGTTCACGGCTCCTAAGTCTATTATTTTATTATTCCTAGAAAGCTCTTTCTGCATTGTACCCTTCTCTTCCTTATACTTGACTCTGGTATCTCTATGGTGTCATGTATACTTATTTGAAGTTATAATACAACATGTATATCATTCTAAACTTGGCAGAGTAGTATATTTAAAACACTGTAATATACTGAGTAATCAACATGCTATACAAGAAGGAAGACTAAAATTCTTAAATAAACAGGTTACATGTCCACTTGGCACATACACACTAGAATCGTGCAATTTATCATCTTATTACACTGATAAGAGTTAATTACTTGACATGTGACTAATCGTCAATAACACCTACAACTTATCTGTAATTTCTCAAAGAACATGCATATCAACCCAAATCTTGAGTTGTGCATCTCATAACTCAATCAAGAGTTAATTACTTATCATGAAAAGAATTATTAATAATAATTGAGAACATTGATATCACAATACTTGATTCATTGAACACCCTACCATTAGGGTTTCATTTAATCACAAAAAAGGCTACAAAGAAAGGTGTAATACATCTATCATGTACTTTTCAAATCATTAAAACACATAATACCTGGGATCTCAATCCCTTATCACATTACTGGGAATTCTCATCCCTTCACATCATTATCATAATTACTAGATTTGGGTATTAAAACCCTTAGATCATCACATAGCATTGTTACCTCTGTAATAGGTAACCATTCCCTTCAGGTCCTTAGACCAAGGTATTCATTTCACTGGTTGTACAAGTATTCTCATGGCTCACAAGGCCATCACACATCTTGTGACCTCTCACTAGGCAACAACTTATTCCCATGGCTCCCATAAAGATTTTTTGTGGCATAAACATTAACTGAATAAAGACTACTATCAACAAATCATATAAAATCAATATATGTATGAAACCTTGAAACTGAGCTAAATTTGGGTTTCCATGCCATTCACTGGGATATCATGCATCAATAATAACATTAAATAAATAAAGTCTATCGTGTTAAGAAAATCCCTTCAAATGGATTTCACGATATCTATTTGCAAATATCCAACTTTCCCCACATCTAGGGTTTCACCCTCTTCACTGAGATACCAAACAAACACTACTCACTTTAAACGAAATCCATGATAGTATCTGACATATATTTACTAGGAATTTGGATAAACAATCATTCAAAACCAAGGGGATCTAGATAAGCAACTGTCTCTATTTACTTATACAACAAATTTCAGTCATAGACAAATTCTCTATATTTAAGTTTACTCTTATAACCTCTGTGAATACTTAGGGAATTCTCATTAGAATGCATTGTATACATTTCTAATATGATTTTATCATCTGAAATTCATTCAAACAAAGGAAGAATCCATTTCATATCATTTTGCAACAACTTAGAACAAATAGACAATTCAGAGTTTGTAGTCACATACTAAGCAATTAAAGATTATGGTTGATTTAACCAATTTCGTGCAATATACTATTTAAAGGAAGTTCACACTCACCCAAAGGTGTGAAAACACCTTAAAAACATATCCCATATCTGAAAATCTCGAATCCATATCAAATCCCTAGCAATTCACCCAATTCTTCTTCCTTAATTTCAACTTAGAAACCCTAAAAATGAGGGATTATGAAGAAAGAGTGAGAAAAGTGGAAGTTTTGATACCATTTTGGATCAAATCAGAGGAGGGGAGGAATTTTGATATGTGAGAGAAGATTCACCATGAAACTATATCCAAAGAAGCTAAACTTACATGATTTCATTATTCCTCAGACTGCAAAACCCTAGGTCAGCATCCCCATCAATTTCTTCTCTCAAACCCTAACTCTCTCTCTCTCTCTATAGGATTTCATTTCTCTGGATTGAATCACGAACTATGAGATCTCCTTGTGTGTTAGGTTAACCATATAGAGCAATTGAGCTTCTTGGGTTAAATGCACATTGACCCCACACTAAACGTTTTCTTATTTCAGCATATTTTTCTGTCATAAAAAGGTTTCTGTGCATTTGTGTATTTCAGAGATCAAACATTCTCAAAAAAAATTGATAATTTATAATTATGTGTATAATTGAGATATAAATCTTCAGTAAAAATTTGATATCATTACAATCTTTCATTAAATAATTAAAAATCGAATAGTTCACTATTATTCGAATTCTACATAAATGTTAATTAATGTAATTCGTCTACTGATAAGGTCTAAACACATACCAAAATTATGAAAATTTTACATGTTTATGATTGTGTTTTAGATTTCTAGTTAAAATTTCAGTTCATTTGGATTTACCAATAAATAAATAAAAATAAACACTACACTGCTGAAAAGTACTCTGTCAGCATTTTGGTCGAAGTATAGTTTGACCACGAACCACATTCAAAGAACACTCAAATATTCTGAAATGTTTCTCCAATATGCATGATTGAGTTATACATATCATATACAAAATTCAATTAAATACAAAATTTGTAGAAAATATGAAAAGTCATTTACCACACTGCTATCCCGTTCAAATTCCATACTCATGTACCATCAAAACCCTAATTTCAGCCAACAAGGGTTTATATTTCTCAAACCCTAATTTCTCAAACAATAGAACACTTAATTAGGTTTAAAACATCATAATTGAATTATCATCATTAATTAGATTTAAGCAATGATCTATCCAATTAAGCATATAATCATCCAGGTAAACCCTAGTTTACCAATTACGCTCAGATGCGGTCATAACAATTCTCCCCCCTTAAAAAGGTTTCGTCCCCTAAACATAAATATTCATGTAAAGTACATTCAAGGTTTATTTTAAGCTTCTGAAATGTTACATGTCATTATATTCTTATATTTCATACTTGAATGCAGTTTTCAACATTAAGTCCTTTATTCCTTTACTAAATCACAACATGTTTGAAATAGTTCTCAATGATAACACACAAATTATCTAGGCCACAATCAATCATAGGATAGAGAGATAAACAACCATTTCAATATTTTCATACTCTTGAGGTATTACCTCAACATCGATAATCTGATCCAACTATCTCAATGCATACTACTAAATATGTACTATTGTTATGTATTACATCTAAATCACGAAAGAGAGTTCACCATGTTCTTTTGAATTTTACTATTGTGCTACTTAAATAGCAAACCAATCTTAAGTTAAAAAACTAGATTCAACAACAATTGTACATTACTACTCATGGCTTCCCCATTGGATCATGGATGCATAAGGTGAAGCATTACCATCACATTCCATACTATTCTCAAGTATGAACCCACACATAATTCAAGGTGTAACCATCGGGTTATAGCATACTAGGGTATCAACAACAGTAACAGAGTACTCCATAATTGTATTAGTCATTCAAGGACTATTCATACCCAATTACCATCACTTAGTTATATTAAAGCTAGGTATAACAAGTTACGCCTCATTAGGGTTACATATCAATACAATATGGTTATCATCCCATCTATTCATATGAGTGAATAGGTAAGACTACCTTATTCAGGGTAACCCTTCATTTGTTCCATCATTATTCAACCCATATAACCATACCACAATTGTACAATACTAAGATGGATTACTAGTATGAATGACTACAACTATCAGACACCTTTAATTAACATATTGCTTGCACATGTACACTAAAATCATACATAGAACCAATTTACATCCCTTAATATACCTTCTACAAGTTATACTTCTAAAAACAAATTCACATATTACTAAAAGCCATTGTTTTCTCTTATCTCTCTCCTCATTCACTACTACTTACTTTTTGCTACTTATCCTTCTCATTTTAATCATGTAGATTAAACATTCCTAAAATTGAAACATACAAGGCACAAATAGATTATTCATCATTCTTTCTATCACTACAAGAATTTATCTCATATCACACTTCACTCGTATTGTATTTCGCCTTTTGTTCAAAACACACCTATTACATTTCAAATTTATATCTTACTCTTTACTCTGAATCATTTCCATATTGTTTATCTACCTTTCAGATTAGCTATGTTTAAACCCTAGATTACTATCAATGCTAGTTTACTTCTCATAGTGCAAATCTCATGATCTTGTTTTATAGAGATGCTAGTATTCAAGGTCAAATCACTAGTGACATCCCTTGAAATACTACAACTCTAAACATTCTAGGGTTTGGTCCTTATCAGTAGCATGACGTTATTGTGGTGTGACTTTGCTCCCTTAATTTGAAAGTCAAGCTTTAGATCTCACAAGTTTTAGTAAAGTATTCTTAATCTTATCGATTGAATTTCCTTTCTCTTACTTAGCCATTCAGATAGATTGCATTCTCAGTTTACCCTACTAGAGTTTCATCATCATATTGTATGTCATTATTACATTCACTAGATGTCTCTACCACGGTGGTTATGCATCATATATGATTCATTTTCCTATCACTTCATTCCCACATTGCTCTTATTAAGGATGATATGAAAGAGAAGATGATTTTGAGACTTAGAATTCTTATCTTCAAATATTCAATAATACATTTCTCATATGTAGGTTTAATTAATTATCAACAAGGATACTTGACTAATTAGCACTTTCTTGAATCTCACAACCTCTTTCTTTTATAATCTATATTACTCCATTATGTTTCAAACCCTTCTTTACTTTCCATAATCCCCTTACCATATACTACTATACCACATGTCATCTTTAACTTGTAGTTTTCTCTTATGATCATGTTGCTTCTTTTCTGTGTATGATCATGTATACCATGTTGCATATATTTCCTTTTATCCTTCTACTAATGTGAAGTTGAAATTCTAAATCAATAATCTCTCTACTAGTATCACCTCATGTTTAATACATTAAATATCCTTCATTTTAAATCAAACGACTCATACATGGGTGAAACATAGTTTCTCTTTCAATCAAGTTTCTCCTTCCTGAATATAGTTTACCTTTGTATGACTTATTCATTTATTTAGCTACCCTTTTGTTCTTCTTTTAGAAACTAGTTTGTTGCTCTATAGAGACTTAGAATCCAAAGGCAGTAAGGATGAATGTATTAAACTTATTAATAAAGGTATGCATTCCATGCTCTCAATTATATCATAACCATCATTCCTTAATCAAGCTCATCATTTCCAACACTTATCTTTGTTTTAACTTAGTTTCTTATCCTAGTCTTATGATTTACATATTTATCTAATTCTCTTTACTTTAACACTTCTGAAGACTCTTCACTTATATTTACTTATCGTATACTTAACTCTTTTCTTCTATTTTTCCTTTGCTTTGGAGTACACAAAAACATTGTACTCGGTTAAATAGTCCATTCCTCATTATTGATTCTTACTACCTTGGCCCTTACATACTTTTCTCATGTCTTTGCCATATTTCATATTTTGAGTTCATATAATATTAATCATTAAACTTAATCTGAACCTTATGTCTTGTTCCTTTCTTCCCAATTAAGGGTTTCTCATATGAGGCCCCAAAGTTGGATCTTAGATATCAGTTCCAACTGATTCTTAGTTATCCCAGTCTTTCCCTTATACTTCAAAATCTTAGAGTATATACACTCATACTAGAATTTGGATCTAATCTATCCAGTATTTACTCTTGTTATGTTACTAATAGGAGTCATTAGATCCAAGTAATGCATCCTGCCAGCCAGACCAGGCCGAACCTACAGTCCTGAAGCCAAGAGCTACATAGGATTACTCAACTCCTATTCATCTCAAATGTGTGGAAGAAAACTTATCCACTTAGGAAAGCTCATTCAAAGATCATTTCTAGTCTACTTGATATAAGGAATGTAATCAATAAATGCTACAACTGCATAGTGTACAACAAATCTTAAAGACCCATATATATTTCAAAATACTAAATATCTAAATTGAAACATATAAGAGCATTTCTATTCATCTCCAATAAAACAACAATATGAAATGAAAGTTCTATCTCATTTTATATTTATGCTCTTAATTCATGTTACTTATCTTGTTTCTAACCCTAATATTTCTAGGTTACTCTCTAGTCCATTCTTCCACTGTATACCGGGCCAGGGTATACATGAAAGAATAGATAGAGTAGCTTGATACTGGTTGATCTAAGTACTCAGATACCGGGCCAGGATATCCAAATACTCAAATCTCCAGAGCTAACATCATAACATCTCCTATCTGCCACACTTATGACTCTAACTTACTAACTTAATGGTCCCTGACAACTCATCCTAAGCTATGATACCACGTTGTTACACCCCAATCTCACAATTTCCACTAATCATGAGATTAGGGAATATATTAAGGATTTAATACAATACAAAGATCACCCTTAACTTTTTCTTCTCTTTCAAAACTCTTTGTTTTCTCGCATTGAACCACATAAACAAATTTTACAAGGGAATCTAAACATTGATGTTTCTAATTCGATTTCAACAGTAAAAATGCATGTATGAACATTTATTATGTTCCTAATACTTTTAACCACATAAGATTTGCTGATTCACACATATTGCTAGTTATACATCATCATTTACAACTCTCTCTTATTTCTTTACAAGGACCTAGAGTTACAAGGACCAACTGAACTTAACTATACTCAGACTTAACTCTGGTGGAAGATCTACTCTGATGCAACGATATCTTATTCAAGTACATGTGCTTTCCCTAAAAATTGTGATTAGAGGGGTGATCCTACTCGCTCAGTGAATGAGTACTTCAAAGAAATAGTCTAAATCACTGATATAATTACAATTATACTTTTGAGAAATTGATATCAATTATAACAGCAGTAAGCTTTAAAGAGTCTAATAATTGACAATCATAAATATGGCAGGATACTCTAAATATCTATAAGAGTAAATCAATATATGAAATGTTTGATTGATCATAAAGAGAACTAATAATTCGTAAATATACAAAGAATAATTGAATAATTGTACACACTTGTTTGACCTCTCATTCATTTTATTATACCTTGATCATATGCAAGGTACTCTACATATGAAGACTTGTAGTGCACTATGATCACACCATACAAGACTTAGCGGACACACCTGGGAAATGCTCAGTCTGACTACTCTCCTGGTTTGCAACAGGGAAATGGCTCTCTGGCCTAAACTGGACTCCTCCTCTAACCTGAGCACACAGGTGGAGAGTCAAGCCACCTCTTGGCTTTTCTGTACTCTAGTGCCACCAGGACTTCTGGTTGATCTTGGACACTGCAAACTATAATTTAAGGAGACTTCTACTAGGGCTTCGTCCCCCATGCCACTTGATAGCACGTTTCGACCCCCGTATACTGGACGCTTCCAGGGTTAGGTCGTTTCACCCCTAAGGTGCAGACCTCACATAGGGATTCTATGGTGTTCAGGGCTCCTAGGTCTATTATTTTATTATTCCTAGAAAGCTCTTTCTACATTGTACCCTTCTCTTACTTATACTTGACTCTGGTATCTCTATGGTGTTGTGTCTACTTATTTGAAGTTATAATACAACATGCATATCATTCTAAACTTGGCAGAGCAGTATATTCAAAACATTGTAATATATTGAGTAATCAACATACTATACATGCAGGCAGCTTAAAATTTGTAAATAAATAGATTACATGTCCACTTGGCACATACACACTAGAATTGTGCAATTTATCATCTTATTACAATGATAAGAGTTAATTACTTGACATATGACTAATCGTCAATAGCACCTGCAACTTATCTATAATTTCTCAAAGAACGTGCATATCAACCAAAATCTTGAGTTGTGCATCTCATAACTTAATTAAGAGTTAATTACTTATCATGACAAGAATTATTAATAAAAATTGAGAACATTGATATCACAATACTTGATTCATTGAACACCCTACCCTTAGGGTTTCATTTAATCACAACAAATGATACAAAGAAAGGTGTAATACATCTATCATGTACTTTTCAAATATTTACAACACATGATACCTGGGATCTCAATCCCTTATCACATTACTGGGAATTCTCATCCCTCCACATCATTATCATAATTACTAGATCTGGGTATTCAAACCCTTAGTTCATCACATAGCATTATTACCTCTTTAACAGGTAACCATTACCTCTAGGTCCTTAGACCAAGGTATTCATTTCACTGGTTGTATAAGAATTCTCATGGCTAACAAGGCCATCACACATCTTGTCACCTTTTACTAGGCAACAACTTATTCCCATGGCTCCCATAAAGATTTCATGCGACATAAACATTCACTGAATAAAGGCTACTATCAACAAATCATATAAAATCAATATATGTATGAAACCTTGGAACTGAGCTGAATATGGGTTTCCATGCCATTCATTGGGATATCATGCATCAATAATAACATTGAATAAATAAATTCTATCATGTCAAGAAAATCCCTTCAAATGGATTTCACGATATCTATTCGCAAATATCCAACTTTCCCCGCATCTACGATTTTACCCTCTTTACAGAGTTACCAAACAAACACTACTCACTTTAAATGAAATCCATGATAGTATCTGAAATATATGTACTATGAATTTAGATAAACAATCATTCAAAACCAAGGGGGTCTAGATAAGCAACTTTCTCTATTTACTTATACATCAAATTTCAGTCATAGACAAATTCCCTATATTTCAATTTACTCTCATAACCTCTGTGAATACTTAGGGAATTCTTATTAGAATGTATTGTATACATTTATAATATGATTTTATCATCTGAAATTCATTCAAACAAAGGAATAATCCATTTCATATCATTTTGCAACAACTTAGAACAAATAGACAATTCAGAGTTTGTAGTCGCATACTAAGCAATTAAAGATTATGGTTGATTTAACCAATTTTCATGCAATATACTATTTAAAGGAAGTTCACACTCACCCTAAGGTGTGAAAACACATTAAAACACATCCCATATCTGAAAATCTCGAATCCATATCAAATCCCTAGCAATTCACCCAATTCTTCTTCCTTTCAACTCAGAAACCCTAAAAATGAGGGATTATGAAGAAAGAGTCAGAAAAGGGGAAATTTTGATACCATTTTGGATCAAATCAGAGGAGGGACGGAATTTTGACATGTGAGAGAAGATTCACCATGAAATTATATCCAAAGAAGCTAAACTTACATGATTTCATCATTCCTCGGACCGCAAAACCCTAGGTCAGCATCTCCATCAATTTCTCCTTTCAATCTCTAACTCTCTCTCTCTCTAGGATTTTGTTTCTCTGGATTGAATCACGAATTATGAGAGCTCCTTGTGTGTTAGATTGACCATATAGAGAAATTGAGCTGCTTGGGTTAATTGCACATTGACCCCTCACTAAACGTTTTCTTATTTTTGTAGATTTTTCTATCATAGAAAGGTTTCTGTGAATTCATGTATTTAAGAGATTAAACCTTCTCCAAAAATTATGAGAATTTATAATGTTATGTATAATTGAGTTGCAAAGCATCAGTTAAAACTTGAGATCATTCCAAGCTTCCATTAAAAAAATAAAAATAGAATAGTGCACTACTATCCAGAATTCTACAGAAATGTCAGTTATTGTAATTCGTCTACTGATAAGGTCTAAAGGCATCCAAAAATTATGAAAATTGTACATGTTGTTTTTGATTGAGTTTCAGATGTCTAGTTCAAGTTTCATATCATTTGTTGATACCAATAAATAATTAAAATAAAACATTGCACTGCTAAAAAGCACTATGTCAACATTTTGGTCGAAGTATAGTTTGATCGAGAACCACATTCAAAGAACACTCAAATATTCTAAAAATTTTCTCCAATATGAATGATTGAGTTATCCATATCATATCCAAAATTCAATTAAATAAAAAAATAGAAAATAAGAAAAACCATTTACCACACTGCTATCCTGATCAAATTCCAAACTCGTTTACTATCAAAACCTAATTTCAGCCAACTAGGGTTTATATTTCTCAAACCCTAATTTCTTAAACAATAGAACACTTAACGTTCTTATTAGGTTTAAAACATCATAATTGAATTATCATCATTAATTAGATTTAAGAAATGATCAATCCAATTAAGCATATAATCATCCAGGTAAACCCTAGTTTACAAATTAAGCTCAGATGTGGTCTTAACACTATAAAGATTCTAGTTGGAGTTAATATAGAATTAACCCATGCATATATGCAAGACAATAGTTAGAGACATTGGATGAAATAATTAATAAATAATTTTTTTGTTGAGAATATTATCATAGAAATTTTATAGCATTGTATAGAATTCAATTATGAATCCAACAAAAAAAGAATGAACCAAATCGGAGTTAAACTGAGAGATTTGTGCCCTTTTTAGTAAACATATACAGAGTGTTGTGACCACGATGTTGCATTGTGTGCCACGACCGCGATGCTGCGTTGTATGCCGCGATCGCGACGGATGATGCCCAGGACAACCAATCATAAAACGATCATATCTCGAGCTATACTTATCCATTTTCAACAAAACGAAGTGTGTTGGAACCGTGATTCGATGATCATCTATCATCTCAGAATCCTTGCTTAATGAGAGGGACACCTAGAAGGTGATTTTTGGGGCAATATTTGGGGAAGAACATGAATAACAGTAGAAATCCAAAATGGTTGCCATATATTTGACTTGGTGAGTAGTTTTAATCGTCTATTCTTCCTCCTCCTCATTTACCCTTGTTTGAAATCCCTAATCCAACAAATTTGAGGTTTGTCTTTACCTCTAATTTTCATCTTCTACCTACAGCAAACCATCTTTAGGGTTGAAAGGAAGAAGAAACTGGTGATTTTCTAGAGTTTTGATATGGTTCAAGATTTTCAGAGATGGACTACATTTATAAGGTGTTTCACACCTTATGGTGAGTGGGTACTTCCTTTAAATAGTAGATTGCATGAAAATGAGTTAAATCATCAATAATTTTCAATTGCTTAGTATGTGAGTACAAACCCTAAATTGTCTTTTTGATCTAGCTTTTGCAAGCTGATATGAAATGGATTATTTATCTATTGTGATAAATTTTAGATGATGAAATCATATTAGAAATGGGTATTATCCATCTAAATGATATATCTTAAAGTATTTGCAGAGGTTATAAGAGTAAACTCAAATTTAGGATTTTTTACATTGTTGTATAATTGAATAAAGAAGTTGCCTAGTTGAATCTCCTTGGTTACGGATGATTATTTTATTTGTGTGAGTATTACATATATGTCGGACAAGATCTTGGATTTCATTTGATGATATCAAGGTTTGCTTGATATATCAGTAAGAGGGTGAAACCCTAAATGAATGGAAAGTTGTGGGTTTGCAAATAGACATCTTGATTCAATGGTATTCTTGATGTATGATGTTTTAGTAAATGGTGTGGAAACCCTAGTTCAATTCATTACAAGGTTTCATATATATATTTGATTATATGTGAACTGCTAAGAGAAATCTTTATTCAATGATGTTATGATGTATTAAATTCTAATGCGAGTCATGTGATTATTGAATGAGGTAAATGAAACCCTAAGGATAGGGTGTTCAATGAATCAAATATTCTGATATTAATGTTTCTCAGTAGTGGTTATGCTTAACAGTTCAGTTGTTATAAATGTTATCATATGGTTTATAAAATGAACGGTTTACAAAGATGAACTCAGATATGTTGATGTGATGATTGAATTGTGAATTTGAAGAGAGAATTAGACATTTAGATGCCCTGAACACTGTAGAATCCTCACAGGATGAGGCCTGCATTTTTGGGAGGAAACAGTTTCCCTACTGGAGGTAGTTCAGATCGAGGTAAGTTAGAGCACACCAATAGGGTGTGGGGGTCTTGACCAGTAGGATAGAATCCTTACAGTTGTATGGTACCCAACACCAATTGGGGATGCTGATGGTACTTGTGTTACATGTTGAGTGATCAGTGGTCAGTAGGTCCATTGATGCACAATAAGCGTGAGGGCTTTGACTCACCACCTGAGTACCCAGGTTGAGAGGTGGAATCTGAGATATCTAGTCATTCCCATTAGCTGCCGAGAGGCAGACGTGTTGAGGTCCGTTGTAGACGGGGTCTTACTCGAGAGATAGGCTTAGGAACTCGGGCATGCTTCTAAGCCTTGTATAGTGAGATTTTATCTTGCTGCAATTCTTTCACATGTTGTGGTACACCTCATGTGGGTTCAGGGAATAATAAGATGAATGAGAGGTTAAACAAGTGTGTGCAGTTATTCAATTATTCTTCGTATGTTTCTGAATTATTAGTTCTCTTTATGATCAATCAAGCATGTTCATATATTGATTCACTCTTGTAGATGTCTAGAGTATTGTACTATATTTGTGTTTTTGAATGATTAGTCTCTTTAAAGCTTGTTGTTGTTATAATTGATATCAGTTGCTAATTAGTATATTTGTAATTATTTAAGTTCTTTAAATTATTTCTTTGAAGTACTCATTCACTGAGTGAGTAGGCTCACCCCTCTACTCATAATTTTTAGGGAAATCACGTGGACTTAAAGAAGGTCAATGCATCAAAGTAGATCTACCGCATGAGTTAAGTATGAGATCAGTCAAGTTTAGTCAGTCCCTATGACTCTAGGTCCTTGTATAGATGTGAGAGAATTGTGATGTTTTGTATCTTTGTTTCCTTATTAATAGAGTATATAGCTGGTTATCATGTTGTATGTACGTGGAAGTGTGAGAAACAAAATGAATGTATGGATGTCTATCATTAATGTTGAGATCATATTAGACTAATCAAAGTTTAATTCTCTTGTAAGTTTGATTATGTGATTAAATGCGAGAAAACAAAGAGTTTGAAACAAAAGAAAACATTGGGAGTGAACTTTGTACTAAGTATAATCTCAAACTTATGCCCTAATCTCATGATTAGTAGTAATCATGGGATGTGTCTGAGACGACCATCTCGCAAAAACAAGATCAACGAATTTAAACTAATAAGGAAGTGTTTTGTTAGCAGCAGAATTATTGAAAATCACAAAATTTTAAAACTTTTTGTAAAGAGATCTACAAACTGTGAAACTCTTTTATAAAGAAATAAGATAAGTCATTTACAAACTGATTCATTATTACATCTCTATAATATCTCATCTCGAGAGTCACAACATCAATTGCCCTGTTAACTGTACAAGGCAAGATACAATAATCTCGAGGCATTACACCAAAATCTCAGATATATATAAAACATCTAAAGACTCCTAGGACCTGAGAGTATAGAGACGACACATAGGACATTTCTATCTATAATACTTTGACAGACAGTGTCTCCACCTGAGGATCACTGCTATCCCTGGTGTTGCTGCTGCTGCTGTTGCTGCTCACCCACTGAAGGGTTCCTTCGTCCTGGGTGTCTACCTAAAAAGTCGAATCCCACGGGGGTGAGACAATTGAATAATTTTCCCAGTGAGAGTTATAACTCTCCACCAGAAGCATTGTCATTGCAAATAATTGAATAACATAGAGTAGTAGAATTATAATTATCCAACAGTAGGCAATTTATTGAATAAACTAAGTAGAGCAGTATTCTCTAAGCAATCATTTCAATAATAACTTGGTTGAACAATAGAACATATAATCAATAAGGAATATGAAGAACATGTATACTAGTTATTCAATTAGAACACTATAAACAATGTATCAACCATCATTGTTTCTCGTATTTCAACCTAAGAAAATATGCTACATTGTTGTTTACATTTTACAAACATAATTATGCCCTGAGGAGATGAGGTATACCACTCATACTCCAACTGACCATTACTAAATCACAATCGGTACCATACATAGGTCATCAGAAGAGCTGGATTTCTATGACCTCATCTTCCTCAGTCAGTGTGAGGTACAACATGTAGGACATCTTGTGTCTCTGCTATAATAGCTTTCTAGGGTATTCTGGCAACTTCTCTATTAGAGTTACAGTGGCATGATGTACTCTCTTCGCCATCGAGGGATTTCTTGTTTATCTATCATCGATGCGGAGATAAAAACATCATCGGGAGATTAGTGATATATCATCCTGACATACACATATAATGAAGGATCGAGAGATTTGATGTTTATCTCACATCAATTCCTCCATTAGGACATAAGGATATTCGCGTCCATAACCCCCACATACTCAAAAGTATGCTCTCCAAGAGTTCCCTTAGGAAAACCTATTTCACCATCATTTAATTTCTGCCAATGATGGATCTATGGCTAGGGCTCTACATGATATCATTATACTTGATCAATTAAGTACATTATGGCATTATTTTAGCATCAGGCATGTTTTCAAACATAGACCAATAAGACAGTTGCTATTAAGAAAGAATACTAATTGTCTCAAGTTCATTTCACATCTAGTTAACATTGGGATCTCAATCCCTAACCATCTCATCATTGTGATTCGGGAATATGGGTATTCAAACCCTTAGATCATCAAACACTTGTTACCAAGTAACATGTTGCCATTAAGTCATTTAACAGTATGAACAGAATAATAGCAATGTTGATATTTCATATGGCTCATATAGCCTGTTAATTTCTTATGTTACCTTTCACTGGGCAAAATAACATATCATTACTTTCAAAGCTTATAAGTTGTTTTAATGAATATGACATCATAGCTCCTACCTGGATATGTTCCCTATTTCATAAGAACCTGGATGATTAATACAAATGATAACAGACACATTAATTCTATATTAACATATTGCAAAACAAAGATAACCTTACAATTCAAGGGTTGTACCACTATGCCCTTACTAGGGTTAGGTTTTCCCTTTTTAATTAAATTAGGGTTAACCAACCCCTATAGCTAAATTAGGAATAGTGTTCCCTCATTTTGTAATTCAATCATAGAGTTTCATGCTTAAAAGCATAGCTCAGAATTAGGGTTTACTGTTCACATCATCACATTACCCTAGATAGGATTTGCTATTCACATTACATCACATTACCCTAGATTTAGGGTTTACTATTCATATTACATCTCATTATAATGAATTGAGATCATACCATCATCATGTATGATGATTATTTCCATGAATGCCCTCAAATTAGAGTTATGATTCATTAACCATCATAATTAGGGTGTTCATGATCTCACTATGAAGGATCATACCCTAATTAGATGTATTCATACATATTAGAAGTTCATTACTTGATTAACCATTCATATAAGAAGTCTTCTCTCTCTACTTTCAATAAGATGATGTTTGCATCGATATTGATTAGGCTAAGTCAATTCAACATTGACATCATGGGTTATGTCATTACCATTGTGATCATGAAGGCTTACTCATTCAAAAAGTGCTAACCACTTTATCTCATCAAGGGTACATTTACTATAACATACACTAACCAACTAACCACTTGGTCCTTTAATCACTTTAAGCATCCATGAGGTTTAAGTTAATCAACTACTAAACCATCTTGACCACTAAGGTATCAAACGACCTTGACCTTTATAGACCTCAAACGGTCTTGCACAGTAAACCCCAAAACTATCTTGTACAGACCTTGAAACCGTTCGGTGTTGAAGACTGTTTGGTCTAGTTGACTTTTAAAACCATTTGGTAAAGTACACACTCAAGACCCTAAAGGTATTCATTTCACTGGTTGTATAAGAATTCTCATGGCTAACAAGGCCATCACACATCTTGTCACCTTTTACTAGGCAACAACTTATTCCCATGGCTCCCATAAAGATTTCATGCGACATAAACATTCACTGAATAAAGGCTACTATCAACAAATCATATAAAATCAATATATGTATGAAACCTTGGAACTGAGCTGAATATGGGTTTCCATGCCATTCATTGGGATATCATGCATCAATAATAACATTGAATAAATAAATTCTATCATGTCAAGAAAATCCCTTCAAATGGATTTCACGATATCTATTCGCAAATATCCAACTTTCCCCGCATCTACGGTTTTACCCTCTTTACAGAGTTACCAAACAAACACTACTCACTTTAAATGAAATCCATGATAGTATCTGAAATATATGTACTATGAATTTAGATAAACAATCATTCAAAACCAAGGGGGTCTAGATAAGCAACTTTCTCTATTTACTTATACAGCAAATTTCAGTCATAGACAAATTCCCTATATTTTAATTTACTCTCATAACCTCTGTGAATACTTAGGGAATTCTTATTAGAATGTATTGTATACATTTATAATATGATTTTATCATCTGAAATTCATTCAAACAAAGGAATAATCCATTTCATATCATTTTGCAACAACTTAGAACAAATAGACAATTCAGAGTTTGTAGTCGCATACTAAGCAATTAAAGATTATGGTTGATTTAACCAATTTTCATGCAATATACTGTTTAAAGGAAGTTCACACTCACCCTAAGGTGTGAAAACACATTAAAACACATCCCATATCTGAAAATCTCGAATCCATATCAAATCCCTAGCAATTCACCCAATTCTTCTTCCTTTCAACTCAGAAACCCTAAAAATGAGGGATTATGAAGAAAGAGTCAGAAAAGGGGAAATTTTGATACCATTTTGGGTCAAATCAGAGGAGGGACGGAATTTTGACATGTGAGAGAAGATTCACCATGAAATTATATCCAAAGAAGCTAAACTTACATGATTTCATCATTCCTCGGACCGCAAAACCCTAGGTCAGCATCTCCATCAATTTCTCCTTTCAATCTCTAACTCTCTCTCTCTCTAGGATTTTGTTTCTCTGGATTGAATCACGAATTATGAGAGCTCCTTGTGTGTTAGATTGACCATATAGAGAAATTGAGCTTCTTGGGTTAATTGCACATTGACCCCTCACTAAACTTTTTCTTATTTTTGTAGATTTTTCTGTCATAGAAAGGTTTCTGTGAATTCATGTATTTAAGAGATTAAACCTTCTCCAAAAATTATGAGAATTTATAATGTTATGTATAATTGAGTTGCAAAGCATCAGTTAAAACTTGAGATCATTCCAAGCTTCCATTAAAAAAATAAAAATAGAATAGTGCACTACTATCCAGAATTCTACAGAAATGTCAGTTATTGTAATTCGTCTACTGATAAGGTCTAAAGGCATCCAAAAATTATGAAAATTGTACATGTTGTTTTTGATTGAGTTTCAGATGTCTAGTTCAAGTTTCATATCATTTGTTGATACCAATAAATAATTAAAATAAAACATTGCACTGCTAAAAAGCACTATGTCAACATTTTGGTCGAAGTATAGTTTGATCGAGAACCACATTCAAAGAACACTCAAATATTCTAAAACTTTTCTCCAATATGAATGATTGAGTTATCCATATCATATCCAAAATTCAATTAAATAAAAAAATAGAAAATAAGAAAAACCATTTACCACACTGCTATCCTGATCAAATTCCAAACTCATTTACTATCAAAACCTAATTTCAGCCAACTAGGGTTTATATTTCTCAAACCCTAATTTCTTAAACAATAGAACACTTAACATTCTTATTAGGTTTAAAACATCATAATTGAATTATCATTATTAATTAGATTTAAGAAATGATCAATCCAATTAAGCATATAATCATCCAGGTAAACCCTAGTTTACAAATTAAGCTCAGATGTGGTCATAACACTATAAAGATTCTAGTTGGAGTTAATATAGAATTAACCCATGCATATATGCAAGACAAGAGTTAGAGACATTGGATGAAATAATTATTAAATAATTTTTTTGTTGAGAATATTATCATAGAAATTTTATAGCATTGTATAGAATTCAATTATGAATCCAACAAAAAAAGAATGAACCAAATCAGAGTTAAACTGAGAGATTTGTGCCCTTTTTAGTAAACATATACAGAGTGTTGTGACCACGATGTTGCGTTGTGTGCCACGACCGCGATGCTACGTTGTATGCCGCGATCGCGACGGATGATGCCCAGGACAACCAATCATAAAACGATCATATCTCGAGCTATACTTATCCATTTTCAACAAAACGAAGTGTGTTGGAACCGTGATTCGATGATCTATCATCTCAGAATCCTTGCTTAATGAGAGGGACACCTAGAAGGTGATTTTTGGGGCAATTTTTGGGGAAGAACATGAATAACAGTAGAAATCCAAAATGGTTGCCATATATTTGACTTGGTGAGTAGTTTTAATCATCTATTCTTCCTCCTCCTCATTTACCCTTGTTTGGAATCCCTAATCCAACAAATTTGAGGTTTGTCTTTACCTCTAATTTTCATCTTCTACCTACAGCAAACCATCTTTAGGGTTGAAAGGAAGAAGAAACTGGTGATTTTCTAGAGTTTTGATATGGTTCAAGATTTTCAGAGATGGACTACATTTATAAGGTGTTTCACACCTTATGGTGAGTGGGTACTTCCTTTAAATAGTAGATTGCATGAAAATGAGTTAAATCATCAATAATTTTCAATTGCTTAGTATGTGAGTACAAACCCTAAATTGTCTTTTTGATCTAGCTTTTGCAAGCTGATATGAAATGGATTATTTATCTATTGTGATAAATTTTAGATGATGAAATCATATTAGAAATGGGTATTATCCATCTAAATGATATATCTCAAAGTATTTGCAGAGGTTATAAGAGTAAACTCAAATTTAGGATTTTTTACATTGTTGTATAATTGAATAAAGAAGTTGCCTAGTTGAATCTCCTTGGTTACGGATGATTATTTTATTTGTGTGAGTATTACATATATGTCAGACAAGATCTTGGATTTCATTTGATGATATCAAGGTTTGCTTGATATATCAGTAAGAGGGTGAAACCCTAAATGAATGGAAAGTTGTGGGTTTGCAAATAGACATCTTGATTCAATGGTATTCTTGATGTATGATGTTTTAGTAAATGGTGCGGAAACCCTAGTTCAATTCATTACAAGGTTTCATATATATATTTGATTATATGTGAACTGCTAAGAGAAATCTTTATTCAATGATGTTATGATGTATTAAATCCTAATGCGAGTCATGTGATTATTGAATGAGGTAAATGAAACCCTAAGGATAGGGTGTTCAATGAATCAAATATTTTGATATTAATGTTTCTCAGTAGTGGTTATGCTTAACAGTTCAGTTGTTATAAATGTTATCATATGGTTTATAAAATGAACGGTTTACAAAGATGAACTCAGATATGTTGATGTGATGATTGAATTGTGAATTTGAAGAGTGAATTAGACATTTGGATGCCTTGAACACTATAGAATCCTCACAGGATGAGGCCTGCATTTTTGGGAGGAAACAGTTTCCCTACTGGAGGTAGTTCAGATCGAGGTAAGTTAGAGCACACCAATAGGGTGTGGGGGTCTTGACCAGTAGGATAGAATCCTTACAGTTGTATGGTACCCAACACCAATTGGGGATGTTGATGGTACTTGTGTTACATGTTGAGTGATCAGTGGTCAGTAGGTCCATTGATGCACAATAAGCGTGAGGGCTTTGACTCACCACCTGAGTACCCAGGTTGAGAGGTGGAATCTGAGATATCTAGTCATTCCCATTAGCTGCCGAGAGGCAGACGTGTTGAGGTCCATTGTAGACGGGGTCTTACTCGAGAGATAGGCTTAGGAACTCGGGCATGCTTCTAAGCCTTGTATAGTGAGATTTTATCTTGCTGCAATTCTTTCACATGTTGTGGTACACCTCATGTGGGTTCAGGGAATAATAAGATGAATGAGAGGTTAAACAAGTGTGTGCAGTTATTCAATTATTCTTCGTATGTTTCTGAATTATTAGTTCTCTTTATGATCAATCAAGCATGTTCATATATTGATTCACTCTTGTAGATGTCTAGAGTATTGTACTATATTTGTGTTTTTGAATGATTAGTCTCTTTAAAGCTTGTTGTTGTTATAATTGATATCAGTTGCTAATTAGTATATTTGTAATTATTTAAGTTCTTTAAATTATTTCTTTGAAGTACTCATTCACTGAGTGAGTAGGCTCACCCCTCTACTCATAATTTTTAGGGAAATCACGTGGACTTGAAGAAGGTCAATGCATCAAAGTAGATCTACCGCATGAGTTAAGTATGAGATCAGTCAAGTTTAGTCAGTCCCTATCACTCTAGGTCCTTGTATAGATGTGAGAGAGTTGTGATGTTTTGTATCTTTGTTTCCTTATTAATAGAGTATATATCTGGTTATCATGTTGTATGTACGTGGAAGTGTGAGAAACAAAATGAATGTATGGATGTCTATCATTAATGTTGAGATCATATTAGACTAATCAAAGTTTAATTCTCTTGTAAGTTTGATTATGTGATTAAATGCGAGAAAACAAAGAGTTTGAAATAAAAGAAAACATTGGGAGTGAACTTTGTACTAAGTATAATATCAAACTTATGCCCTAATCTCATGATTAGTAGTAATCATGGGATGTTTCTGAGACGACCATCTCGCGAGAACAAGATCAACGAATTTAAACTAATACGGAAGTGTTTTGTTAGCAGCAGAATTATTGAAAATCACAAAATTTTAAAACTTTTTGTAAAGAGATCTACAAACTGTGAAACTCTTTTATAAAGAAATAAGATAAGTCATTTACAAACTGATTCATTATTACATCTCTATAATATCTCATCTCGAGAGTCACAACATCAACTGCCCTGTTAACTGTACAAGGCAAGATACAATAATCTCGAGGCATTACGCCAAAATCTCAGATATATATATATATATAAAACATCTAAAGACTCCTAGGACCTGAGAGTATAGAGACAACACATAGGACATTTCTATCTATAATACTTTGACAGACAGTGTCTCCACCTGAGGATCACTGCTATCCCTGGTGTTGTTGCTGCTGCTGTTGCTGCTCACCCACTGAAGGGTTCCTTCGTCCTGGGTGTCTACCTAAAAAGTCGAATCCCACGGGGGTGAGACAATTGAATAATTTTCCCAGTGAGAGTTATAACTCTCCGCCAGAAGCATTGTCATTGCAAATAATTGAATAACATAGAGTAGTAGAATTATAATTATCCAACAGTAGGCAATTTATCGAATAAACTAAGTAGAGCAGTATTCTCTAAGCAATCATTTCAATAATAACTTGGTTGAACAATAGAACATATAATCAATAAGGAATATGAAGAACATGTATACTAGTTATTCAATTAGAACACTATAAACAATGTATCAACCATCATTGTTTCTCATATTTCAACCTAAGAAAATATGCTACACTGTTGTTTACATTTTACAAACATAATTATGCCCTGAGGAGATGAGGTATACCACTCATACTCCAATTGACCATTACTAAATCACAATCGGTACCATACATAGGTCATCAGAAGAGCCGGATTTCTATGACCTCATCTTCCTCAGTCAGTGTGAGGTACAACATGTAGGACATCTTGTGTCTCTGCTATAATAGCTTTCTAGGGTATTCTGGCAACTTCTCTATTAGAGTTACAGTGGCATGATGTACTCTCTTTGCCATCGAGGGATTTCTTGTTTATCTCTCATCGATGCGGAGTTAAAAACATCATCGGGAGATTAGTGATATATCATCCTGACATACACATATAATGAAGGATCGAGAGATTTGATGTTTATCTCACATCAATTCCTCCATTAGGACGTAAGGATATTCGCGTCCATAACCCCCACATACTCAAAAGTATGCTCTCCAAGAGTTCCATTAGGAAAACCTGTTTCACCATCATTTAATTTCTGCCAATGATGGATCTATGGCTAGGGCTCTACATGATATCATTATACTTGATCAATTAAGTACATTATGGCATTCTTTTAGCATCAGGCATGTTTTCAAACATAGACCAATAAGACAGTTGCTATTAAGAAAGAATACTAATGGTCTCAAGTTCATTTCACATCTAGTTAACATTGGGATCTCAAACCCTAACCATCTCATCATTGTGATTTAGGAATATGGGTATTCAAACGCTTAGATCATCAAACACTTGTTACCAAGTAACATGTTGCCATTAAGTCATTTAACAGTATGAACAGAATAATAGCAATGTTGATATTTCATATGGCTCATATAGCCTGTTAATTTCTTATGTTACCTTTCACTGGGCAAAATAACATATCATTACTTTCAAAGCTTATAAGTGGTTTTAATGAATATGACATCATAGCTACTACCTGGCTATGTTCCCTATTTCATAAGAACCTGGATGATTAATACAAATGATAACAGACACATTAATTCTATATTAACATATTGCAAAACAAAGATAACCTTACAATTCAAGGGTTGTACCACTATGCCCTTACTAGGGTTAGGTTTTCCCTTTTTAATTAAATTAGGGTTAACCAACCCCTATAGCTAAATTAGGAATAGTGTTCCCTCATTTTGTAATTCAATCATAGAGTTTCATGCTTAAAAGCATAGCTCAGAATTAGGGTTTACTGTTCACATCATCACACTACCCTAGATAGGATTTACTATTCACATTACATCACATTACCCTAGATTTAGGGTTTACTATTCATATTACATCTCATTATAATGAATTGAGATCATACCATCATCATGTATGAGGATTATTTCCATCAATGCCCTCAAATTAGAGTTATGATTCATTAACCATCATAATTAGGGTGTTCATGATCTCACTATGAAGGATCATACCCTAATTAGATGTATTCATACATATTAGAAGTTCATTACTTGATTAACCATTCATATAAGAAGTCTTCTCTCTCTACTTTCAATAAGATGATGTTTGCATCGATCTTGATTAGGCTAAGTCAATTCAACATTGACATCATGGGTTATGTCATTACCATTGTGATCATGAAGGCTTACTCATTCAAAAAGTGCTAATCACTTTATCTCATCAAGGGTACATTTACTATAACATACACTAACCAACTAACCACTTGGTCCTTTAATCACTTTAAGCATCCATGAGGTTTAAGTTAATCAACTACTAAACCATCTTGACCACTAAGGTATCAAATGACCTTGACCTTTATAGACCTCAAACGGTCTTGCACACTAAACCCCCAAACTGTCTTGTACAGACCTTGAAACCGTTTGGTGTTGAAGACCGTTTGGTCTAGTTGACTTTTAAAACCATTTGGTAAAGTACACACTCAAGACCGTTTGCCCAAAATGGGGTGAAGATTGTTTGTTCATGAAGACTGTTTGGTCAAGTTGACTTTGAAACTGCATGGACACAATCGACCTTGAAACCGCATGAGCACCAAATGGTTTGGGATCGTTTGGTCCCAAACGGTCTTGAGACCGTTTGGTCCCAAACGGTTTTGATACCGTTTGGACCCAAACGGTCTTGAGACCGTTTGGACCCAAACGGTCTTGAGGCCGTTTGGTCCAAACCACCTCAAAACCGCAAGGACTAAAAAGTGTCTCAACCACTTCAATTGAATTAGGGTTTCTAATGTTGAACCCCTCCATCAATCATGTACTTATTAGCCACTCATCAATTGAGTCAATTAAGTCAACCCTCAACTGATTTGACACTCAATTAACCCTCAATTGATCATCAATTAGGGCTTGGATCGATTGGATTAGGGTTTGGAATCGATGACCCTTCAACATACTTCAATGAGAGTCTATTTGATTTGAAGCCATTGAACCATCATTAAATTGATCATGACCTGACCCCAAACGGTCTTGGGATCATTTGGATGACCTCCAAATGGTCTTGAGACCGTTTGCCCATTATTTCATCAAAAACCAAGTCATTCAATTAGGGTTTGTATATTGGAGTTGGTCTTCAAAATCAACAATTGATTACTCATCAACTTAATATCATTGGATCCTCAATTGGCCAACTATGCTTAACCCTAGACCTCCAAACGGTCTTAGGTGATCACCAAATGGTCTTGAGACTATTTGGGTGATCCCCAAATGGTTTTGAAACCATTTGGGCCACTCAACTCAAACTTCAACATGATTAAAATATTGAAATCAGTAATAGACCCGATTAGGGTTTAGGTGGTTGACGATCCTTCAATTGGTGAACCTCTTGGAATTAATGGATGATTTTTGGTAGGTAATTAATCCACATTATTCTCAACAGTCCACCAAATGGTCAATGCCTGGTCAACACCTCCAAATGGTCTTGGACCATTTTCTTCTATGCGGTGTGGTTGAAACCGTTTGCATTCAAACGGTTTGAAACCGTTTACTCCAAACAGTTTGGCAACCGTTTGGACAAGGTTGGTTGGAGACCGTTTGCTAAAGTGAAAACTTGGATAAACATAGGAATTAATGCCATCATCTTCTACCTCAAGAACAGTGGTTGTTCTTCACGGAAATGATAGCTAGAACACCCAAAGGTGTCTAAAGAAGAAGTATAAGCAACGATTCTAGGAAAAGAGGATGCATTAACAAAGCATAAGGGTTAGAGTTATAAAACCCACCTCTAGGACTGATCCAGAGCTCCAAGATTCGTAGCTTTAATGGTATATGAAGCTCCAGGTGTTGTCCAAGCTTTGTTCTTCAATTTTTGGATGGAGAAGATGGCTAGAAAGAAGAATCACGTGAAAAACACCAATAAACCAACCTTGTTTTATGGTTTCCACCATGAATTCGAGGTAGATGGTGATCAAAGCTTACCAAACTAGCTTGGTCATCCTTCCTCTGGTCCAGAGCTCCTTCTTGGTCGGTCCAAGCAAAGTGATGAGAGAAAGAAGCTAAGGAACAATCCTTTGGTGTGTATAAAAGTTTTCTTATATATTTATGGGTATTTTCAAGGAAAATGGAAAGAGATAGATATTTCCAAATTTATCCACCAAGGCTTCCTCCATCCTTGGCCACATTTCCTCCTACTAAACTCATGCAAACTCCTCCATTATCCAACGTTTAAAAAGAACTAAACACCTTTAAGAGAGGTATATTAATATCCACCCTTATTGGATATTTGCTTAATATATAATATTAATGTGAATAATTTCCACTTCTACCATGATCATTCAAAAGAGGCGCCCTTCTCATTTTATTTGCTCTACTTTATGCCAAGAAACATGAGAGATACTCTAGATGGTATATTTTACATGTTAGACACTAGGTTTTGGGTAATTTGCACATTACACCAAAACTAGGTTTTTAAAGCACAAGGATTACTCTACAAGCTATATCTTGGTGTTCAAACTTGTGGAATTCATACCACCACATCATATTCATTATTATGATGTCTCATCATCAGAGGAACATCTTAACATGTGAAATTTACAAGTTAACCCCTCAACTTGGGTAATTTGCACTTTAGTCCATTATTTAACAAAATAATGTTTCAACATTATGCAAAAAGGACTGAAACGGAAATATAAGTTCCTCAAACATTTTAATTACATTTCATAAGATAACCACAAGCATCTAATCACATATTTATGCAAAACACCTAGGGTTAGTTCATAACCCAGGTCAGGGATGTTACAGTGGGTGTGACATAACTACTATGCCGGTAAAACCCTTGATGAGGCACAAGTAAACTACACCACAACTAAAAAAGAACTTCTTGCAATCAAATACACTTTTGACAAGTTTAGGTCTTATTTTCTTGGCTGTAAAGTCACTATCTATATGGATAATGAAAATATTAAATATTTGATGAAAAAGAAAGAGAGGAATCCCCTACTCTTGTGATGGTCCCTACTTATTCAAGAGTTTGATCACAAGATTATGTACAAGAAAGGTACTAAAACTATTGTAGAAGACGATCTTTCAATAATTTGTATATATGGTGATGTCTATATGCCGATAAATGACTCGTATGCAGATGAATCACTACTAGTAGTGAGCACAATCGACCCTATAACACCTTGCTTTGCTGATTTTTGTAACTATGTATCATGTCTCTAACTTCCACATGACATGACTTATAAATAGAACAAAAAGTTCTTTTTTGACCTTAGAAATTATAACTGGGATAATCCTCTTCTCTTCAAAAGATGTATAGAAATTTTGTATCAATGGTGCATTATGGAAGACAAGATTCTTTCTATTATTGAGAAATGACATTCCTCTCATTATGGAGGGTATCTTGGTGATGAGAAGATGAGAATGAAATTTATGATTAACCATCTATCTTCAAGGACTCTCAAGACTATGTAAAGGTAAGTGATGCATGCTAAAGGATGGGGAACATTAGTAAAAGCAATGAAATCCCTCTCACTAGTTGGATCAAAGTTGAAATCATTGATATCTTGGGTATGGACTACATGGGTTCATTCCTATCATACTTTTGAAATCAATGTATTCTATTTGCAGTTGATTATGTTTGTAAATGGTTATAAGCTTGGGCTTCACCTACCTACATAGGACCGTCAAGTGTCTCTTAGTTAGGTATTATTTCCAAGATTTGAAGTTCCTAGGACTATAATCAATGATTGAGGTTCTCATTTCACTAAAAAGCAGTTTGAGGCTCTTCTGAAGAGGTATGGCATTAAACATAAGGTCTCTACCCCATACCATCAATAGACCTTTGAATAGGTAGAAGTCTCAAATTGTCAGATCAAATAGATTTTGGAGAAGACCATTGGGAAGTCTAGGAAGGATTATTTTGTAATACTCAATGATTCTCTAAGGGAATATCAAACTACATATAAGATGCCCATTGGCATAACACCATACCATTTTATCTATGGTAATTTTTGTCATTTACTTCTTAAACTAGAGCATAAGGAATACTAGGTTATTAAGAATCTCAATATGGACCCATATCTCTCGAATTATAAAAGATTCTAGAAACTTTAAAAGTTAGAATAGTTGTGCCTCCATGCCTATTAAAGCACAAGAATTTACAAGGAGAGAATGAAAATTTGGCTTGATTCTTATATCAAGTGGAGATATATTGCTCAAGGAGACAAACTTCTGCTATTCAATTCTCATATTCATATTTCCCCCCAAAAAAAAGTTGTCTAGAAAAATTACTATTATTGTGGTTTATTCTTCTTGGATGATGGATATACATAGCGAGAAGTCTGGAACCTTTTCTGTCAATAAAAATTGTTTGAAGAAATGCTATGAATATAAGGCATTTACATGAAGAGCTGACTTGGAGATTTCTGGGCCACCTATTATTCAGTGAATGGACTAAAGAGTCAAGATAATTAACTATAAACAAGTATTTCTTGGGAGGCAACCCAAGTCATTCTACATAATCTTTTAATTTGATATCTATTTCCTCATTTTCTTATTTTTTCTTTCAATTGTATTGAGTTTGATCGACCTTTTTTGATCAAACTCTATTTTTTCTCCACCATGTAACCAATCAACCAACAAGGTTTATCACTTTCAACATGATGACATGTCAATAATTTTCACTAAGGGAGCTATTGACCTAATTCTGGCCCTTGTTAGCTCGATAAGAACAAATCTTGGAATTTTGATTATGACTCAATTTATTAGTGGGTTTATCAAACTGAGAGATCACGATAATGAGTATTAGACCTATCAAAATAGTTTGTTTTTTACCTATCGACCCTCTTTACCTATCAACCTCAAACGATCAACCTATGAGCTTGATGGACACATGTATGTCACTAGGTTGTCTTTCCCACTAGTAGTCTCGTCTATAAAATTATGGAGGGAGTAGCAGTTTTGTTCACTAGCTCTCGTATTAACCATGGAGCACTATCAAATATTTCTTAAGTTGTCGACCTTGTTGTGTTTAGTCAATCGAACGTGGGTTCATGAGGATAATGAATTGCAAAACTCAATGAAATCACAGCTCAATCATTCTTCTCTAAATTAATAATGCATATAATATTATTTAAGGCATCAATTATAATGATCAAGATGATTTTTAGTCTTTACACAAGTCTTAATTTATAAACTCAAATAGTACCACACAAGTATATGGGTGTGTGTAGTATTATTGAGGTCATCCAAGGAGAAATGTAATGTCAGGCTCAAGAGTATGAAAATTTCATACTAAGTTAAAAGAAAACAATAAATGATAATCCATGGGAACTGTATATAAGGGGCAGAATTCCCCTTTGAGAACTCCCTCATGTTTGTGTGACCCCATGAGATTCCCAGCACCTATCCCCTACCTTTGATTTGCTACTCATTCCCTGAATTCCCTCTGTTCTACCCCTGGTGCCATTGCCAAAGGAGATCCTTCTCATTCCAACCATCCAATGCACCTACGAGGGAATTGATCCCACCGATAGGTTTGGCTGGAGTTAGCAAAGGGAAATGTTGTGTTTCTTCAAGGATCAAGTGACGACATCACGAGGTCAACCGTAGAATTTATCGAGCATCGGTGCTTCTATTTCGCACTATGCAACACGGGGTTTGGTCATGGGGTAGAAGAAGAAATAGAGAGAAAAGACTCTCTTACCCCCGACACGCGTGAAGGAGAGAAAGGGAAAAAGGGTACAACCACCGGATCGGAGACCCTATTCACGTGGGGCGCATGGGTCTGAGATGGCAAAGCCTTATTCACAGAAGCCGGTCTGCATGGAAAAGGAAAAGAAACCTTGGATAGATGATGTGGCGGCCAGTGATTGGCCAGAAGGTTATTTATCTTACAAAATTTGTAACTTATTACTGGTAGCTCGGATTAAAGCAAATTATAAATGAATCTTGCTTAGAAAAATACAAGGAATTCAATAAAAATACTAATAGATCCTAGTTTTGCTTCTAATTTGAAAAGTATCTAAAGTTGGTATCATCAAATAATCTAACTAGATCAAAGCCCTAGCTTTTGAATATTAATGTTTTGATAGAGTTAGTTGGTACTAGTAATCAAAGTCTGACTTGATTGAATAAATATGATGAAAGAGATCTAATTAGAGATATATGTTCATAACTTGTGTATTTAGGGTTTCATGATCTTAATAGTGCATTATAAGGGTTAAAAACCATATAACAAAAAAAAGGGTTAAAAACCCTAATTCATGTAGTTATGAGATTTAGTGAATCTAAATATGAGAATCGATCTAGAAGGCATGAAAATAGTGTTATTGGAATAATTGTGGATAAATACCCTTAATTTGGTAATTAGGGTTTCCTAGTGTGTAAAAGTGGAATTAATGTTAATTTAGAGATTGTTAATCTAGAAGATGTGAAATATAGTAATTAGGGTTCCTTTGAGAATCAAACTATAATTCTTTGGAGTTGTCAATTCAAAGGAACCTGAACATGATAATTGGACTTAATGATCTTGATATGACCTAAAAGGATAAGGTTGGTAGTTTAGTGTAAAAGAGATATATTTGACTTAATTGGAATTCAATCATGCATATGATGTTGAAGTTAGGGTTTGTAGGCCAAAACTGCATTAGAAGTGATAATTGGATGGTGGAAGATAAAACCCTAATAAAACCCTAAAAGGTGGCCTAGAAACCCTAATGTGGGACCCGAGTCAATCTTGAGGATGTTTAATGACACGTGGGTGTTATGCATTAATTTCAGTGTCACTGATTGATTGCTTGATTGATTATTCTTGATTATTCTTGCTTGGACATCAAGTTACTCTGCATCAGGTATGTGGTTAATTATGAGTACACACATTATGTTTCCCAACATTTCTCGAGGATTTATCGATTGCAATGCAATTAAACTACTTGGATGTTTCATTATTGCAATGCTTAAAGTGAATATGATTATCACAAGGTATACATGTGTGTGACTCGCTCAAACCAACATACCCCTATGGATGTAAGATAATGGACCAAGCCCTGGAGGGAAGGTCAAGGTGGTCAAGCCCTGGAGGGAAGACCATAGGGCACCCAGAGAGGTGACCCCAGGTACCAAGCTCAGGATAGAGAAGGTAGCCTTAAAGTCACTTGCAAGGACTTAACCCTAGAGAGGGTATCCCAGAGGTGGTAAAAGTGGTTGAGGAGTCATACTAAAAATGTAATCTTGCATTGTTAACAACTATTTGTTGTGGTTATGTTGTTAGAAATTATGTGCAATGTTTTGTTTGTCCCCACATACTAGCATATTCATTTATGCTGACCGACATTTTGTTTGTCGATGTTTTAGGTCTTATCTGAAAATGGACAAACAGTAAAATGAAACCGGTGAAGATAAAGTTAACTATTCCAGGGAGGATTAGATAGTTAGATTTCTACTGTAGATAGAAGTCTTAGATCCTATTTTGACAAGGTATGCAAAAGTTTAATTTTATTCCAGCTTTCCAGTTTAGTTTAGAAGAATTTGATAATTATTTCTGATTATTTGCAAAACCATTGATCCTAGATTTTGGGATAACGCCTCTGACCTCTTTCTCTCCCTTTATTGGGGGTTACCGGGAAGCGGGGTCATTACAATAACGATGATGATTGGGTAGTTGTGACTCATGGGGACTGAATGTGAGTGATGTAGATGGGATTTTTCCCTCCTGTTGGAGTTTGATATCCTGGCCACTTGATAAGCAAGACTGAGAAATGCATGTGTATGCACATGTGAATAAATATATGATATTGAGTTCACATATATCTCATACAGTATGCTCTAGTTTAAGGAACATGGATTGAACATCAAAGAGGATGACAATTTCATGCCTCGAGTTCATTCCAGATATCAGAGATAGAGGAATTATACAATCACTATAACACCTTACACATATTGTAGGTTGAATTTGTTCTCCAAATTTCCATTCACTTGGGTAGCACGGATGTGCGACTAGGCACCACTCTTTGTTTGTGATGATATAAACTAGTTATGGACATTCATTTCCAACATGACATGGGACCTATAGGGTCACACATAGGAATTCACCTAGAAGAGGAGTTTAATCATGAATGTTGATTGAATTGATTGTCAAAGTGTTTGGGAATTCAATTCAAGACACAAATCAGATGAATTGACTCCCAACTAATTGGCTCATGTGATGAAACAACCAGTTGGAGTGTCACATTGATTAAAAATTGAAGTGGTTGAGTTCTACCAGAACTGGAGAGTGAATTGACTGGTTCACTTAGTGAACCAATTGGCTCGGCTCACCAACTGACTGGTTGGGGTCTTGAGATGACCACCTCACTGAGTGAGATGCCCAATTCATGGAGAAATATGATTGCATCAAGGATTAGTGTTGATGTCATGTTGTGCATTAATTGGACTCAAATTACGAAATTCATATGTGATTGGGAAACATGGAGAAACAACACGTTCACCGAGGGAACCGATTGGCTCGCATGTGAACATATCAGTTCAGTTGCGAACCGACCAGTCTGGCACTCACAGGTTATGAAAATTCATGATCTTTCGGTCCCTTCCACTCCCATACAGATTGGAAACCCAAACCCTAACCCCTTCTATAAATAGAGGGATACTGGGGGCTTCCTAGAATATAACTCAATTGCCTCTGACAATTGTTGTCATCTCTGGTTGTGGTAACCAATAGAGAGCCCAAGAAAGTCCTACCTGCTAAAGGGAGAGATAGCAAGGGAGAAATAATTGTGGGAGAGAAAGTTGGTGACTAGTACACCAATGGGAGGTACAACTCCTTCCTGTCTGTTCAATTTGAATGACATGAGTTCTAGGTAGTCCGTGTGGACTACCATATAGGTGAGGAGCCTATTGTTTGCTGCTAGGAGGACAATGTCAAATTTTAGTCCATGGTGAAGACCAAGAGCTGCATAGATGTTGTCTAAGAGAAACTTGAAGATAGTTGTACAACTACTGTAACGAGTTATAGTCGTTGTACTTGCTCCAGGACCAGGTATGAACTCGTTAAACCATCCTTCTCATTATATAGTTGTTGACGTGATCTTGTGGTGCATGCGGAATACAGTAGTAAATTTTTTATTTCCATTGCCTACTCTGTGCCCCTATTTCCCTACAGTGGTATCAGAGCCACGTCAATTTACTACGTTTTGGTATAATCGATATAATCATATTTTTGGTTTTTTATTGTTTATTTATTTCATACAATGTGAATATGTAAACTGATTAATGTACAAATCCAATCAAAGACCATATATGATCCCCAACTAATATATATATATATATATATATATATAGAGAGAGAGAGAGAGAGAGTCAGGCTAGAATACACTCGAGTGTATTCAGAGCAGGATACACTCAAGTAGTTTTTCATGATTCAATATTTTTTTCAAAAATCTAATCTTTTGATCTTCTTAAACATCTTGTGAATAAATCATATGCAAAATTTGAGCACATTTGGACATTTATAGGTCATGTTATAAATACCACAAAAATTATGCATTTCAAATTAGTTTCACGCATCGATTTTTTTTCCCTTAGATGAGTGACTTACACTTATCCAAATGGGCACAAAATTTGTATGTAGCCTAGTTATAGTATGACGGTGAAGATCAATGGTTTACATTTTTCAAAAAATAGTCTTGATATACAAACACACTTGAGTGTATTCGTGTGGTATGTACACTCGAGTGTATTATATATATATATATATATATATATATGTGTGTGTGTGTGTGTGTGTGTGTGTGTGTGTGTGTGTGTGTGTGTGTGTGTGTATGGGATTTATTCAATGCCCATGCGGGTAATAATCCCTAGCTACCCGTGTAGACCAACGTGGTGGCATCGATTGTAAATATTCTCCGTCACGGAAATCCTCCGCTACTTTTTGTGGATCATGAAATCTTTGAATGGGTACTAGCACATCACAGTGAGCAGAACCATCAGTAATCCCCTTTCCGTCTGCCTATTGCTTGGAGGGGCATCGGCTTTCAGTGCTATTGGGTTGATGGCTACGTGGGGACTTAGGGCCGCCGTAGCTACCCACGATGTTGGCAGTACTGGATCATCCTCCAACGAGGCATGTTCTCCTACCAGTGCCCCTTCAACACCCAACACCCGGGGTACATCACCGTCGCCTCTACCTCCACCCAAGAAGCCCATTTTCCCATTCACAATTCCCAGCTAGTATGCATCTTAATTCCGACAAACTCAGTTTAAGAATACATGAAATCGAGAGTTTAGTCAGCATACGACCCCATTCTGTGGAAGCAAAAGAGTGCACTTAACAATTTAGCCATGTCAATTTTGGTTTGTCAGTTCGTGCAGGTTAAGGTGGTTCGTCGGTTCTGTCCTGGCTATGGTGATGTCAATCTAGCCAAAGGTCCGCCAGATTGAAGGCAAGCTCCTCTACCCTGATCAATCCTCAGTTTACCATTGAAGAGTTGGTAGCTTTATAACTAGTATCGCCACCCACTCATGCATACTCAGTTACCTTGTATCGATCAACACAACCAGAACTTGATTTCCACGCTCCATGTAGATGTTGTTGAAGAGGTCGTGGAGGCAGCGGAGGTGACCGTGGAGGTGGTTGAGCAAGTTGTCGCAGCAACAGAGAAGTTGAGTGCTGACTTGGCAGAGAAGTTGTCAGAGGATGACAAGCTCAGGGAGGCCGCTGAGATGGTCGAGCACCTCACGGAGGTGGATCACAAGGCGGAGATGCCAGAGATGTTATCAAAAATACAACCTCCAACTCATGGCTCAGAATGGGACAAATTATAAGTTCAGCCACATCGGTTAACTCTTGACTTCTTTCGACAGTAGCATAGTATGGGTGTTGCCTCTACTAACAGGAGGAGATAGGCATCTTCAAAGATATCAGCTCTCCATCTTTTTTCATGATCATTCACCTCTGCTTCTTCTTCTCCAGATACGTACTGCGGCCCCAATTTAGGGGATGGGCCAGAACCACTCTGGTTTTAAGCATACTTTTGTCCCTCAGATTCCTTGGGCTGCCATTAATAGTTTGAACTTGAAAAGGACTTCAAATGATAAATCACACAGATGTAGTACTTCAATTTTGTCTTTCATTCTATGTATCTAAAAAGGAGTATTAGGGCTAAGGAAGAATTGCAGTATGCCATGAGGCCCATGACTTGGATGCCGCTTTTGGAAAAGTCCCTCACCAGCTAATCCCAGCTAGAATACCTGACAGTGTCTACCTTCCAATTCCACCATAGTTGCGACCCATTGACCGTATTCCTCTGGTCTATCCAATCCTCAAGCCAAATTTTGAGTCTGGGATGCAATGGTCATGTTATCGGACGCATCCTTGCACTCAAGGAGGAGGCTTCATGCGACGGTGGAGGTGAGCTTGATGATGAAGTTTGGGTCAATGTGGAGCAGCTCACGGACGAGGTCGAAGTGATTGGTGAGGCATACCACCACTGGTCCCCCGTGCTCTCCCACCGAAGAGGGAAGTAGGAATCAGGCATTGGGAGGTGTGGGGAGGGGGCGTCAAGGGATAGTTTTTTGCACAAAATCTCTTTTTTTTTAAGTGGGGAATTTCACCCCTGGTGAAGGTAGTAGGAGAGAGAGAACACCATCAGCTACGCTGAGGGTTATAATCCCTTCTTGTAGTGCCCCAACGAGTTCGTTGAGATTCGAACCCGCAACATGCACTTCACAAGTAGTAAGCTTGACCAACTGAGCTAGTTCGCAAGTGCACGAAATATCATTTCTTATTTGTACAGTTAGTTATAAAATGTCATTTTGTTACTATGTGATTCACATACACTGGTTTCATTTATTTGACTTACCTTCCTCCACTAGAGTTACTTTACAAAGTATAACAGTTATTTTTTGAATGCATAGAGTTACTTTTATGTTGTCACAGTTACTCATAGTGCTCTTATAGTTACACTAGGTGTTCTTATAATTACTTTATCGATGACGAGTTCATCTTTTTTATTTTCCAGTGAGTTCTTATATAGATACTTTTTTTTGGAATAGAACACTTGCTTTTGTGTTCGTATAGCTACTTACAAAATGTCCCTGCTACTCTGTGTTCCATACACATTGTTTTTGTGATATGTGTTTTACCTTCCTCTGTTAGAGTTACTTTTACAAAGTATAAGAGTTACTTTTTTGAATCACAGGGTTACTTTTCTCTACTGTCACAATTACTCTTAGTATTCTTACAGTTACTCTTAGTGTACTTAAAGTTACTCTTAATTCTTCATGAGAAGGTGCTTGCGATGCTGCCAAGGATTTTTTCCGTATTAGAAATGGAATGTTTACTTGGATGAAGTGACTACAAATTATAGTCAAAGGCGACAATACAACAAAGTCTGTGTCCCAAGTAGTTCATTGTGAGCTTAGTGCAGACAGATGGCTAGCACTTCCTGCTTCTGACAAAATGTGATTCGAAATCCTAGATCTAGAGGGATTGCATCTGGGAGGAGCAATGACAGGTGATGCCCCACTACTTTTGCTGCTGCAGCAGCATCCCTTCCGGCCCCTTCGTTCTCACCCATCTCCTCCTACTCACTCCCCAACCACACCACTTCAATCTCGTATCACCGCTCCTTCCACACTCTTCCTCACCTCACCTCCTTCTCCCTGCTCTGCCTTCTCTCCAGTCCCTTTCTCTACAATGATCATAGAGGCTGCAAATCTACTAGAGCTCCTCTTCTTCCTCGAGTAAGCGAGCACGATCTTCTTCCCCTCGTCGACGTGTTGGTCGAGATGCAGCAGCACCATCATGCGCCCACAGAACTCGTCCATGTCCAACATCAGCCCGTAGCTCCCAAATATGCCGCTGCAGTAATGGTGTTGCACGCCCCAGCTCCTGGCCGTCATCATCTTGGCAAATGGCTGGGAAGGCATAAGGGGAAAGAATGTGAGGAGGTGATCATGGGGGAGAAGGAAGAATAAGCGATGCAGCCTCCCACTATGGCCCATGTCTCACTCTTCAGTTCTATCTCTGCCTCTCTCCCTGGCAGTGGATGGACGTAGCAGAACACATGAAACCAGCAACATGAAGTCACCTGGGAATCCATTAGCACCGAGGAGGAACAAGAGAAATGTCGTCGAGGTACCACACGAGAAAGAGAATGAGTTTTAGTAATTACAAATCATACTACCGTGTTTTCCTGACAGGTAATATTTGGCAAAGTACCCGCGTGGGTATTTGTCAAAAATTTGACTGCCAAGAACTCTAGAAATCTCAATGTTGTGCTTGTGGTCATGTTAGGCCGCCCGTGCTGTACATGCTCCGTCGTTGTGGCAGAGGTGTATCGTTGCTTTTTTTTTTAAAGAAGAGAACATGTTGGTGTATGTTAGAGTCGCTAAATTAATGTTACTTTTTTTGTCATATAGTTACACATTGTCTCAAATAGTAATGATGTGGTATAAAAAGTAACTATCCGACACCAAGAATAACATCATGCCACAAAAAGTAATTATATCATATGAAAAGTAACTATTTGACACAAAAGTAACATCATGACACAAGAAGTAACTATCTGACATCGAAAGTAACTCTAGGACACACAAAGTAACAATAATGTACAAAAATAAGTATACGACATAAAAAGTAACATTATGACACAAAAAGTAACTGTCTAAAGGTAACACCAAGACACAAAAAGTTACTATATGGACAGAAAAGTATCTATCTGACACCAAAAGTAACACCAAGACACAAATAACTATCTGACACTGAAAGTAACATCAAGACACAAAAAGTAACAATATGGTATGAAAAGCAACTGTCTATACTAAGTGGTACTTCATATGTCAAATAGTTACTTTGCACGATGAATTGTTACTTTATGTCTCAGATAGTTACTTTGCACGCCCAAATGTCACTTCAAGTGTTAAATAGTTACTTTGCATATCGTATACCCTATTGTATCATTTGTACATCCCAACACCACAATCTATGTTGATCATACCATGTTCGACAATTCTGGATTTGCCGGCTTATGTAGGATGACATTGTCGATCATGACCATAAGATCAATCATTTTTCAACTACATGTTGAATCACTATACCTACCCCCAAAGTTTCAAAAGCGTTGTATCCACTTATTCAATCATCTACATAGAAGTGGCCCCCTCATTCAACATTAAGGAGGGCCTCATAAAGATCAAGTGTGTATTATCAAATAGGACAAGGTCATTGAATGAGAAGCAAAAGGATCCATATCAAGGGTTTGATTTATATGCATTAGTAAACAATTTGTTACTTTTGGTGAAAAAATATTACTTTTTGTATTGAATAGTTACTTTTCATTACGCATAGTCACATTTTGTGTCAAACTATTACTTTTTATACCAAACTATTACATTTTGACAAATCTAATGGACCACACTATGTGTCACTGATGTTTCTCGACCAAAAAAAGCCATCATTCTCCATCTGGACCATTTGGAGGTACTACATCAACAACCCATTGAGTCTGAGCCAGTTTTGGAGCTCTCCTCACTCTCTATGTGTTCAATGGGCTCAGTAATAGAAATGCCAATAATGGGGAAGAATTGCTTAGGAATGTCCATGCACAAAAATTGCATATAATGTATAAAAATATAATTACTACTTATGGACATGAATAGTTACAATTTGTACAAAATAGTTACTTTCTAATGTGATTTAGTTACTTGGAGTACCACATAGTTACTTTTGAAAAAGAATAGTTACATTTTTTGCAGAATAGTTACTTGTTTAAGCTTATGCAGATTCTCTGCAACTGAAATTTTGTGGGATTCATCTTATATGTAGAACTCCTACGTACGATTTAGCTCACACTTTTCTTATGCAATTCGTGTGTTGTCATGTGTTCTGCCCTTGCATCACTAAAACAGGGTATCTTGTTATTACATTGTAAACCACAGTTTATTCCCATATATTTTCTGTTCTCGTTACCAACCAGAATAGAATCATCAGAAGAAGCAAATATAAAAATGAAGGGAGAACAAATCTCCAAGACATTCCAACTACCAATCAAAATGGACATGACGAGATGTTTATCTGTAGTATGTAGATAACATCTATGCCCCCACCAACAAACACAAACCTAGTTCCCTAATTATATTCGTGGATCCAAGCTCGGTGCAACCTACCATGATAGAAATAAGCAATTTGCATAATCTACGTGCAATAGGGCAAACCAGAAAATGGAAAAGCTACAGATCAGCATCGTAATCAGTTCCGGCCACATTATCTCTCTTGCCATGGGCGGTGGCATTAGACTAGACCAAACTAATTTGACCTACATGACCTGGGGGAGGTCCACCTACACGTCCTCAATCATCAGGGGTTCGCCGATGCCCCAGGTGACAGCATTCAAGGACGTTGACTCGTCCGGTGAGCAGGCGTACATGGAGATCACCCCGGACATGCATGGTGACAAGTTGGTGGCCATCCAGGACATCCTCAGAGCGGCGTAGGGGTCTGCATCCAATGCCATGGATGCAGCCATTCTAGCTCGGCGTGTGCGGCATGGGCAAGAGCGGAAATTCTGGTCATTCCAGTCATAGCTATGGATGAAGCTGAAGTAGGTGTCGCATGATCTGAAACGGAATGCATCATCTAACAAGCTCGATGGGGATCAGCCCAAGTTTAAGCTTGACCGGACCAACTCCATGTCTGCACGCTATGGACTCACAGCGGGGTGCCCAACTTGGAGTTAACCTCATCGATCCACGGTGTGATGATGTGTGTCTGGGCAATGTGAGTGTGGTATCTCACCTTCCCAGCGTCGGAGACTAAACGCACTGCTATAAGGATGTAGACAGCAGCGCACAATAATAAAAGGTGCTTTCTTCGCATCAACGTCCGGCTACCGCCGTGGGAAGAAAACTATCAAGTGAGAAAGAAGATAATGACATGATATATTTACAATGAATGCCACCGCTTCCGTCAATACGTCCTAATATATATATATATATATATATATATATATATATATATATATATATATATATATATATATATATATATATATATATATATATATATATATATATATATATATATATATATATATATATATATATATAAAGCTTCCGTCAACATGTAGCAATGGTTACAATATCCGTGCGGACAACCAATACGTCCTAATATATATATATATATATATATATATATATATATATATATATATATATATAGAGAGAGAGAGAGAGAGAGAGAGAATCAGGTTAGAATACACTCGAGTGTATCCGGAGCGGAATACACTCAAATAGTTTTTCATGATGCAATATTTTTTTTTGAAAATCTGATCCATTGATCTTCTTAAACATCTCGTGAACAACTTATACGTAAAATTTGAGCACATTTGGATATGTATAGCTCATGTTATGAAGACCGCAAAAATTATGCATTTCAAATTAGTTTCGCGCGTCGATTTTGTTGCCCTTGGATGAGTGACTTACACTCATCTAAATGGGCTCAAAATTTGTATGTAGCCTAGTTATAGTATGACATTGAAGATCAACAGTTTACATTTTGCAAAAAATAGTCTTGATATACAAACACACTTGAGTGTATTTGTGCGATCCGTACACTCTAGTGTATTCTAGCCTGACTATATATATATATATATATATATATATATATATATATATATATATATATATATATATATATATATATATATATATATATATATATACATCACCCTAAAAATGAGCTTCGATGGTGGATGTGTAGCATGGTTATGATCAATAACCAAAATGTTCGTGTGTGGTTGGATGGTTTTGTTTTATTCTTGTTTTATCTCAGTTTGCATACCAAGCCTCTACCTTTTTCTTCCCAATTAAAAGTATTATTTTTTCCTACCTTTTCTCCCCTTGAATGTAACTATATGTTTTCCATTACCATGCAATAAGTTTAATAGCAATAGGATAGTTTCCTTTATTGCAACAACAAAGATGACACCAACGTCAGGTGAGCTGGTCATTTCACACGATGAGTAGATCGACTGGAGGACCGATGAGGGAGGACTATAGGAGGAGCAAATTGACCGGCTAGTGGTCCCAACTAACCATCTGGAGGTTTCCAGACATTAGTTGGAGAGAAGACCAACTGATCATTTCAAACCACTAACCGACTGGCCAAGAGGCGAGATGACCGGTTCAAGGGTTGAGCTAATCAACCTGGATTGGCAAGAACATATTGACACCAACAACAGGTTCATACATGTGATGTTGACCTAGGTGGTAGTATTTCCTTGTAGCTCTAAAGAATTATAATAGATATGACAATAACCATCACTTTTTATTTTATATTTCATGTTTACATTGTGGGGTATAGCATGTATATGATACATACTATATACATGTGGTGATTGGATAATGTGTATATATATATATACATACAAACTCCCTCAAATAAAATATTAAATATTAGATGATTTTCATTAGCAGAACACATGAACATCTTGATCGACTAAGCATGAGCACCCCAAGGGTGGTGTGTCGTCTATCTCATGGAATTGTGATGGTAATAATGTGGGCCTACTGACTGGCCTAAATCGCGCGTCCAAAAGTAGAGGCAGATTTGAGGTAGTCGAGCTTTTACATTTATAAACCTGAATCCTTCTAGGCCCCCGCGACTTTGTTTACGGGGTTGAAGTAGATATACGGGGTCAAACACAGGGACAAGGGGGGTAGTGTTGAGAACCCAGAATCGACATGCTACACTCCGGTGGGTATAAAGAGATATAAATTCACAAAAGGGAAATAGCAAGAAGTCACAAATAAAACAAAGAAAACTATCTCCAACTGGAGCAACAAGAGAGATTTAAGGTTTTAGTCATTTAGCAGTTTTTAGGGGTTTTCATGCAACAGAAATAGAAAGATAATACTAGAGCTAGGGCAAGATGCGAAGGATAAGACTACAGCAAAACAAGTGGCAGCAGTAACACCCTGCACCCCTCCTCTCAGAGCGGGTACTTCTAACCAAGCGTCAACACCCCTCTCGAGGTTGTCGGACTTAAGTTAGAGTGGAATATTACTGAAACAACTCCGTTCCAGGCACTCTCGTACTCCAGAATCGGACCAAACACTAGAGCCACAACACGACTCTCGAAGTTGTTGCGACGGGAAAACACGATTCGGTAGCTAAGAGAAACGTGATCTAAACATGCAAGCTAGAGTTCAGATATCAAACATAGCAGTCATCCAATATATCGCACCAAGCATGGAGCAGTAAGTAATTAAGCTTTTCTATTTCCATACACATTAAGGGTCTTAATACATTACGTAAGAAAGGAATTAAATAACATAATTAAAGATAGATGTCGCCTTCTTGATGTAGAAGGGCGACAGACTACAGTGGCTCTCCCGCCCGATACCGGACAGGGGCCTAGCCCGATACAGCGGTGTCGGGCGACACACTCTCTCGAGTGACACACCGCGATGGCCGACTGTATCGTTCAAGGACCTGGCCGATACGCTCATGTCGGGCGACACACCCTCTCGGGCGGCACGCATGATGGGTGAAGTGTATCGGGTTCGATATCGTGTCGGGCATGGAGCGACACGTCCTATTGTCGGGCACTTGTGTCGCTCGTCATCGTTGGCCGATATCGGCCCGCAGTGTCGCCCGGGACGGCTCTAAGTGAACTATCCCCTCCCTCTCGGGACGAGGAAGAGCTCACCTAGTGTCGCCCGGAACGAGCACTGGGGCACGATACTCCTGTTTTCGCAGTTTCCTCCGAAGATCACTCAAAGCTCCCAACTGTTCGAATTTCGAAGTATCCGAACTGTCTTTTCGACTTCCTGTAGCTGTTATTTATAGGCAGTAGTTGGAGGAAGTTATGGTGCCCAAAGCGCCACGTGTCCTCCTTATTTGCGGGTCGGTAGACGGCCGATACTGGTATCACTCGGCTCAGGAGTGTCGGCTATCGGTCACGTGATGGATGGCACGCCTGCCGGTGGGTAGTTGTGTCGCCCGACAAGCTGGGTTGTCGGGGCGAGCTGGGCTCCCTATCGGGTAGAAGGTGTGTCGTCCATCTGCTCCTTCTTGCGCGACATCCTTTTGTTGTGCGTCATTGTGTTGCTCCACCCTGTCGGGCGGAGGTTGTATCGGGCGTCAGGAAGGCCGAACCAGACTTGGACTTATTCTGTGGGTCGGGACGGCCTTATTGCACCAAAATGAGGAAAAACTCTGCAAAAGATGGAAATATAGGATTAAGAGCATTGCTTGGCCAATTATTGCGAAAGTGCATACAAAAGAGAGGAAAATAGCTAAAAACGACAGTTTTGATAACAGAAAAACAGTCTAAAATATCACAAAAATTGGTGTTATCACCTACCATGCGGGGTGCATTATTATCGAGTCGCCTTTTGGGTCAGGCTTAACTATGTGACCTTAATGTGATTAAGCACCATAAGCATATAGATAATTATGGCAAAGAGTTGTGCATATTATCTATCCAATAATTGGATAAGATGAAATTGGAAAATGTTTCCTACCTTAATGATTGATCATGGATGTTGGCGTTGGTTGGGTAATGATTAAATTATTTTGGATCTTGGCTCGCTGCAATCTTTCAAATTGACAATTGAGGGTTATCAATTTGATCAAAAATAATGAGAGAGATAGATAATTAAAGATCTAATTAACATAATCAATTTTAATCAAACCAAATCAAAATGTGTTTTTGACAAAATTGTAAATTCTTTTGTAGAATCAAATGGCAACTCATAACAACAACCATCCTCTGTGATCGGTCCTTGAGAAGGACAAGTTAAATGGGAACAACTTCCATGACTAGTTTAGGACGTTGAGAATCATTCTCACATAGGAGTGCAAGCTCGATGTCTTAGAGACACTAGAGCCAGATGAACCCCTTCCCAATGCACCTAGACTGACAAGGATGCTTACAAGAAGCATACTAAAGATGATGTTGATTTCAAGTGTCTGATGCTATTCTCCATGAACTATGAGTAGCAGACGTAGAATGAGAACATGGATGTTATTGAGATGATCACACATCTCAAGAACATGTTCCAAGATCAGGCAAGACAGGAGAGATTTGATGTCTCTAAGGCATTTTTCAAATGTAACATGGCAGAAGGAGATACAGTAGGTCATCATGTATTCAATCTCATTGGGTATGTGGAGAACTTTTCTAGAGTGGGATTACCCTTGGGTTAACAGTTGGCCACATATGTTATTCTATAGTCTCTGCCAAAATCATACAGTCAGTTTGTCATGAACTACAACATGAATGACTTTGATAAGATATTGATAGAGTTGTTGGGCATATTGAGAATAGCCGAGGCATAAATGAAAAAAGACAAGGCCATGTCTGTATTGATGATCATCAAGATAAAGTGGAAGTCTAAAGGAAAAGTTTATAAGAATTCTAAATTTGGCCAGAAGCCCAAGTCTTCATATCTCAAGACAAAGGAAGGAGTAAAGAAAAGAGGCAACTTTCACCATTGTCACCAATTTCGACATTGGAAAAGGAACTGTTCTCTCTTTCTAGAGGAATTAAAGAAGAATAAGGAAGGGGTTAATGCGACTACTTTAGGTATAAATGTTCTCAGATAAATTTGATTACTTCTTCATCTTGATATGTGATATTGGATGTAGATCTGACAAACGTTGATGTGGGATCTGATAAGAAGTAAAGCCTTTATGAAAGGACAAAGATGGACTATGCAGAGCAAGAGTTTCTATAGCTTTAGTCTACATTTAAATTTATCTTCGCTCATGGGGCATGCAATAGAGATAGTTGAACTATTATTTCATTATGCCAAAATAGACACATTTTACTTTATGCATCTTATATGACAAGGATGATAAATAAAGAGTTGTTAATGCTTCAATTTCAAAGATGTGATCATGTATGGAAATGTCCAACCATCTAATGATCTTTATATGAATAGAGATATAAATGAATGTTTATAACGTAAATACCAAAGGATTATAATTGATAAATCAAACAATCTATAGCATTGTCATATAGAGTACATATATAAGAAATGCACTTCTAGACTACATTTTGATGTTTTTCTATAGTCTTTTGGTTATTGAACTGACAAGAGACATGCAAAGCTTATTTATGATCAACATGACAAATCACCATTCACTAGGTATAGTGGCGAGAGAAAACATTCTAGTAGGCCTTATGAACATTGACATATGAAGAACTTACAGAATACATGCTAAAGGTAGTTGTTTGTACTTCATTATATTCACTGATGATATCAGTTGAAATGGGGTTTTGTATTTGGTGAAATACAAATAGAAATCTCATGGTGTTTAAGGAGATTACAAATGAAGTATAACTTTGATTAAAGTATTAAGAAACTTTGATATTATCAAATGTTGAAATACTTTACATCAATAGTTTGAGGACCTTTTGGATAGATCATGATAGTGTTTCACAAGTCCAATCCACCTAAAATATGATGATGTGTCAGTAAGAAGGAATTACATCCTTATGGGTCATGACGTGGTTATCATTTAATCTAATCTTCTAATTTCCTCATAGATATATGCTTTACACTAAAACTAAGTATTTCCTACAATGGTTTAAAAGACATCATATGTGGTATGATAAGGGAATGTCCCCATATGTCTTATGGATCAAAACCTATATAAAGAAAGTAGTTTCTTGAAAATATTTATCCACAAACCATGATTGATGACTTCTATTAATCCTAATCTAGTAACAAAAGTCTTTTTATACGATAACTGAGTTCCAAAAGTATTAGCGGGAGTAAAAATAGAACATGAAAAGTTTGATATCAACAAGGGGTACAATGAGAACCAATAGAATCACAAATTGTTGTGCAAATCTCAAGTTCCTCATGTAACACAGATCCTCATAAGTTCTAGTACAACACATTTGATATTGAAAGATTTTGAATCCAACAACTCAGATAGGTTGGTCATAAGACGATGAGCCAACAAATCAACTAGAAGCTATTAAGAACCAGAATTTGAGAAATGACTTAAAGACATTATGGAGTCCATGTACACTAAAAAGGTATGACTTTTATAGTACCACCTGAAGGGGGTAAAACCCATAGGGTGAAGTTGGGTTTTCATTGGAAGACCAACATGGACAACCTATAAGGACATATTAGTTGCAAAGGTTTTGAAATCAGTTCAAATTGTTGAACATGTAGAAATCCCTTTACCAATTGTCATGCTTATTGTTGTAGATAGTATAGACTATGAGATTTGGCATGTGAAGATTAAAATTGGATTCTTGAAAAGGAGTAAATGAAAGGATGTATAAGTGACACAGCCTAAAGGTTTCATATAGCAAATAAAGTCTATAAGCTACAAAGTTCAATCTGAGAGATTGAAACATGCATCTCAGAAGTGGGATATTTGACTTGACAAGATAGTCAAAGAGTTTGACTTGAGTCAAGATAAAAGATGAAATTATTGATTATAAAAGATTTAGTGGTAGCATATATGAATATTCCATATATTGATGGGGAACAACATCTCAACACTATAAGTATTGAGACTAGGTATGGAAAAACACCCCCAGCAATGAAGGATTAGGTGAAACATCCTATGTGATTGGGATTGAGATATATAAATATGGTTCTTGAAAGTTTCATAACCTAAGAATGAGTAATAGAAATATAATGAAAGAGTTCAGCATAAAGGATTCAATGAAAGAGAATTGTCCATTTTACATGGGATTAGTCTCTCATGAACCATGTATTCCAATTCTTGTGAAGAATGAAAAGACATGAGTAAGATTCCAGATGTATAGCAATTGGATCTATCATGTATGTTTATGTACTCATCCCATAGTCTTGTATGTATTAGACATGACAAGATGATATAAATTTCTAATGAGGGTCATTGGAATGTCATTAATAGTAATCCATTAGTACTTATGAAGCACAAAGGATTAGTTGCTACATTATGGGAATGAGGAAGAGTTGGGTGTAAAGGGTTACACCAATACAAACTTCCTAAATGACAGAAGTGATCGCATTATTAAATATGTTTAATTTTAAAAAAAGAGTTGTTAGTTGGAAGGGTTTTGAACTACATATCATTTATATAATTCTACAATAGAAACCGAGCATCTTGGTGTTATGAACACAAGAGATGACACCATATGGATCTAAAAGTTCATATGGAAGAACTTAATGATGGTCCAACCATTGATGACACTAGAAATGCTATGACAACAATGGAGCTACTGGTTAGGTAGAGAATATCATATACCATATTACGGAAATTCTATTTCATACAAGAAATCATACAGTGAAGAGATGATGAACATGAAATATACTGACTGAAGGAAACATATTTCTAACTCGTTGGATTAGCACTTGCGTAGAAGAAACATGATGGACATGTGGAAATCACTAAGAATGAGATTTGTGGGTGATTGTGTATAAGTGCAAGCGGGAGTCTATTGGTATGGTATGCCCAGAGAGACAATCATATGATGATTGACATGGAATTTAACATAAATAAATTGATTAATAATAGTAAAGGCAAGCTTCTAATTCATTATGTTTCACTCAGTTATGAGATAAAGAGGAAACATAATGGATGTCTAAAGAATGAAAATACTCAATGATGTGTGTCTTCAAGTATGTGACTTGAACAATGAGATCATATGAATGTTAAGAGTGTGTACATTCTTATTATGCCCTTAGTCAGTTGTTACTATGGAAGGCAGATAGACTCAGTAACACTTAAGACTAGAGTGTGTGTTGGTTGATGACAGAATCTCATTAGTCATGATATGTGATATCAAATCAAACACACAAATACTTGTTAGGGGATAGTGTATCAAACAGACCCACCTTAAGAGTGACACTTGGAAACCATGTATGGTGGTCATAGTCATCTCTCATAGTGAAGGTGGTGATTATGGCTCTTAGATCTGAAGTCAATACAGTCATCACATGTCACACTACTTTGACATCATCCAACGTAACCCTAAATAAGGATTTTCATAATGATGATGATTGGGTAGTTGTGACACATGGGGACAGACTATGAGTGATGTAGATAGGATTTTCCCCTCCTACTAGAGTTTGATATCCTAGACACATGATAAGTAAGACTGAGAAATGCAAGTGCTTGTACATGTGAATCAATATATGATATTGAGGTCACATATATCTCAGACAATCTGCTCTAGTTCAAGGAACATAGATTGAATGTTGAAGAGGATGATGATTCCATGCCTCAAGTTCATTCTGGAAATCAAAGACAAGGGATTTATACAATCCATGTAACACCTTACACAAATTATAGGTTGAAGTTGTTCTCCAACTTTCCATTCACTTGGGTAGCAGTGATGTGCGACTAGGCACCACTCTTTACTTGTGATGTTATAAACTAGTTATGGACATTCACTTCCAATGTTACATGGGACCTATAGGGTCACACACATAGGAATTCCCCTAGAAGAGGAGCTTAATCATGAATGATGATTGAATTGATTGCCGAAGTGTTTGGGTATTCAATTCAAGAAACAAATAAGTTGTTTGGACTCCCAATTGATTGGCTCATGTGATTGAACGACCAATTGGAGTGTCAGGTTGATTGGAAACTAAATTGGATGAGTTCTGCCAGAACTAGAGAGCGAACGGACTGGTTCACTTAGTGAACCAATCATCTCAGCTCACCAACTAACTAATTGGGATCTTGAGATGATCGGCTCATGTGAGAGAGATACCCACTTCATGGAGAAATTGGATTGCATCAAGGATTAGTGTTGACGTCATGTTATGCATTAATTGGACTTGAATTGCCAAATTCATATGTGATTGGGAAACATGGTGAAATGACTAGTTTGATGAGAAAATTGATCAGTGCACATGTAAACTGACTGGTTCAACACTCGCATGTTGTGAAAATCCATAATCTTCCAGTCCCTTCCACTCCCACACAGATTGGAAACCCAGACCCTAACCCCTCCTATTAATAGAGGGGTATTGGGGGCTTCCCAAAACACAACTCAATTGCCTTTGACAATTGTTGTCCTCCCTGGTTGTGGTAACCAATAGAGAGCATGAGCAAGTCCTACCCACTAAAGAGAGGGATAGTGAGGGAGAAACAATTGTGGGAGAGCAAGTTGGTGACTAGTACACGAATAGGAGGTACAACTCCTTCTTGTCTATTCAAGTTGAATGATAGGAGTTCTAGGTGGTCCATGTGGACTACCATAGAGGTGAGGAGACTATTGTCTGTCGCTAGGAGGACAATGTCAAACTATAGTCTGTGGTGAAGACCAGGAGTAGCACAGACACTATCTAAGAGCATCTAGAAGATAGTTTCACAACAACTACAATGAGTTATAGTCATTAGACTTTCTCTAAGGACCAGGTATGAACTCATTAAACCACCATTCCCATTATATAGTTGTTGCTGTAATCTTATTGTACATGGGGAATACGACACTAAATTTTTTATTTCCACTGCCAACTCTGTGACTGTATTTCCCTACACCTATGACTACATCTCTTTGGATCAGATCATCTATATCTCCTTTAATGACAGTTGCAGTATATTTCTTTGGTACTACATGAATAGAACTCACCCATGAGCTGTCACTAATTGGATAAATGATACCTACATCTCATAGTTTGAAATTTTCATCTTTTACAACCTCCTACGTATTCTAATTCAAATTTCTAGATGGTTCAATGCATTGTTTAGCATCATCTTCCAAATTAATGCGGTGCATGAAAATGGAAAGATGAATTCCCTTCAAATCATTGATAGAGAAACCAATAAAATATTCGTACAAACTAAGTTTAGCAAGAAATTTTAGTTCTTGCTCATCGGTTAAATAAAAATTTATGATAACGGGAGGGGTTTGAGCTCTACCATTTCAGGATCAAGAAATGCATATGTAGCCCTGGTGGTAGGGTTTATAGTTCTACCTTTTTCTCCCTTGTAGACTTGCTATAATCATCCTCTAGTAGTGGAATTTCTTCATTGGTTGGATGTGAATTAGAGACAATAGTAGAATCTGAAACTTTGATTGCCATGGCAGTGTTCAGTTCATCTTCTTCACAACATTCAATTATGAAATTAGAAAAATCCTCATTTTCTTCTGTAATCTTATGAGCACAATCAACAAGACACATGTCTTTTGTTTTATTCAGATCTTTCATGGCATCAATAATAGAGAATTCTATAGTTTCCCTCCTACCCTAAGAGTGACTTTGCCTTCTCACATGTAGACTATACAATCACCAGTTCAAAGAAAGGGTCTCATAAAATGAATAGGGTTGGTAGGAACTCCATTCATGTCTAGAACAACAAAGTCATGGGGAATATAAAATTTACCAACTTGCATGAGCACATCTTCTACAATATCTTTGGAATACTTGATAGAATGGTCTGCCAATTGAATGGTTATTTTAGCCACCTTCAAATCTCCAAGATAAAGTTATTTCCATAGTGTAAAGTGAATAGGGTTGATGCTAGCTTCAAGGTCAATTAGACCTTTGTCAAATGTGGTGTCACCTATCTTGGAATGAAGGGTGAAGTCACCAAGATCATCAAGTTTCTTAGGTAACCTATTTTGGATCATAGAACTCATCCTCTCTGATAGAATGACCGTCTCCACTTGGTTAATGCTTCTCTTCTTAGTCAATGTCTTTAAGAAACTTTGCATAGGATGGCATCTCAATAATGATTTCAGGCAATGGAAGATTGACATTTAGTTTGTTGAGTATGTTAATGAATATGTTGAATTTAGCATAATCCTTCAAAACATGTCAGAAAAAGGAATAGTGGCTTTGTAAGAAGGTGGTGTTTCATCTATAGTCTTTGTTCCTTGCTTCTCATTGGTATCATCTTCTTTATCAACAATATCATTGACTATCTACTCATTTTTCAGTGGGGTTTTTTTCAACCACAACTCCACTCGTCAAGGTAATGGATTTGCATGTCTCTTGGGTTCATTTCTGGTTGGCTTGGCAACAACACTGAACGGGCCCTTTGATTGGCTAGATCTTGTTGTGCAATTTGATTCTCAAGCATCTTTGTGTCAGTAACAATGTTGTCAAGTTTAGAACAGAGTTTAGTAATAGTGTCTTTGAGAATTTGTCCATGGTTGCAAAATTCATCATTCTACTAGATTTGGTTGAGACAAAGTCTCAAGTAAGCTCCCCAGATTGGACTTTGGTTGGGAGTGTTGTTGATTGTAGCTTCGGCTATTATTGTTGAATCTTGAAAGGTTGTTGTTCATGGGTTATCGATTGCCATTTGTTGTTGCATATTTTTGCCTTGTGGTTGGTTTGGATTTTGAGCATTGCTTGTATTCTATAGGAGAATTTGGGATGATATCTCCATCCTAGGTTGTAAATGTTGTAGTAGGGGCTTTAGGGTTGCTTGCTCCCAAAACTTTGTACTGTATTTTCTTATTCTGACATCTCCTCAGCATTCATTTATGGAGCAAAACAAGATGAGGAATTGTGCCATGCATCTCCACATGCATCACACACTTGTTTAGCTTCTTGAATAGGATAGGTGCTCAGCTTTCCAAATTTTTTGGATATGGCATCTAGCTTGGGTATGATGAGATCAATTGCATCAACAATGTGTTTTCCTCATGACTTTTTAGTATAAGAGCTTGATGAAGAATGTGGGTTGGTCCTTTCTGAGCTCCATTGGCAATGGTTGAGAGCCATATCTTCAATAATTTCATATGCCTCCCTATATCATTTATGGATCAAGATTCCATTTGCAACATCATGTATAGTCATACGGGTATTGTAGAATAGACCATTGTAAAACATTTGCAATAGAAACAAGTAGGTAAAAACATGGTGAAGGAAAACATGTTGAAGATCTTTAAACCTCTCCCATGTATCATACATCGTTTCACCTCCTTATTGTTTTAAATTGGTGAGTTGGTTTCTTACTATTGCAGTCTTGCTATGTGAGAAGTACATAGAAAGAAAGGCATTCAACACCTCATCCCAGCTTTTTAATGTAGAGAAGAAAGCCATACTTTTGCTTTAGCCCTCAAGATAAAAGGAAAAAACATCAGGCGTACTCCATCATCAAGAACACCATTAATCCTTAAGGTGTTCATATATTGCAAAAACTCAGCTATTTGAAGATTTGGGTCTTCCATAGGAGTTCCTCCGAATCTATTTTTCTATATCATCTACATAATAGTGGGTTTGATAGATAACTTATTAGCCTCAATAATTGGATGGTCAATGGATCTACATATGTTGATGGCAGGAGGTACAAAAAAATCCTTTAAATGTCGGTTTCCCTTCAAGATCGGCTCTTGGTGATCAGGTGAAGATGGTGGTGAATATGAAGGTGTTGAATGGGGTGATGATGGTTGTGAATTCTCTAAGTTTGAAGAACTTTCACTCCTACTTGATTGCATATGGCTACTAAATGTGTGTTGGATCTCTAGGTCTAGAAATATGGATGGTTCAAGACCCCTCTTGGAAAACTGTGTATAGTCTTATAGAAAGAAAATAAGATGAGTGAGTTACACAACAAAAGTAGAGAATGCAATTGATGAAATGGTTATAGATATCGTGAATGGTGGTGATCTAGTCTTGAATACTAATCAACACTCTTACTCTAACTAGAAGTACCATAGCTCCCTGACAACAACGCCAAATAGTTGTTAGTCATGGGTACAAGTCTTAATTTATAAACTTGAACATTAACTTGAAAGTATACCAGTGTGTGTAGTATCATCAAGGTCGTCCTAGGAACAATGTAACACCAGGTGCAAGAATATTAAACTTTCAAAAATCTAGATAGGTTACAAAAAAATGATTGTTTTATATTAAATTAATTGACAAGTTAAAAGAAAATGGTAAATGTCAATCACATAGAGGAGGATTAAGATCAAATTAAGAGAATCTTAGATATGGGGATTCACTTCTACATTGCAATTTACATACAACCAAAAAATTCATACATACTAGCTAAACATACAAAGGAGGTTTGCCATCATCACACACCTTCTAACGATATGAGACAATTCTAACTCTACATAGCACTCTCGCGATTATGCTTAGATTCAAATTGCAACCCTTGGATCCTAAAAATAATCCCAACCAATCCCATGGTCAAGAACATGTTGCCAAGATAGATACTCCTTACTTCTAACATATCTTCCCAAAATATAGAAAAAAGCATACAACATTCAAGCATGATATCTAGTGATGCAAACAGACAAATAAGCACCAAAACATACCTTAGAACAGTAAATTTACCATCATTAAGTATGAAATCCGAGTTCATATAAGTTATGACTGGGAGCTACTCTCCCATGCCCAAGAAACAAAGTTCTACTCGCACATAGTATTGGAACACAAGTACAAGCAGTAAATCATGGGTAAAACACACATATATTACTGGGAATAACAAAGGAATCCATAGGAGTGGAAGAATAAGTAGGAACTCTAGATGGAAGATGGAGTTTCATCCTTACAATCACTCTTGCTCTAGCGTCCTTCTCTCTTGAGCGACTAGAATGGAATGGAGAAGCCTTTGCTGCAGTTCGTGAAAAGGAATGGAGTAGAGAAGAAGTTCTCTCTCAAGTAACCACCCGTCTTCTCCAAAATCACCCTCCTTCTCTAATCTTCTTTTTGATTGAAAAATCCTTCAAATGACAAGTGATAACTATCCCATCGGTGTCCTTTTATTTTTAAAAATGAGGGATAATTGCTCTCAAAATGTATAGAAATCATTAGTGACATGACATGTCTATGAAATGACACAATGTGTCAGCCTAAATAACTGAATGTGGAACTACCCCACTCAAAGGATGCATGACATGTCAGTTGGCTAAAATGTTGTGTTACTGATAATCGGTAAAGATTTGGAAAATTTAAATGAAGTGAACACGACGTGTGCTAATACACACATGTCATGTTTCTAGGCAGGGACTTTAGAAAAATCATTAAATGAAGGAACACAACGTGTAATCTGAGAGACACATCTTGTTGCTTCTCATCAGGATAGAATGTTATCTATTTGTAACTTTACATTTTGTGTTCAACAAGTAGCATCATGTGTTCCTATTAGTAACTTTATAAATTCCATGGAACATGTTCAATCACTTGGGTAATCCAACTAAGGTCGCATTTTTATGGGATTAACCCTATTTCCTCATCATTATCATGTGCAAGTGATCACAAACATGAAACAAGTAAAGACAACTATAAAGTGGGAAATGTAGTATGATTAGAGGTGAAATAAGGTAAAAAGTGGATTGAAAATGTATGCAAAAGTGGGAAAAAGTCTATGAATTATAAACATCTATGATCAATCTCTCATGGTTGATCACCTTAAAAGTAGTCTTGGACCATTTGACCTATCAATATATTAGCAATATTTTGAAAATATCAATAGCTAATCCTTATTTTGAAAAGAAAATTTGACCTCCCATAGTTGATCTGGTTGCTTCACTTCAAAAGTGAGATACCTTATTTGAACTTTTCTTTGACTTATTAGCCTTTAAGAATCTCTAGTTCTATCTACCTATTGACCTACTTTTTTTTGATAGATTGATAACATTAGTGAGCTATATCAATTTGGTTGCTCGACAACCTAGAAGAAAAAATAAGTTTGTGGGATATCGATCTTTTCTATCAACCTCAACCTAGGTCAATTATTTTCTAGTATCATTTTTACCAATAAACCCCACCTATGTTTTCATTGTTTGTGCAAATGTAGTCGGTCCCAAGCCCGAGTAAAGGAGGAGGGTTGGTGGTAGGTTGACATCCAGCCATAAAAACTTTGTCACTCTTTCTATGACATTGATCCTTATAAAAAATCTGTTGGAGTGTCCCTATCTAGCGACGCGTTGCATCGACACCCAGGTGCAGTGATAAATATGCAAGGGGTTTCCACACAGCAACGCGTGCTTGTGTTGAAGGACAAGCAAGGGTTTCCACATCTTGGATGGGTGTGGGTAAAGAAGCTAGTCCAGCTGCATCATCACCCAGATGTATTGAAAATGTGTAAGGGTTTCCACATCTTGGACGGGTGTGGGTAAAGAAGCCAGTCCCGTCACATCATTGCCCAGATGTAGTGAAAAATGTGTTAGGGCAATATTTTCAACGAAGGCAGGCAAAGAAGCAAGTCCAATAAAAAAGGATTAGAGTTGGATCTTGGAATATTGGCTCTTTGATAAGAAAATATTTGGAGATAGTAGATACCATGATGAGAAGAAAAGTCAATATAGCTTGCTTGTAGGAAACTAAGTGGATAGGGGAACATTGTAGAGAGATTGGAGACACAGGATACAAAATCGGGTATATAGGCATTGATAAATATAGAAATGGCATAGGTAATATTGTTGATAAGATGTTGAAGGATGATGTTGTCAAGATCACTAGGATGATGATAGAATCATATCTATCAAGGTCGTTCTTGGGGAAAAGATTTTTAACATTATTAGCACTTATGCCCCCCAAGTTGGCCTTTGTGAGGAGGCTAAGAAGGATTTTTGGGATAACATGGATGAATTGATGCAAAGAATACCAACATAGGAGAAGATCATTATTGGGAGTGATTTAAATGTCCATGTGGAAAGTAGCAATGATGGATATGAGAGAGTTCATGGGGGTTTTGGATATGGCAACAAAAACGGAGAAGGAGAGAGGATATTAGATTTTGCAGTTGCATATGCTATGATTTTGGCAACCACCCATTTCAAGAAAAGATAATCTCATAAGATTACTTTCAAGAGTGGGCATAATTGTAGCCAAATTGATTACCTCCTTACAAGGTGGGAGGATCATAAAGTATGCAAGGATTCTAAAGTGATTCTTGGAGAAGAACTCATGACACAACATACGTTGGTGGTTTTGGATATTTACATGAAGATCAATAAAGGTAAGCATAACAAAAATCAAGATAGCTGGATCAAGTGGTGGAATCTTAAAGGAGAAAAGAAATTGACCTTTCATGATAAACTCATCAAAGAGGGAACTTGGAACTTAGAGTTTGTTGTCAACACTATGTGGCATAACATGAGCTCCTGCATAAGAAAATTTGTTGGAGAGGTTTTGGGGGAGTCCAAGGGTTGTGGGTCTCTATGAAAAGACACTTGGAGGTGGAATGATGAAGTAAAGAAGGCTATTAAACTGAAAAGGGAGATCTATAGGAGCTTGACCAAATCTCGAGATGATGCAACGTTCCAAAGATACTAGCAAGAAAATAAAGAAGCAAAAAAGGTTGTTCAGGAGGCAAGGTCTAGATACTTTGATGATATTTATAAGAAGTTGGACACTAGAGAAGGGGAAAAAGATATATATAAAATGGCTCGTATAAGAGAAAGGAAAGGAAGAGACTTGAGTCAAGTAAAATGCATCAAGACTGAAGATGGTATAGTTCTAGTAAAGGACAATAATATCAAAACCAATGGAGGAATTACTTCCATAAGATTTTCAATGGAGAAACTATATATAATGTTAGAGACTCATGTGATAGGGATACAAGAGATATCATTTACACATGACGAGTTTCACATTTTGAGGTCAAGAATGCCTTGAAAAGGATGAAAATGAGAAAGGCATGCAGACTAGATGGTATTCCCATTGATGTATGGAAGAGTATGGGGGATAAAGGAGTTATGTGGTGAACAATTTTATTTAATAAGATCATGAAGACAAAGAAGATGTCCGATGAGTGGAGAAACAGTACTATTGTCCCCATCTACACGAACAAAGGTGATGTTCAGAGCTGCACTAACTACAGAGGTATCAAGTTGATGAGTCACACAATGAAGCTTTGGGAGAGGATTTTTTAGCAGAGGCTAAGATCTATAACGCAGATATCAAACAACCAATTTGGTTTCATGCATGGTAGATCAACAATAGATGATATTTTGTTGATAAGGAGGCTTATGGAGAAGTATAGGGAAACAAAAAGAGATATTCACATGGTTTTTATTTACTTGGAAAAGGCTTATGATCGAGTACCCAAAGAAGTGTTGTGGATGGTTTTGAGGAAAAAGAGTGTGCCAATGCAATACATTGACTTGATCAAAGACATGTATGGTAGCTCTACTACAAGTGTGAAGACTCCTGGAGGAGAGACACCAACATTTCCCATCACAATTGGGGTACACCAAGGATCCACACTCAGTCCATATATGTTCGTTCTTGTTATGGATGAGTTGACAAAGAATGTTCAGGATGATATTCCTTGGTGTATGTTATTTGTTGATGATATTGTATTGATTAACAAAAGTAAAGATGGTTTGAATGATAAAGTTGAACTTTGCAGGAAGGCACTGGAATCAAATGGATTGATGATTAGTAGGAACAAAATTGAGTATATGCATTGCAGTTTCATCCAATCTTGCAGTGTGAATGGTGGAGCCAAGTTGGACAGAGTAGATATACCAAAATGTGATAAATTTTGTTACTTGGGCTCTATCATCCAAACAAACGGGGATGTCCAAAATGACGTTTGTCATAGGATCACTACAAGATGGTTGAAATGGAGGAGTGCAACTGGAGTATTATGTGATCGGATGATCCCTCTCAGACTAAAAAGCAAGTTTTATAAAACTACTATACGGCCAGCCATGCTCTTTGGGAGTGAATGTTGGGCGGTGAAGAAACAAGGACCCAACAAGATGAACGTGGCTGAAATGCGTATGTTGAGATGGATGTGTGGGAAGACAAGAAAAGATCCATTGAGAAATGACTATATTAGGAATAAAGTGGGGGTGGTGAGCATTGGGGACAAGTTGTGCGAGGGTTGACTCAGATGGTATGGACATGTGCAACACAGCCCGACTAATGTGCCTATACGAAGCAATACTATTGAGGCAAGAAAAAATAATAGAAGAAGAGGAAGGCATAAATTAACATGGGAAGAGCTTATAAAGAGAGATTATGAATCTCTACATCTCAACCAGAATTTGACCCATGATAGAGCTGAATGGAAAAGAAGGATCCATGTAGCTGACCCCAACATAGTTGGGATTGAGGCTTAGTTGATGATGATCATCATCATCATCATTTTTACCAATCGACCATAGAGGTCAATAGACTTTCTATCAACCTCGTGTGAGATATTAAGGTCGGTCACCCTAGGAGATTGCTCAGTATCCAATTGATATAATTTCATCATATCTCTTATACATTCAAATGTCTCATATTTTCAATCCCTTACCATCATCAACATTTCCTTGTTCTTTTGGAACCTCTAAGATATCATGTACAATGTTTAATGTGTGTGTTAGTGGCATGGAGGAAGTATTTGATCAAAAAGATGTTCTTGCTTCAAGTGGAGTGGAAAACTCTTACTCTAAATGAAGTGGCAATGAAGCAACACAATATAAAAGGGTGAAAAGGGCTCTTCCTGCACCTTCCATAGTTGAAACAAGCAAGCGGCCAAGAATTGAATAACTACCCATTGTTATCATCCAAGAATATGATCATGAAGCAAGGGAGAAGATCCCTTTACAAGAACTCATAAGGGGTACTTTATAGCTAAGAGATGATAAACATAAAGATGGTTATGCCAGAATGGCTGTTAAAACTACAAAGCAACACGCTTCAATGATGAGCTTACACTCCAAGACATGTATCATGCAACGAGTGTCAGACTTGCTCGATGGATCCAAAAGTGCCACACTCTATTTTGCTACATCCATGTCCTACACTGAGCTGAGATGATAGTTTGTTTTGTCAATATGGAAGCTATCAAGTGAACCGACTGCATGGTATAATGTGGTAGACTTTACAAGATTAGAGTTCATATCTTCAATCATGAACTTATCCTTACAGAGAACATGTTGAGAAAGATTTCTTGTACTGATGATGAGTAGGATGAAGATACAGATTCTATTAAGCTTAACAAAGATGAATCTCACTTCTATTCCAACAAGGTCTGGGTAAACAGGATAAAGGCTCAGTATTACCAAGGCAAAAAATGTGCATTCAGGGATACAACATACTATCAACAAGATTATAACTAATGCCCTTTTCACCAAGTCAAAAATGGGAAGCATTTAGCATGAATACCTCCACATTCTCTAGTGCATGGAGGGAGAGACAATTATCATTAGTAGGCTACTAATAGATTGATGGGTATCCATTATAGAGAAGTAAAAAGATTTCTTCATGAGTGGCCTTATAAATACAGCCAGTCTAGCATCCAGGTACCCTAATATGAAGGGGTAAAAAGTCATATAATCTCTTTATGAAGACAAACATCTTCATACTTCTTCCTGATCTTAGCAATTACAATGAGCATAAGCTCTTATTCACTGAATTTTATATATGATAATTTCTTGAATGGCCTAGGGAGTAAGTAGCTAAATCTAATAAGGATATCTTTGTGCCATCCTCAAAGTGTTGTTCTCTTCAGAAAATGTTAAAAACACCTCTTCTCATTGTTATAGAGGATTTTTCCAAGATCAAAGTCAACAAAGCTAAAATTAGACTCCCGAGGTCCAAATGTATGAAGCCTAGCCTACTACACCTCCATATGCATGAAAGTATACAGTTCTTGCATGAAAGGAAAACATGTTGAAGAGTTGTATAGTAAGCGGCATAACCCAATCAAGGTGTTGCTACTATTTTTCACTCAACTACCACCATCCCCATCACCACTCAAGTCATTCTAGAGACCATCATCATTCACGTTCTCGATACCATGCCAAATATAATGAACCACACCATCCACCATGACAACAACAACATCAAGTAGCTCCATTGGGACAAAAGTGGTTCCCCTTGAGAAACCATCTTCTTGTCTTGCTACTCATCATCACTTAGATGAGGAGTATTATTTTGATGATATCGACCATGGTTTTGGCTAAAATCTCAATCTTCTGTGTAAGGTAACTGCTAAAAAATATTCTCATATTGTTGACTTTAAAATAGATATGCATGGTATATATGCAAAATAATAAAACTCACTGACTCCATCTACGAGTTTAGACATATTCCTTGACAAGTTCAAGCTTTGGTGACTCTCCCCTAGTAAATGTCCAAAATGTTGGCACTTGAAAAAAGAAATGCACACCTTCTGGAAGGTTTCGAAGGCAGACTATTGGGAGATGAAAGATAAACGCACCCACAAAGTAGCAATGTCAATGTGAGAGGTTAGCTCTCTACAAAAGCACAGGATGAGTTCATTTGTCTTCCAAATCACTAGGGTCCTCCTATATTTCATTTACATCAAGTTATGGGATGGATGAGAAACACCACTATAATTGAGATCTCTCAGTCGTGAGATTAAGATAAGCTTCTTTATTACTAGAAATTGTTATGACCAACACTAGTCAAAATGTTTCTAGAACAAATGATGTTATTTAGGATAATATATATGGAATTCCACCTTCTGTTTCTCTACTTCTAAATCCACCAACCAATATTCCCATAGGGAAAGGTACATCTAATGTAGTTGACACATGTATCAGTCCTTCATTAGATTTTAGTGAATATGATTTCAAAGAGGTGCAAGTCTCTCAGCTACATGTGCACAACTATTTATTTAAAGAAAACACAAGGGCCCATTCTAGGGGGGTATGAAAACCCAATATACTCCCATATTTTGTCATTCAAAATCCATCCTAGCTAGGTTGATCAAATAGATTTTCTATTTTATGTGCATTTTGAAGATTCATTTTTTTTGGGCAACGATGAAGAAGCTGTTGTGTTGCACATAGATACCAATAATCTTGTACGTAATCATATGAATGAACATGTCTCTTCTGATGAGGATAATGGAAATTTGGCTTCCATTTTGTTGACTGTTAGTCAAGGGCATGATAATCTAGTATTTCTTGAGTTTATGTTTCCATTTACTCCACACATTCCTCAAAAAATGCATAACATGTATCCGAAGTGCACATAGGGAATTTCGGTCAGAGACATATTTTCTATACATGACAATGCATGACAAATTATATGGAAACTAGATTGTTTACAATAAGAGACTACAATCTCTCACTCATAATGTTCTACGCAATATCTTTTGAAGTCAAGCAAAGATAAAAAAATGTCTCTTCACAATGCTTGAATCCACCATTTTGGAAGACATCATGCCTAACAACAAGCAGCGGCCATACTAAAATGCTACAATAATGCTCACTGCATATTCAAGAAAATTCTAGATGCATCGATTGTAAACACGCTAATGGAAATGTTAAAAGAGAGCAAGATGAAGATCATCCTTCTTCGGTTCCATCATAAAGGCCATTGGAATTTGTGCACATCAAATCAAAAGACAAATAATCCTTTTAGTGCTTGTTATGTAGAACTTCCTCATGCTAGAATGAGATTTCAAGATCAAGAAGCAAAGAGAAACCCAAACATCCCCATTTGACTATAACATCTAATCAGAGAGAGTTGTGAGTATTGAAGACCAAACTAAATGTTTTATGTTATCGAGTCACTAATCTACCAACAGAGCACTAAATAAGGGTGAAAAAACATTCATCATCCTTCCTGTCATGGATTCTATCAATCAGAACATACTGGGTGATACTCTAGACCTAGATGGTTTTACTGAACTAAGGGGAAGATATGCAAAGGAGGTGATCCAATTGTTGATTCTTCCTAGACCCAAAATTTTAAAAATTTAAGGGATCATTCTACCCTTATTCCAAGGCCTTTCAATGAACATTTTAGGTACGTTCTATAGGAATCCACAGAGGGTCAATAATATGATACTAAGAGAAATCAGTCTGAATGAAGTCATTACCTAAAATAGAATGTGTAGGTGCTCACGTATCTACCACTCATGGGAATTACATGCAAAGTTGTATAAATTGAAGCTATATTTTAGGAAGGAAATTGTGACGCATCGTTCGAACAAAATGTTATTAACTAAGCGGAAGCGATCATTAACGGTGGATTACTGAAAATCACTAAAAATTAAAACCTTTTTCAAAGAGATCCAAACATAGGAAAACTCTTTTATCAAGAACCACTGTATTTCATTTACATCCTAGTTCATAAGTACATATCTTTTACCATTCCTTCTCGAGGATTACAAACATCAACTGCTCTTTTAAAACTATACATAAGCAGCATAAGAACCTCAAGGCATCAAGCCAAAATCTTGGATTGATTCATTCAAAGCACTAACTACTAACTCTGAGGACCTGAGAATATAGATACGACACATAGGACTTTATATACAAAATATGACATACTGAGTCTCCACCTAGAGTTTTACAGCTATTCCTATTGTTGTTGCTGCTCTCCCCCTGTTATAGGGTTTCTGCCTTTTCTTCTACGTCTACCTAAAAAGTTGGATCCCACAGGGGTGAGACAATTGAAAATTGTCCCAGTGAGAGATATAACTCTCTGCCAGAAACATTATTATTGCATATTGATAGAATAATACTGAGCAGGAGTTCTTTTATATTAACAACATTATTAATCATTGTATGAATAGAATAGGATAATCTCCTTTCTTAAGGAGAACATTGCATCTACCCATGATAGAATTATACATCATCTATCTACTTTGCAAGGAATGCAAGGAATCATAAATATATCATCTATCAACTAAAGATGCATAAAGAAATGTAACATCAACCAATGATTTTCGTATTCAATCCTTAAGCAAACATGCTATACGGCTGATTACATTTTTACAATCACACTTATGCCCTGAGGAGATGAGGTATACCGCTCATACCCCAACCGACCATTATGAAGTCGAAATCGGTGCCATACAAGGTCAATGGAAGAGTCGGCTGCCATGACCTCCCTTATCTCGGTCAGTATGAGATTCAATGCAGGACATCTTATGTCTCTGCTAAATAGCTTTCTAGGGTATACTGGAAACTTCGCTATAGAGTTACATTGTCAACTGCACTCCTTCGGCATCGATAGATTTAATTTTTATCTCACATCGATCTGGCATTAAAATTATTGGGAGATTAGTGATACATCCATCCCGAAATTAGGGGGATTAATGATACATCCACCCCGACATATATAATGAAGGATTGAGAGATTAAATGTTTATCTCACATCAACTCCTCCATTTGGGCGTAAGGATATTTTCGCCCATCACCCCTGCATACTCAAAAATATACATTTCGGGTTATGCCGCGAAGCAACCCATTTCGCCATCCAGCAAATTCTAACACTGATGGTTATATGGATAGGGCACTACATGATAAGTTTCCACTTGATTAATTAAGTGCATTACAATATTCTTTTAGCATTAGTCAAGCTCTCAAACATTATTATGACAAATGCTACAAAGAAAAGTATAATTCATCTATTAAGTACTTTTCAAAACTTTATAAAGCATTGGGATCTTAATCCCTTGTCACATCATGGGCATTCTCATCCCTTAACATATCATCATCATGATTATGGAATATGGGTATTCAAACCCTTAGTTCATCAAAGAACACTTGTTACCACTTATCAGGTAACTAATACCTTCAGGTCATCTGACCAAGGTAAACATGATATTTACTACACAAGCATCTCACATGGCTCTCAAAGCCCATTTAATCTCTTGTTACCTCTTACTAGGCAACAATACACATAATGGCTCACAAGGCCCATAAAGCATTTAAATAATTAACACATCATAGCTCATACCTGGTTATGCTCATCATCTCATGATTACTTGCATGATCATTTCGTAATAATAGTTATATCAATTACATATCATCATTATGCAATGTAAGAGTAGCATCACTATTCCCTTATTTAGGGTTAGGATTTCTCTTACATATCATCACCATTCATCAGATTTAAGTTTTTCCATAATTAACCATTTAGGTTCTCAAGATCATATTATTAATGATCAAGCCCTAATTCATTGCTCCACACAACTAGGACCCAACATTGATAACATAAGTATTTAATCATGCGTATTATTCTCATCACTTATCATTAAATGAATTATCAACACAAGATATAAGTTCCTCTCTCAACTTTACCAGAATATGATTACATCATACTTTATTGATTTGGATTAACCTATTCATAATGCATATTATCTTACACTTATCAAAGTGCATTTCATCTCAATGTAACAATTGACATGACACACTTCATGTGTTACTCATCCAAGTATATTGGATTTAGAATACATCAAGGTGTATCAATCTTAAGGTGTTGGAAGTGATATCTATCATGTCTTGATGTATCACTTCCCTCATCACCTTTATCTTAAGTTCATCAACTATTCTTGTATTAGGGTATCTCCCATCCTAATATTGTATGCTCCAGTTCATCACATTTATCATGTAATGTATTGGTCATGAGTCACTTATTTGAAATATACAACCATTATCAATGATATGGACTCATCTCGAGTTAAGGAATTATTGATATAAAGATACCCATTATCAACCTCTTTAGGTGTTTCACTTATCAATATATTAGTCACTATTCCATTATTAGGAATAGGGTTTTCCATCTTTATAAATTAGGGTTCACATAACATCTCCCCATATATGGGTTTCACATAGCATTACCTGAAATTAGGGTTTCTCAACTCAACCCAAAGTTAGGGTTCTGGTTTATCATCATATTGCCCAAGATTAGGGTTTCATGCTCTATAACCCAAAATTAGGGCTTCACATACCTTTACCCTATATCATGGTTAGGATTTCATATTAGGGTTTCATATATCATTATAAATCATCACCTTGGGATTAGAGTTCACATCATATCTCTGTATTAGGGTTTCACTTGACATCACCCTTGATTAGGGTTTCACATGACTTCACCCTTAATTAGCGTTTCACGCGACATCACCCTTAATTAGGGTTTCACATAACATCACCCTTAATTAGGGTTTCACATAACATCACCCTTATTTAGGGTTTCATGAAGCATCCTCTTAAATTAGGGTTTCTCATTATATTACCTTAAATTGGGATTTCTCATATCATCACCCTAGATTAGGGTTACATCATTACCCTAGATTAGGGTTACACCTAGCATTGCCCTAAATTAGGGTTAGGGTTCATCAACCTTCTTAATTAGGGTTTCATGATCCCTTTATCAAGTATCATACCCTAATTACATATTATTTTCATGTTGAGAGTGTAGGGGCTTAACCACTTACTTGATCATTATACATGTATGAATTCCTCTCTCTCTCATCCCCTCTAGGATGTTGATCACTTAAAACTTGATTAGATTAGATCAACCCCTCATTTAAGTATACACACTTAGGGTTAGCTTAGTGTGTTGATATGTTACTTCCATAAGCATCAAAGGTTAACCACTCAAAAGGTACTAATCACTTAAGTACCTTGAAGGTACAACCATTGTAATTACCTTTGGTAAACATTATCAACAATCATGGGGTTGATTGTACTTACAAGATTTGAATCAATTAAACCTTCAAATGGTTTTGAGGTATTAGACCTTCAAACGGTCTTAAGACTGTTAGACCAAACTGTCATTGAAACTGAATGAACAACTCATCATTGAAACTGAATAAACATCAAACGGTTTGGGATCGTTTGCCCTCCAAATGTTCTGAGGACCGTTTGATCCCAAACGGTCTCAAGACCGTTTTGTCCAAAACATCTTGAAACCGATTGGATCAACTAGGGTTTCCTCCAACTAATCAATTGATTTTAGGGTTTACTTTATTGAATTGATCATCAATTGAACCATTGAGAGTACATCCAATTATAGCACTTGGACCTCCAACCATCCATCAAAGCCCTTGAACTCCAAATGGTCTTGAGACCATTTGCCTCCAAACGGTCTTGAGACCATTTGCCTCCAAACGGTCTTGAGACCGTTTGGACCATCAACTAAGAAATTTATCCAATTTAATTAGGAATTCTTCAATCAATCGATTAGGGTTTGCAATACATGGATCATTCATTCTAGAATTCATTATAACTAAATCAATTTGAGCCATTGGATCTTCATCATTCATATCAGCAATTAACCCCAAGCAGTTTTGAAGTTGAATTTATCCATTCGATCTTGAGATCCATTACCCATTCGGTTTTGAACTCAATTACCCATTTGATCATGTAGTCATTTACCCATTCGGTCTTGTAGTCATTTACCCATTTGGTCTTGAACTTGATTACCCATTTGGTTTGAAGTAAATTACCCATTCGGTCTTGGGTTCAACTACCCATTCGGTCTTGGGTTCAACTACCCATTCGGCCCTGAACTCAATTGCTCATTCGGTCTTGAAACCGAATCAATTCAATCGGTTTTGAAACCGAATTAGCTCAATCGGTTTTGAAAATTGATTGCCCCTTCCTTTGTTGAGGTGTGTGCTTAAGATGACATCATCATCTTCAAGCTTCAAATCTTCTAAACCAGTTGTGATTCTTATGGTGATTTCAACAACTAAAAAAAAGGAAATTGAGAAAGAAGAAAGGTTCAACACATTATGAATAATTTGCAAGCAATAATGACATTTAAGGGTTCAAGTTATATAACCCACCTTCAAAATTGAATCCAAGCTTCAAGCTTCACGTCCTCAATGGTGAATGAAGCTTTCTCAACTGTCCAAGGCTCGTCCTCAAGTCTTTCAAAGAAATGAATGGCTAAGGTTGAAGATTGAATGAAGAAAGGAAGAAATTAAGCATTGAATTTCAATGAGAGAGAAAGTGATAATAAAATCCTTTAATCCCCAAAATCAAGGTTGAAGATGACTATGGAGCTTACCTACAGGTTGGGTCACGTCCTCATGTTGCTCCTAATCTCCTTTGTGCACGTCCAAAGCAAGGAAAGAAAAAGGGATCGAAAAAGCCTTTCATGTGGGTTGAAAATGGGATGTATATAAGGGAATTCCAATGAGAGAGAAAGTGATAATAAAATCCTTTAATCCCCAAAATTGGTGTCACATACTCCACTCAATCCCTTGCATACGAAGCCATCTCCCTCACCTTGTAATTCCTCTTCATTATCCATGAATTCAAGAAAACAAATTAAGCACCTTAACCATTATAATAATAATATCCAAATTTGAGTGGATATTACTTTTTAGTTAACTAATGTGAGTGGGCTCTCCACTCACTTTAGATATTTTGTGGCCTTTGCAAGGAACAAGGACGTTCACACTTATGCAAATTCAACCATCTCATTTTTTGTTGAAGGGTACTTCCACTAATATATTTATTTTTGCATTAAATTGAATTAGGGTTTCAATTATGCTTAAATCTTGATTATTTTAATATCAAGATTCTCTCTCCTCCGAAGCGATTCAAATGAGATGCGCCTCTGATTTTATTGTCTCTAATTGATACCAAGAAATATTAGGGACTCTCTAGAAGTGGTATTTTGCATATTGAACCCTAGGTTTGGGGTAAATTGCACATTACACCAAAACTAGGTTTTAATGCACAAACATTGCTTAATAAGCTCTTTCTTGGTGCTCAGGATTTCACAAGCGATACCTCTGTATCATTCTCATTCTTATGATGCTTCAACACTTGAGGAATATTTATTATGTAAAATTTGCAAGTTAACCCCTCAACTTGGGTAATTTTCACTTTAGTCCAAAACAAGTAAAACATTGTTTCAACATTATTCAAAAAGGACTAAAATTGAAACATAAGTTCCTCTTGAGCCTTAATTACTTTTCAAAGGATAAAGACAAGAATATAAATGACTTACTTAAGCAAAACCTCTAGGATTAAGCCTTAACCCAGATCAGTGATGTTACAAAAATACTCAAGCCACACCTATCATCCAGGGGCCAACTTATACCATAAAACCCAGCTTTGAAAACTTTGCTAGGAGTGCCTTATTCAGTCTTTCAGAAGAAGATTTAAAACTCTTGATGAAGCAACTCAATGACAATGAAGAAAATTCTATCATTTTCCATCACAATGACATTATTGTTATGAAGGACCATCTTTACGAAACACTTACAAATAGAGGCTATTTTTTAATCTATTGGTGGCATATCAGCTTCTTCTTGGACAAGAATTAGAAAATATTTATATGGGAGACCCCATACTATTGACTGATTTTTCTTCAAAAGAATATTCTAGAGAGAGAGCTTCTACTTCATCATCTATAGTCATTTATTCCAAGATACATATTCCTACCTCCCCTTCAAGACTACTAGTGGACAGTTCTCATGGTCTTTACTAAAGATTGTTCTCTATAACATTTTAGACTATCTCTTCAAATTGTCGGTCTTAGAAATTCCAATCAAGTTTGTAGTGAAATCCAACGTCAAGTAGAAATATGTGCAAGGGGAATCTATGTTATCTGCAAACATGGTAGTGGCTATGATTTTCAAGGAACAAAGAAATGGAGCAAACCTTAATTCTGCCACCACAGCCCCAAACAACGGCCCTTATTGAGAGTGTGGCTTCTACGTCCTTTACTAGACATACTATCTTTCTGGACTTCATGCCAATGTAGAAGAATTCAATGTAGATAAATACCACCACCTACATAAAAACTAAGCAATAAAGCTCAAGTCCTTTGAATGGGTAGATAACATCTAAAATCTCACCTGGTTACACTTCTTTATTACTTTTGCACTCAAGTAATAGAGCATGTAATAAAAAAGTTGGGAGGAGGTAATATGATGATACATGGATCACCCAGTTTTCATTCCTTTTAGTTCATTTATTGTTCACTTTCTTTTTTTTCCTTCAAAACTTTTATTATGTACATATTAAGATTGATTGTTTTTGTTCTTGAGAATAGGAATGACCTTGTGAGACTGAAGAGTATGTCTTCCAAAATTATTTGTCCTCTTATATTACATCACAGTTGGTTGTAAAGAAATAGAAGAGTTCATCACAATGCATATAGAGAAGCTGATTTGGTTTGAAAAATTTCTATATAATATTTTTGAAGCTTTTCTATGAACTCTATTTTGGGGTCATTTTGTGTTGGTGCTTTCTCTGTTGTTGGCATTGATCTCAAAGAGTTATTTAGTGATATGAATGTTGGAGTTCTCTCTATTTCTCTATATGTTTATTGGAGTTGTGTCTGCTATTAATGCTTAACTTTGGAAGATGCTCAGCTTTGTTTCTGTTGTGGTGTAATATGTCTTCTTTGTCCTAAATAAGAACTTGGGTGATGGTTGAGTTCTGAGATTTTGGCTACATGTTTTATATGCCTTAAAAGTATAATGAGTTTGCAGCATTAAGGTTGCTTATTTTGGAATGCAGAAGAAGATTGTTTCTTACATCTTCTATTTCATGGGGGTTGATTTCTACTATTGTTTTCTTTTTTCTCTCTTCTCACATATGAAAAAAGTATTGATGTTGTTTATGTTATTTTGTGTGGAGGTGTGAAACTCTGGCTTTGTTGTGATGTGAAAAATGTATCTGCCTGAAACTAAAAATATTTGCTCTTGATTGAATGCTTTATTGCTTTTATGGAACTTGAAGTGTGGTTGATAGTATGCTCTGGGATGTAGCAGAAGTTCAAAGAAGATACTAACATCTTCTGAGCGATGGTGATGCACCTCTTTATGTCTAGTTGATCTTATGGGGTTTTGTTGATTATTCCTTGGGGTGCTTGTTGGAGGCATGGATCTCTATTCACATAGTGGTTGACTATTCTTTATTTGTTATATGTCCTAATATGGTGTTAAAATTGTATAATTTACTTTTTTTCATATGATTTTTACATTTTATAGAAAAATACAAACAAAGGGAAAGAGTTTTACCGACAAGAAAAAGATTGATTGTCTTATCTTCCCAAACGCATTCTTGGTCTGCTTTGTAAAGTCACTTTTGCACAAATTTGGTGTGAAGAGAAAATGAGTCGGTACATTTCTATACATATCATTTGATGATGACATTGATCTTATATGATTCTCTTAGAAAAATATTAAATATTCGACTTATGTAGTTCTAACCCTAGAACATCACCAAAATATCCTTGCTTAGGCCATACAAAAATTGAAAGATAGACTTGTATTCTTTCAAACATGCACACTCATGGATAGATAAAGATATACCTCATCCCACATTTCACGATCACACACACAAAAAAATCTCAAAAAGAGTGAGGAGAAAAAGGCTAAGTGCACATAAAATGGGAGAATTGTTCCATGTTTATAGGTGGAAGAGTTATCCAAAGGGCAAATAGTTGTGCTTATGAGCATAGATATGTCACTTGGGGTAATTTCCAAAGCCAATAGTATACACACTAACTTCAATTGTGTTCATTAAAGGTATAGCAATCCAGGGATGGTGGTATGATGTGCAATAACTACTCTAAAACCAACTGGTTAGGAAGTCATGAACCACTTTCCCACTAAAAAAGCCTATAGTTGAATGACCTAAAGAAAGGAAAGGGATACCCATATGTCTTTAATCCTAGTATTATTTCTCTACCATCCATACAACAAAAAATAAGAGTGAAAGCTACTTTATAAAGGATGCATGTATTAGAGATGGTGTGAGAGCATATATAGTTGATACAAAATGGCAAGGATGGATTTTTGAAACATGATATTTTAGGAGACAAGATCGTCTTAAGAATTAGTAGTGGTTTTGATAAGAGGCTAGCATAATTTTTTTACCAATTATTGATCTTTATCCTGCTCGTTTACCTCAACATTTTGATTTTGAAATTTTAACTTAAGACGATCTAGGTGCTTAGCTTGGGGGAGGCTCGATAACATAAACTTTAATGAACACTTTTATAATTTCCTTCTTTAAGAAATTGATCTAGTTATACTCATAAATCTATTCATTTTTATCATAATTTTCACATGATCTTACCAATAATTTTACCTTCTGAAAATATTAGGAACTAGCATAAAGAAATCACGCTAGACCAAATAAATTGACCTTGACGTTGATCAATCTTGACATTTGAAACCATCAAGCAAATATTGAATCAAGTAATCAAGCCCCAAACTCGACCAACCAAAATTCTATCAAGCATCAATTGAGGAAGATGGTCAGCCTCCCAGATCAATCAACAAGTGCTTGAGCTTGCACAATCACAAAGACTAATTGAGCTCTACATAGATTATTGATCTCTTCCAAATTCAAACAAGTAAATAAAAACAAATAAACTCTAGAGATTGATAGTCAAGGGGTGATCAAGTACAGGCCATAGAGCTATTACACCAAGATGACCAATTGATCTTTAGGTCAACAAAGGCCAAGGAAACCCAATGAAACTTCAAGAAGTACCTTTAAAGCTCAGCCAACTCCACAAGTAGCTTCTTTAATAGTGTGCTTCTTTCATAAGTAGCTCATGGATGGTTGTCGGCAGAGGCCTCCTAGTGTAGCACCATGGACAGTAGTTGACGATGTCCTCCTAGCAGGTGGTAAAAGCCTCATTGATGTACATAGTACACATGGAGCACCAGGAACTCCTATCATTCTTTTGGAATAGAAAAGAAGAAGTTGTTCCTTCTGGTCAACATGCTAGTGTTAATTACTCTCCCTTGTTGTCTCTCCCTTGATGTCTCTCCCTTTTCGGGTAAGACTTTCTTAGGTTCTCACATTACCACAACTGTGAGAAGATAAAAATTTTCAGAGCTTTGTTATGTCTTCTGAAAGCCTCTACTACCTCTCTATTTATAGGAGGGTCAGGGTTAGTGTTCCTAGATCAACAGGGAGTTGAAGAGATGAAATTTCATGAATTTCCCAAAACATGCAAGCCACGAACCGGTCAGTTCACCATTGAACTGATTTGTTCACATGTGAGTTGATTGGTTCAACACTTGAATCGATAGGTTCTCCATGTTCTCTATTTGTAGTCATATTGGATTTTTGTATTTGATTAATGCACAACATGATGTCAGCATCAATACTTAATCTGATCTCATTGATCACCCAACTGGTCAGTTTATATATTTGAACCGATTAGTTCACTTGCTAAACTGGTTGTTTCATACTTTTGACTACCAATCTTGTTTACCTAACACCATTAATCAAGCATAAACCATATTCATGAGTAAACTCCTATTCCATGTAAATCTTATGTGTGTGACCCTATAGGTCCCTAACTCCTATTCCAGGTAAATCATATGTGTGTGACCCTATAGGTCTCAAGTTACATTAGCAGTGAATGTCCATAACTAACAAGCAATGAGAGGTATCTAGAAAAACATAATTTCTACCCAAGTAATTGGAAAGTTAGAGAACAACTTCAACCGACAATCTATTATTAAAGTTACAGTGATTTTATAGTTCCTTTGTCTCTGACATCTAGATCGAACTCGAGGCATGGAATCGTCATCCTCTTCAACATTCAATCCATGTTCCTTAAACTAGAGTAGATTGTCGAAGATGCATGTGAGCTCACATATCATATATAGATTCACATGAGTGTGGACTTACATTTCTCAGTCTCTCTTATCAACCGGTCGAGATATCAACTCCAGTATGAGGGAAAAATCCCATCTACATCACTCACTGTCATTCCTCATGTGTCATAATGTATTCAAATCATCACCTTTACGGTAACCCTTATTAAATGTCATGTTGGATGATGTTAAAGAACATCGAATGGCATGTGATGAGCATAGTGATTTCAGGTCTAAGAACTATAATCACCACCATCACTATGAGAGATGATTCGAACTACCATTCAATGGTTTCCATGCATCACTCTCAAGGTGGGTCTATCTGATATATTGTTCTCTAACAAGTACCTATGTGTTTAGTTTGATATCAAATATCATGACTAATGAGATTCCATCATCAATCAAAACACACTCTAGTGTTATGTGTTATTGTTGTTATCATCTTCGACAGTAACATCCGTCTAGGGACATACAAGAATGTATTTACTCTTATCATTCGTATGATCTCGTTTTTCATGTCCTCAACCCGAAGACATACATCATCGGATAACACCATTCCTTATACATTAAATATGTTACATCATTATCACATAACTGAGCAAACATATAAATGAATATTACTTTTATTATTAATCAAATCATTTACAATATATGCCATTACAATCATCATATGATTGGGGCTCTGGTCATACATACCAATAGACTCCCACTTCAACTTAGAGATAATCACCCATGAACTTAATCCCAAGTTATTTAACATGACCTTCATGCTTCTTCTATGCAAGTGCTTTTGTTAAGGGGTCAACCAAATTACTTTCAGTTGGTACTCTACAAATCTTCACATCTCCTCATTGTATGATCTCTTGTATGAGATGGAAATTTCATTGTATGTGCTTGGGATGCTAATGTGATCTGGGTTCCTTAGTTTGTGCAATAGCTCCATTGTTGTCACAATATAGCTCTACGGAATTGTTGATGCATGGAAACACCCCAAGTTCAAAAATGAACTTCTTGATCCAGACAACCTCATTTGCTACATTTTAAGCAGCAATATACTCTACCTCTATTACATAATTATCAATTGTCTCTTTCTTGGAACTCTTCCAACTTACAACTTCATTGTTTAGGCAAAACACAAATCCATATTGCATTCTATAGTCATATTTGTTAGTTTGGAAGCTTGCATCGATGTAACCCTTTACCACCAACTCTTCCTCACCACCTTAGATAAGGAATTATTCCTTAGTTCTTCTTGAGTACTTAAGGATGCTCTTTACAGCAGTAAAGTGACTTTCATTAGGATCTGTCTAATACCCTCTAGTCATTCTCGAGGCATATGAGACATCAGGGCGAGTACATAACACTATGTAAACAATAGATCCAATTGCAGATGCATATGGAATCTTACTCGTGTGTTCTCATTCTTTACAAGAACTAGGACATTGAGCTCTAGAGATACTAATACCATGAGACATAGATAAGTTCCCTCTCTTTGAGTTATCCATGTTGAACCTTTTTAGTACTTTTTTATTACTGGGGAAAACCCACCCCCCCCCCAAGCAAAGGCCCAGATAGTAGAGATGGTAAACCCAGGAGACCTGTGTGCCCACACATCGGTATCTCAATAAATTGCATCAGAGGTCGAGTGACACTGTGAGAAATTCATTTCTGAGTGGCACTTCCAGCGGGAATTGAACCTGAGACCCTTTGTGAGGGGCCCCGAGCTTTTCAGCACTTTGTCAATGTATGTATTCCGGCATAGGCCAAGAATCCTTCTAGATCTATCTCTATGGATCTTTATTCCTAAAATGTAGGGTGTTTGCCTATGTCCTTTATTGAGAATGTATTTCCTAGCTAGGAATTTACCATGTGTAAAGTAGGGATGTCATTCTCCATCGATAATATGTCATCTACAAACAATATGAGGAATACAATCGTGCTCCCACTAACCTTCTTGTAAACCACATGGCCGATCATTTTGACTAAATCTAAACTCTTTGATTGTTTCGTTAAATCAAAGATTCTAGCTCTAATATGCTTGCTTCAATCCATAGATTGACCTTTGTATCTTAGAGACTTGATTTGCATCCTTTGGATTTATAAAATCCTCATGTTGTATCATGTACACATCCTCAAGAAAATCCCCATAAAGGAATGCAGTATTAACATTCATCTACCAAATCTCATAGTCATAATAAGTTGCAATGGCAAGCATGGTCCTGATGGACTTAACCATGGCAACTGGAGAAAAGGTTTGGCCATAGTCAATACCTTGAACTTGTATGAAACCCTTTGCAACCAATCGACCTTTATAAGTGTGTACATTACGATCCATTACAGTCTTTTTCTTAAAGACCCACTTGCACCCTATGGGTTTTACCCGCTTCAGGTGGATCCACTAAGATCCACACCTTGTTGATGTACATGAATACCATCTCAGGTCTCATGGCCTCAAGACATTTTCAGACTCTTGTCCCTTAACAACTTCTAGGTAGGTTGTTGGCTCATCATCAATGACCAACTCATTGCCTTCTTGAGTCATAAGATAACCAAATCTTTCTAGCTCAAGGCGCATCCTACTAGATCTGCGAGGTTCCTATGTTATATGAGGAATTTGAGATTCCACATTTTTTTGTGACTCTCTATGTTCCTCTTGTACCTCTATAGGTTCAATATTTTCTTTTTGGTCTCAAACCTCTTCGAGATCTACTTTCATTCCACTAATTCCTTTGGACATGAATTCCTTTTTTAGGAATACAACATCCCTAGCAACAAACTCTTTGTTGTCAAATAGAGTATAAAGGTAGTATCCTTTGGTTTTATTAGGATATCCAACAAAATAGCATTTATCTAATTTGAGTCCAAGCTATTCGGGAAACTTGTTTCTCACATAAGATTCACATCGCAAATCTTCATAAAAGACACATTGGCATGCTTCGCATACCATATCTCATATCGTATCTTTTAAACTGATTTCAATGGTAGACAGTTTATTGTAAACTCTGTGATTTCTAGAGAATAACCCCAGAAGGAAGTCAAAAGATCAAAAAAACTCATTGACCGGCCTAAATCACATGTCCAAAAAGGAGAGGATCGGACTTTTAAGAAAGTAGCCCAACACTTAAGCCCCCGCAACTATTATATGGGGTCTGATGTAGTAATCGGGGTCGAACCACAGGGACAAGGTTAGTAATGGATGGTTTAAAAGGGTGTTCCCAAAGGAACGATGGTACTCAAACCAATGTAAAGAAAATAAAACAAAGATAAGAAGAACAAGGTGTAACACAATAAAATGGAAACAAAGATATGGAAGGGAAACTTAGATTGGGTTTCACCTACTAAGACTTCTCACCAACATGTAAGCATCTTCTCCCCCTCTCACCTACTACTATCAAGACTACAAGCAATCATAAAGATGTCCATTACTCTCTCTCTCGCTTGAGATGAGGATAGATCTAAGTTAAGGGACAACCTCTCTCTCGAGATGACTACCCAAAGACTACAAGGAAGAACATATGATCATAAGCTTTAGCATTCCAACATTTTCATGCATTCATACTACTCCATAACACAAGATATTAGTGATACTACTCTTTCAAAGTACCAACAATCAAACATCACAAGATGGTAGCTAAGCATACAAGTGAAGAATTAAAATCGGTACATGGAGATAATCTTGATGAGAGTATACATATTTATTTAAAAAGGAGAGACAATATACATGTTGGGAGAGCCTTAGTGGCTACTCCCAACCCAAGTTAAGTGTTTAGCCACACATGTTTATGGGAAACATAACGGCGTTACAAGATGATAGATACATCAAGTTCCATGAAGTGATGAGGGAAGTACAATGAGGTGGGAGTGATAGATCTAGATAGAGAGAGAAGAGCGTGATACAACACAGTACTTCTTTAGATCCAGATCTGGGGGTCAATGGCACAGACAACCTTCTTCTCTCAAAGAAGATGGAGCCTTCAATCTTCTCTCTCCTTAGAAGAATTTGGAGATCCAAGACTAATTAGGTGGATGGATGGAGATGAGTCTGGAAAATGATAGCACGTCATTATACTTTCTGATCTACCCTTTGACAGGATGGGTGGGTGGCCTATTTATTGGCACACTCCACTGAATTAACCCCTGGTCCGCGGTCGATGTCTGGTCTTAGATGAAGCTTGATCGTGGTCGAGGCTTCATTGCCATTCTTTCCTCAGTCAAGATCAGTTGAACCCCTTTCTCAGACGCGGTCTGGTTGGCCACCTTCTCGATCGTGGCCTAGTTGTTGTGACCTTCTGTTAGGGTTGTGGTCGAGGTTGGGGTGCGCCTTGCTTTAGAAAAGTCGAGATCATGGTCCCCATGTCGATCGTGGTCTCCATGTTGATCACATTTGTGAAGAGATTGAGTGTGAATTAACCATGAGCGTAAGGTATTAGGGTGAACTTAGAGACCTCGACCATGGTGAGATGGTCTTTGTTGGATGAATGAGTCACGTTCGAGGTGATGGCCACGACCTGGGCTAGATATGTACCTGAAATCTAGGGGAAAATGTGTAAGTGAAGTATTTGACATAAGATGCTAAAATAGTGGGAAAAGTTAGCAAAAGATATGCTAGGGAAGGTATAAAATGTATGCAAAAAGTGTGTAAAATAAAGTGTTATATACTCCCCCAAACTAAAAATCAAGCTTGTCCTCAGGCTAAGTTTAGGCTCAAAATCATAGAGAGAAGGAGAAAATTTGTGTGACAAAATTTTGCAAAACTTAACACTACTAAGTTATCTCATTCTTGCATCAAGATTGTCATGGTATGTTTTCTCAACCCCCTAAAGTCCCATTCCTCCCTCTTATATCTAGAGTTGCACAACTTCTAGTTCTTGCCATTGCCTTCAATTGTAAGAGGTTTCTCCTTCTCAATGTATCACCCCTTCCCTTTAGGTTATTGACCATACTAATACAACATCACCTCAAGGGGTAGCTTTCACACTCTTTATTTATTTTTAGTTGGCCATATGCTAATGTGTTTGGGATGGCTTTCAATGTTAAGTGTTTTCCTCTTCTCCTGAGCTCCCTCACCCACAACTGTCGTAAGGACAGTGTTCCCCTTTTGGGTGTCTGACTAAAAGTCAAGTGGTTTCATGAGTTTCGTTCTGGATCGGAGGTGGGTAAGTTTGGCTTCAAGGTTCCACTTACGGGAATGACATATCTGCATTTGTGAGTGCAGCAATACACTGACCGTGTGGAAACTTTTGGCATCTTTTGGGCACAACTCTCATTATATATTTTTTTTTCTTTTCTTTTTGGCTTTTTACACCTCCTTTTTGCCTTGGGTGAGAGGGATTTAAGCGGTCTTCTAGGTGGCCAAGCCTCTTTTTTAGTCCCAAGCGGGGATGGATTTACTTGAAAGGGGTAGGTGTTTCCTTCTCTATAGGGATAAGGATTTTTTGGTTGGAATTATCAGGTGAGGGTGGTTGTCCAGAAGTATGGCTAGGTGAAGTTCTCTAGTCTCCAAGGGTTTCATGAGCTTAGGGTTATTGCATACACAATGTATTATTGCAAGAATGAGATAGAGTAGTATTGCTATGTTTCTCATTTTACCTTTATGTGTATTAGATGCCTGTATAGTTCTCTCTAGGAAAATGATAGTACTACAACTTCTATCAAGAAAATAAACTAAATTCTAAGGTAACTTCACAAAATTTTTAGGCAAAAAGGCAAGAGCAGTTTGGCAGAACTAAAATATGTACATGTAAAGTTTGTGGAAATATGAAAATTTTGAAAATTTGAGAGGTAAAATGGTGATAAAATTGTACCTCTCTAGCCCATTTATGACCCCTCCCCCAAACTTATCCTTCACCCTGACACGGGGTGTCAAAATTTGAGTGAGATGTATAAACGAGATTTCTTTATTTTGGTTTGTCGTTGTTGGAGGCCCACTTGGAGTCAAGGAGCATGCTCGCATACACTCCTCATAGTGGATGATACTGCTCGTATCGCATCCCCTCCACTTTTATGTTCAGGTTGGTTAGGACTGTCATCTAGGCTAGACAGTAGAAGCCGCAGTCATTCGACAAAGGTGCCTGTTGAGGGCTCCTGTGGCAGAATTGTGTCTTCTTTAAGTCTTTTCCTATTGTATGCTTGTACCCCTTGTCATGACATTTTAGCATATCAACAATCGCCTCTGCCCATGTGGCAGCCTTTTCTTCGGTTGGAGTCTTTGTGGTATTCATGTTCGTCTTCTTGTTCAATCCAAAGGCTACGTCTGAGCTGTTATATAATACTATAGTCCTTTTTATGACGTTGACCACCAGCAAAAGTCCAATGACTGTCGTGGAGAATCAATAGGAAGATGTAGTCCGGAATGGACTTCGCGAGGCGTTGTTGTAGGTGTTCCTTCTCGCCTGATGTTTTATCTTTTATGATGTCATCTACCAGTAGGAAGTATGCCATATGTGCATTTGGCATGTTGTCACTTAAGAGGGCTTGGTAAGATGACATTGTTCTTACTGATAGGTACCCTCCGATTCTTAGTGAATCTCAGAGGTCATCCTTCATCACACATATCCCTTCTCTTTCAAATACAACTTCTGTTGGCGTGTCATCATCTTTCAAGGACTTCATTATGTTGTTCATGTCATCATCTTTCAAGGGTTTCATTATGATGTTTAGTGATTCTGAAGATAGGCTGACATAACTCCATCTGTCGAAGTCCTTGAAAGTGGGTATTATCTTTCCCATCAGTCTGTTTGGTTTTTATTCTGACGAATCATCTTCCTCTACTTCTCTTTCTTCGGGATGTTCTACTGAAGGCTATTCTCCTTTTGTCTCTGGTATGCTTGTTGCAGCTGTGCTAGTATTTGTATTCCAACCTTCTTTCTATGCCTCATCACTAGCTGGTTCTATCGGATCGATCCATAGGGTTTTTAGTTGTTCCCTCCATGTTACCTTTTCAGGTAGAGGGATCTCCTTATGAAGTCTTCATGGTATTGCGTCTGAAGGAATCATTGGGACGTTAAAGAAGCGGTGATCGTAGATGACCTACATTGTGTAGACAATGTGCAGCCCTTGTAGATCTTTCATGCATAAGTCCTCCAGCGGGATGCCCTTGTTGATGGCTTCCATCATCCTTAGTACGATGAAGGTGCAATCCCCTGAGCCAGCCTCTTCTTGCGGGACTTTTTTACATATAGAAAATAGTTTCTAGATGCCCATGAATCAATCATCTGTTGATTGTATTGCTTTCTGCTGACGTAGTGGTATCTTTAGGACATCTCTGGCTTCTTTCCTTTTATATATCAGGGAAGTAGTATCCAGTTTGGCCACACAATAGTTGAGAACTGTCATCTTTCACTTGTATAGATCAACAACAATCAGAGCCCAGTGCTTCACGTTCCTTATGGGTAGGACTATGAACTTTGTCCTGTTTCTATGCACTACTTCTTTTAGCTCAGTCACATCAGCAGCCTTGTAGTCCTCATTGTATAAGAGGCTTGCTAGATGTGTGGTGTCGTTGAATACTGGTTGCACCTTGTTTGAGTGTAGGAACTCTTCAAGGAGGGTGGCACACAACACTTTAAATAGTTTCTTGTGTACCGGTGCTCTTTTTAAGAAGATCCCTCCAAAGTGTTCTCTAGTTAGATTTCTACTTTTGTTGTGATATATGACATCTACTCCGGGTAGATTGTCGTCTAGGATATCCGCTAAGATGTGGACATATCTGCATGTGATTCTCGATAGCACAGGCATGTCCATTTCTATCATCTTGCACGGCAGAGGAGGAGCTACACCTAATTATACATCTTTAACTAGTGTGCTCCGCTCCCTGGAAGGCTCATTCATGAAGAAAGCAGCTAGCCCGTCTTCCTCTTCGTCTGAGGTTCCATCATGTGCTGTAGGGACGAGTGTTTTTTCAATTGTATACAGGCCCTCTGTGCTTGTTAGCATCAGTGTAGTCACCTTTTCTGTCACCTCTGAGGAAGCTTCTGTAGTTGTGCCGTCTTTGACATTACTTTCCTCAAATGTGTGACCCAGCTTGGCAGCAGCCAGTTCTGCAAGTGTTGCCTCCATCTTCCCGTCATAAATGTATTCATTCTATTCATTATGGACCGGGGATTGTAAGAAGCCACTGCACATGTCCATCCCACATGTCAGGTCATCTAGCAACTTATTTATATCTTTGAGCTCTCTGGACATTAGATCTTCTATCCTTATTCTCTCTGCTCTGTGACGACTACTTGTGTTGGTTCTTGTGATGCAGTCTTTCCTGTGGTCGAAGTAGTTGTCTTCTGCTGGTTCCCCCTTCCCCTTATCAGATTTTGCCTTGTCCTCTTCAGGACTGTTGTCCAAATCTAGCTCCCTTGACGATGTAGTAGTCTTCTTCTTTGTTTTGTTGTCTTTGGGAGAGTTTGACAATGGTGGTGCTTCCATTGCTTTAGGTTTAGTTGTCGAGGTAGTTTTTACATTGGCACTTTCTTCTATTTGCGCTGAACCTACACCTGTCCCTCCCACATTTTTGTCATTGTTGTCAAGGTTGGGAGGGCTTGATGAAGCTGGTGATGTCTAGGGACCTGCCATGTGCTTGCTTTTCTTTCTACGTCGTTGGCTATCAAACTCTTTGTGTTTGGCTTCCAATTTTTGGCGGTCTTCTTCCAGACGTTGGTGCTCCTTGTCGAGGTCATTCATCGCCGCCTCGTATCCACTTATTAAGTGGTTTCTATCATCCTGTGGAGCATCCCTTTCTCTCCTGAGGGTTGCCATTTCCTCTGTGAGGGCCTTTAGTGCTCCTGCCATTGTGTTTTGGGTGTTTATCACCCCTTGCATGAACTGGGGCAATGCTTCAGTCCTCTCGTGTAGTGATTGCACTTGCGTGGTTAGCATACACATGGTGGAGGTTATGTTCGAATTAAATTCAGATGTTTGATATATGTGTTATCACAGTGCGTCAAACTTTTTACCCAGTATGTCTCTGAAGGTTAGAGTGTGTCGTGGTTGTGACTCCACATATGTCATGGATTCTTGTGGTTCCCTCGATTGTGGAATTGGCAGTGTCTAGTTGGTCACTCTATGCTCTGGCTGTCCTGTCATTTGAAGGATCACTTCTAGAATCGTTGTTTCGGGTACAGGTTTGGAGTCTTCGCCTTACTGGTGGGGGTCTTGTTCACCCATCGCCTGTTGTTCTGTGACTGCCGCCTCAAGGCATGGACTTTTTCTTATCGTGCCGTCCAGGTTCACCTGGACGTCATGCTTTGTTATTTCTTTTTGAGGTTGGCATTCCTCACTCACTATTGTTTTAGTGGCTATGGGAGGTGAGGTTGCCTTCAAAGCTGTGGGCTCATCTACTTCTTCCTTATATCCAGCTTTTTCTTCACCTCTGGCTTCTTCTTCTCTATCTTTGTAGATTTGCCTTTATTGCCTTCTTCATCAGTTGCCGGTGTCTTTTCTGCGATATTGCTGATAGCCCTTAAGTACATCTTATCGATGTCTTCTTGGGTGGGCCGCAGCTTGTGGGCATCATAATATGCCATCTCGGGAAGGGGAAGGAGTTTCTTTGAGTAGCTCTACTTATAGTATAGCTTATTTCCTTTTTGTGCCAGTATTCCCGTGTTGACAAGGGACTTGATGTCGATTTTTGTTTGTCCCTCTGTTGCTTTATATTCCGTTAACACTCCTGCATCCATAAAATGGTGGGCTATCTTTGTTATCTGGCTTCCCATGCAGAACTACTGGTTTCACTTGGACTCCCCTCCCACAGCTGCTGACAGGATTAGTATTTTCCCTATGTTCACAAGATTTCTTTTTAGCATTTACCATATCATGAAGAGATATCCCTTGGTTATCCCCCTGTCTCTTCCCTCTTATATATCATGTTAGCAGTTATCTTTTGTACTACCCTGATGAAGCATGAGGTGATCAGGGTAGCTTTGGAGTCCTTGGAGTTATGTTCATCTTCTCCCGTCAGGTCTTCCCACATCTTGTGGCTATTATATCTGATGGTCTCCTTCTCTCCTGGGACGGTGGAGCAGGCTAGGGCTTCTACTATTATCTTCATGAAGATAGTATTCATCATTGCTTATGTGATTGTGTGAGACTTTCCCCCTAGTCTCACCTCTATCTTGTAGTCTCCGCCACCCTTCTTGCATTCTTCTTCATATACCGGTAGCTTCTCTAGTGAAGACAGGAATTCAGTCATCAATTACTTCAAGTACATGGCTTTCGAGGTTCATAAGTGCACAAATTTGCACCCTCTAAGAACTTAATGACCCTATCATAGACTCCCATCCTCTTGAAGTCGTCTACATCCAGGTACCTCATGGGCCTGGAGATCTTGACCTGTAACATCCAGTCGTATTGCAACTAGTGTACAGCGTTCCTTAGTACAAATGGGGGCCCGCTCAGCTCTAGGGTTGCCTCCTCAGTATCTTCTCCCTCCTTGTGGGTTGTCTCTACATCTTGCCCTTTTGTCTTTTTAGCATCTATCACCTTTACCTTTTAACTGGTTCATGCTGCCTTGAGCTCAGCCTTCCTCTTGCCCAGACTCCTTAGCTCAGACTCTGTGGGCTGGTATTCTGAGGTTCCTATCTATGACGCACTCTGTGGAGACTCTAACTCTTCTAGTGTCTGGTGACCCAGAATGTTCTGATATTGTTCCATCTGTAGCTACAATTGTAGCCTCCTGGCTGGTGGTAGGCTTGTATTGGTCTTCAAGGCTTTTGCTAGCTTCTCCACAATCTTCTCTACCTCTTTCAATGATGTTGCCCTCTTTGTCAATGAGTAGCTATTTGAAGTAGACATCTTGAAAATTTTTGAATTGATTTTATAATTAATATATCTTTCAATTCATCAGTGATTCTAGTTAACTTTTCTCATATGTATATGTATGTTGTATATTTTTAGCGATTCCCCTGAGACTGCGACCCGCAACCTTACTTATAAAGTGAAGAACACCGCGACCGCAGTCTATGTTAATGAAAAAGAAGCAGTCACGGTCAAAAGGAAACAACTAAGGGAGACCGCGATTCAAGGTCAAGAGTTCTTCAACAGGTCACCACTGCGATCTACAGTCAAATCTACTTGATTTTTAGCTTGTTTGTGGAGTGACATGACCCACAGATAAAAACTCAGTGTTGCAACCCGCGATCAAGGATCTTGCACCGTGACCATGAAGTTGGGGTTTAGACCTGTTCCATTGGGAATGAGGGTTGGGCAGAAGGTCGAGACCTCGATTGGTAGGTTGTTGAAGGTAGATGAAACGCTGATGTTTTGAGATTGAAACATGCTCGAAAACGCTACCCTAGGGAGGGTATGGGCTTGTGAAAACAATCGGAGAGAGGGAGGGGAGAAACGATCGGCAGAGCCGTTGATGATGCGATAGAGCTCAGACCAGTAGAAGGGGTAAAGGCATGCAAAAATGAAGAATAAAAGGGTGAACCAGGTCCTATGATGGCCGTGGCGGTGGGCGGTGAATCGGAAAACTAGAAACACATAAGGGTTTAGAAGATTACCTTGGTGGCTGAAAATCGGCAACATGTGGGGGTCAAGGGTAGTTGAGGCAGCAATTTGTGCTTCTTCTAAGGCGGCGGAGCGAGCTTGGTTGATGTCGGCGGCGAGAGCACTGATGATTCATTCTTTGGTTCAAGGAAAACTAAGATTTTAGGCTAGGGGAATAGTGTTCCAAGGGTTTTAGAATATATAGGAGAGACACCACGACTCACGACATGGAGCATTCAAGGACCGCGATCCACGGTCGACCCTCTCTATAGCATGCTCCTCGGGTCATGGCCTGGGTTGGTTTAAGGACAATCACTGAGTCATGGTGCATCTCCTCACATTGAGAAAGGTTAACACCTCGACCACGTTCTGCACCACGACTGTGGTCATGACCGCGACCCACGATCCACCCAAACCAACTCAACACTTAAACCAAAACATAAACTTAATCCTTCAATCAAACCATTTTTTTCAAACAAAACTTAAAATATATATAATCTTACTGGAAAAGGGGGAAATTAACAATCTAAATAGTAGGAAAATCAAAAGTTCAAAACAAAGGAAAAACATAAACTCAAGGAATCAGCAAAAACTTGGGTTGCCTCTCAAGAAGCATTTGTTTAGAGTCTCTAGCTCAACCTCCTAATCATTCACTTTTCGACTTCCTCAGCTAACTGTGGTGTCTCCTCATTCCTTTCATTTCCTGGATGGATGGGTTCCTCCAAACTAATTTCTGACCTTCTTACAAAGGCGTCATCTTCATAAAATCTCTTTACCCTATGTCCATTAACCTTGAAAAGTGCATGTCTTTTCTCTTGAAATTTCCATCATTCCTGATGGGTATATCTTCAATACAGAGAAAGGACCCAACCACCTCATTCTTAGCTTTCCTGGAAATAGTCTGATGCTCGAGTTAAATAGGAGGATCTTATCCCTTCATGAACATCCTTGTTTTTCAAGTTGGCATCATGCCAGACTTTAGTCCTTTGTTTATAAATTCTCACATTCTCATAGGCATGCAATCTTAGTTCCTCAAGCTCCTGGAGCTGTAGAAATCTTTTTTGGACCACTTTTTCAAGGCCCATATTCATAAATTTGATGGCCCATAGAGCTTTGTGTTCAAGCTCAAGCGGTAAATGACAAGACTTTTTGTAGATAAGCCTGTAGGGTGTTGTCCCTATAGGTGTCTTGTATACAGTTTGATAAGCCCATAGTGCATTGTCTAGCTTCATTGACCAGTCCTTTCTTGTCTGACTCACTATCTTCTCCAAAATTTGCTTGATCTATCTGTTTGATACTTCTACCTGCACTGATGTTTGGGGATGGTATGGTGTGGCAACTTTGTGTTTCACTTTATATTTATTCAGCAACGCTTCAAACTGTCTTGCTCGAAAGTGTGATCCCCCGTCGCTTATGACTGTGCAGAGAACTCCAAAGTGTGGGAAGATGATTTTCTCAAACATTTTAATCATAAACTTGGAGTCACACATTTGAGTGGCAACTTCTTTGACCCATTTTGAAACATAATCGAAAACAACAAGTATGTATTGATTTCCTTTTGACGATGGAAATGGCCCCATATAGTCAATTCCCCAAACATCAAAAATTTCAACTTCCACCCATTCTTCCATGGGCATCTCATTTCTTCTGCTTATGTTCCATGTGAGCTAGCATTCCTTACACGCTTTTACAAAAGATGTTGCATCTTTGAAAAGTGTAGGCCGATAAAACCCAGATTTTAGTACTTTCGTTGTAGTTCTTTCTCCACTGTGGTGCCCACCATAGGGCGAAGAGTGACACTCTTTCATAATCAAAGGAACCTCTTCCTCTGGTATGCACCTACGGTATAGATTGTTAGAACACCTCTTGAACAGTAATGAGTCATCCCAGTAATAGTTCTTGACGTTGGAAAATAGTTTCTTCTTTTGGTGGTATGTAATTTCCGGTGGTAGCTGGCCAGAGGCTAAATAATTATAGATATCAACAAACCAAGGTAATCTCTGCTCATCAGACTGAGCCATCAATAGAGCTTCATCAGCATAATTGTCATTCATGGGTAACTAATTCTCTTCATCGAAAACTATTCTAGACAAGTGATTTGTGACCACATTCTCTTTCCCCTTCTTATCAATAATTTCATGATCAAATTCGTGCAACAGTAGAGCCCACTACAAAAGTCGTGGTTTGGCATCCTTTTTTTGCATCAGCTATTTAATTGCTCCATGGTCTATATACCTTCACCTTTGATTCTATTAGGTATGACCTGAACTTGTTAAAAGCAAAAACTATTGCTAACATCCCCTTCTCGGTTGTGGTATAGTTTACTTGTGTCTCATCTAATGTGTGACTAGCATAGCAGATTACATGGTGCTTTTTGTCTTTCTTTTGGCCTAGTACAATGCATATTGTGTAATCACTAGCGTCACACATTATCTCAAATGATAACTCCCAATCTGGAGCTTGTAGGATCGGCACAGTTGTTAATTCTCTCTTTAGGGTGTTGAAAGCCTCCAAACATTCATTGTTGAAATTGAATTCGGTGTCTTTGAGTAAAAGATTGGACAAGGGCTTCAAAATCTTTGAAAAGTCTTTTATAAACCTCCTATAGTATGTGGTGTGACCAAGAAAACTTCTTACACCCATTACAAACTTAGGTGGTGGTAGTTTCGATATGGCTTCTATTTTACTCACTTCCACTTCGATCCCCTTTTTAGAAATTTTGTGTCCCAGGACTATGCCATTTTGTACCATGAGGTGGAACTTTTCCCAATTCAAAACCATATGTTTCTCTTCATATATTTTTAGGACCAGGGACAAATTTCTCAGACATGCATCAAAATCTGTCCCATAAATCGAGAAGTCATCCATAAAGACTTCCACTATATCTTCTCAGAAACTAGAAAATATCGAGATCATGCAACGATGGAATGTTGCAGATGTGTTGCATAATCCAACTGGCATTCTCCTGAATGCATATGTTCCATAGATGCACCTGAATGTCATTTTTTCCTGGTCATCTGGGTGAATGGGGACCTGGTAAAAACCTAAATAGCCATCCAAAAAGCAAAAATAGTCATGATGAGCCAACCTTTCTAGAACTTGGTCAATGAATGGTAAGGGGAAGGGATCCTTCCTTGTGGCGGCATTCTGTTTCCTATAATCTATGACATTCACCACACTATAATGGTTCTAGTAGAGACTTCATCACCATTCTCTCCCTTCACTACTATCATTCCTCCTTTCTTAGGCATGACATGAATAGGACTCACCCAATTACTATTGCTAATCGGGTAGATAATTTCGGCATCTCATAGTTTTAAGATTTCCTTCTTTACAACTTCTTTCAACATTTGGTTTAGCATTCATTGGGGCTGAACTAGCGGCTTAGCAGAATCTTCCAAATGTATTATATGCATGCAGAGAGCCAGGTTAAGCCCTTTGATTTCCTCTACCGAATATCCTATCACCTTTTTATGTTCTTTCAGATCCTTTAACATTCTTTCCATTTGTTCTTCAGATAGGCTAGCATTCACAATAACAGGGTTCCTCTCCTCATGGTCTAGAAACTCATACTTTAGTCCTTCTAGAAGTGGTTTCAATTCGGGCTTCGTCTTAGGTGCCTCTTGCTCTTCAGGAGATTGTTCGAGTGAAGCATACTTAACAGTTTTGATAATTTCTTCTTCATCACTAATGTCTCCTTTGTCGAGTGGATTCAGATAATCTAGGATTTGAACCACCTCAGGGTCTTCTATGGTTAGATTGGGGTTATTCAAGGCCCGCATCAGGGTGTCCACAATTTCCTTTTCTTCTTGCACTTCCTCATAGTATTGGTTGTAACTATCCATAAAGTAGACCGGTTCGAAAAGAGATGGTCCCTTCATGGCATCTTTAACTCGAAAGTCTACGTGGTCATTGCCAACACGTATGGTAATTATCCCCTCAGTGACATCTATCAATGCTCTTCCAATTGCCAAGAATGGTCTCCTAAATATCATCGGGCACTTTGGATCTTCAATTGTGTCATTCACCACGGTATCGCAGGGAATAAAAAATCTTTCGACGTGAATGGGTACGTCTTCGACTATCCCATGGGTCGTTTGAAAGTGTGATCAGGCAATTCAATCCTCATGTTTGTTTTAACCATATCTGTCAGCCCAAGTCTTTGGGCTAGACTCAAAGGCATAATCTGATGCTTGCTCCCAAATCCGACAAACCTTTTCTCTCTATATTGTCCTCGACACCAAACAATATATTGAATGCTCTGGGGTCCTTCTTTGTTGGCAGTTCTACCTGGACGAAAGCACTTGACATATTATCTAACTCCATTGTATCGATATGGTCCCCTCTCCTCCTTTTGGTGATGAGATCTTTGAAGAACTTGGCATAGGTTTGCATCTCCTTTCTATCATCTAGGAACAAAATGTCCAGATGTTGTTTCTTTACCGCTTCCATGAACTTCTCATATCTTCTCTTTAGGTGTGCTTTAATGAACATATATGGGAATGGGATTCTCGGTGCATATGGACTCTTCTTCGTGAAAATCTCCTTGACACCATCCGATTTCATAACTTCTTCACCTTTCTTCTAGTTCACTTCCACTTTTTCTTTATCAACATATTTTTCAGGAACAACCTCTTTCTCAGGTGGTTGTTCATCAGCTCTTCTGTCCTCATCGTTTCTTCCAATTCATGAGTTACTTAGCATCCTTTGAGATCAGAGGGTTGCCATATTTGCAATTTTGGTGTTTGATAAAATTTTTCCATAAGGATTCTTTACCAGCTCTGCCAACTGTGCCAGCTATTGGTCAATTTGACATTGATGGGTCTGCATGTCGTCCATCTGAACTTGCATAGTGGTCAAAATTGTAGAGTTAGCAAGAGCACTTTGAGCTAACTGATCTTTCACTGTAGCTTGCCTTTTAACGAAATCAAATAGCTGGGCAACTAAATCTGACTATTTGTTATTTGTTCCCTATCATGACCCTTGGTTTTAGTTCTGCTCTTGACTTGGTCTTGTGCTTTGATGGTTCAGAGTCTTACTTTGACCCTGATAGTTGTTCTTATTTGTCTAATAGTTTGTTGTTCATGTATATTGGTTCTGTCTGCTCCTCTTTTCAAACCCTGGGGGCAGTTTTTGTGGATTGTTCAAATGGAGCAAATTCTCATATGCATCTTTGTTTCTATAACTGAAACTGGGGTGGTCTGGCCTCTTGAAGTTGGTGTAGGAAACATTATGTGTCTCTTCTTCACTTTCAATTTCATCACTTTCCTCGAGCCTGGTGTAGATACAGTTATCAACCCCATGTCCTCCTTCTCCACAGATGACACACTTCATGACCTGCTCGGTATGCTTCTTGTCCTTCACTCCATTTTCTTTCAGCTGTGTCACGTCAGTTGCTATTTTCTGGATTTGTGCAGTTATGGTCCCTAAAGCCTTGGCTTCAGTAGATGGTCCTTCAGACCCTACTTTCCTTGTCAACCCTCTGTCATTCTTGTCATAGCCTATGCCTACTTGTAGCACAACCATGTTGTCTATTATCTTCATGGTCCTTCTTGGCTTCTTCCTATGGAAATCACTGCCAGTAGCTACTTTTAACGAAGTCCTCTCGGTAGGAGTCAGCCCATTATAGAAGGTGGTTACGAGGAACCCCTTATGATAATTGTGGTGTGGAAAATCTCTCTGGTACTCTTGGAAATGTTCCCATGCTTCGTGTAAGTTCTCTCCCAGCTTCTATGCAAAATAAGTGATCTTCTTCATGTTGCGGATGGTCCTCTCTATAGGATAAAACTTAGTAACGAAAGCATCTTCCAGGGGTCTCCACCCATCTATAAATTGGTGAGGGAGATTGAGGTACCAAGATAGATCCTTGTCTTCCAAAGAGAAGTTAAAGTCTTTACAGTATGTCACCTCTTGCGGGACTCCCCTCATATTGATGGTGTCATAGATATTTTGAATGCATCGAGATGATGGTATGGGTTTTCATTCCTTGAATTCTCGCGAAAAGGTTTATTCTGGATCATTGAGATGACAGCTGGTTTCAACTCAAAATTTACTGTGTTGAAGTGTGGTATGACGATCGGGCATCTAGATTCATTGGCCCTTGTTGATGCCAATTCTCTAAGAGTCTTCCCTTCTTCATCGTCATCATTGTCCCTATCTCGATCATCATGCTCTTGCTTGTTGCCACGATGGTTATGGTGGTGTCTTCTTTGGTGTCTATAGTGTCATTCTTCATCATGTTGATCTTCTTTGCGACGATATTCATCACGACGATCTTCATCCCTACATTCTCCTTTATGTTGACGACCGTCATTGTAACAGCCATCTTTGTCTTCATCCGACCCTGGCAGTGGTGGGGGGTTATGTTGAACCCTCGCATTCCTCTCATCCCAAGTGAGAGTACCATCCACACGAGGCAGCATGGTGACTCGAGGTTAAGGATTAAAGTCAAATGAGTCTACTTCCTCTATGGTGCATGAATACACCGCACAGTCGAGTTAGTAAACTAGATGTGTTAAAATAAACTATTCTATACAAACGTAAGGTAGCAGACTTAAAGTGATAGTGCAGTCAAGCTTACTACTAAGCTTGAGGCACGAGAGTATAGTGAGTGGACCCAAGTTCTTAACAGTGTCATTTTTCCTTGCCCCCAACAACGACACCAAAAATTTGAACGACCTAAATCACACATCCAAAAAGGAGGGGATATAGACTAGTCAGACTTTTAAGAAAGTAGCCCGACACTTAATCCCCCGCAACTATTATATGGGGTCTGATGTAGTAATCGGGGTCAAACTACAAGGACAAGGTTAGCAAGTGTTAAGCACAAGGTCTCACACTCATATACTCCGGGTAACGGATGGTTTAAAAGGGTGTTCCCAAAGGAACGGTGGTACTCAAACCAAAGTAAAGAAAATAAAAAAAAAGATAAGAAGAACAAGGCGTAACAAAATAAAATGGAAATAAAGATATGGAAGGGAAACTTAGATTGGGTTTCACCTACTAAGACTTCTCACCAACATGTAAGCATCATCTCCCCCTCTCACCTACTACTATCAAGACTACAAGAAACCATAAATATGTCCATTCCTCTCTCTCTCTCTTGAGATGAGGATAGATCTAAGTCAAGGGACAACCTTTCTCTCGAGATGACTATCCAAAGACTACAAGGAAGAACATATGATCATAAGCTTTAGCATTCCAACATTTTCACGCATTCATACTACTCCATAACACAATATATTAGTGATACTACTCTTTTGAGGTACCAACGAATCAAACATCACAAGATGGTAGCTAAGCATACAAATGAAGCACTAAAACCAATGCATGGATATAATCTTGATGAGAGTATATATATATTCAAAAAGGAGAGACAATATACATGTTGGGAGAGCCTTAGTGGCTACTCTCAACCCAAGTTAAGTGTTTAGCCACACTATTTATGGGCAACATAATGGTATTACAAAATGATAGATACATCAAGTTCCATTAAGTGATGAGGGAAGTACATCAAGGTGGGAGTGATAGATCTAAATAGAGAGAGAAGAGTGTGATACAACATAGTTCTTATTCTGAACCAAATCTGGGGGTCGATGGCGTGGATGGTCTTCTTCTCTTGAACAAGATGGAGCCTTCAATCTTCTCTCTCCTCAGCTTCTGCCTTTGGAGATCTAAGACTAATTGGGTGGATGGATGGAGATGAGTCTGGAAAATGGTAGCACTTCATAGTACTTTCTGATCTACCCTTTGATAAGATGGGTGGGTGGCCAATTTAGAGGCAAACTCCACCAACTTGACCCCTTGGCCGCGGTCGAGGTCTGGTCTTGGATGAAGCTTGATCATGATTGAGGCTTCATTGCCATTCTTTCCTCGGTCGAGGTCAGTTGAACCCCTTTCTCAGTCGCGGTCGGTTTGGCCACCTTCTCGATCGCGACCTAGTTGATGTGACCTTCTATTAGGGCTGTGGTCAAGGTCATGGTGCACCTTGCTTTGGAAAAGTTGAGGTCGCAATCTTCACATTGGTTGTGGTCCCCATGTTGATCGTGGTCTCCATGTTGATCGTGGTCGTGAAGAGCTTGAGTGAGAATTGACCATGAGCATAAGGTGTTAGGGTGAACTTGGAGACCTCGACCATGGTGAGATGGTCTTTGTTGGATGAATGAGTCATGGTTGAGGTGATGACCGCGAACTGGGCTAGATATGTACCTGAAATCAAGGGGAAAATGTGTAAGTGAAGTATTTGACATAAGATGCTAAAATAGTGGGGAAAGTTAGCAAAAGATATGCTAGGGAAGGTATAAAATGTATGCAAAAAGTGTGTAAAATAAAGTGTTTTTACTCGTCATTGGTCGCACCATATCTAACAATGTGTGATTCCTTCTCTCTGATACACTGTTATGGTGTCATGTTCTAGGTGGACTCTAATGTGATACAATACCATGGTCTTGTAGAAGGTCCTCAAATTCTTGTCTTAAGTGTTTTCCACCTCAATCGAAACAAAGTGCCTTAATTCTTTTTCCAAGTTGGTTATGTACTTCATTCATGAAATCCTTGAACTTTTCAAGGGGTTTTCACTTATGTTTCATCAAGTAAACATAACTACACCTATTGGGATCATTAGTAAGGCCTCGTTTGGTATGCTGGATTTCACACAAGATAGGACTCTAATCCCATCATTAGTTGCAATCCCATGTTTGTTTGGAAAAATCATATCTCGATTGCATTTGATTGCGACTAGACTCCCAACTCATTGGGACTTTCATGTTCTGCACTACCCCAAGGTATTTTTGTAGTATTGACCACCTCACGCCCCCAATACCCATGCCTACACACAAACTGGAAATCTTCCTCGCCATCCTCCCTTTCTGCCTCCCAATGGACATTGTCTCTTCTTCTACCTTCCTCCTCGCCCTCCCTCTCCACTTCCAGATTGTGATGTTCTCCCCTTCCACCTTTCCCCTCTGCCTCCCCCTCTGCCTCTAGACCATCATCTTCCTATTACAACCTCAATTTTTGCATATGTTTTCATAATTGAAATGTAATGATTTTATGAATATGTACTTATTTGAAGAGGTTGGATGCTTTGCTTAAAAGAATGGATTTGTTTACAAATCTCCCTTTTGATAGGAATTTCGTGGTTCCTATTATTATATTAATCCAATAATGGAAATATTTAGAAGGTGGCATTAATGGCCACAATTGAGTAAATTTCATTTATATGTGATTTCTAATGAAAGAAATAGGAAAAGAAGGAAAGGAAATAAAAGATAAAGAGAAATCCTTAAAAAGAAATCTTTTAATAAAGAAATAAGCAAGAAAGGGATAAAGGATAAGAGAAAAGGCAAAGGAATATTTCCCCAAGATGGGATTTCATTCCTTTAGGGCTCCTTGAGGTCCAAGGAATCTGAGATGATAAGATAATGTCAAAAGAAAGGGGAAATATCAATTAATTTGGTTTTATTAATGAATAAGTTGCATATGAAGGAAACACCTTTTTCCTTTGGAATTTGGGTTTCAAATTTAATATATGAGTATATAATCCCAAGACAGGGTTTCCTCTAAAATTTGAGTGAAAATATTAAACGAGGAGAGAGACATGATTTTCACAAGATTCCATTGTTAAATACCCTTTTTCCTTCGTTTTAAAAGAAATCAGAAATAGGGGAACAATGTCATCAGTTGGCTGCCCCGTGTGGTCCAGAGGATCACAGATCCAAGGGTGGTTGTACATCACCCACCTCGAGTCAGAGAAGGAAAACAAGGGGGAAACTGAGATTTCCCAATGCGAATTCCTCGCATCCTACCTCGCCTGCAAAGAATCCAAGACCACGAGGGTCTTTGGGAGGTGATTATGTGCACGAAAAACCCTATTTTTAGGGTGTCTCGAGGGTTCTAAAGGAAATGCCCAATTGAGAAAAGAGCAAGGGCGGTGGTGAGTTTGGGAAACCCTAAAAGAGCCCTAGATCCTATAAATAGGACCCCCCCCAACTTGGGAAGACCCTCATGAACTCGACTGGCTCTTTCCATTGTCCTCTTGTGCCCTAGATTGATGATTTGTTGTTGCTTCGACGAGCTCTCAGCCGCGACGCTGCCGCAAGAGTTGTTGCTAGATCGGACGAAGAGAAGAAGCAACTTCCATTTGATTGGGATCCACGGTGGAGCAGGAAAGGGATCAACGGCCAGGAAGCACTCTGCGTTTCTGAAGCCCGTGAGTGGATGCACACGCCAGGGACCACAGGATCACGTGCAGTCAACAATGACTCACGAACCAACGGTCGAGGTTTTTCCAAAAAATCGAAGTAAGACGCCTCTCTAATCCATTATTCTAGAAAAAAGGCTTTTCTTGCAAAATTCATAGAAATTGCTTGGAAACTTGGATGAGTAAACTTTATATATGAAAATTTATCAAGAGAAAACGAGGAATGCAATAAAAATGTTATGGAAGACTAATTTCTCTTGCAATTCGAAAAGTAGTTGAAGTTATCAACTTTTATGCATTAATGATTAAGAAGCCCTAATTTATGATGATTAATGAATTGGGAAGGGTTGTATGGATGTTTACAGTTGATATTAACCTATTGATTATTAAAAGGACACATTAGATCTAATTAGATGATCTTTATGCATAATTTGATTAATTTAGGGTTTCATGTACATGAATATGCTTTAATGGGCCTTAAAACCCTAACTTTGGTAATTATGACCCTTAATGGCTTTAATTGTTCAAATCCATGAATAAAGCTAATATATGATGATTCTAAGCTATTTTGAGTATAAAAGTGGACAAATACACGTAATATGGTAAATAGGGTTTTCTAATGGATTAATGTGGAATTAGTGATAAATAGAGTTCATATGTGAATTAGACCATAATGAATTATGAGTTGTTAATCCGAAAGAAACCAAAGATGATAATTGGCCTTAATGATCGTGTCATAACTTAAAAGGATAAAGATGGTAGTTTTAGTGTAAAAGGGATATATTAGACTTAATTGACAGTCAAGTATGCCTATGATATTGAAATTAGGGTTTGTAAGGGGCATTAAAAGTGATAAAAAAATTTAGAGGCTAAAACCCTAAAGTTGGCCTAGAAATCCTAAGGTGGAATCCAAGTCAATGTTGAGAATGTTTTGGATAAAACAATGACACTTGGATGTTATGCATTAATTTTAGGATATTGTTGATTGCTTGTTTGATTATTCTTGAATATTATTGCTTGGACATCAAGTTTCTCTAGATCAGGTATGTGGTTACGCTTATGAATATCCCGAACTAGTTTTCTGAGGATTTCCAAAGTTTTAAGCGGTTGCTTGAATTAAACTATTGGATGAATATAATTCATGCATATTATAAAGTGACTATGACTATCATCCTAAATATGTATACCTGAATGACTCAGATCCTGGTCCTCCTCTGTGGCTTTGCTAATGATGAAAAGGGTAACCTAATTTATGGTCTACCTGTTAGGTAGGACCACCGAGTTATCAAGAGTTAGTGATTGGGCTACTTATGGGTAGTGCCATGCAACTCTTTAGCATATCATGAGTTAGGGATTGGGCTATCTATGGGTAGTTCCATGTGAATCATCAACCCTAGGTATTGATCTACCTGTTAGGTAGGATCATGCAGGGTTAATAGGGATCTACCCTATGAGAGGTAGTATCCAGGTCCTCTACAGGGACAACACAGAGGTTAGGATATGTATGGATTGAGAAGTTATGTTTAAGATGTAAAGTTTGCTTATTAAACCATAATTGCTTGCAATATGTTCTTACAGTTAATTGTAGGATTATTATTTCCCCTACATATCGGCATATTCATTTATGTTGACCGACATTTTGTTTGTAGGAGATTTAGGTAGAATTGAAAAGGACAAATAGTAAAGTGGAATATTGTGAAATTAAGAAATAAAGTGCAAGGAGGATTAGTTAGAATAGAGTCCAGATGTGGATAGAAGTTAGATATCCAAGTTTTTGAAAAAGGTATGCAAAGTTTTATTGTATTCCATCTTTCAGTATAGTCATGTTAGAATTTAATAATTATTACTGATTATTTGTCGAACCTTTGATCTGGGAAATTGGGATAATGGCTCTGACCTCTTGGTCTCCCTCAATTGGGGGTTACTGGGAGGTGAGGTCGTTACACTTCCTCTCCTTCCAATTTCCTACTCAGCCTCCTTCTCTGCCTCTAGACCATCATCTTTTCTCCTTTCAGTCACCTAGGTTCCCAGATAGTCTCCCCTTTGTTGGTCCTTTCCATCATATTGTCACATAGGTTCCTATATCTTCTTACTGTTGATCCTTTTCACAATCATGTTGTTTCCTCCAAATCATTCTCGCCCTTTCTTCTTCCGTAGATTGTTGGCAATCTTTTCACAATGTTGGTGCATGAAGTAGATGGAAATCTTCTCTACTTCTTATCTAAGGTAAATAGTAGTTGTGCTCTCTATAAAATGGAATTGCATATGGCATTCTGAAAATTGTAAACTACTCAATTATAGTGATGACAATCTGGAAAATACATTTGCACGCCCAAATGTAGGATGGGAGAATAAATAACCTATCCTATAGATATATGATCTCATCCTTTCCTACATACATCTTGTTCTACTCCTTTCCTACCAACCAAATGCAGGCTAAAGGTAATGAAGTACTGATAACCACATCTAGCATTCATTCTAAAAGGGAGACACACATGAGTATATATGAGTCCTAATATATCACTAGCCCTCTTATTGTTACCAGTGAAGGGAGTATTTTTCATCTTGCTCAACAAACAAGATTCGCATGTCACTATTGATTCAAAATCAAAAGAGTCTAGATATCCATCTTTATGGAGTCTACAAATGTGTTTCTCATTGATGTGCCCTAGATGAAAATGCCAAAGGTATGTTTTGTTTGATTTATCGAGTTTTAATCTTTTGGTATTTATGTTATAAAAATTTCTCTCTAGATCTAGTAAATAAGGACCACAGGACATTGGGGCACTTCCATAAAAGATCTCATCTTTTGAAATAGAACATTGACCATTCTTTATATGAAATTCATATCCTTTCTTCTCCATAAAATATATAGAAATAATGTTAGTAGGTACAAAATAGAAGTTCTCTAACTCTATTACAAGCCCCATAGGCAGATATAAATTATAGGTTCCAACTATATTGGCAACAACTCTTACTCCATTTGCAATGCGCAGTTCTACCACAACCTTTCTTGAAGGCTTACTTCTTTTTAGATCTTGCATATTTGAACATATGTGAGATCCACATTTCGTATCTAGCACCTAAGATGAATAACGAGACATATTTATCTCAATAACATATATACCTAAAGTGGAGATCTCTATCCCTTCCTTCTTCTTCCTCAATTCCTCTAGGTAGAGAGCAAAATTCCTTTTCTCGTGTCTAGGTTGGTGACAGTGGTGACAATTACCTCCCTTCGTCGCCCCTCCCTTTGCTTTGAGTATAGAAGACTTGGGTTTCTATCTATCTTTAGAACTCTTCTTAGCTTTGCCCTTTCCCTATGACTTCCCTTTGCCTCTGTTGATCCTCATCACAGACTTGGGCTTGTCTTTCTTCATTTACGCTTCAGTTGTTCTCAACATGACAAGTCATTCTAACAACTACTTGTCAAAATCATTCATGTTGTAGTTCATTATAAACTAGTTGTATGATTCCAGCAGTTACTAAAAAATTACATATCTTTCAAACTCTTTACCCAAGGGAAATCCTAGTCTAGAAAGGTTCTCCACATACCCAATAGCTTGAGTACATGGGGACCTACTGATCTCCTTTTACCATGTTGCACTTAAACAATGCCTTGGAGACATCATATCTCTCTTGTCTTTCCTAATCTTGGTACATATTCTTAATATGTGTTACCATGTCAATATCATCCATGTTCTCATTATGTCTCTACAATTCATAGTTCATTGAGAACAACATCAGGCACTTGACATCTATGACATCTTCATAGTGCTTCTTGTAAGCATCCATGTCAGCTTTAGGCATAGTGGGAGTAGGGGTGTCAATGGTGCGGGTACAGTGCAGGTGTGACCATACCCATATCCATACTCATCTAATTTAGTGGGTCTGGTTCCGATTCTAGACCCGCATAATACAAAACTTGGACCTGCACCATACTCGTACCCACAATTATAGCGGGTATGCGGTGCGGGTATGCGGGTAAGCATTCTATAAAACATCATATTATTTATGTAAGAGAAATGACTATGTTCTATATATTTTAAGACAACTAGATATTGTTATTATATAGCATGTTAACATGCAATAGTTATATTAGACAATGCTATATTTTATACATTAACATTAATTGAGTTAATTGTTTACATATTTGTAGTCATTGTCATAATGTTTAACTTATGTAGAAAGTAATGTAAATTAGTAGACATTTTGATTTTTAAGTTTACATATAATGTTCATTATTGAAATTAGAATAGTTAATTCTTTATGATATGACTAGTCTCAACCTTATTGTCGTTAGAGTAGGATATAATCTCAAGAATTATATTAATTAGACTAGTAAAGTATTATATATATAATGGGTACATGGGTCTAGCGGGTCTGGGTCCAAGCATACCCATTATTGGACCCGCTTATATGTGGGTCCAAGGGTATACGGGTCCAAGGGTATGCGGGTATAAAAAATTAGACCCGTGACGGGTTTCTTAAGGGTCTGAATTTGTGGGTCTGTGGGTCTACCCGTACCCATTTACAGCCCTAAGTGGGAGCATGTATATCTAACTCTGGTGTCTTCAGGACATAGAACTGGCATTCTTCTGTGAGAACAAATCTTTACATCTTTAACCAGTCGTGGAAATTATTCCCATTCAACTTGCCCTTCTCAATGATTGATGTGTTATTGGTTGCCATATGATTCTATAAGAAAATTTTGTACTTTGTCAAATGACTTATGATTTGATTTGATTAAAATAAAATTTGAATGTATTTAATTAGGCCTTTATTAATTAGTACTCCCACTATTTTGTTCAAATTGATAGCCCTAACTTATCAATTCATAAGATTACAATGTACAAACTTCTAGTGAGCCAAGACCCAAAAAAATTAAGTTATTATCCATCCAACGCCAACGTCCATCATCAATTATTAAGGTAGGCAACATTAGCCAATTGCATCTCATGCAATTCTTTGATAGATGGTATGCACAACTCTTTGTCACAATCAGTCTGCATGCTTCTACGAACTTAATATCATTAAGATCACCTACTTAAGTCTAACCCAAAGCCAACACAATGTTAATGTACCCTACTTGGAATGACCACACAACTACCATCACACTTCCATGAGATAGATGGTGCACCACACTTGGCATGCCCATGCTTGGCTGATCAGGATTTTCAAGTGTGTTTCTTATGGAAAGCATCTAAGACTTAATATTGGATTGAAGGATTTTATATTTATAAAAATACATATACATATCCAATCACCACATACTTATAGTATGTATCATATACATGCTATATCCACAAATGAGAAACATGCAATAATAAAATTTGAGTGATGGTTATGGCCACACTAATGCAATTCCTTAGAGCCACAAGGAATTGCTACCATCTATGGTCCACGTCATATGTAGAAACCTATTGTTGAATAAGATATATGTTGGAACTAGTCCAGGTCGATTGCCTTAACTTTTGAGTTGATCGATTGGCCTCCTGGTTGGTCTCTTAGAATGGTTGACTTGTCTCTAGTTCAAGTGATGTCTGGACTCCTCCAGTCGATTGGTTGGGCCACCAGCCGATTGATTGGCTCCTCTTATCATTTGGCCTCCTTGATCCTCTAGTCAATTGGTTTGACTTCCAAGTTGATCAGTCAGTCTGGTACAGAGCACCTTCTTTTACGATATCAGGAAAAATATTGTTTGATTCCTATTTAATTTATTACATTGTGATAGGGAAGCCTTGAGTTACATTCGAAGGGAGCATAGGAAGGAAATCATTAATACTTTAACATATGGAAAAATAGAGAGAGGCTCAATATGCAAATTGAGTTATAAAATAGGAATAAAAACCATTCAACCATACACAACGATCCAAGGGGTTATTGGCCATAACCACTTAAATGAACTGCAATCTGGGTATATTCTCAGTTTAGCCCTTTTTTCTAATATTTTCCTATCTTTTCTATCATTTTTGTCCTTGATGTTGTATTTGTGGAATTATTAGTGGTTTGGAGTGAATTTGATCACCATGAATTCCAATATATGGGTTTACATATAGCTCAGTAGATGTTTCAATCGGGGTCTAATATACAAATTAACCACTTATGTGACACATTAATAAAATGAATTCATTCTAGAACATTCCTTAGCCTTTTAGTGCAAGGAAGGGAAAATGAATGAATAATAATTCTTTAAACATGTTAATGTGATATAGAATTATTTAATTTGATAAATTGTGGTAATAATGGATAATAGGCCAAAACTCATTAAAGGAAGACTTATTGGTCAAAGATAACTTGAGATTCATTTTCTGGGGTTTTGTTTGGCTTGGAGGCCAAGTTTCATGATTTTGGGATAATAATAATTGCATTTATTTTATTTAGAATAGAAAAGATGAGTTTTCCTCCAAAATATGAAATAAAATATTTAATGACTCCAAAAGAGAAAACCAATCTTAAATTTGTAATCTACACATTAAAAATAGAAGTTGTGTGAATTTTCATGCAAAGTGGATAATCTTTAATGTACATGTGTATATTAGGAGACAGAAAGTGTGTAAAAGTCCAAAATATTAAATAATGACCAAAATAATCCCAAAGGATAAATATGGCCAATTCATGTTCCAGATATTTTATTTTTCTTGTGGGTGAAGTTTCCTCAAATTTGGTGGTTTCTAAATGTCTCTAATATGATAATAAAGAGAAAATATGATTACTTTTAAAGAATTAAATAAAATATTTTGATTATTCAAAAGAAAAAACTAATGCCATGTTCGGATTCTACATATCCAAATTAGGCTAGGTGCCAAATTTCATATAGTTTGGAGTTTGTTATCACCCTCAATTGAAGAAATAAAAATAAGAAATAATTGTATTCACACTTCATTCGAAATCGATTGGTAATTTAATTTAATGGTACACCTTCCTTTGCTAATGCACACATGACCATGATGGATCCAATAGATTATGGGTCCTCTCCTTCCCCTATCTACTCATGGGTGAACACAACTTGGTTGTGATTTTGGATCAAGATTTCTCCCTCTGTGTTTAATCTTTTCTCGAACTTCACCAACAGATTTGTGAGCAAGTTCCACACGAGATGGTCCCTTACTCGTGTGATTTTGTCATGAATCCAGAAAACACCCAAAAGCTTGGGATGTACATTCTCACAGCCAACTCGTTTAAACCCTAGAACACCACCCCATTATAAATAGAGGTACCAACATCTTTGTCAACACTTGAGAAATCATTCCTCATATCAATTTGTTCAAAGATTCCTTGCACATCCACCACCACCCAGATCTTCTTCATGACCTTGCGGTAGCTAGAACTTCCTCTTTGCATCACCTCGGTTTGATTGTGTTCAGGGGTAAGTTTGAGCATCCTTGTTCTTCATTTTCATGGCTTTAGTTCATCGTTTGATGCTTTCTCAAAGATTCACCCAATTTGGCGCAAGAACATCAGCAGCAACTTTGCTACTGGTCTTCATCCATGGCATGGCTGAGTAAGAGGAAGCATTCTCATCGATGATTTCTCGCTTTTACCCCCCTATTCTCCTTCTTTCTTTGTTTTCTCACTTAAGGGCATATCCGTCACTTTTCCCTTTGTTTCCTTATTTTGGATGAGTCAAAGACATGCTTTGACCTGGTGACATGGCTGCATCTAATTGGGCCATGGTAGTGGGTCTGGTCCCTCTCTTTCCCTCTTTCTCGTGATTTCATTTTTGACATGGATTTTCCTAATTTTCTAATTGGCCGAATTTGTAAAATTTGTATCTTTTAATTCGCTTGTCCAAAAATTAAAGTAAAATACATTTTGGAATTAGAAAAATGTGTTATTTCCAATAAAAATAATTTCAATGCCTTATTTCCATGTTTTGAATGATAATTTTTTAGGTATGAATTTAATACTTAAAATCCATAAAATTTGTAAATTTAACATATTAACTCCAAAATTAACATAAAAATATGTTTTATTGATCAAGAGAATCTAATAAATTGATTGGTGAGATATCCTAAGTCAAATTCAAGTTTTGTTAAAAGGTCCAAAATTAGGGTTTCTTTACATTAAAATGCATTATGTGCTTTAATACATGTTAATAAATTGAAATATGCAAAGTTGAATTTGGGATCATCTAAAAGTGGTGAAAGTTGATAATTGAACTCAATAAGAGTGGTATGTTCATCCTTACACCCTAAGTTGGGATATCTGCAAACTAAGCCCTAATTTCCCTAATGAGGCATTATATGAACCCTATTCTCTATATTCATATTTCTTTTACTATTTTTGCCTCAAAATCAGTATTGATATTCTTTTTCTTGGTTCTTGTAACCCCACTGCCATGTTTCAATTATATGATGTTTCTACTAGTCATAGTTTCTCTTTAGCAAGTTGATTTTATTAGACTATTTAGCTAATGTAGTTGTACTTTTATACAACCACCCATAGATATGGCATGTGTTATTTCGCCCTAGGGAATGTGTTACTCTCCTCCTTATAAAATTGATGTAGGTGAATAGGAATGTGTTAGTCTCCTCTCACCTATAGGTTGAGGTCTGGTAGGTGCCTCAACTCTACTTAGTTAAGGTAGTCAATATTAATCATGCATGCAAATCTTTTACAATTTTCCATTTATGGCAAGCATCTATTTGATTATGCCTCATACTATTGATCTCTTCATCTTATGATGAAACATTAGTATTTATTTCCATGTTATTTCTTTACCTTTTGTCCTTGTCCACTATTCACATATACCTTGTTTTCTTCTCTTGCTCGGTGATCCCAACCACCCAAGCCTAGGATTAGAGTAGCATAGCAAGAGCATGGAGGACCAACATAGGTTTAGGACAAGGAGTACATGGCTTTCTACATGGACCTAACTAATGAAGATGTTGCTTGGAGAGAAATTTGATGTGGTTTAGATTTCCCTCTATCTAGATCCTAATGTTGTAACATCCATGTAAACCCTATATGGGAGATGATGATGTACCTTTGTAAAATTGAATATAGTCATTTCTTTTATTCTGCTGCTATATTCTTTAGTCTATTTATACCAATATTTAAGATTTGAAAATTTTACACTTGTTCCAGCATACCTTTTGAGTGTGCTTGGAATGGATGTTTTATTCTTCAAAGTTTTAGTAGGGAGTGGATCCCCTCTGGCTCCCACTCTTTACAACATAGTATTAGATCCCATGGTAGTTGGAATCTGACTATTTCAATTTGTCTCCCTAATTAGAACCCTTGCCTTACATAGTTCCCCTTTAAGTGGCATGTTTGTCCTATATTTGATCTATGCTACTCTTGACATGATCAAAGGTGGATTTTAGATCATAAGAGATCCACATTAGAACTATCTTTAGTTAAACTTTATGTGATGATCCTATTAGGTATATACTAGGACATAAGTTGAAAGCAAAGGTTCCTAGAAAGGATCAGGGTTTGGGAGCTGGAAAGATTTTCCTTTGTGCCACTATCTTGGTTTATGAGGACTCCTAGATCTGCATGATACATGACTGGCCTGAGCTTATACTGACTGTCTGAAATAGCATACCTATAGGAAATAGTAACCTTAGACATCTATGTTGGATACTCCTAATGATCTAATATGATGACCGTGTGACTTATTTGAAGATGGATACCCCATATAATTCCCTTATGTCCCATAGGACCACATGTTTGGGTAGTCTATCCCTAGAATCTAGACTTTGAATTTTGGTGATTAGCAAGCAATCAAGTGATAGATCTTGTACATGGTTTAGTTAGATTAACCCTTTTCATATAGTTTAGTTTAACTTGGTAAGTCAACCCTTTAAGGGGTGGAGGGATAGTAGTAGTTCCTTGATAGATCATGGATATGCTGATTGCGAGGAAAAATCTTTTTTATGGGGATGGAGTACTGCAGCATATCGAAATCTAGCTGATATGTCTCTAAAAACCTTGACTCCATAAAAAAATGGTTCGTATGCTTAGATCATTAGTATTGACCAAAACAAATCATAGTTATAATCCCACATGTTTGTTTATTTCCTAAAGAACATATAATGGCAATCTAATGAATAGTTCATATGGTTGAACCCTAATGAATATTTAATGCACATAATATGAGTAATTCACATATTAATACTATTTTTGGATATGCATGATGCTAACCATGTCATAAGCCAATAAACCCTAATGTTATTATGAGTGAGATAAATGGAACCTAACCCTAGACCTAATGCATGATAAGAAGGAATAAGTAAAGTATAATGATCATAGTAACATGAACCCTAAGTTGTAATCATTTAACCTTAATAAATGCATCTTTGATGACACTCATGATACATTAGTGACATTAAATGTCATAATCATATAATATACATTGATGTACATAAATGGTATATAATCACCTAATCATAGATTAATCAAGTCATCAATATGAAATGTGTATCACCTTGTTCTCTAAAACACACCTAATTAATCACTGAATCGTAACTTGGTGTGTGAATCAATTCATTATTATGTATAATGTTTCACCTTGTTCACTAATATCCATCTAATGACTTAAATATGGTTAATGAGTAATTTGATTTACATAAACATGCATGAATGGATAATGTTGTGTTAATTGTACATAATCAATAATAGGAAGTGTATAAATGTGAGAAAAGGATTAATGATGACATTAATGTGAGAAAGAAAGGTAATATGACAATGTATAGATGTTTAATGTAGGAGGAAGTAATTAATGTGACATTATTTGGATCAATTGTAGACCTAATAACAAATTGGATAAAATTTCCTACCTCGTGCAAATTAATTTGATATAATCCAATATGGTAATAATGTGAGGATAATGGAGTTTAAATCCAAACTATTAAGGATAATGGTCAAATATATTTATTGACATGGAGATAATTGAGTATAACTCTAATTAAGCTAAAGCTCTTAATGAGATAAATGTGTAGGGTTTCTTGCATAATAATATAACTCTTTTGAATATAATTGGGCACGATTCGAAGAATAATAAGGATGATTTAATATCCTAATAAATACAATGCTAATAAGAAAAAAATGTTAATTGTGTTATATCTAATAAAAGGAATCTTAATAGTGGAACCCTAGGTGATCCATGAGAATCTGACCTTTGAGGAGTTTCATGTGAAGATCCTAAACTCCCAAGTTAAGCAGTTGAAGAATAAGGAATTTGAGTTGGTGGGAGTTTTATGATTTGTTTAGAGATGAGATATTATGTACTCACCCTTCCCTCTCTTCTTGAGATTTTGGGGACGAAATCCTTTTTAAAGGGTGGAGTGTTGTAACGAACTAAAATATGGGTATATACTCAATATAGCCCTTTTTCCTAAGATTTTTCTATCTTTTCTATATGTTTTGTCCTTTATATTGAATTTGAGGAATTATGAGTGGTTTGGGGTAAATTTGACCACCATTTATGCCAATACATGGGTTTATGCACAAATACCTTAGTATGTGTTTCAATTAGGGTCTAATATGCAAATTAACCACTTATGTGACACATTGATAAATAAATTCGTTCTAGAACATTGCTTCACCTTTTGGTACAAGGAAGATGTGAGAACTTGTTACACTAAATGAGATTACTCAAAACATAAAACATAATCAATCACTAATTAATCACATACCCAAAAATATGGGTAAATTAAAACCAATTTCAACATCAACACTCACTCAAAAACATTTCCATGAGAGACCAACATCTCTTATATCCATACTATGCTAAGAATTTGATACAAATTGTTCTATTTCCTTAGCCACAACACATATACACATGACAACAATATTTTTATATGCCACACAAACAAGCATTAATATGCTAACAAAAGTTTGATTCGTTTGAAACACCATATACAAACTTTTCCTGCCCGGACCTGAGAGTACAGGGATGACTCTAGGACACACTAGACATCTAATCAACTATCTCAAAGATTCATTATTGTAGTTCCTCTTTAATTCCATGGTTCTGTTGTCGTCACTGCCGATTACCTAAAAAAATGTGGCGAACCACAAGGGTGAGACCCATGTCCCAGCAAGAGATATAACCTCCAACAATGTTTATTGATTAGAACATTTTTTAGTATTTAAATAGTTTAGCAATTTAATCAGATATAAAAAATAAGATCAACAGTACTGATGATTAACAAATACATAAAGGAGCAGATAATAACTATCATCATTAACCAAACTATCATCCTTTATCTTGTTGACAATATAAGCAATTCAGTAGCATATGCAGTTCTAGCATCATAAGCAAGTCTAGTAACATAGCATGGCTAACAACATGAGCATGTCTAATTGGTTGAACATATCAATATCATAAGAAGAGCTAACAACATAAGCACAACTACCTGGATAAGCATGATTAGCAGTATATGCATCTCTAGTTACAAAGGCATGGCTAGCATGCTAAACATAACTAACAACATGAGATAGCTAGCATCATGATTATAATCAGCAGTAGCAGTATACTTATCAACATAATCATGGATACTATATATGCATCAACAATCTTAAGCATATCCACAACATAAGTATATCTACTATCTCTTAATTACACTAAGCATCATCTTTATGTAAAGAGAACAAACAAGGATTATCATCTAATGTGAAATGTTGTGTATAACCCTAAACAAATATGTTACACGATTGCATTACATCTTTTATTACACCCTGGGAAATTTGAATCGTACCATTCAAAGTCCAATTGACCCCTATGAAGGGCTATTTGGTTCTGTATAAGATCTAAGAGTGTCGGTATCCTAAGATCTCTTCCCCTCGGTCAGTACGAATAAAAAGGCAGTGACATATCAGTCAAAGCTGCCACCACAACGACATATAGTCAAGCTTAAAACCACTAGTCTGACCTTGCTACAGGTCACGGCACTAGAAACCAGGGTATTCAAACCCAATCACTGAGGTACAACTGCAGTTGTCCTCTAATCACATCATGTTATAATCACTGAGACACGACAACAGCCATTCTCAATCATATCAGATGTATGAGGCTTGACCATAGACAACCTCCACAATCTGCATTGTGGATGACAGGGATATATCCTCAACCTTCCACCCCCACATACTCAACAGTATGTGCTCTGAGTTCCCCTTAGGAATACTCATTTCACCGTCCAGCAAGTTCTGACATTGAAGATGGCTCTACGGCACAGGGCACTACATGATTAGAGTTGCACTTGATTAGTTATGCCAATTGGGTGAATTAAGGCTGCATCAAACAAGTGGACATACAAACCCTAATTTACTTCTAGAAAGCATATAAATATCAAAACTTTGAAAAGATATAAAATGTGTGAAACATAATTTCTCATCTCATCATCACAAGGTACTATTCACTTTCCATTCATGAGACCTCACTAGTCATCAGACTATCACAAGATATAAATCCTTTTTACAATATCACAGGGTATCAACCCTTATCAACATAAGAGGATTACACCTCATTCAGGGATCAACCATGCCTAAAGGTCATTAAGAACATCATATGATTCCCTGCAAGATCATCATTATTTTTGCATGCCTTATAACAAGGCTCAACAACATTAATTATATATAATACACCAGATCAGCACACTATTGCATTTATGAGCTAGGTGGTATTCATAAACAATCATAGCAGGGTTATATTAACACTAAGAACATTCCTTTATTACATCAACATGCAAGGAATCTAGATATGTTTAAGACTCATCATATTCATAATTCACATGTTTAGCATACAAAAGTATCAACCATGTGGCTATGATAACCACCAATTAACACATTAAGGTTATGATCATGTTAAGGAGGTTATTCCACCATCATTCCATAATATAAGAATGTTATACATGAATACTCATCTTTATCTAATTGCATTAGAGTTAGGTTCAACATGATAAATTATATCAATGTTACTAATCAACACCCATACCCAAACCCTAACTCACGGCATCCCCATTGGATCATGGGTGCATAAGGTGAAGCATCACCATCACATTCCATACTATTCTCAAGTATGAACTCACACATAAATCAAGGTGTAACCATCAAGTTATAGCATACTAGGGTTTCAACAATAATAGAGTACTCCATGATTGTATTAGTCATTCAAGGACTATTCATACCCAATTACCATCATTTAGTTATATTAAAGCTAGGTATAACAAGCTATACCTAATTAGGATTACATATCAACACAATATGGTTATCATCCCTTCTATTCATATGAGTGATTAGGTAAGACTAACTTATTAAGGGTAACCCTCCATTTATTCCATCATCATTCAACCCATATCACCATACCACAATGTCACCCAGAACCATTGGATGTTTAAAAGGTAAGACTATTGGTTGTTTACATAACTAAACACCTTGGATAAACCACCTACGAAGTCCTTGATTTGTTCTATAGAAATAGTCACCATCTAACCATAGACATCCCTTGATAATCGATACAAAAAGTTCCATTGAGAGTAGGGTAAAACCCACAATTGACAATTCAGTTAAAACAAGCCATCCATTATTAACAATTAAGCTCCTTAAGTTGATCATATAAAGGAAACCATCTAAATCACATTATTAGGACCAACATATTACATTAGCCATCATTCCACCTTAATGGAGGAATAAATAGTAGATCGCGACCGTTGGGTCAAGTTCACATGTTAAAACTATCAATTACAGTATAGGTCTGACCATTGCATTAAGTGACCCAAGAAACCATTGACCCAAGGCTTAATTGATGCTAAAACTACAATGCTTGACTCACCATAGGTTGTAGAGACCTGATCCACCATCATTAGTGACCATTAAGTCACCATAGGTTTTTAGATCAACATTAATTCATTAATCAACATCAAATATTAAGCTGATGTCAACATTGATTGATAACGTCAGTAGGGTACTTAATGGTTGATCATTAAACTTCTTATTGATCCAAAACCTGACCTAAGGGGGTGAACATAGGTTTTCACCATAATTTGACACCATTGATCATGACCATCAGTTTTTATGAATACAACACCATAGGTTTGTTGCAATGGTACCATCATCGGGTCATGGTTTATAGAAGAAAACAACTTAAAACCCTAAAATTGACCATTGTTTGATAGGTGCTTAGCACCATAGGTTGTCAAACCAACCTGATCCAAGTCATAGTGTACCTTAAGAATATCATACACATGATCACAGGTTTATATATAACTGAAATCAGAATAGGAAACATTATAAAAATCGAAATCCAAGTCAAGCATAGCTTTTTAGTGCATGGATCATTATTTTCAATCAAGAACATGATCTAGAAAGCTTATGGTTAGCAATAAACGTGGAGCAAGTTATAAAACTTGCCTCTAATTATAAGATAAAACCCCACAGAGAAGAAATCTTCAGAAGGTAGGGTCAAAAATCCAAGAATAAGCTATGAATTCGTCCATCTAGCACCTTTTCATCAAATGAGCAAACCCTAAGCATAAGGAGCAAGAAAGGTAGGTTTTTAGGGCTTTAGAGCAATTTCTACCATGAAACACCAAGGTTCCGACCTGGGGAAAGCTAGGAGGAAGGATAAAAAAGAAATATACGGAGGAAAGAAGGTAAAACATACACGTTTAGGTCAAGATCACTAGGAAGAAGCTTTATAGACCCAAAAAGGGAATCAATTGCAACCCTAGAATTTTTTCCAAGAAGATCCCCACTTTCTTTTTCCTTGGGCAGAAAAATTCACAGATGAATAGAGATCGAACGAATATGGGAGAAGGAGAGAGGTGGTGGAGAGAAAGTGGCTCGTTTTGGTTCTTGGGGATAAGTATATGACACTTAAATATTAAGAAAAAGAAAAAGTTGAAATTCTAGTATATATCCAAGTGTCCATGGCTTTAAATTATTAAGAATATCTAAGCACACACACAAGAAGCTCTCCCACCATACCTATAGACCTTCTTAGCTTTCTTTTGTCGAAATTCCCAGCCAATCACATAATTCCTTAGTTGATAGCTACTAAAGGTAGCTCATCCGTGAAGGGGAAAACCCTAAAATACCCCTGGAGCAAACACATTCAAACCAAGGTTTAAATAGGCGCTCCATGGCTCAAAAATCTCAATAATGATGATATAATATCTAAGTAACATAATGCAAGTGATAAATTGCAAAGAAAACATCTCAATTGGGAAAATTGCAGAAAAGTCCAAAATGTGCATAAAATTGCATAACTTGCTCAAACAGTGTCCAAATTGGACCAAATTTGAAACTTAAGCTTGTATAATGATTTAAAAGAATGTCACAAGGTTATATTAGGGTTGAAAGCATTCAATTATGATAATTAAGCTTGTTCAACTCATTAAGCAAGTTTTAGGGCCTTACAGAAGAGAAAAATGAATGAATAAAAATTCTTTGAACATGTTAATGTGATATTGAATTATTTAATATGAGAAATTGCGGTAATAATAAATCATAGGGTAAAACTCATAAAAGGGAGACTAATTGGTCAAAAATAACTTGAGATTCATTTTCTTTGGGTTTGGTTTGGCTTGGAGACCAAGTTTCATAAATTTGGGATAATAATAATTAAATCTATTATATTTACAAAAGAAAAGATGAGTTTTCCTCCAAAATATGAAATAAAATATTTAAAGAATCCAAAAGAGAAAAATAATCTTAGATTCATAATCTACACATTAAAAATAGCCTTTGGGTGAATTTTCATGCAAAGTGGATAATCTTTAATGTACATGTGTAGATTAGGAGAAAGAAAGTGTGTAAAAGTCCACAATATTAAATAGTGAGAATAATAATCTCAAAGGATAACATCAATGGCCAATTCATGTTCTACATATTTTAGTTTGCTTGAGGGTGAAGTTTCATCAAATTTGATGGTTTCTAGATGTCTCTAATGTGATAGAAAGAGAAAATATGAATTAATTTGGAAGAATTAAATAAAATATTTAGAATCTTAAAAAGTGAAAACTAATGTTGTATTTGGATTCTGCATGTACAAATTAGGCTGGGTGCTAAATTTCATTTAATTTGGAGCTTGTTTGCACCATCAACTGAAGAAAGAGGAAATAAGAAATAATTGTATTCACACTTCATTCATAGTCGATTGGGAATTTAACTTAATGTAACACTTTCTTTTGATGATGCATGTGTGACCATTGGATCATGGATCCAATGGCTCGTGGGTCATCTCCTTCCTCTATCTGCTCGCAGGTGTGAACACAACTTGGCTGTGATTTTTGGATTGTGATTTCTCCCTATGTGTTTAATCTTTTCTCAAACTTTCTTCGCCAACAGATTCATGAGTAAGTTCCGCATGAGATGGTCCCTTACTCATGTAATTTCTTTGTGAATCTAGGAAACACCCAAAAGCTTGGGATGCACATTCTCATGACCAACTAATTTAAACCCTAGAAAACCACCCCAATCTATAAATATAGGTATCAACGTCTTTGTTAACACTTGAGCAATCAGTTCCTCATATCAATTTGTTCGGAGATTCCTCACACATCCACCACCACTCGGATCTTCATCCTGAGCTTGCAGTGTCTAGAACTTACTCTCTACATCACCTCAGTTCGATTACGTTTAGGGGTAAGTTCAAGCATCCTTGTTCTTCATTTTTGTGGCTTCATATCATCGTTTGATGCTTTCTTGTGGATTCTCCCAATTTGGTGCAAGAATAATGAAAAAAACTTCACTGCTGGTCTTTATCCATGGCACGGCCATGTAAAAGGAAGCATTCTCATGGATGATTTCTCACTTTTACCCCCTATTTTCCTTCTTTCTTTGTTTTCTCACTTAAGGGCATATCAGACATTTTGCCCTCTGTTTCCTTGTTTTGGATGAGTGAAAGATGAGCTTTGACTCAGTGACATCACCGCATCTGATTGGAGCATGTCAGCAGGTCGGGTCCCTCTCTTTCCCTCTTTCTTTCAATTTCATTGTTGATGTGGATTTTCCTAATTTTTTGATTGATTGAATTTGTATGCGTATCTTTTAATTTTCTTATCCAAAAATTAAAGTAAAATATGTTTTGGAATCAGAAAAATGTGTTCTTTCCAATAAAAATAGTTTCAATACATGATTTCCATGTTAAGGATGAATTTGAAGTATGAATTTAATAGTTCGAATTGATAAAGATTGTAACTTTGACATATTAACTCCAAAATTAACATAAAAATATGTTTTCTTGATCAGGAGAATCTAATAAATGGATTGGTGATATGTTCTGAGTCAAAATCTAAGTTTTGTTAAAAAGGTCCAAAATCAGGGTTTCTTCACATTAAGATGCATTATGTGCTTGAATACATGTTAATAAATTGAAATAGGCAAAGTTGAACTTAGGATCATGTAAAAGTGGTGAAAGTTGATAATTGAACTCAATAAGAGAGGTATGTGCATCCTTACACCCTAAGTTGGGATATTTGCAAACTAATCCCTAATTTCCCTAATGAGGCATTATATGAACTGTATTCTCTCTATTCATATTCCTTTTCTATATTTTCCTCAAAATCAGTATTAATATTCTTTTTCTTGGGTCTTGTTGAAGAATGCATATCATCTCAGTTTTAGTCACCATTGTTGGCCCTGTTTAGCACTAAAAGCTCTCATATGCCCCCTGAATCTGCTCATATACAATTCTCCTCAGTTTTATTTGATTATTTAGAGGTTCAATCAAATCCATCGGTCTCCATTGTAGGATTAAGCCTTGAACTATGTGCACCAGTGTAGGAGGTGGTGGTCCCGCTAATCAACAAGCGGGCCCAAGAAACTTTCGATAATTTGGACCCTTTTTTTGATGGCCAGTTCCTTCATCAGAAAACATCCTCATCAGCTAGAGGATTCATCGATGTAGGCCCATTGATCCATAGCAATACCCCCCCTGAGGGGGTGGGTTTGTTACATGATGTCGAGACCACGGCCAAGGAGGCAATGTTACGACCACAACCAAGAAGAAATGACAGCAACCTTGACCAAGGCAAGACACCTCAACCGAGGCACGACACCTCGATCGAGGCAACACAATCACAATCGCAGCACACCACCTCAACCGTGACACGCCAGCTCAACCGCAGCGCGTCGCCTTGATTGAGGCCCACTCTAGCTCGATGGCAACCTCAACCGCAACCCACGACCACGACCATGACCTTGATTGGTACCTCAACAACCATGTTAAGTCGGTGCTCTCCATATCTGCACCTATAAATAGACAACCCCCTCCTTCATTTGAGGGATCTATTCCACTCCACAATGCCGATAGGCTGTCGCTCTGTGTCCAGCCAAGGAAGATGATCTCCATCACCAAAGACTACCTACGTGATATCCTTGCTACTCCTCCATCTCCACTCCATCAAGATCTACATCCTAGCCACAAAAGTGGTGGTACTTCAGATCTGTAGCACCTTCATCCATCATCCATCTACCGCTCCATCTCCCGTGAGCAAGAGTATGAGAATAGAAGGAAGAAGGAGAGAGAAGATCAACCTCGTCTATCTTGGTGTTCTTCCCCTCCTCGTCCAGATCATCCCCACCATCGTGTAGAAGGTTGTTTCTCCACCGAGTTGCGATCATCTTCATTGCCATGACCATGGCATAATATTCCCTCTCTCTTATTTGTTTTATTTCTATCATGAGGAGTGAGTAGTCCATTTCACTGGGGTGTGGGGACTAGCCCCACTACCCATGCCTACTTGTTCATTATAACATTCCATGGCTTGTATATAACTTTCCATTTCATTGTAAATCATTTAATGCATGCTTTGTGGATTGATCACCTACCTTACATGATCTATTATATTCCTTGGCTACGAGAACTTCAATACTTAGGATTTGAATATCAATTAACATGGTTGATGCCTGAACGAGAACTTCTGAAGGGATATCTCTGGAGTAGTAAGTGTGTGACCCATGGGTAACGAGACATCGAGCCCATGGAGATGCTTATGCAAACTCTATTTTCTAACAGATGGTTTGCTACTCCATTTGGATAGTTGTATCTTGCCCAGATGTGTTTTGGATGTATTTGCATGTGTAGTGGTGGTGAAACCTGATTCCACCCCAGTGATTCCCATCATTAATCTAAACTCATTTTTAATCCTGCTCTTTTCCTTTCCTTGCAATTAGTTTAACTAAATCCAAATCACCCCCTTGTTCTAAATATTAGACTTAGTTGAACCAGATTTGACTAGCAAGATTCTTAAAAAAAGTTGTCCCTTGGGATTTGATCCTTAACTATACTGTGATAAGACCCGTCCGCTTGTGGGTGGTACTATTGCATAAGGTTTTGGTAAAAACATAGGGATTTCATCCCTAAGTGAGTTTGTTAGTGCAGTAAAAGCCACGTCAAATTCTGGCACCGTTTTCGGGGACAACAACATCATCTAGTAGAATCTAGTTCTATTGAGACTAATCTAGGATTTTACTTTCACCTTTGATACTATTTATCATCTAGTTGAATTTGGTTCTACTCCGCTCATCTAACTCCCGAAAGATCTTTTCATCCCAGGTACCCTAAAGACTAGTGCATGCCATGCTCCAACAACACCAACCTTGCAGTTAGCTTTGACCCTAAGATAGAACAAACCTTTCGTCGTCAGAGTAGGAGAACCAAGATAGGATGGCTCAAGATGAGGAAATTGCCCGAAGGGTGACTCAAGCCCTTAATGCACAAAGAGAAAGGCTTATGCAAGAAGCCTGATCTGCAGTTCAAGAGGAAATCCAGGAAGCTCAAGCAGCAGCTCAACAAGCTGAGTTACAAAAGGACCTTAGAGAGTTCTCAATCCCTAAGGCTACTGATGTTCAACACCCAGTATAACCTCCTCCCATCGCTGCTCCAAACTTTGATATCAAGTCACATTGGATTACACTACTTCAAAACAACCCTTTCTATGGAAATTAGGGTGAGGATAATCAAGAACATCTTCTGAGGTTTATAGATTAATATGCTATGACAAAGAAGAATGGAGTTACAGATGATGCCATCAGACTCCGTCTCTTCAAATATTCCCTTATAGATAGAGCCATGAGTTGGTATAACTCTAAGCAGTGTGACCCCATAACCACTTGGGAACAACTTCAAAATGCTTTCTTGGAAAAATTCTACCCTCCTTCCCTCACCTACGATATTAGGGGTTGGATAACACAATTTGTCCAGGTCCCTGGTGAAACCCTAGAAGAAGCATGGGAAATATACAATGAGTTACTATGCAAGTGTCCACACCATGGCATACCTAAGAATTAGCTCATCAAACTTTTTAATAGGGGTGTGGATGATGATATCAAGAAGTTATTAGATGCCTCATCTGGAGGAAACTTTATGTGCCAAAGTTATGATAGTGCATGGAAAGTTGTCACCCTTGGAGCTAAAAAGCAAGCTAACTGGGGCAGATCCGTAGGAAAAGGAATGTTGAAGGTATCTATGGCAGAAAGTAGTCCTGAGTACAAGTCTATCGCCAAGTCTTTAAAGATACTAGTTGCCAAGCAAGACAACCTTGTGTCCTCTTTCAAATCCTATGAAAGGAGGCACTCTCCCCTTCATAAACAAGAGCAAGTCAAGTCATTTTCACCATTTTGCGAAGCATGTAAAGGAACTGATCGTTCTACTCTAGCCTGTAATATTCTCTATGATGTTGTTCTGAGCAATGCTTGTGCCCAAGGAAGTAATGGTTAGATTGAAAATTTGAATTCCCTCCAAACTATCCCGGGTCAAGGGTATTATATTCCAAATCAGAATAGGAACCATCCTGGTTTTCAGTATGAAAATCCTTGAGGAGCGGAAAACTCGTAACAACTTGATTCAGATAATCAACAATGAGGCCCTCCAAGATTCCAGTATAATCAACAACAAAATTTCAGATATCAAGGAAATTTTAGGGGTAACTTTCAGAATAAAAATTACAACCAGTACCAAAACACCCCTTAGTTCCAGAATCTCAACCAAGTCCCGCATCAACAACTACAAAAAGGACAACAAGCATGTTATGACCGCATCTGAGCTTAATTGGTAAACTAGGGTTGACCTGGATGATTATATGCTTAATTGGATTTATCATTGCTTAAATCTAATTAATGATGATAATTCAATTATGATGGTTTGAACCTAATAAGAACGTTAAGTGTTCTATTGTTTGAGAAATTAGGGTTTGAGAAATATAAACTCTAGTTGGCTGAAATTAGGGTTTTGATGGTACATGAGTATGAAATTTGATCAGGATAGCAGTGTGGTAAATGATTTTTAATATTTTCTAAAAATTGTATATTTAATTTAATTTTGGATATGATATGGATAACTCAATCATGCATATTTGAGAAAAATTTTAGAATATTTAAGTGTTCTTTGAATGTGGTTCTCGGTCAAAATATACTTCAACCAAAATGCTGACAGAGTGCTTTTCAGTAGTGTAGTGTTTTATTTTTATTTATTTATTGGTAAATCAAAATGATCTGAAATTTTAACTGGAGATCTGAAACTCAATCATAAATAAATTTTAAAATTTTCATAATTTTTTGATGCATTAGGCCTTACTTGTAGACGAATTATAGTAACTGACATTTTTATAGAATTCTAGATAGTAGTGCACTATTCGATTTTTATTTATTTAATAGAAGCTTGGAATGAACTCAAATTCTAACTGAAGCTTTGTAACTAAATTATACACAACTTGATAAATTTTCATAATTTTTTCAGAAGGTTAAATCTATGAAATACACGAATTCACAAAAACCTTTTTATGATAGAAAAATCTGCTGAAATAAGAAAAAGTTTAGTGAGGGGTCAATGTGCAATTAACCCAAGAAGCTCAATTGCTCTATATGGTCAACCTAACACACAAGGAGATCTCATAATTCATGATTCAATCTAGAGAAATTAAATCCTAGAGAGAGAGAGAGAGAGAGTTAGGGTTTGAGAGGAGAAATTGATGGAGATGCTGACCTAGGGTTTTACGGTCCCAGGAATGATGAAATCATGTAAGTTTAGCTTCTTTGGATAAAGTTTCATGGTGAATCTTCTCTCACATGTAAAAATTCCGTCCCTCCTCTGATTTGATCCAAAATGCTATCAAAACTTCCCCTTTTCTCACTCTTTCTTCATAATCCCTCATTTTTAGGGTTTCCGAGTTGAAAGGAAGAAGAATTGGGTGAATTGCTAGGGATTTGATATGGATTCGAGATTTTCAGATATGGGATACGTTTTTAAGGTGTTTTCACACCTTAGGGTGAGTGGGAACTTCCTTTTAATAGTATATTGCACGAAAATTGGTTAAATCATCCATAATCTTTAATTGCTTAGTATGTGATTACAAACCCTGAATTGTCTGCTTGATCTAAGTTGTTGCAAAATGATATGAAATGTATTATTCCTCTATTTGGAAGAATTTAAGATGATAAAATCATATTAGAAATGTATAAAATACATCCTAATGACAATTCCCTAAGTATTTGGAGAGGTTATAAGAGTAAACTGAAATATAGAGAATTTGTCTATGGTTGAAATTGATGTATAATTAAATAGAGGAATTTGTTTATCTGGATCCCCTTGGTTATGAATGATTGTTTATATGAATGCGTAGTACATATATGTCAGATACTATCTTGGATTTTGTTTAAGGTGAATAGTGTTTGGTTGATATCTCATTAAAGAGGGTGAAACCCTAGATGCGAGGAAAGTTGGATCTTTGCGAATAGATATCGTGAAATCCATTTGAAGGGATTTTCTTGACATGATAGACTTTATTTATTCAATGTTATTATTGATGCCTGATATCCCAGTGAATGGCATGGAAACCCAAATTCAGCTCAGTTCCAAGGTTTCGTACATATATTGATTTTATATGATTTGTTGATAGTAGTCTTTATTCATTGAATGTTTATGTCACATGAAATCTTTATGGGAGCCATATATGGGAATAAGTTGTTTCCTAGTGAGAGGTGACAAGATGTGTGATGGCCTTATGAGCCATGAGAATACTTGTACAACCAGTGAAATGAATACCTTGGTCTAAGGACCTAGACCTAATGGTTACCTGTTACAGAGGTAACAATGTTATGTGATGATCTAAGGGTTTGAATACCCAGATCTAGTAATTATGATAATGATGTGAAGGGATGAGAATTCCCAGTAATGTGATAAGGGATTGAGATCACATGTATCATGTGTTGTAAACATTTGAAAAGTACGTGATAGATGTATTACACCTTTCTTTGTAGCATTTTTTTTATTAAATGAAACCCTAAGGGTAGGGTGTTCAATGAATCAAGTATTGTGATATCAATGTTCACAATTATTATTATTAATTCTTGTCATGATAAGTAATTAACTCTTAATTGAGTTATGAGATGCGCAACTCAAGATTTGGATTGATATGCACGTTCTTTGAGAAATTACAGATAAGTTGCAGGTGTTATTGATGATTACTCATATGTCAAGTAATTAACTCTTATCAGTGTAATAAGATGATAAATTGCACGATTCTAGTGTGTATGTGCCAAGTGGACATGCAGTCTGTTTATTTAAGAATTTTAGTCTGCCTGCATGTATAGTATGTTGATTACTCAGTATATTACAGTGTTTTGAATTTACTACTCTGCCAAGTTTAGAATGATATACATGTTGTATTATAACTTCAAATAAGTAGACATGATACCATAAAGATACCAAAGTCAAGTATATGTAAGAGAAGGGTACAATGTAGAAAGAGCTTTCTAGGAATAATAAAATAATAGACTTAGGAGCCCTGAACACCGTAGAACCCCTATGTGAGGTCTGCGCCTTAGGGGTGAAATGACCTAACCCTGGCAGCGTCTAGCATACGGGGGTCGGAACGTGCTATCAGGTGGCACGGGGGATGAAGCCCTAGTAGAAGTCTCCTTAAATTGTAGTTTGCAGTGTCCAACATCAACCAGAAGTTTTGGTGGCACTAGAGTACATAAAAGTGAATAGGTGGCTTGACTCTCCGCCTGTGTGCTCAGGTTAGAGGAGGAGTCTAGTTTAGGCCAGAGAGCCATTTCCCTGTTGCAGACCAGGAGAGTAGTCAGACTTAGAATTTCTCGGGTGTGTCCGCTAAGTCTTGTACGGTGTGATCATAGTGCACTATTAGTCTTCATATGTAGAGTACACTACATATGATCAGGGCATAATAAAATGAATGAGAGGTCAAACAAGTGTGTACAGTTATTCAATTATTCTTTATATGTTTCTGAATTATTAGTTCTCTTTATGATCAATCAAGCATTTCATATATTGATTCACTCTTATAGATATTTAGAGTATCCTACCATATTTATGATTGTCAATTATTAGACTCTTTAAAGCTTATTGTTGTTATAATTGATATAAATTGCTCAAAAGTATATCTATAATTATATCAGTGCTTTAGACTGTTTCTTTGAAGTACTCATTCACTGAGCAAGTAGGCTCACCCCTCTACTCACAATTTTTAGGGAAATCACATGCACTTATAGAAGATATCATTGCATCAGAGTAGATCTGCCACAAGAGTTAAGTCTTAGTATAGTTAAGTTCAGTCGGTCCTTGTCACTCTAGGTCCTTGTAAAGAAATAAGAGAGAGTTGTAAATGATGATGTATAACATTATTCCTCTTTTAGCAATATGTGTGAATCAGCAAGTCTTATGTGCTAAAAAGTATGAGGAACATAATGAATGTTCATGCATGCATTTTTACTATTGAAATTAGATTAGAGAAATCAATGTTTAGATTCCCTTGTAAACTTGGTTTATGTGGTTCAATGTGAGAAAACAAAGAGTTTGAAAGAGAATAAAAAGTTAAGGGTGATCTTTGTATTATGTTAAATCCTCAATTTATGCCCTAATCTCATGATTAGTAGAAATTGTGAGGTCGGGGTGTAACAACTTGGTATCAGAGCTTAGGCTGAGTTTTCAGGTGCCATTAAGTTAGTAAGTTAGAGTCATAAGTGTGGCAGATACGAGATTTTATGATGTTAGCTATGGGGATTTGAGTATTTAAATATCCTGGCCCGGTATTTGAGTACTTAGATCAACCAATATCAAGCTACTCTGTCTATTCTTTCATGTATACCTTGTCCAGGTATACAGTGGAAGGATGGGCTAGAGAGGAACCCTAGAAATATTAGGGTTAGAAACAAGATAAGTAACATGAATTAAGATCATAAATATAAAATGAGATAGAACTTTAATTTCATATTGTTGTTTTATTGGAGATGTATAGAAATACTCTTATATGTTTGAATTTAGATATTCAGTTATTTGAAATATATATGGGTCTTTAAGATTTGTTGTACACTATGCAGTCGTAGCATTTATTAATTACATTCTTTGTATCAAATAGACTAGAAATGATCTTTGAATGAACTTTCCTAAGTGGATATTCTTTCCACATGTTTGAAATTAATAGGAGTTGGTTAATTTTAAGTAGCTCTTGGCTTCAGGACTGCAGGTTCGGCCTGGTCCGACTAGCAGGATGCATTGTTGGGATCTAATGACCTATTAACAATATGATAAGAGTAGACTCTGGATAAATTAGACCCATATCATAGTGAGAATGTACATACACTAAGATGTTGAAACACATGGGAAACGTTAGAATAGCTAAGAATTAGTTGGAACTGATATCTGAGACCCAACTTTGGGGCCTCATATGAGAAATCCTTAATTGGGAATAAAGGAACACGACGTAAGGTTCAGATTAAGTTAAATGATTAATATTATATGAACTCTAAATATGAAATATGGAAAAGATATGAGAAAAGTATGTAAGGGCCAAGGTAGTAAGAATCAATCATGAGGAATGGATTATATAACCGAGTACAATGTTTTTATGTACTCCAAAGCAAAGGAACAAATAGAAGAAAAGAGTTAAGTATACGATAAGTAAATATAAGTGAAGAAGAAAAGAGTTAAGTATACGATAAGTAAATATAAGTGAAGAGTCTTCAAAAGAGTTAAAGTAAAGAGAATTAGATAAATATCTAAATCATAAGACTAGGATAAGAAACTAAGTTAAAACAAAGATAAATGTTGGAAATGATGAGCTTGATTAAGGAATGAGAGTTATGATATAATTGAGAGCATGGAATGTATACCTTTATTAATAAGTTTAATACATTCATCCTTACTACCTTTGGATTCCAAGTCTCTATAGAACAACAAACTAGTTTCTAAAAAAGAGAACAAAAGTGTAGCTTAAAAAAATGAATAAGTTATACAAAGGTAGACTATACTCAGGAAGGAAAAACTTGATATAAGAGAAACTATGTTTCACCCATGCATGAGTCATTTGATTTAAAATGAAATATATGTAATGTATTAAACATGAGTTGAAACTAGTAGAGAGATTATTTATTTAGAATTTCAACTCCACACTAGTAGAAGGATAAAAAGAAATATGTGCAACATGGTATACATGATCATACACATGAATAAGAAACATGATCATAAGAGAAAAGTAGAAGTTAAAGATAATAGGTGGAAGAGTAGTATATGGTAAGAGGATTATGGAAAGTAAGGAAGGGTTTGAAACATGGTGGAGTAATATAGATTATAAAAGAAAGAGGTTAGGAGATTCAATCAAGTGCTAGTTAGTCAAGTATCCTTGTTAATAACTAATTAAACCTACATATGACAAATGTATTAATGGGATGTTTGAAGATAAGAATTTTAACTCTCAGAACTGTCTTCTCTTCCATATATTACTTAATGAGAGAAATGTGGGAATGAAGTGATAAGAAAATGAATCATATATGATGAATAACCACCATGGTAGAGGCATATAATGAATGTAATAATGACACACAATATGATGATGAAACCCTAGAAAGGTAAATTGAGAATGCAATATATCTGAATGGCCAATTAAGATGAATGAAATTCAATTGATAAGATAAGGAAGACTTTAGTAAAAACTTGTGAGATCCAAAGTTTGAATTTCAAATTAAGGGAGCAAAGTCACACCACAATAACATCATGCTACTAATAAAGGCCAAACCCTAGAATGTTTAGAGTTGTAGTAGTTCAAGGGTTGTCAGTAGTGATTTGACCTTGAATACTAGCATCTCTATAAAATAGGATCATGAAATTTGTACTATGAGAAGTAAACTAGCACTGATAGTAATCCTAGCTAATCTGAAAGGTAGATAAACAATATGGAAATGATTTAGAGCAAAGGATAAAAAATAGATTTGAAATATAAGAGGTGTGTTTTGAACAAAAGGAGAAATATAATATGAGTGAAGTGTGATATGATATAAATTCTTGTAGTAATAACAAGAATGATGAATAATCTATTCATACCTTGTATGTTTCAATTTTAGGGATGTTTAATCTACATGAATAAAATGAGAAGGATAAGTAGCAAAAAGTAAGTAGTAATGAATGAGGAGAGAGATCAGAGAAAACAATGGCTTTTAGTAATATGTGAATTTATTTTTAGAAGTATAATTTGTTGATGGTATATTAAGAGATGTAAATTGGTCCTACATTTGATTTCAGTGTACATGTGTAAGCAATATGTTAATTAAAGGTTTCTAATAGTTTAAGGCATTCATACTAGTAATCCATCTTAGTATTGTACAATTGTGGTATGGTGATATGGGTTGAATGATGATGGAACAAATGGAGGGTTACCTTGAATAAGGTAGTCTGACCTATTCACACATATGAATAGAAGGGATGATAACCATATTGCATTGATATGTAACCCTAATGATGTGTAGCTTGTTATACCTAGTTTTAATATAACAAAGTGATGGTAATTGGGTATGAATAGTCCTTGAATGACTAATACAATTATGGAGTACTCTGTTACTATTGTTGAAACCCTAGTATGCTATAACCCAATGGTTACACCTTGAATTATGTGTGGGTTCATACTTGAGAATAGTATGGAATGTGATGGTAATGCTTCACCTTATGCATCCATGATCCAATGGGGATTCTGTGAGTAGTAATGTGCAATTTTTGTTGAATCTAGTCTTTTAACCAAAGACTTATTTGCTATTTGAGTAGCACAATAGTAAAATTCAAAAGAACATGGTGAACTATCTTTCGTGATTTAGAGGTAATACATGACAATAGTACATATTTAGCAATATGAATTGAGATAGTTGGATCAGATTATCGATGTTGAGGTAACACCTCAAGACTATGAAAATGTTAAAATGGTTGTTTCTCTCTATCCTATGATTGATTGTGGCATAGAGAATTTGTTTGTTATCATTGAGAACTATTTCAAACATGTTGTGATTTAGTAAAGGAATAAAGGACTTAATGTTGAAAACTGCATTCAAGTATGAAATACAAGAATATAATGACATGTAAGATTTCAGAAGCTTAAAATAAATTTTGAATGTACTTTACTTGCATATTTATGTTTCAGGGACAAAACCTTTTTAAGGGGGGGAGAATTGTTATGACCACATCTGAGCTTAATTGGTAAACTAAAGTTTACTTGGATGATTATATGCTTAATTGGATTGATCATTACTTAAATCTAATTAATTATTATAATTCAACTATGATGTTTTAAAACTAATAAGAATGTTAAGTAATCTATTGTTTGAGAAATTAGGGTTTGAGAAATATAAACCCTAGTTGGATGAAATTAGGGTTTTGATGGTACATGAGTATGGAATTTGATCAGTATAGCAGTGTGGTAAATGATTTCTCATATTTTCTACAAATTTTTTATTTAATTGAATTTCATATATGATATGGATAACTCAATCATGCATATTGGAGAAAAATTTCAGAATATTTGAGTGTTCTTTGAATGTGGTTCTCGGTCAAACTATACTTCGACCAAAATGCTGACAGAGTGCCTTTTAGAAGTGTAGTGTTTTATTTTTAATTATTTATTGGTAACTCGAAATGATTTGAAATTTTAACTGGTGATCTGAAAATAAATTCTAAACAACATTTAAGATTTTAATAATTTTTGGATGTGTTTATACCTTATCAGTAGACGAATTATAGTAACTGACATTTCTAGAGAATTCTGGATAGTAGTGTACTATTTGATTTTTAATTATTTAATGGAATCTTAGAATGATTTCAAATTTTAACTGAAGCTTTATAACTCAATTATACACAACATGATAAATTATTATAATTTTTGAGAAGGTTTGATCTCTGAAATACACAAATTCACAGAAACCTTTTTATGACAGAAAAATTGCTAAAATAAGAAGAAGTTTAGTGAGGGGTCAATGTGCAATTAAACCAAGCAGCTAAATTGCTCTATATGGTAAACCTAACACACAAGGAGCTCTCATAATTTATGATTAAATATAGAGAAATGAAATCCTAGAGAGAGAGAGAGAGTTAGGGTTTGAGAGGAGAAATTGATGGAGATGTTGACCTAGGGTTTTGCGGTCCGAGGAATGATGAAATCATGTAAGTTTAGCTTCTTTGGATATAGTTTCATGGTGAATCTTCTCTCACATGTCAAAATTCGGTCCCTCCTATGATTTGATCCAAAATGGTATCAAAACTTCCCATTTTCTCACTCTTTCTTCATAATCCCTCATTTTTAGGGTTTCCGAGTTGAAAGGAAGAAAGAATTGGGTGAATTGCTAGGGATTTGATATGGATTTGAGATTTTTAGATATGGGATATGTTTTAAAGTGTTTTCACACCTTAGGGTGAGTGGGAGCTTCCTTTAAACAGTATGTTGCATGAAAATTGGCTAAATCATCCATAATCTTTAATTGCTTAGTATGTGATTACAAACCCTGAATTGTTTGTTTGATCTAAGTTGTTGCAAAACGATATGAAATGGATTCTTCCCCTATTTGGATGAATTTCAAATGATAAAATCATATTAGAAATGTATAAAATACATCCTAATGAGAATTCCCTAAGTATTCACAGAGGTTATAAGAGTAAACTGAAATATAGGGAATTTGTTTATGGCTGAAATTGGTGCATAATTAAATAGAGGAATTTGTTTATCTGGATCCCCTTGGTTATGAATGATTATTTATCTAAATGCGTAGTATATATATGTCTGATACTATCTTGGATTTTGTTTATGGTGAATAGTGTTTGTTTGATATCTCAGTAAAGAGGGTGAAACCCTAGATGCGAGGAAAGTTGGATATTTGCGAATAGATATCGTGAAATCCATTTGAAGGGATTTTCTTGACATGATAGACTTTATTTATTCAAGGTTATTATTGATGCATGGTATCCCAGTGAATGGCATAGAAACCCATATTCAACTCAGTTCCAAGGTTTCATACATGTATTGATTTTATATGATTTGTTGATAGTAGACTTTATTCAGTGAACACAAGGTATTCATTTCACTGGTTGTACAAGTATTCATTCACACCCATAACTTCTGGATCAAAGGTTTGGCACTTAATCAAGAACAATTGTTAAATTTCAACAATCTATACTGAAAAGCTATGATAAAAAATTTCATACCTTTTGAAAATTTTAGATTTCTATCCATGTAAGCATTCTACTCTTAACTGATCCTCCTTGCATTTTACTTCATGTATTTCGCAATATGACGATTTACTATTTGTCCTTTTTGGCTTGTACCTAAAACGCCGACAAACAAAATGTCGGTCAGCCGAAGCTGGTATGTGGGGGAAACAGTAAATGTGCAACTCTGATAACAACTTAATCATTCAATTAATCATTTAACAACCAAGATTATGTTTTAATTATAACTCCGCTATCCATGAGTACCCTATCCTCTGTGCTATCCCTACAGTGGACCTGGATACTACCTTCCTTATGGTAGATCCCCATTAAACCCCTCACGGTCCCACCTATAGGTGAACCAATTTCTAGGGTTGAGTCACATGGCACTAGTCATAAGTAGCCCACTCCTTAACTCATGGCATGCTAATGGGTCTCATGGTACCACACTTGGTAGCCCAATTTCTAACCCACGATAACCTAGACCTTACTCTAGGTTACCCCTTTTTAGCCTTTACAAGCCACAGAGGTGGACCCAGATCTAGCCATTTATACATGTATATTCATAGTGATAGTCATAGTCACTCTATAGTTGCATGAAATAAAAGCATCCAACAGTTATTTCAAGCCATGAGGGAAACGTCGATAAAATCCTTGGAAAACTAGTCGGGATAATCATAAGCGTAACCACATACCTGATTTGATGATTTCACAAGCATTAAGCAAATCCAACCAAGAAAGCAATCAACAATCACATAATTCCTTAAAATAATATGGACTCTATTTATTACACACTTTATCAACAATCTACTTTATTGACTTGGATTCACTTTCTAGGGTTTATGTATCCATTTTAGGGTTTTGTTTCACAATTAGGGTTTCCCTTCATCGTTTACCATATTAAACCCTAATTTTATGCCATTACTCATAAACCCTAATTATATCATCCATTCTTCAATATTAAGGTTATCTTAACAACATATAACCCTATTTTCAGATTTAAAGGTACCATTAACCATTAATTAATTTCATTAAGCTTCTTTTACATTAAAGCTACTATTTTTTATCCTTTTAATCCATGACAATATCATTATGTGCATCTATCATCAATTCAAAATTCACTATGGTTTAATCACATATGAACTCGATTTGCCATAATCTACCTTTTATTCATGAGAAAACCCTAATTACTACATTTAGGGTTTTTATTTATAATTAGGAACTCTAAACCTCGAAATAGATTAGAACCATCATTTATCAATGTATTTTCACATCTTTTCAATTATATATGATATTGTCCTCTTTTACCCTAAATTAGGGTCTCTAAATACTTAATCATTTTCATAAGGGGTAAAAACCCTAAATCATGCAATTTTACATCCAAATCAAGTTCGAATCTATCATTATCATTCCATAGGTTGTTAATACTTCAATTAACCCATTAATCATACTAGATTCAACCTTTATTCACAACTAGGGTTTTTAACTTAACTTTAATGCACTTTTCATCAACTTATTGTACTTTTGCAATTAGGAATGGAATCAATCTTTAATATCATTTTTATTGGATTCATCTCGTTCCCTTGATCAATTTTCATATTTTATACATACTAATCCGAGCTACCAATCTTTATTTATGAAATTTGCAAGGAAAAGTACCTATCGGCCAATCAGATGGCGCCATGTCGTCCTTTACCATGCAACACGGCTTGCTTGGAAACATAACGTATTGACCGTTATGCCCTCACTTAAATTCATGCTCGTTCAGCCCGCAGAGGGGCAATTTTTTCCATGACGCGAAGGGTTGTCTTCCACCTCCAGCCAACCCTAGCGGCCGCCATTGGTACTCATGCGGGGGCTCTCCCTCTCTCCCAGGGTTGCGATCTTCACCGGAATCTCCTCCTCTATCTCTGCCACTCATAGGCACACACAGGGCGCCCACATTTCTTGGCCAAGGTGACCGTTAAGGTGCTCGTCGGGCCAAGTTTTGGTGGCTGTCGTTGTAGCCCTAAGTGCGACTTGGGTGGCTCGTTCTCTCTCTCTCTCTCTTGGACCACGATAGTTTCTGCCACACCTTTCCCTAGTCCTGCAACCTTCAGCCGCACCTGGGGTGTCGCCCAGTGTGTGGCCTAGGTGGCTAGGTCAAGAGAAACAAACCTGCAACTTGCAGCCGGTGATGCGGCCGTTCGGCTGCTGCTGAGCTTTGTTTAAGGCATGTCCACGATGGCAACGTAACTCACTGACATCGTGGAGCATCCATAGATCGTTTCAACCCATTATGGCCGCCTCATGACTTCACGATCATGTTTCCCCACTTAGCTAGGGTTTATAGACGAGAACATGGAAGAAGAAGAGAAAATGGTGTATGGGATCTTCTGAACTCGGCCCAAGGCCTTTCCCCTGATATAGGGGAGTGTAGGAATGCCCTGGGATGCTTGCCCTCGAAGCAAACAATCTCTCTTCCAAAAGGAATTCAATTCCTTCATTAGGAAGCAAGTTCCTCTCTCTTTCCTAATTCTTTTGATAATCCTTTTTCTTTAAACATTAAGATTTCGGAAATCATCCCTCTTATTCTCTTTGTTCTTTCTTTTTAAACCATTGGCACGAAATTCTATTTTCATTTAATAAAAATACTTCCTTTTTATCAATATCACCAAATTCATTAACAATGAATCACATTATCCTCTTATTTTGCAATTTTGGTATTTTCTCTTTCTTTCCTCTTTATTGGGACTCCTTGGATCCCAAGAAACTCTATTATTTCTAAATCCTTTTTATTGGATACTCATTATCCTTCTAGATCCATATAAATGCATTATTCTTTATTATTTCTTATTAAAATATCTCTTTTTGAGGATTTCTCTTTATTTCTCTTTTATTTTCCTCATTGATATTCCTTTTAACATTAGGAATCCTTGGGATACGAATTTCTACCAAGGATAACTCAATTATACCTCATTTCACTTTTTTCACATTTTACCATTATTTTCAATTTCTTTCTTAATAAGAAATACTTAATTGATCTTTTCTTTTCTTATTGTACTTTCTATGAAACTTTGGACTCCTTGGAACCCAAGAGGAACAAAATCCCTCTTTTGGATTTTCCTTCTAGAGGTTTCCATCTCATTCTTTTCTCAAAATTCAATTATTCATTTACTAATTGAATTTTCTTATTATTTGGGCCCAATAACCAATAAAGACCACAACACAAACATCAAGGCTATTGTAAACGAAATCCATGTATTCAAAACAATTTATTATTTGTTCAAATATCCTTAATATGAGAAATTACATTTCTCACCAAATGAACCCAAAAATAGGGTTGTAACATCCTTCCACTCTTATAGGAATTCTGTCCTCCAAATTCTATCAAGCAAACAAACAATTTAGGATAAGACTTTTCCATGTCCATCATTGGCCCCTATGTGGCTTTACCGTACTCATGGTGCTCCCAAAGAACCTTTATCATTATCTATTCTTTTCTCTGAGTTCTTTCATCCTGGCATCTATAAACTGCACAGGTGGACTCAGGCCATTTCAGCCTCCCTTGGGCTCACTAGGTTCATTGCTCAGCACATGGTCGGGGTACCTCACATAGTGCTCTAAATTGGACACATGGAACTCATCACACATTACTTTATCTGGAGGGGTAAGATCAAACTTAACCTTCTCCACCAAACCATGTCAAAAGGACCCATGCATCAGGGACTCAGCTCTCTTAGCTATAACTTAGAGGGGTCGGATTTTTCATGTCACATATTCTCCCATAGTGAATTGCATGTCTGTCTACTTTGCATCTGCTCACAACTCTCATCATCTCTAGGATCCTTTCAGCCATTGCATGATCAAAATGACTTTATCACGTGGTCCTTTCACCAACATCACCTTATTGAAGTGGTGACTGACACAACCTCCATTACAGAGCTTCTTTAAATCCCGATACTGGCTATGGTGGTCATCATCACAAGAACTGCCTCTAAATATCACCCTGAACGAGCACACATGCTCTCATCAGACCCTTTATTCTGGATCATACTAACCATTAGTTAGGGGTGATAAATTGTACTAACATAGAGTTCTTCATGTACCTTCTTCCATCTTATGGAAGGGAACCTTTAGGTCAAACTCAAGAACTTTTGAACTCGCATCATGGTGTAGCTGAACCATCTCTCTCATGTGGGTAGTTCAACCAAATTTGTCCCTTGACAGAACTCTTTCTATCTCATGTCATCTAGGTAAGGTGATCTACCATAACCCATATTGAATTTCGACCTTCCTTAGTCTAGGGGACACTTACAACATCCATAGTGATGAACTCCCTTTCTCTTTCAGGGACTCTTTATCCCTTACATCAATGCACTGGGTTAATGGTTGATAACACCAAATTTTGTGATGTTTTTGGCCCTTATTTTGTTATCAAAACTGCCCTTTTAAACTGTTTTCCTCTCCTTTTTGTAGTGTTTTTGAATAAACAGGCCACGCTACGCTATTAACTCAATATTATCATCTTTTACAGAGTTTTCCTTGGGTTTTAACACATTTATCGGCAAAAAGGCCCGTCCCGGCCCACAAACATGTTCCACCTGCATCATCCTCCTTACCAACCAGCCGGCCAATACGGTCACTGCCCAATAGGGCAGCACGATACACTGCCGCGCGACACGAGGGTGTCAGGCAAGAGGGAGCGAACGAGCGATACGCCATCTACCCGACAGGGAGCCGGACCCGCCATGACTGCTGAAGCATGTCGCGTGATACAGGCCACCCACCGGCAGGCACCACTCGTTACGATGACCGACAGCCCGGCGTCCTTGTGCCGGGTGACACGCATATCGGGCACTCCTGAAGCCGCAATAATGGAGCTTAAGGAGGACACGTGGCGTCTGGAGAACCATAACTTCCCCCAACCACTGCCTATAAATAGCAGCTACAGGAAGCCGAAAAGACAGTTCGGAATTTCTCGAGAGACAGCTAAGGAAAGCATATGGAGCTCGCGTGTCGTGCCTCAGAGGTGTGTCGGGCAGTTCTAGGTGAGCACTTCCCCATCCCGAGAGGGAGGGAATGGTTCACTTAGGATCGGCCCAGGCATTGCTGCAGGCCGATATCGGCCAACAAGAATGCCCAATAGGAGTACCTGATACCTGGAAGCAACACTCTAGCCCGGCATGATACCGAACCCCGATATGCATTTCCAGTCACGGTGTGTCACCCTAGAGGGTGCCGTCTGACATGATCGTATCGGGCAAGGGGGCCCCGCGTGATACATCCACCCATCATGAGCGTGTCGCCCGAGAGGGTGTGCTGCCCGACACGGGCATATCGGGCAAGGCTCCTGCCCAGTATCGGGCTGGAGAGTCTGCTGTTGTCTGTCGCCCTTCTAAATCAAGAAGGCGACACTTATCTTACATATTCAAGTCATTTACTTCCTTTACTTATGCAATGTAATCAGACCCTTATATGTTAATGGAATTAGAAGAGTTTTAATTATATGTTGCTTTATGTTTGGTACCTTTGTTGGATGATTGCTATGTTTAACATCTGAACTCTAGCTTGTACACTTGGATCGTGTTTCATTTAGCTACCGAATCATGTTTTTCCCATTACAACAGCCTCGAGAGAGGTGTTGTGGCTCTAGTGTTTGGTCTGATACTGGATGATGCGATGATTTTGAGTCGCATTTATAGACTTGTTTGATGGGTGTTTTATGCATTTATTAGTCATTTTCATGGTTAATGTTGCATAATTCATTCATTTTGGTCTATGCTACTTCTTTATGTCAAATTCCCTTTATTTAAGCATTTTGAGTATTAATTATCAAAAGAATATATTTTGTGTGGATTTATGTGGTTCCGTGTGTTAATTTCAGGAAAACCAAGTATTTTCTGCCGTCGATACCATCGACGGTGGTCGATACCATCGACCGGACCACAGGTTGCCAGCCGCAAGGACCATAAGAAAGTTGATACTATCGACAGGGATGTCGATGGTATCGAGATACCATCAGGTTGCTGGCGAGAAGTGCGTCGATACTATCGACCAAAATGTCGATACTATCGACGGGTGGAGTTATAGCGACACAAAATGACAAAACTGTCGCTACAGGTTCATCGATACCATCGACCCGCGTCGATGGTATCGAGATGACATCAGGCACACAGACGAAAGAAAAGAAGGATTTTCGCTATCATGCTAGGTCAATACCATCGACCTGCGTCGATGGTATCGACACCGTCAGATATGAGTTTGTTTCAGATTAATCTTAATCGGATGGCCGTGGTTAATTGGCGACCTAATTTGGGAGATATACCTAATGACAGCGCCCTTGACTCGAGAAGGACGTCATTAGTTGTTGCACACATCCCGGAGAGCAAGGAGAGAAGAATGGAGGATGAGAGCATGCCCCAACTGATCCGGACGCTGAAGAAGATGAATTCCACCACTGAAAGGTGGGAGAACACGGATTCCATGCCAAGGATCAATTGGACCTTCTCTGTTCAGGGTTTTAATCACTCAATCACGTTTTCCTTCATGTTTCCCTTTTTCTTCTCCACATTGTACTCTGAGATGAACATGCGGGGCTAATCCCCTTTGTATTTAGGACCGGGAGTAGCCCGGGGATTCATTGTATGATGATTTTATAATAGTAATTCATATCTTATCTCTTAAATCCGTGGTATAATTTCGTTTTCTCCAATATATTGTTATGCTTGATCACCATAATAATAACCTAATGCCCTTAATTACTTTGAAAGAAGAATTAACGGTTGAAAAGAGACGGAATTTGCATTAATTGACAAATCCCTTGAACAAGGTGGTGTAAGATTAATGGTGGATACCGAGAGGTCGTTCCTAATGCACCTAGTTTAGGGTATAGGTTACTACGACGGTGGAACCGACCTAGACATAGGTAGTGAATTGTACCACAACAGTGGGCAATTCTGATTTCAGGCCACTACCCGGATAGAGAGATAAAATTGAGTAGCTATATAGAATTTAATACAATGAAAACCCGCGGTGAAACCGCAACCCTAAAGATCTTCTTTTGAATTGATTAAACCAACATTTAATCGATTGACTGTTTTGTTTTATTTTTATTTTCTTTTAATTTTAACAACAACTCTCAACTATTTAATCGGCTTAGCTGATAACGAGTAGTTAGTAGGAGTCCCCGACGATTTCACGTATCCCTGAGTTCGACTCGGGCCTCACAAAGGCCTGTACTACTTCGACGCGTTCACTTGCGTTTCTGCGCACGGTAAATTTGCGTCAAGTTTTTGGCACCGTTGCCGGGGATATGGCAATTTGTCGGCACTTCGAGTGCTGTGAGCGGCCACTCTAGGCCACATTTTTATTTTTTTCTATCATTCTAAAAATTTATAATCTATTTTCTGAATATTTGCAATCGTCAAGCATTGTACTAAATTTAATTTTTCTATTTCCAGGTACTGTTCATGGTACAGACGAGTAGTACTGACTACGCGGGGCACGCACCAGAGGTTCCGCTGCCGGAACCAGAAGACGAGGGCGAGTATAATCAAGATGAGCTGGAGGATATAATTTTGGAACCCGAACAAGAAGAGATGGACGAGCCACATACAATATGGGAGAAGATCAAGGCTTCTTCCTCGTCTGCTTCCAAGGGGTCGATCAAGAAGCAAGCGCTGAATATTCCGACATACAAGATTGATCCAGCTTTAATCAACTTGGTGAAGTCTAATGCCTTCCATGGGCTCAAAAATGAAGACCTCGTCGCGCACATAAGACAGTTTGTGGAGAATTGTGATATGGTAAAAATCGACAGATTTCCACAAGATGTGCTCTACTTGAAGCTCTTCCCGAGTTATCTAGCAGGAATCACGCGAGAATGGTTAAATAACCTGGACAATGAATACATGGAGTCTTGGGACCACATGGTGGAGGTTTTCTTCGAGAGGTTCTTTCCGCCCAAGAAGACCAATGACATGATCAGAAAGATCCACAACTTCACCCAACAAGCAGGAGAGACCTATTCTGAGACCTGGGAAAGGTTTCAGATCATGCTCAGGCGATGCCCGCATCACGGGCTTGAAAAGGAGACACAAGTCAAGATCTTCTATTTTGCTCTCTCCGAGCATGATAGAAGCAACCTCGATTCATCCGGTTCTGGATTCTTCTTGAATAACACGGACACTAGATGTTGGGAGATCTTAAAGAACATGGCCAAGAAACAATCATGGGGCGAAAGAGGCGTTGTGGAACAGGTTCAAGTGGCAGGTGAATCTAAAGCCATAAAGGAGCTGAATGACAAGTTAGATCTTCTATCCAAGAAATTGCTAGCTAAGGAAGATGCATCCGAGGATGAGGAAGCCCAAGTCAAATTCATGCAACAATAGGGCTATAGAAACAATGATTATGCTTGGACGAGGGATAAGAAGTTCTCATGGAAGGATCCTAATAACTTCCTACAAGATCCTGATGCAAATCCACAACCTAGAGCTGAAGATAAAAGCACCGAATTGCTTAGTCAAATGGTGCAGCAGAATCAAGAAATGATGACTATGTTCGGTAAACAATTGCAGTCTCAGGGTGACATCTTGACCAAATTTGGGCAGACGCTGCAAAACCATGGAGCACAAATGAGGGCGTTAGAAACCACCGTGACCCAGATCTCAAATGAAGTGGCGGCCATCAAGCATGCCAATCAGCAGAGACAGGCTGGGAATGCCGATGTGGTTCAAGCACATCATCAAGTTAAATACATGTCTGTGATCAATGAGGAAGAACCCCAGGTGGCAGATTCAAAGGACCAAAGCAAAATGATGTTTGATACGGAGGCTACACCGGCAATATCGTATCCTCACAGTCATTATGGACTACCAGGCAGATACACTCCTTTTAGGAAATCCTACCAAGAGCCCATGATGGTGGTGCCCCCGCCTAGGCAAGAAGAGAAAGTGAAGACCGTCGGTCAAGGTGCGGAAACATCCATTGCGAGAGAGGATCCACAACAAGTTATACCTATTGATGATGTTCCGACAAAGTCCACGCCAGAGGGAGTCATTGAAGCAAACTTAGTGGAGCTGGCCCCGAAAAGCTCATATGTGCCACCTCATAAGCGTGTTAATGCGGCAGTTGTGTCAAGTCTGGACAACTCTAAGCTGAAGAAAAAGCACCGGCATTATAGGAAATTCTTGGAGATGTTCAGAAAACTTCATATCAACATTCCATTAGTGGAGATGATTGAGAAGATTCCCTCCTACGGGAGGTTTATCAAAGAAATCATCAATAAGAAGAGGCGGATTAAGGACACGGATGTATGTCGGATGAATGAAATGGTGAGCTCAATCATCCATGGGAGTTTACCATAGAAGAAGAAAGCTCTAGGGAGTTTTTATATTCCATGCTCGATAGGCGATCGACACTTCCCACGAGCTCAGTGTGATTCGGGCGCGAGCATAAATCTCATGCCACACTCCACATTTAAAAAGCTTGGGTTAAAGGACATGAAGAAGTCAGCGGCAACCATTGAATTGGCTGATGGATCTATTGTAAGGCCATATGGAGTTTGTGAGGATATACTCGTCAAGGTGGACAAGTTTATTTTTCCAGTACACTTCGTCATCATGGATATGCCGCAACTTCAAAGTTGCGAGATGCTACTAGGTAGGCCATTTCAAGCAATGACCGATGTAGTAACTGCAATTGGGAGAGGTACACTGACGTTGGGGATTGGTCAAGATCGGGTGGAGTTCAAGCTACTGCACGATCCTTTGAGCACTTTCTCCACATTACCGAGTGGATGACAAACTTCAAGTCATCTAGCCTAAGACGTTAAATAAGGGTGCTTGTTGGGAGGCAACCCAACCATTGGTACCTTAGTTTAGTTCATTTACATTCATAGTTTAATTTGTTTTCACTTAGTTTGTAGTGTAAAAAAGATATCGTGATCGTTTGTTACATGTGTAGGGCTGAGGCAGAGTCGATATCATCGACCCTTGTGTCGATGGTATCGACCATGGTACAGGTTGGCGACTGCAGGAATCACACTGTGTCGATACCATCGATGGCCTCGTCGATGGTATCGACATACCAACAAGCAGATCACAAGAAGAAGTCGATGGTATCGACATGGGTGTCAATACTATCGAGATCTCTGAAGATTTTTAGAACAAATTGTCTCAGGAAAGTCGATACCATCGATGGGCATGTCGATGGTATCGACACATTCATGCAAAGAAGGCAGCGGCCAGGCCTCGCGAGGGTTTGCCCTAATCAGAGGGTTGATACTATCGACCGGCGTCGATGGTATCGACGCGCCATGTCAATGATCTGCGAGGAAAGATCAACGGCGATCACAGTAGCCAAGAAGTCAATCTGGGGGATGGCTTGATACTATCGACCCGCGTCGATAGTATCGACGCGTCAGCAATCCGGGCCCCGCAGATCCAGCCATCGACAACCGTTGATACTCACGAATGTACAGATCATGTTACCTGAGTCGATACCATCGACTCGTGTCGATGGTATCGACGGGCGGACACTAGCGCCGTCCACGGCTATATATGAGGAGTGTTTGCTTCAGATGACATCACACCTTCAGTGCAACTCTCCTTCACTTGTGTCGAGCGTGTTCCAGAGCTGTCCAAACCCGACGACGAGCAACACCGAGCTAGTTCTTCATCGAGCGGAGATTCGATTCTCCTATCTTCACTGAGCTTCCTTCCTATTCTCCTTTCTTTCGACATCATGGTGCACGTAGCTGGTGCGTCGTCTTCATGCACGAATCCGATGGACATCCCCGAGTTCGTTCCACCTCCGACTGCGTTAGTTGCACGCCCGCAGCTAATTCATCCATCTGTGGAGGTGAAGAAGATATACGAAGAAATTATGAAGAGGAAGATTGAGCTGACCAATTATGTTGAACGGGACACCATCCGCAACCTCGGGTTCGAAGCAAACCTTGCCTACGTGCTGAAAGGACAGGCCCGACACACGGAGAGACGGCCTGATGAGGTGGAGTATCATGCTGATGGCCAGCCGTTCTTCGGCGAGTGGCCCACGTACAAGGAATTGGTGGTTGAGTTCATGGCGTCACTATACATCTGCTTCGTGCCCAACGACGTCATAACCACTGACCGCGAGTGGATTAAGGGTCAGGTGTCGTTCCAGTTGTACAACAATGACTACACCCTTACACTCCGGAAGTTCAATGTGATCTTCAACTGGAACCACTCGTGGTCCAACTACTGGTGCCCAGACAACCGCACCGACTACGACGCCATCTTCACCGAGCTGGTTACGGTGCCGCTGAGGAAGTTAGTAAGCTTGCATAATGCTGCGGTAGCTGATTTCGAGCACTCTTTCGTCCGGATTCTGCACCGGATGCTCAGTTTGACATTGTTTGCTCGGGGTGATTTGGCCCTCAGCAAGTTTCAGGAGACAGACTTATTCTTTTTGTATAAGCTCCTAAAGCGTCAAGAATGCAATTGGGGTGCCTTCGTTCTGCAGAGAGTTTTGGCAGTGAAGAGGAGTACGAGGAAAGCGTCGATTCACTTCGGTGGGCTCATCACCAAGCTGGCTTCATACCTCGGTTTGAATTTCCAGCATCTCACTCCTTTATCCAACAGGATCAAGGTGAACTTACAACATTTGCACCGATCCAATCTCATTCTTCTTCGAGATGGTTTGGCATATGCGCACTACCACATCAACCACGCCTACCAGGAATGCTCGCTTCCCGATCCGTTCTTCAACATCGAAGGGGCACAACACTTCCGATGGCCAATCATAGCCATTGCCGACTCTGATGAAGAAGGTGACAATGACGGCGGTGACGATGGAAATGACGATGAGGTTGAGGAGGAAGAGGAGGCATTTACACCTCTTTGAGCACGAGTGGCACCACGAAAGTGTCCTCAGATGCATCTGGGTGCATCTTCATCATCACAGCCTACGCTACCACCACCACCGCCCTCGCAGCCAAACGAGGAAGCCTATTCTATGCAGGGTATGTATACTATGTTGCAGGAGATACAGCAAACGCAGCAGCATCACATGATGATGTATGCCGGTATTCAAGACACTACAAACCAGCTACTAGACAATCAACAGGCAATGTTCGGGAATGAGTGTCTTCTCCTTGACAACCAACAGCAAATTCATGATCGGTTGCAATGGATGGAGATGCAACAACAACCCTTCTACGACCACTATTGGAGCCAAGATTACTTTGGAGGCTATCCACAACCTCCGCCTAGGGCCTAGTTTGATCCAAGCTTCTAGGGGGAGTATCCGTCCTGGGACCCTACGGCTCTACAGTACCCGCCTCCACTTGAAGCGTAAAAGTGGTATCTCTGTTCCAACCTTTAAGATTGTTTTTGACTATGAGGCCATAGTCGGATTCAAGCTTAGGGGGGGTATTAGAACAGTTCTATCTTTCATTTTCTATATTTTTAGTTTTATTGCTTTTGTTTCCTGTCATTTGTTTTCTGCAATCTTAGTTTTTTTTAGGATCCACAATCTATCTAGTGTAATCATGGATGTCTTTAATGTTGAGTTATCTCAGTTGCATGTGCATGGGGAATTGAGGGAAACTAAAAAATTTTGAGTGTTCACAAGCTTGAGTGTTGTTTAACCTTGATCACTTAACTTAGAAAATGATTGGGTTTGTCAACTTTAAAATACAAAATCATGATTGTATATTCCTAATGATTCATGAAAGTGGACGGAATTGGTGGTTTGAGCCTAAACTGACCAAATGATAATGAGACTTTAATTTGAAGTAAGAGAGAAAAAATCTCTTAACTACTACACAGGTCAGTAAGGAGGGGCATATAATATTTTTCAAAGGTTCAGTCAACTAGTCTTATGATCTGTCCACCTCATTGTTTTCACAATCCACCCAAGATTTGGAAGTAAAGTACGGTTTTAACCTTTTTGATTGCATGGCATGTAGATAGGACTTGCATTGCAGCCACCTTCATATGTTTGCATGAAAAATAAGAAGAAGAAAAAATTAGAATAGGTATACATGCACATTACCCTTAGGTGCATGTCATGTAGTTACATTCATAACTTTTATGCATAAAGTATGTCATGTACCTCATTTATTCTTTAATGGTGAGTTAATTTGTTCCATACTTTCCAAATAGTGCAAATATTCGAGCTATGCAAAAAATGTAAGCCCAATAAGTATTCATTGTCAATCATGGATATAAGGGTTTGTAATGAAAAAAAATCTGAAATTGAAAAAAAAAAGTTATTCAGAAGCAACAAGAATAAGAAGGAGAAAGGAACATAATCTCACCTGTATTTCAAGATAAGTGAGTACATGATGTAGTTTAATTAGATATCCATCTCATTTTGAGACGGATGGTTAGTGCATGCATCATTCCACCTAATCTTAGGCATTAGGGCATTTTTCATGTGCATTTGCATCATTTAGGGCATTTTTGTTGTATGCATGTTGAAATCGTATAATGCTTCCACTTCTTCCATGAGCCACCTATTTCATCCACCCGTTGCTTGGATTGGTAGGCCACCGTGAATTTCTCCTCACTAGTGAATATCAGGAGAATTGCTTCCATGTAGATTGTAGTTAGGGCGAGCAACGTAGTTTAGAAGATCACAAGATGCACTAAGTCTGGACCGGCGAATTTTAGTATGTTAACTTCCTTATGTGATAGTGTTCATCAGTTTGAGGTTAATATCTTTTATGGATGATTACTGTCACCTTTAGGGTAATTATCATTTTGTGGTTAGTGAGGGCTGGTATGCGAATGTCCGGTGGGAGTCATGTGGGATGTCTGTTGTGATGCTTTGTTCTTTAGTTGACTCTGGCAATTCTATTCTAAGGTTTAGTTGCTCGAGGGCGGGCAATGTTCAAGCTTAGGGGAGTTTGATGCGATGATTTTGAGTCGCATTTATAGACTTGTTTGATGGTGTTTTATGCATTTATTAGTCATTTTCATGGTTAATGTTGCATAATTCATTCATTTTGGTCTATGCTACTTCTTTATGTCAAATTCCCTTTATTTAAGCATTTTGAGTATTAATTATCGAAAGAATATATTTTGTGTGGATTTATGTGGTTCCGTGTGTTAATTTCAAGAAAAACAAGTATCTACTGTCGTCGATACCATCGACCGGACCACAGGTTGCTAGCCGTAAGGACCAGAAAAAAGTCGATACTATCGACAGGGATGTCGATGGTATCGAGATACCATCAGGTTGCTGGCGAGAAGTGCGTCGATACTATCGACCAAAATGTCGATAATATCAACGGGTAGAGTTACAGCGACACAAAACGACAAAACCGTCGCTACAGGTTCGTCGATACCATCGACCCGCGTCGATGGTATCGAGATGACATCAGGCGCACAGACGAAAGAAAAGAAGGATTGTCTCTATCATGCTAGGTTGATACCATCGACCCGCGTCGATGGTATCGACACCGTCAGATATGAGTTTGTTTCAGATTAATCTTAATCAGACGACCGTGGTTAATTGGCGACCTAATTCGGGAGATATACCTAATGACGGCGCCCTTGACTCGGGGAGGATGTCATTAGTTGTTGCACACATCCCGAAGAGCAAGGAGAGAAGAAAGGAGCACGAGAGCACGCCCCAACCAATCCGAACGCTGAAGAAGACGAATTCCACCACTAAAAGGCAGGAGAATGCGGATTCCACGTCAAGGATCGATTCGACCTTCTCCGTTCAGGGGTTTAATCACTCAATCATGTTTTCCTTCATGTTTCCCTTTTTCTTCTCCACATTGTACTCTGAGATAAACATGCAGGGCTAATCCCTTTGTCTTTAGGATTGGGAGTAGCCTAGGGATTCATTGTATGATGATTTTATAATAGTAATGCATATCTTATCTCTTAAATTCGTGGTATAATTTCATTTTCTCCAATATATTGTTATGCTTGATCACCATAATAATAACCTAATGCCCTTAATTGCTTTGAAAGAAGAATTAACGGTTGAAAAGAGACGGAATTTACATTAATTGACAAATCCCTTGAACAAGGTGGTGTAAGATTAATGGTGGATACTGAGAGGTCGTTCCTAATGAACCTAGTTTAAGGTATAGGTTACTACGACGGTAGAACCGACCTAGACATAGGTAGTGAATTGTACCATGACAGTGGGCAATTCTGATTTCAGGCCACTACCTGGATAGAGAGATAAAATTGAGTAGCTATATAGAATTTAATACAATGAAAACCCGCGGTGAAACCGCAACCCTAAAGATCTTCTATTGAATTGATTAAACCAACATTTAATCGATTGATTGTTTTGTTTTGTTTTTATTTTCTTTTAATTTTAACAACAACTCTAAACTATTTAATCGGCTTAGCTGATCGCGAGTAGTTTGTAGGAGTCCCCGACGATTTCACGTATCCCTGAGTTCGACTCGGGCCTCACAAAGGCATGTACTACTTCGACGTGTTCACTTGCGTTTCTGCGCACGGTAAATTTGCGTCACTGGAGTATGAGAGTGCCCAGGATTGGAGTTGCTTTAGTCACCTTTCCACTCTAACTTAAGTCCAGCAACCTCGAGAGGGGTGTTGATGCTTGGCTAGAGGTACCCGCTTCGAAAGGAGGGGTACAGGATGTTTCTGATGCCAATTGTTTTACCGAAGCTTTCTCTTTCATTCCTTACTATAACATTAGTGTTATCTCTCTGTTTCCGTTGCACGAAAACCCCTAAAAACTGATAAATGCTTAAAACCTTATTTTTTCCTCGTAGCTCCATTTAGAGATAGTTTTCTTTTGTTTTATTGATCCTATCCTGCTGTTCCCTTGGGGAATTTATCATCTCCTTACCCTTACCGGAGTGTAACGTGTCGATTCCGTGTTCGCAACACTATCACCCTTGTCCCTGTGTTCGACCATGTATATCTATTTCGACCCCGTAAGCAAAGTTGTAGGAGGCTAGAAGGTTTCGGGTTATAAATGTAAAAGTCTGACTTCTTCAAATCTGCTCCACTTTTTGGACGCGCGATTTAGGCCGGTCAACTTTTTAGCACTGTTGTCGGGGACAAGGCAAAACGGTACTGTTGACGAACCCGAATCCACTAACTACACTCTAGTGCCTCAAGCTTAGAAATGAGCTTGACAGCACTCTCTTTTTCCTTTTTATTATTCTTTACCTGAAATGAATAGTTCATATTATTAATGACAGATTTTCTAACTTGATTATTATATGCTATTCACGTGCTCATAAGGAAGACCTTCTGCTAAACTGAGCATCGACAAGATCAAACATGCCACCTCATGTTGAACAACCTCTTTCAGAAGGTGAACGCCAAAGGAGAGCTAGACCTCACTCGCCCCCGCCTGAAGATAATGACCGCTACGACGGCAATGATCAGCCTGAAGATCTAGAGATGGAGCAGTTCGAGGAAGATCATCACCAGGATAGACGTCGTCATCACTGGAGTCACATGAGGAACCAAAATAATCAAGAACAGCACCAGGGAGGCAGTGACAGTGACGATTCAGATGAAGAAGAAAAGACTCTAAGGGAGTTAGCTTCGACAAAGGCTAACAATTCCAGATGCCCCGTCATCATTCTGCGATTCAACGCCACCAACTTCGAGCCCAAGCCATCAGTTATCTCCATGATTCAGAATAAAAGCTTTAGAGGGAATTCTAAGAATGACAATCCCTATCACCACTTGGATGCTTTTAAGAACATCTGCGATACCATCAAGATGTGGGAGTTCCCCAGGAGGTAATCTATTGTAAGGGCTTCATCTTTTCTTTGGAAGATAAGGCTCTATCATGGTACCTAGGGCTGCCCCACCAAGCTCTGAACGGATGCCCTGGCAGACGCCTTTGTGAACAAGTTCTATCCAACTAAGAAGACCATCCGGAATAGACAAAGGATTACATCCTTCATGCAAAAGCCAAACGAGAACCTCCATGATGCCTGGGAAAGATATCGGGAATATCAGAGGGATTTCCCTCATCATAACTACAAGAAAGGTTTCTTGATCACCACCTTCTACAACGGTCTAACCCCCGAGGAAAGGGTTTCACTGAATGTAGCAGCAGGAAGTGACTTTCTGGGTAAGAAGCCGAGTAGGTCTGAGAAGATTATCAAGAACATGGCCGAGATGCAAGTCGGCACTGACTATGATAGATCCGACAGGGGACAAGCTAAGAAGGCTGGTGAAGGACCTTCCTTTGAATCCAAGGCTCTGGAGACCATCACTTCTCAGATCCAGAGGATCGCAACTGATGTAAAGTAGCTAAAAGAATCGGGTGGAAAGGGAAAGAAGAAAATTGAGAAGGTCATGAAGTGTGTCACATGTGGAGAGGGTGGAAACGGGTGGATAATTGCAAATAACACCCGACCTGACACATCGACCGATACTGAATCTGAGGCTGAGGAGACTAAGAATGTCTCTTTTGTAAATTTCAAGAGGCCGGACCATCCTGGTTTCAATTATGGCAACAAAGATGCAGCTGAAAACTCACATCAGCTGCATAACTCCACCAAGCCACCTCAAACTTTTGAGAAAAGGGGAGGGCATAGTCAATTCGCCAAAAACACCCCCTTCCAGTCAAACAAAGGAAATTTCCAAGGACAAGTTAAATACCAAGGTCAAGCCAAAGAGCAAGGAAAGGACAAGGTTCCAAACCAATCAGACGTGGTTGGACAATTGTTTGATTTTATGAAAAGACAGGACACAATTAATAACCAGCTAGTGTAGAGTGCGCTTTCAAATTCGGGAGTTCTGAACTTACTGCAGGTCCAGATGGTGGATATGCAGATGCATCAACGCCAAATTGATCAGCAATTAGCTCAGATGGACGAATTGATTAAGAATCCCTCAAGAAAATTGCCCTATAACACTAAAACCGCCAAGGCAGGGCTGTAATCAGGAGGAACAAAGATCGAGTATGGATGTTGCTGGAGGCTAAAAGTGAAGAACCTGGAGCCTTCGAGCTGGCGACGCAAACTACAGCGCTCCTCGGGAGGCAGCCTGAGATTTTATTTTTCCTAGAATAGGATGTTATTTACTTTCTTGCAAAACAAACATTATGAACATTTGGACTGTAATAAGGCCCGAGTCAGCACATGCGCCATGTGCGCTGACTCTTCTATTTTATGGGCCACCGCTCTATTTTGTGGACCTTGATGAGTAATACTATCTGAGGTTGGGAACTTAACCTTAGGACAATGATGTTTTACCCATCAACTGCTTTTTCCCTTGCTTTGTTTTTAAGTTTTTCATCTTGATTTTGTTCTGAAGATTTCGTATCGGGCAGTAGCTCAACCGGCGCACAGAACGCGCTCATATCGGGTGATGGTATTTCGGGCATCGCAAAGGCCGTGACGGATGACATGCCTGGGCGGCATGCACCCGTATCGTGCAAGAGGATTAATTACCCTTGTGCTGACGGATGGACTGCCCGTCTCAGGAATGACTTATCTCAACGACCGACACGTGTCCCAAAATTACTCGTTTTACCCCCAGTTGGGATTGCTATAAATAGTATAGAGAGTTTACCGTGTCGGGCTACTACCTTTACTCTTTTCACCTACATGTATCGTGTTGTGATTTCCTTCATTTGCTCCTATGTCGCGCAACCCTCTTCTGCTCTCGTGTCACGCAGAATGCTTAAGAAAATAGCAAAGGTATAGCCCGACAGCCGTATTGTCCTGGCTTGCCATGCATAACGTATCGGGCAGACGACTTTAGCTGAATTTCCTTGTATCTCCCGACACATGTGTCGTGCGACACGCCTTTAGAACGTGCTTGCCCGATACGCCATATCGGGCGATAACTGTGTCGCCCATCCTTGTGCCACCTCGCTTGTTTTATTGTCGGGCGACATGTTGTTTTATTAGGATGGCCCTATCGGGCACTTTGTTTCTCGTGACTGTATCGTCCGGCACACCAATATCGGGCGACGAGCCTAACGCGCAGTTCTCCCCGTATCGTCCAGTTATGTATCGCCTATGATGTTCTTTTGATGAACGATACCCAGACCTCGTATCGGGCATAAACCTATGGTGATTTTATTTTGAAGGCTTCGTATCGCCCGACACAAGCGTATCAGGCAAGCATCGTTTCACCCTTTGTTATGACCCGATACGATGGTGTCGGATAGTTTGTATCGGGACGAATCTTTATCTTGAAATCAATTTTAACATTTAATTGATCAATGAATTTGATTAATGCTAATAGAAATGGCTCGTACAAAGAAAACCGTCATTCGAGTTGACGAACACGACAGAAGAATCGACACCGAGGCCGCAACTGAAACAACAACGTTCAGGTAGAAATGCCTGAATCCCGAGGTGGCTGGGCCATCAACCGTTGAAAAGAGAACAAGGATGGGAGAAGTCACGGCTCCAACCACAACTCCAACCATAGCGGCAGAACCCCTGGATCACACACCAGGAAGGTTTGTGCCTAGAGATGATGAGCATGGATGCCGGTTCACAGAATTGGCGACTAAACTTTACAGGCCGAGTAGATTCTGCCACCAGTCATCCTTCATTCAATTGGGAATTTTTGAAAGAGTGAAGAATGTCCTCGCCGCGGCAAGACTGAGGAAGATCTGCCTCAGCCATTCCGCCTCCTACACCAAACTCACAAGGGAGTTCATGTTGTCTCTCCGCCGGGTGAAGAATACTAATGAGGACGTTGAAGAATATGGCGGAGCAAACAGACTGAAGTGGTGACTGACACAACCTTTCTTACAGAGCTTCTTTAAATCCCGATACTGGCTATGGTGGTCATCATCACAAGAACTGTCTCTAGATATCACCCTGAACGAGCACACATGCTCTCATCAGACCCTTTATTCTAGATCATACTAACCATTAGTTAGGGGAGATAAATTGTACTAACATAGAGTTCTTCATGTACCTTCTTCCATCTTATGGAAGGGAACCTTTAGGTCAAACTCAAGAACCTTTGAACTCGCATCATGGTGTAGCTGAACCATCTCTCTCATGTGGGTAGTTCAACCAAATTTGTCCCTTGACAGAACTCTTTCTATCTCATGTCATCTAGGTAAGGCGATCTACCATAACCCATATTGCATTTTGACCTTCCTTAGTCTAGGGGAGACTTACAACATCCATAGTGATGAACTCCCTTTCTCTTTCGGGGACTCTTTATCCCTTACATCAATGCACTGGGTTAATGGTTGATAACACCAAATTTTGTGATGTTTTTGGCCCTTATTTCGTTATCAAAACTGCCCTTTTAAACTATTTTCCTCTCCTTTTTGTAGTGTTTTTGAATAAACAGGCCACGCTACGCTATTAACTCAATATTATCATCTTTTGCAGAGTTTTCCTTGGGTTTTAACACATTTATCGGCAAAAAGGCCCGTCCCGGCCCACGAATATGTTCCACCTGCATCAGCCTCCTTACCAACCAGCCGGCCAATACGGTCACTGCTCGATAGGGCACCACGATACACTGTCGCGCGACACGAGGGTGCCAGGCAAGAGGGAGCGAACGAGCGATATGCCATCTACCTGATAGGGATACAAACCCGCCACGATTGCTGAAGCATGTCGTGTGATATAGGCCACCCACTGGTAGGTGCCACTCGTTACGATGACCGACAGCCCGACGTCCTTGTGTCAGGTGACACGCATATCGGGAACTCCTGAAGCCGCAATAATGGAGCTGAAGGAGGACACGTGGCGTCCGAAGAACCATAACTTCCCCCAACCACTGCCTATAAATAGCAGCTACATGAATCCGAAAAGATAGTTTGGAATTTCTCGAGAGACAGCTAAGGAAAGCATCTGGAGCTCGCGTGTCGTGCCTCAGAGGTGTGTCGGACAATTCTAGGTGAGCACTTTCCCATCCCGAGAGGGAGGGAATGGTTCACATAGAATGGCCTGGGCATCGCTGCAGGCCGATATTGGCCAACAAGAATGCCTGATAGGAGTACCTGATACCTAGAAGCAACACTCTAGCCCGGCACGATACCAAACCCCGATACGCATCGCCAGTCGCGGATGTCGCCCGAGAGGGTGCCGCCCGACATGATCGTATCGGGCAAGGGCGCCCCGCGCGATACATCTACCCGTCATGAGTGTGTCGCCCGAGAGGGTGTGCTGCCCGAAACGGGCGTATCGGGCAAGGCTCCTGCCCGGTATCAGGCTGGAGAGTCTGTTGTTGTCTGTCGCCCTTCTAAATCAAGAAGGCGACACTTATCTTACTTATTTCAGTCATTTACTTCCTTTACTTATGCAATGTAATCAAACCCTTATATGTTAATGGAATTAGAAGAGTTCTAATTATCTGCTGCTTTATGTTTGGTACCTTTGTTGGATGATTTCTATGTTTAACATCTGAACTCTAGCTTGTACGCTTGGATTGAGTTTTGTTTAGCTACCGAATCGTGTTTTTCCCGTTGCAACAGCCTCGAGAGAGGTGTTGTGGCTCTAGTGTTTGGTCTGATACTGGAGTACAAGAGTGCCCAAGATTGGAGTTGCTTTAGTCACCTTTCCACTCTAACTTAAGTCCAGCAACCTCGAGAGGGGTGTTGATGCTTGGCTAGAGGTACCCACTTCAAAAGGAGGGGTACAGGATGTTTCTGATGCCACTTGTTTTACCGAAGCTTTCTCCTTCGTTCCTTACTATAGAATTAGTGTTATCTCTCTGTTTCTGTTGCACGAAAACCCCTAAAAACTGATAAATACTTAAAACCTTATTTTTTCCTCGTAGCTCCATTTGGAGATAGTTTTGTTTTGTTTTATTGATCCTATCATGTTGTTCCCTTGGGGAATTTTATCATCTCCTTACCCTTATCAGAGTGTAACATGTCGATTCTGTGTTCTCAACACTACCACCCTTGTCCCTGTGTTCGACCCTGTATATCTATTTTGACCCCGTAAGAAAAGTTGTAGGAGGCTAGAAGGTTTCGGGTTATAAATGTAAAAGTCTGATTACTTCAAATCTGCTCCACTTTTTGGACGCGCGATTTAGGCCGGTCAACTTTTTAGCGCCGTTGCCAGGGACAAGGCAAAATGGTACTGTTGACGAACCCGAATCCACTAACTACACTCCAGTGCCTCAAGTTTAGAAATGACCTTAACAGCACTCTCTTTTGTCCTTTTTATTATTCTTTACCTGAAATGAATAATTTGTATTATTAATGATAGATTTTCTAACTTGATTATTACATGCTATTCAGGTGCTCATAAGGAAGACCATCTGCTAACCTGAGCATCGACAAGATCAAACATGCTGCCTCATGTTGAACAACCTCTTTCAGAAGGTGAACGCCAAAGGAGAGCTAGACCTCACTCACCCCCGCCTGAAGATAACGACCACTACGACGGAAATGATCATCCTAAAGATCCAGATATGGAGCAGTTCGAGGAAGATCATCACCAGGATAGACGTCGTCATCACCAGAGGCACAGGAGGAACCAAAATAATCAAGAACAGCACCAGGGAGGAAGCGACAGTGACGATTTAGATGAAGAAGAAAAGACTATAAGGGAGTTAGCTTCCACAAAGGCTAGCAATTCCAGATGCCCCGTCGTCATTCCGTGATTCCACGCCACCAACTTCGAGCTCAAGCCATCAGTTATCTCCATGATTCAGAATAAAAGCTTTAGAGGGAATTCTAAGAATGACAATCCCTATCACCACTTGGATGCTTTTAAGAACATCTGCGATACCATCAAGATGTGGGGAGTTCCCCAAGAGGTAATCTATTGCAAGGGCTTCATCTTTTCTCTGGAAGATAAGGCTCTATCATGGTACCTAGGGCTGCCCCACCAAGCTCTGAAAGGATGGAGTGCCCTGGAAGACGCCTTTGTGAACAAGTTCTATCCAACTATGCAGACCGTCTGGAACAGACAAAGGATTACATCCTTCATGCAAAAGACAAACGAGAACCTCCATGACGCCTGGGAAAGATATCAGGAATATCAGAGGGATTGCCCTCATCATAACTACAAGAAAGGTTTCTTGATCACCACCTTCTACAATGATCTAACCCCCGAGGAAAGGGTTTCACTGAATGTAGCAGCAGGAAGGGTTTTTTATGGGGAAGAAGCCGAGCATGTCTGAGAAGATTATCAAGAACATGGCCGAGTTGCAAGTCGGCACTGACTATGATAGATCTGACAGGGGACAAGCTAAGAAGATTGGTGAAGGACCTTCCTTTGAATCCAAGGCTCTGGAGACCATCACTTCTCATATCTAGAGGATCGCAACTGATGTAAAGCAGCTAAAAGAATCTGGTGGAAAGGGAAAGAAGAAAATCAAGAAGGTCATGAAGTGTGTCACATGTGGAGAGGGTGGACACGGGGTGGATAACTGCATATACACCCGACCTGACACACTGATCGATACTGAATCTGAGGCTGAGGAGACTAAGAATGTCTCTTTTGTAAATTTCAAGAGGCTGGACCATCCTGGTTTCAATTATGGCAACAAAGATGCAGCTGAAAACTCACATCAGCTGCATAACTCCACCAAGCCACCTCAAGCTTTTGAGAAAAGGGGAGGGCAGAGTCAATTCGCCAAAAACACCCCCTTCCAGTCAAACAAAGGAAATTTCCAAGGACAAGTTAAATACCAAAGTCAAGCCAAAGAGCAGGGAAAGGACAAGGTTCCAAACCAATCAGACGTGGTTGTACAATTGTTTGATTTTGTGAAAAGACATGACACAAGTAATAACCAGCTAGCGCAGACTGCGCTTTCAAATTCGGGAGTTATGAACTTACTGTAGGTCCAGATGGCGGATATGTAGACGCATCAATGCCAAATTGATCAGCAATTAGCTCAGATGGCCGAATTGATTAAGAATCCCTCAGGCAAAATGCCCTCTAACACTAAAACTGCCAAAAAGTCAGCGCTGTAATTAGGAGGAACAGAGATCGAGTATGGATGTTGCTGGAGGCTAAAAGTGAAGAACCCGGAGCCGTCGAGCTGGCGACGCAAACTACAACGCTCCTCGGGAGGCAGTCCGAGATTTTATTTTTCCTAGAATAGGATGTTATTTACTTTCTTGCAAAACAAACATTATGAACATTTGGACTGTAATAAGGCGTGAGTCAGCAAATGTGTCACATGCGCTGACTCTTCTGTTTTAGGGGCCACCGCTCTATTTTGTGGACCTTGATGAGTAATACTATCTGAGGTCGGGAACTTAACCTTAGGCCAATGATGTTTTACCCATCAACTACTTTTTCCCTCGCTTTGTTTTTAAGTTTTTCATCTTGATTTTGTTTTGAAGATTTTGTATCGGGCAGTAGCTCAACCGGCGCACAGAACGCACTCATATCGGGTGATGGTATTTCAGGCATCGCAAAGGCCGTGATGGATGACATGCCTGGGCGGCGTGCACCCGTATCGTGCAAGAGCAGTAATTACCCTTGTGCTGACGGATGGACTGCCCGTCTCGGGAATGACTTATCTCAACGACTGACATGCGTCCCAAAATTACCAGTTTTACCCCCAGTTGGGATTGCTATAAATAGTATAGAGAGTTTACCGTGTCGGGCTACTACCTTTACTCTTTTCACCTACCTGTATCGTGTTGTGATTTCCTTCGTTTGCTCCTGTATCGCGCAACCCTCTTCTGCTCTTGTGTCACGCAGAAAGCTTAAGAAAATAGCAAAGGTATAGCCCGACAGCCATATCATCTTGGCTTGCCACGCATAATGTATCGGGCAGACGGCTTTAGCTGAATAGCCTTGTAACGCCCGACACATGTGTTGTACGACACGCCTTTAGCACGTGCTTGTCCGATATGCCATATCGGGCGATAACCGTGTCGCCCAGCCTTGTTCCACCTCGCTTGTTTTATTGTCGGGTGACATGTTGTTTTATCAAGATGGCCCTATCAGGCACTTTGTTTCTCGTGACTGTATCGCCCGGCACACCCATGCCGAGCGACGAGCCTAACACGCAGTTCTCCCCGTATCGTCTAGTTTTGTATCGCCTATGATGTTCTTTTGATGAACGATACCCAGACCTCGTATCGGGCATAAACCTACAGTGATTTTATTTTGAAGGCTTCGTATCGCCCGACACAAGCATATCAGGCAAGCATCGTTTCGCCCTTTGTTATGACCCGATACGATGGTGTCGGGTAGTTTTGTATCGGGCTGAATCTTCATCTTGAAATCAATTTTAACATTTAATTGATCAATGAATTTGTTTAATGCTAACAGAAATGGCTCGTACAAAGCAAACCTTTGTTCGAGTTGATGAACATGACAAAAGAATTGACATCGAGGCCGCAACTGAAGCAACAACGGTCGGGTAGAAATTCCTGAATCCTAAGGCGGCTGGGCCATCAACCACTGAAAAGAGAACAAGGACGGTAGAAGTCATGGCTCCAACCACAGCTCCAACCGCAGCAGCAGAACCCCTAGATCACACACCAGGAAGGTTTGTGCCTAGAGATGATGAGCATGGACGCCGGTACACAGAATTGGTGACTAAACTTTACAGGCCGAGTAGATTCTGCCACCAGTCATCCTTCATTCAATTGGGGATTTTTGAAAGACTGGAGAATGTCCTCGCCGCGGCAAGACTGAGGAAGATCTGCCTCATCCGTTCCGCCTCCAACACCAAACTCACAAGGGAGTTCATGTCGTCTCTCCTTCGGGTGAAGAATACTAATGAGGACATTGAAGAATATGGCGGAGCAAACAGACTACAAGGGTGGCTATACAACTCGGAGCATGTCATTTCCGAAAAGTTGCTCAACAAAATCTTCTCTTCTTGTGAGGAGGAGAAGAAGCTGCTGAATAACGGTGAAATAATCACCGAAGGAGACGGGTTTAACCCCATGGAGCTCTGGAGGCGGCTCACAGGTGAATCATCATACAAGCCGGGGAGCAAGGTGGCGGCAGTGCACTCCTATTTCTAGAGGATAGTACACAAGCAGGTAGCATGCCTACTTTTCAGCAAAAATGAGTCCAACAACGTCTACACCGAAGAACTCCACCTAATGCGGCACATGATGGAGGGAAGGGTAATCAATCCGGGGTGTTTCTTGCTGAGCAGGATGCACCCGATAAAGGATGCCACCAAAGAATATTGCATGGGTGGCACCGTTAATCTGATCGCAGTTGGGGTAGGATACCCAAAGGAATCGCGCAGTCTTTCGAGGACTAGGGGCGATGAGTTGATCGACCTCAAGTACCTCATGAGGGTAGGCATCATAAAGAAGGAGGGGAGAAGCTACTTCTACAAGTTCGCAAGGACAAACACCCTCCTTCCACTCCCTCAATGTGCCGCCTACGACGCAGAAAAGTTGGTCTTCACCACAGCAGAAATTGAAGCTGTGGCGGTAGAAGCAGCCTACGCCGCCACCACCAGAATTCAAGAAAGGGCGGCCGTGAGAGGAGAACCAACTCCTCTCAACCCGAGGTAGGACAACACTTCAACAACGCCTGCCGAGCCAGCTGCCATTCTAGTGCCACCGACAAAAGCAGTTGATAAAGTTGTCGTCACTCCTACTATACCAGCCACAATCACGACAACACCTGTCGTGGCTAAAGAATCGGCAATCGTTGAGGTCGCCGAGACAACCACGGGGGCTGCCGCGGGAGAGACGGTCGTAGCCCCCGAAACTTCTATGGTTCCTTTAGAGGCAAATGAAGAAGTACAGCTGGACGTTGATGACGGGGTGTTCGCTGAGATCCTCGAGATGGAGCTCAGAGCTACACATCTAACGCCGACACCGCCGTCGGTGTCCCCTATAGCAGCCACTGAAGAGATCACCGTCAGCGTAGAGGTAGAACAACATTCACCCACACCACGGCCTTCTCCACCATGACAAAAAGGCGAGGCAGCGGTAGCCGCAAGGGTGTCGACGCCTCACCCAGCAACTTCCACCTCGCGAACGATCGAGATAAGTTCTACCTCTTCGGGTAGACCCTCACGCGAGAGAAATATTGCGAGGATGAGAGGGGGACCTGCAGGAACCCCTCTGTCGCTCGGGAAAATGTTGGGGCATGAACTCGACTACTTGCGGGAGGTAACAGAAAGCCACTTGGCTACATTTACTTCTCTAACCCACAAGTTTTCATTTTTCCAACAGAGGCTGAATAGCCAGGAACGGGAACTGCTGACTCTAGTTAACCTTCCTGGCCAACTAGAGGATCTCAACGCCATGCTTCAGCAGACCCTCTGGTGCCTTGATGTGATCGAGGAGAGTTTGAATAGGGGAAATGACCATCCGCGCCCAAGGCAGCCGAGAAGGTCTCCGTCGCCTCTTGGATCAGGCTCTCCACCCTCCTCGTCAGCAGTCTCGTCGGGATCATCGTCCTTTTCCTCCTCCAGAGGGCCATCCACAACGCTCGAGGAAGAGACGCCACAAAAATCGGCCAACGGAGCTCCAGCAGGACAGGCGAGCTCCCAAGGCCTGGAAGAAATAGCTCCCTCTGTCCCCCTAGACGAAGTTGAAGATGACAACGAAGACATCAGTATCTGGGAGGACTCTTCTGATGAATTAGAGGGAGAAGGGGAGGACATATGTGCCGCCAATGAAAGACACCCCCCAGAGGAAGACACTCAGCGGCAGATGTGTTCTCTGCGCTGTCAGAGTTTCCTTCCTTCGAGATGGCCGACTTCAATAGAAGGGCCATCGGCTACCTGACGATCAGGGACCAGAAATTGCTAAACAAGGTCCTAAGGTCGCAGGAAGATGAAGAAGACATCATCTGGAGAGATGGCTACTTCTCCATATGATGGGGAGCGCTCAGAATCATTTTCCACTCGCCAGCCATCATCGGCAAAAAGCTATTCATGGTCCTTGAAGGTGCAATAATAGAGAATATCAGCACCGGGACAGGTCGGAAGACAGTATACAACGCCACCCCGACCTTGGCAAGAAGGCTGATAATGGGAGTACCAGACTCCATTACAGTGGCCAACATGCTGCAACACATCGAAGAGCAAAACACGAACCTCGTGTCGGCCCCGTACAAGAACCACAACATATGGTTTCTCTGCGTGGCAGACCTCAGGAACCACGACGTCCAGCTGTTGAGTTGCAGCAACAACGAGGTGCCACGCTCTGGGCTTATTTTTAGTCGCCCGGAGGACAAGCATCTGAGGCTTCTACCGCTGCGTCTTCTACGAGCCATCAAGCAAGGACTCAAACGTCACAACGGCATTTGGAACTTCTATTCTATCTGATTCTTCCCCGTCCAAGAAGAAGAGGGAAGCAGAAATAGCGCCTTCATCGTCTTACACACCATGGAGTTGCTCAACATATTTGGATACATGAGGCACCTCCAGGGCCAAAACTTTTACCACCTCAGGAGCATATACGCCCTGCTGCTGATCAAAGACGGGCACTATTTCCGAGATGCAGGGGTACTAGAGAAGCTGCTGGACAGCGATCAAGAAGACAAATCTTCATAACCTAGCAGCACTCTAGAGGAAGAAGTTGAGATAGAAACTGACACCTACGGGGCAGGCAAGCAGTTAGAGATCCTACGGAAGGTGCACGGATTTGAAGATCCTACTTCGCCTGAAACTCCAAAAGGACTGATCAACAATTTCGACCGCTTCTCGTGTGCTACACTCACGCAGGAGCAGGTCAATGAAATCCTTCTGAAGTTGGCTGATTCCACCCCGGTGGATGTCATCTACGAGGCAGGCAATGTCATAGTCCCGGTTGATGACTTAAGGGACATGGTAAAAGATGGAGGATGCTTGGCGGTATCTGTGGCGTCCGCCTACATCCAAACACTATAGCCAAAGTTTGAACACGCATACATAGCTCATCCAATGTTGTTCGATGACATCTGCCTCGCCGATGAAATAGGAGCAAAGTAATCATTCCTGGTAGAGTTGGAGTGAAGCGTTCCACGCACAATCTTCCTACCCATCCTGCATTACAACCACTGGACGCTCCTGACAATGTACACTCGCCAACGAGCAGGAATCTTCTACAACAGCTCGGACAGCAACAAAAATCATCCAGTGTAGTGTACATCGACAGCGTTGACATCCCTCGAGTGCTTGGTACGAAAATACTACGACGAGGTGGCAGTGATGATACAACCATTCCTGGAGACAGCACCTAGGAAATGGCACGAGCTCCAATTCTGCGACCGCAGTCCACAACAAATTCCTCTATCCAACGACTGTAGCATCTTCGTCCTGGAATGGATATCAAATGAAGCAATGCCTGACCAGCTCCACCACATCGACTACCATAGCAAACGAGGAGAATATGTGTGGGAGCTTCTATCTGGTGCAGGCGTGCTCACCATCTAACCCTCACTAGATCAACATTACTCTACCTCTACCCTATCCACTTCACAACTCTGGGACAGAGTGTGGAGTAAGTTTGGGGGTACCATGTACCAGTGAGGGAGGTATAAAATTTTTGAAAATTTTTTAGGCTCCACCTTTTTTATTCTTTTGTTCTTCTTCTATATCATGTGTACATATGCATACTCATACAAATATTTTGAAAAAAAAATTCTTATTTTGTCTCCATACATATGTACAAAGACACTATATAGTAAAAACCTGATACGAATTCTTGTCAGTTTATTTTCTATGTGCCTAAGGAGATGCAAATTTTGTTATGTCTTACTAATAATGCAGCCTCAAACAACAAAAGACTACGACTTTCCATGCCAAATTTTTTGAAAAATATAATCTCGCAACAGCTAAGAGACGTGTATGCAGAAGGAAAAAGTTGCCCAAACAACAACAAATATCCCTCTTTGTTTCCCTTACCCAACAAAAATCCCAAAAAGAGAGAATAGCCTTATGAGAGTGAATAAAACCATGAGAGTTGTGCCAAATGAAAAGAAAGAAAAAAAATATATACACACTTTTTTTCCAAAAGTACCCATCTTTAGGCATGGTAGATCTGGGGAAGTGGTACGTAGGATGTGAAATCACTGCTCTAAAGCCAACTGGCTTGGACTGCAGGGACCACTTGCCCGTTAACGGACCCGTACCTGGATGGACTGATGGAAAACAAGAAAAACCCAAAAAGCCTTAAGCCTACCCAAACACACAACTTTCTGCCCCCAAAAGCTATTTGGTGTGAAAGCTAACTTCGAAATCATGCACCTAAGTCTCGCCGAAGCTATGGAGAAAATTTTTGCTTAATAAGGCAGGAGAAATAAAGTTTGTTGTTCGTGGTCAGGCCGCATTCTCTGTGAGAGATCTCAATGCTCGCTCAAACCCATGGTATGGAAACTATACCGGCCAAGAAGAAGCATCACAAAACAAAGTTCAAAGATTGATTGAGGACAATCAAAATGCTAAGTTTGGGGGAGTTGATAACACCAAATTTGTGATGTTTTTGGCCCTTATTTCATTATTAAAACTGCCCTTTTAAAGTGTTTTCCTCTCCTTTTTGTAGTGTTTTTGAATAAACAGGCCACGCTACGCTATTAACTCAATATTATCATCTTTTACAGAGTTTTCCTCGGGTTTTAACACATTTATCGGCAAAAAGGCTCGTCCCGGTCCACGAACATGTTCCACCTGCATCAGCCTCCTTACCAACCAGCCGGCCAATACGGTCACTGCCCGATAGGGTAGCACGATACACTGCCGCGTGACACGAGGGTGCTGGGCAAGAGGGAGCGAACGAGCAATACGTGGTGCGATTCCGCTAGTGGTGCTAACACACTACTCGATTGAATAGATGTGCCCCATGAGGTCGGAATGCACGATGGATGGGGGTTTGCTTTCAAAATTTATAAACCTAAACTGACTACCTACGTCTAATAAAACACTACACCCGCAAGCGCACGGGGTCGTGTCATAGTATAGGAAGGTGGCGAGTATAGGGTCGATCCACAGGGAAAAGAGGGGGAACTAGAGCTAGGTTAGTTTAGCTAGGTTCCTACTGCGGAGACTAGGGTTAAGGGTTTAAAGGTTGATTTGATTGTTAACTAAGGATGAACAAGAAAGTAGTTAAAGGCAGGAATGAAATCTATGTTAACCCTAGACTAGATTAAGACTAAGCAGGAAAGAAAGGACTAAGCTAGGTATGAAAAGGCAATTTACACTAAGACAGGAAAGAAGAGCAGAAGTGCAAATAAAGAACTAAACTAACATGAATAAGACAAGAGCAAGGAAAGAAGCTAACTAAGTAAGAAAAGAACTAATTAAGCTAAGCAAGCACAAAACTAGGGTTGCAAGCAGTAAAGAGAAGTGTGGGCTGTTTAGGGGTATGAACTTATCACTTACGTTGGGGGGGTGACATATGAACATTATGATTCCATTTAGATTATCCAAACCAAACAACAAGTTAGATTCTAATGAATTGACCTAAGCTACTAACTGGCCATGGATATGCTAGGTTGTGCATAGGGGAACTAGTCCCTAACACCCCCTACTACCCTTACGAGGCTCAATTGGGTTAGGGATTAGGTTCAAATCAATTAGAGTCTAATCAAGTCTAGGTTTCTAGATTAGGCATTCCTAGGGCAATTAGGGGCCGAGGGTAGTAATGGGGAGGTGAGATTAGGGTTTTGGACCCCAATTCCCCCACATTCTAGCCTTGAGAAGGCTCCATGTTAATTGCACTAGAATTACCTAATCTAGCTACTTAGATCTCTCACTTAGGTTTAGGGAGATTGATTAGGATGTAGGAAGATGGGAGGCAACCTAGGGATCTAAGAATTGGACCTAGGGGCAAATCCCAAAATTCACACATACAAGCAATTTGCCTAAATTCCTAGGTGATTTCACACACAAACCAACAAGCAATCCATGGAGAAAGAGATAGAAATAGAATATAATCATTAACAAATGAAATTACAAAGTTTACATGTCATTTTCCCCCAACATGGTATCAAAGTAACATATTTTCCCCCAAATAGCCCACCCAAGGGGCCTAGCTACTCATCACAAAGCAAAATACAAAAAGAGAGGAGAAAGAGGTAGAAGAAGCCATGGAGCTCGGTGTAGATAAAGAAGTCCTCCTCTCCAGCAGTTGCAGGGACGTCCTCCTTCTTCTCCTTGGATGAAATGGTGTGGAATGATGCAGGGAAGTGGATGGAAGGCTTAGATATGGGAGGTCAAGTAGGGGCAAAATGGGCAAAACAGTGAAAACTAGGCAGATTCTGTGAGTAGCACGACCGTGGTGGGGTGCCACGGCCATGTGGGTAGGGTATGCCACGGTCGTGGGAATTAAAATGACACAGTTATAGGGTTTTTGTCAAAACGGCCACGGCCGTGGTGGAGGTAGTCTGCCACGGCCGTGGTGGCTGGCACGGCCGTGGTGGGCTTGGTGGAGGTGGTCGTGGTGCTGTTGCACGGCCGTTTTGCTCTGTTGTGCCACAGTCGTTTTGCGGAGCACGGCCGTGGTGTCTACCCATTGCACGGTCGTGCTGCTCTGCACGGCCGTGGTGCTCTCTACTTCACTGAACCTTTTGATTTCTAAGTCACCTAGCACGGCCGTTTTGTGGTACCACGGCCGTGCTGGGTCCTGGAGTAGCACTTTGACTGGGATCTTTGACTTTTCTTGGACTTCTTTGCTTTAATTGATCTTTGTCCACTAGGGGTAGGTCGAGGGAGCATCGGAATTCACTTTGGGCCTCTCCAAGTGCAGAGGAACCCTAGGATCACCCCTTCTCTCTCTCTTCCATCAAGCGTGGTCCAAATGCCTGAAAAACATGCAAATAATGTCCATAAGTGCATTTTATACAAATAAGCATATTAGGGGGAATGACATGCAATCTAACAGGTATAGATGTGATTGAAGAGCAATATAACACAAGATGAAGCCCTAAAATAGGGCTGCATCACCACCCCAAACTTAAAACATACTTGTCCTCAAGTATGCTCCAACTCAATCTCTCTACAAACTTCCACAAAAAGAAATGACAAATGCAATATAAAAGATGATTGTTGCTGAATGGGATGAAAGATGACTAAGTACATGCATTTCACCTCTCTCCTCTCCTTCTTTCACAATACAATCATGAAAAGAACACAAAGCATCTGAACTTCAAATATAGTGCATAGAATACACAAGTTATCCATATTTCTTCCATTAAGTTCTGGGTAAACCGTTTCATGGTGGCGTTAATCAAGAATGACTAGGAGTGTTGTTTCACATTCATGCATTCAATCTTATATCTCAAATCACACCAAATGACCCACGTGGCTGCGAAAAAGGGTAAAATGAGCTAAGTTTGATGTTTCCTAGATCAATGGGTATGAAAGTGGAAGAAAGGGTTGCGGTAAGATTTTTGGAGTGTTATCACACACTCATCTTTTCTTTATTTGAATGCTCTTAAACAGGAGCATCCTTTTATTTTATTTTGCTTTTCTTTTTCTTTTCTTTTCTTTTTCTTGCCCTTGGTGTAGATAGGGCATATGGTGGATAGAGTGAAGCGGGGAGATAAAGATATGTCCACCCCAAACTTTTGGAGGTGGCCAAGGCTGATTATGTGCACTAGGGCATCTTTTTATGAGGCGGAGGGGTATGAAGATGGTGGAAGAATAGTCGGGTCAAAGAGGGGTCATTGGTATGATTTTCCACATAAGACATCATGCATGAGAATTAATCCCACACTTCATCCAAGATATCACACCACATGAATGAACAAAATGAAATTGATATATCAAACAAGTAATTCCACAAACACTAAGCGTTCAAAGCTTGCTCAATTTCACAATTCAACCAATTCAATCACAATCCTAAGAGAGGTGATGCACATGTAAAGAGTCAAACATTGATACCACTTAGCAACAAACAATGGTGATTCACTTGCATTTGTCAAAGGTCAACATTTTAATTCAAAATAGTAGAGATTGGGTCAAAACACGACTTTTAGACAAGAAATTCCAAATTTGGGCAAAATTGGCCAAAATGGTGCCAAGTTGCCTTCAATCATATCTAAGCCTATATTATTGAACTTAAAGCAGTAAACAAGAAAATCCTAACTAAAACATGCAAAAATTACCAAAAATCTACATGATATGCAATGCATGGCAAAAGACCAAAATTTTTGAAAATTACGCAAAAATGACAATAAGGTAAGCTACATGGGATGCAGGTGTGCAAAGCAGTAAAATTCTAGACTAGAAAGCAGGACAAGCAAAAGAAATGAAAAAAAACAAACAAAATGTAAAATAGCAGATGAGATGCAAAAATGAGTGAAATAAGAATGAGGGCATACCGCCCTACCACCCCAAACTTTTGAACCATGCTGTCCTCAGCATGACACTAAAGTCTAGGGTGATAGGGTAGATGATCACTGCGGAGGCGGTGGAGGTGCTCCTCCCTGCCTGTAGTAGGCGCCCCAGTAGTCTGATTGTGGAGGCAGATAACTGTCCTAAAAAGCTGATAAAGAACTCCACCAGTCTTCACCCCACTGTGGGTTCCTCTGGGCCTGGGCATTGTGAAACTAATAAAGGTGGTTGACCTGGTAATGCATATGCTGATGGTCCAACCACATGGCATTTTGCGTCCTCTGAAAGCCCTCCTGTGCCTATATAATTTTGTCCTGTGTCACCTGAATGCCCTCTAGCTGTGCATGGATGGTACCCATATCATATGCATTCACTGAAGGCTGATGTGGATCTGACGCTCCCATTCTTTCTTCTCTTTCCCTCACCCATCTTGCCGCTCTTTCCTCTACCGTCCGCCTCTACTCTGCCGCCTATGAAGGCTCTCCTAAACCCCCTGCAAACCTCACCTCAGGGATTTCCTCTCCTTTGGGGTTCTCCTCCTCGTACCTCCTTAACTTTTGTAGAAAATTTGGCGTTGGTCCATACTGTGCCATGAGGGGAGGAGTATGGTATGGTAGCTCTAATGTGACTCCTGGGTAGGGTGGGTTGATTTGGTAAATGATCTTCTGATCCGTAACCGTAATCATGGATGAGTGAGCCAGGTAGTGCAAATCAACCAACTTGCCACCCTCTGCCTTTGTATATCCTGTCATGTCATGTCCTAAGGCAGTGGCAATAGATGTTACAATCCCTCCCATTACAAAAGGATTTGTGCTCTTAGACGGGATTGTCCTCATGTGATCAATCAATAACGCCCCCAAGTTCACATGTCTCACTTTTGTCATCCAACCAAGCACAAAGAGATCTTTGTTGGTGCAGCTGCCTTGATTTTCATACCTGCCAAAGATGGTGTTTGCCAACACCTTATGAACATAGCGGAGAAATGGGCTATGAATAACACTTGTCTTTGATTTCCCTGCTACAAATGTACTTTGTCCGATGAAGCACTTCCACATGGCTGGATACATGGAACTGGAGTCATTTTCTGTCCTTCCTCCATCTAGGAGGGCAGCCATCTCTCCACTTGGGGCAAAAATCTGATTTAGCATATTTGAGGTTATCTTCCACCTCTTATCCCCAATCATTACCTTAATTGCATTCTCTCCATCATTTGTTTCTTTCTCTAGCGTGGCGAAGAACTGTTGTGTTAACTCGACGTATGATTCCTGCTGCAATGTCAATATCTCAAAAAGCCCCACTTTTTCCAACAATTCTTGAAAATAGGCATAGAACCCCATTGCTTCCATTGACGTTGGGCATGCGTATCGAGTAGCTAGCACTCTGCGTGACAGGCATCCAGGGTGCTTGGGCTCCTTTGCCCTGCCTATAGTAACCTCTGGCTATGAAAACGGGTCTTGTGGCGGGCTTGGTTGCTGCTCATCTTCAGGCATATCAGTATCATCTTCATCATCTAGCACGAGCCATCGTCGGGGTCGTAGTCGTGGTCGTGTCTCGGGATGTGGTGGTGCTGCGAAGGAGACGGACGGTCGTGCGGCTGAAACTGACGGCCGTGCAGCTGAGGCGGAAGGTCTCTCAGATTAGACAGAGTGTCGGGAGGAAGACGGCGGTGGCTGCGACGAAGATGGTGCCCCCCGCTGTGGTTGTACGGTGGCTTCTTCACTGATAGGATCCACTATGGCATCCAATTCCGCCTCCGTCAATTGGGGGTGGTTGTTCCTTGGCTTCCTTTGGTAGGGGATGACACCCCTAGTCTTCTCTACTGCCTTCCTTGCAAACTTCTTCATTCTTGCTCAAAAATTGAAGTGGAATTAGAAAATTTCGGATTTCTCCGAAGAACGGTGTTGTTGGGGCGGAATGGAGAGAAAGTGGTGCGTTTGTGGATGGAAAATGGTGGAATCTGGAGATTAAGGTAGTGGAAATGGTAGAGGAGTGATTGGGAATGGTTTGGGGGTGATTTGGTGGGGATTCGTGGGTTGGAATGGGCGGAAGGAGCGTTGCACGGTCGCTAGGGCGCAGAGCACGGCCGTTCTGTTCTTCGGAGAAATGAGCAAGTGAATAGAAGTTTTGCAAAAATTGATTTTAAGTTGCTAGAATCGGGCTGCGGCATGGTCGTGTTGTGCGGCACGGCCGTGGTGGCTTCATGTACCACGGCCGTGCTGCCTTGCACGGCCGTGCTACCCTGGTTCAAAACTTAGTCGATTTTCTCAATTTTTTGATCATTTCCTTGTTGAATGTGAGTACACCACCACGGTCGTGTTGATGTACCACGCTCGTGGTGGGCACTGTAACAGCAGTATGGCACTCAAATCTTATTCAAACATCAAAATTGATCTCAAGTTGATAGTCTATTGACTCTTTGTCAAAATTTCATCTATTCTTCTTCATTTCACTCTGTTCTCACCTGCACATATCAAAACTATACAAAAACTATCAAATATGAGTGTGTGTGTGTGTGTGCTTTCTTGGAAAAAAGTAAAAACCAAGCAAAAGTGTCAAAAATGTAGATTGGGTCAAAAATTCCCAAACCTAGGTGGGTTGCCTCCCACAAGCGCTGAGTTTCTTGCCTTCAGCTAGGCTTCTTGGTGATTCTTCAAAATTCATCCATTTGGCATTCTCATGTGTCCATTCTTGCAAAACATACATCCTTCCTTTACACTCAATCTGTTTTCCTCATCCCTTTGATCACAATAATCATCATTAACTTCTTCACCTTGATGTCCTTCTCTCAAATGCCCATTCGGACTTGTGAAGTGACCATGTCCAATATCCCTATCTCAGACTCACCGGGTTGGGGTCTTGTACATGTTAATGTTGATCTTCATGTCCATGAATGAGACTGTCATGGTGCCACTGTGTACATGAATGTCAGCATCAACTGTAGATAAGAATGGCCTCCCCAAGATGATGGGAATCTTCCTATCCTCCGGCTCCATATCAAGTACAATGAAATCTGCCGAGAACACCGTGCCTTTTTCCTTGTCTATCATCACCAAGACATCATCCACTCTACCTCTAGGCACTTTTATGGATCTATCCGCCAACTGGAGAGTGTAATGTGCCGGCTTCAACTTGCCTAAGCCCAGCTCAACATAGACATGATATGGCATCAAATTCACACTAGATCCCAAATCAAGTAAGGACATGTCTATGCGATGTCCCCCTATGTAACTAGGTATGAGTGGGGCTCCTGGGTCTTTTCTCTTTACGGGAAGTGAGTGTTGTATGATGGAGCTCACTTGTTCATTCAGTCTCACCTTCTTTGGAATCCTCCCTGTTGACCTTCTTTTCACAGTGCATAGGTTCTTGAGAAACTTGGCATATGATGGGATTTGCTTAATAGCATCCAAAAGTGGAATGTTCACCTTTACTTGGCGAAACACCTCAAGAATGTCAACATTGTGCTTTTGCCTCCTTTTCAATTCCGGTGGCTCATCTAGTGCTTCTACAAATGGAGGATCACTAGTTTTTGCCGCACTTACATGAACATGAGGCGGAATGCTAGGGATGGTAAGACCTGCAAAAGGTATATGTGGTGGATCACATGGAATCCCAAACTCAACATGCAGTATCACAACATCATCTTCAGCAATATCAATCACAGTATCACCACTTGGCTGCCTTTTCTTTGCTTTATCAACCTTTCTTTGACTTGCGGGCTGCTCAAGAGTTTTTCCACTCCTTAGAACTGTCACGACACTACCTTTCTCATGGTGGAGAGGGGGAGCATGTTGTGGCTGTGGAGGAGGTGGGGGTGACACTTGGGGTTGAAACTGAGGTGGAGAAGAGGATTGAGGGGGAGGGGAGAATTGGGGTTGGAAAGTGAAGTTTTGGGAAAATTGAGGTGGTGAAGGTGGTGGAGGAGTGTAAGGTTGGGGATAGCCTTGGAAAGAGTGAATGGGATGCACTTGCATGGGGGGTGGGCTATAGAAAACTTTTGAAGAGGGCATGGGTCCACTTGCTTCATGGTGGCTCACGATGGGTCTTGAAGACAATTTTTCCTCTTGGAGAGCGATTATAGAAGATAGTTGCTCTATTCTCTCTTCTAACCTTGCAACATCCCTTTGAACATCATCAAACACTCTCAATCTAGAAAGAACCTCTTCCTCAAACCTTGAGTTGTATGTGGGACTTTGTGGTTCCTGGTAGCTATAGGAGTGAGGTGTCTTCTTTTCTTCCCCATAGAACTCAATAGAATTGACCGGATGGCAAGGAGCATTTGTCACCTGGTTCTTCATGAAGTTCACCATGTCACCAAGAATCTTCATCACTTGCGGGCTTGAGTCATCATGAGTAGGAGGTGTCACACTAAAGGCATACCCTCTTTCATTCATCATGCTAGAAGCTCGAATTCTTAATACTTCAGCCAACTGCTCAAACAAAGGCCATATCTCCTCAGGTGGCCTAGCCATGAAAACTCCTCCACAAGAAGAGTCCACTGTGTCTTGGTCCTTTAGAGACAAACCAGAGTAGAATGATTGAACTAGCTGCCACAAAGGGATCTCATGGTGCAGGCACTCTCTCAAAAGCTTCTTAAATCTCTCCCATGCATTATGAAACTGCTCATTGCCCATTTGGCTAAAACTTGTCACGGAACGCCGCATTTGTGTCAACCTTGCTATAGAGTAGAATTGTCTCAAGAAAGCATTCTTCATTATTTCCCAACTCATGATGTCCTTTCTTGAGTCATACCAGTCTTTAGCTCTATCTTTGAGGGAGAAAGAGAACAAGGTCAACCGAATTGTTTCATCACTAGCCGTCAGCATCCTGAAGGTGGAGCATACTTCAAGAAAGGAATCTAAGTGATTGTAGGGGTTCTCACTCTCTGAGCCATAGAAGATGGGCAGGAGCCCAAGAAGACTTGGAGGAATAGAGAATTGCTCCCCTAGCATTTGATCAACCCTGCTAGCAATTGGCGATTTGTAGTTGCTAGGCATGAAGTAGTCTTGAAGCGGCTTGTGAGGTGCATTTTGGTCTTCCATCTTGTTTCCTCCCGAATGGCTTGTCACATGCACAAAGCACAACCAAACAAAAGAAAGCAAGTTAGTAAATCAATATACACAAGAAATGCAAAGAAAAATGAATAAAGAATAGCAATGATGAGGGTAGTAGGAAAAGTCAAAGCAAAACTAACTAGCTAGGTCGATCGCCTCTAATCCCAGGCAACGATGCCAGAAAGCTTGGTGTGATTCCGCTAGTGGTGCTAACACACTACTCAATTGAATAGATGCGCCCCATGAGGTCAGAATGCACGGTGGATGGGGGTTTGCTTTCAAAATTTATAAACCTAAACTGACTACCTACGTCTAATAAAACACTACACCGGCAAGCGCACGGGGTCGTGTCGTAGTATAGGAAGGTGGTGAGTATAGGGTCGATCCACAGGAAAAAGAGGGGGCACTAGAGCTAGGTTAGTTTAGCTAGGTTCCTACTGCGGAAACTAGGGTTAAGGGTTTAAAGGTTGATTTGATTGTTAACTAAGGATGAACAAGAAAGCAGTTAAAGGCAGGAATGAAATCTATGTTAACCCTAGACTAGATTAAGACTAAGCAGGAAAGAAAGGACTAAGCTAGGTATGAAAAGGCAATTTACACTAAGATAGGAAAGAAGAGCAGAAGTGCAAATAAATAACTAAACTAACATGAATAAGACAAGAGCAAGGAAAGAAGCTAACTAAGCAAGAAAAGAACTAATTAAGCTAAGCAAGCATAAAACTAGGGTTGCAAGCAGTAAAGAGAAGTGTGGGTTGTTTAGGGGTATGAACTGATCACTTACATTAGGGGGGTGACATATGAACATTATGATTCCATTTAGATTATCCAAACCAAACAACAAGTTAGAGTCTAATGAATTGACCTAAGCTACTAACTGGCCATGGATATGCTAGGTTGTGCATAGGGGAACTAGTCCCTAACACCCCCTACTACCCTTACGAGGCTCAATTGGGTTAGGGATTAGGTTCAAATCAATTAGAGTCTAATCAATTCTAGGTTTCTAGATTAGGCATTCCTAGGGCAATTAGGGGCCAAGGGTAGTAATGGGGAGGTGAGATTAGGGTTTTGGACCCCAATTCCCCCACATTTTAGCCTTGAGAAGGCTCCATGCTAATTGCACTAGAATTACCTAATCTAGCTACTTAGATCTCTCACTTAGGTTTAGGGAGATTGATTAGGATGTAGGAAGATGGGAGGCAACCTAGGGATCCAAGAATTGGACCTAGGAGCAAATCCCAAAATTCACACATACAAGCAATTTGCCTAAATTCCTAGGTGATTTCACACACAATTCAACAAGCAATCCATGGAGATAGAGATAGAAATAGAATATAATCATTAACAAATGAAATTACAAAGTTTACATGTCATTTTCCCCCAACATGGTATCAAAGTAACATATTTTCCCCCAAACAGCCCACCCAAGCGGCCTAGCTACTCATAACAAAGAAAAATACAAAAAGAGAGGAGAAAGAGGTAGAAGAAGCCATGCAGCTCAGTGTAGATGAAGAATTCCTCCTCTCTAGCAGTTGCATGGACGTCCTCCTTCTTATCCATGGATGAAATGGTGTGGAATGATGGAGGGAAGTGGATGGAAGGCTTAGATATGGGGGGTTATGTGGTGGAAATGGTGAAATGGAGTGGATTTGAGGTGGATATGGAGTGGAATGGAGTGGGTGGCGATTGGGGGAGCTAGGAAGGGGTAGAAGGTAGCTAGCTTCGTGCCCCAGTCACCACCTAGGTATATATAGGTGTGGGGAGGAAGCACTAGGTTAAGTAGGGGCAAAATGGGCAAAACAGTGAAAACTAGGCGAATTATGTGAGTAGCATAGCCGTGGTGGGGTGCCACGGCCGTGTGGGTAGGGTATGCCATGGCCGTGGTGGATGGGCATAGTCGTGGGAATTAGAATGACACAGTTACAGGGTTTTTGTCAAAATGGCCACGGCCGTGGTGGGCTTGGTGGAGGTGGTCGTGGTGCTGTTGCATGGCCGTTTTTCTCTGTTGTGCCACAGCTATTTTTCGGAGCACGTTCGTGGTGTCTACCCATTGCACGGCCATGGTGCTCTCTGCTTCACTGAACCTGTTGATTTCTAAGTCACCTAGCATGACCGTTTTGTGGTACCACGGTCGTGTTGGGTCCTGGAGTAGCACTTTGACTGGGATCTTTGACTTTTCTTGGACTTCTTTGCTTTAATTGATCTTTGGCCACTAGGGGAAGGTCGAGGGAGAATCGGACTTCACTTTGGGCCTCTCCAAGTGCAGAGGAACCCTAGGATCGCCCCTTCTTTCTCTCTTCCATCAAGCGTGGTCCAAATGCCTGAAAAACATGCAAATAATGTCCATAAGTGCATTTTATACAAATAAGCATATTAGGGGTAATGACATGCAATCTAACAGGTATGGATGTGATTGAAGAGCAATATAACACAAGATGAAGCCCTAAAATAGGGCTGCATCAATACGCCATCTACCCGATAGGGAGCCGGACCCGCCACGACTGCTGAAGCATTTCGCGTGATACAGGCCACCCACCGGCAGGCGCCACTCATTACGATGACCGACAGCCTGACGTCCTTGTGTCGGGCGACACACATATCGGTCACCCCTGAAGCCGCAATAATGGAGCTGAAGGATGACACGTGGCATCCGGAGAACCATAACTTCCTCCAACTGCTGCCTATAAATAGCAGCTACAGGAAGCCGAAAAGACAGTTCGGAATTTCTCGAGAGACAGCTAAGGAAAGCATCTGGAGCTCGCGTGTCGTGCCTCAGAGGTGTGCCAGTCAATTCTAGGTGAGCACTTCCCCATCCCGAGAGGGAGGGAATGGTTCACTTAGGATCGGCCCGGGCATCGCTGCAGGCCGATATCGGCCAACAAGAACACCTGATAGGAGTACATGATACCTGGAAGCAACACTCTAGCCCGGCACGATACCGAACCCCGATACGCATCACCAGTCACGGTGTGTCGCCCGAGAGGGTGCCGCCCGACATGATTGTATCGGGCAAGGGTGCCCCACGCGATACATCTTCCCGTCATGAGCGTGTCGCCTGAGAGGGTGTGCCGCCAGACACGGGCGTATCGGGCAAGGCTCCTGCCCGGTATTGGGCTGGAGAGTCTGTTGTTATCTTTCGCCCTTCTAAATCAAGAAGGCGACACTTATCTTACTTATTTCAGTCATTTACTTCCTTTATGTATGCAATGTAATCAGACCCTTATATGTTAATGGAATTAGAAGAGTTTTAATTATCTGCTGCTTTATGTTTGGTACCTTTGTTGGATGATTGCTATGTTTAACATCTGAACTCTAGCTTGTACGCTTGGATCGCATTTCGTTCAGCTACCGAATCGTGTTTTTCCCATTGCAACAGCCTTGAGAGAGGTGTTGTGGCTCTAGTGTTTGGTCTGATACTGGAGTACGAGAGTGCCTAGGATCGGAGTTGCTTTAGTCACCTTTCCACTCTAACTTAAGTCCAGCAACCTCGAGAGGGGTGTTGATTCTTGGCTATAGGTACCCGCTTCGAAAGGAGGGGTACAGGATGTTTCTGATGCCTCTTGTTTTACCGAAGCTTTCTCCTTCATTCCTTACTATAGAATTAGTGTTATCTCTCTATTTCCGTTGCACGAAAACCCCTAAAAACTGATAAATTCTTAAAACCTTATTTTTTCCTCGTAGCTCCATTTGGAGATAGTTTTCTTTTGTTTTATTGATCCTATCCTACTGTTCCCTTGGGGAATTTTATCATCTCTGTAATGTGTCGATTCCGTGTTCTCAACACTACCACCCTTGTCCCTATGTTCGACCCCGTATATCTACTTCGACCCCGTAAGCAAAGTTGCGGGGGCCTAGAAGGTTTCGGGTTATAAATGTAAAAGTCTGACTACTTCAAATCCGCTCCACTTTTTGGACGCACGATTTAGGTCGGTCAATGGTGGTCATCCTTCACTTTCTACTTGCATGGCCATATACCACATGCAACTTTATCTTACGCATCTAAAGTACTGCCGTCACATATTATCTTCGTAGTACGGTGTATGGTGATCATGATCTCTTGTATGTCATTATTCCTCAAGATCTATTCCTCAGAAACCCTAAACCACTCTAGTCGGGGTTTCATTACCTTCCTTTCCAAATAAGTGCATTGGAGGTTCTACAACCATCCTTTCATTATATCAATACACTGGACTGACTAACCAAACAACCACTAACTTATTCAACAGATCTTGTTACATCTACGTGTTAGCCAAACATATCTTCTTTCCAAACTTAGGGTTAGCCAAACAACCTCTTCTAGGTTCTAGCCAAACTAGTCAGATATATCCCAACCAGAACATCCATTACCACTTCACATCCTTAGGTATTAGGTAATGTTAGAGACATACACCTTCATGTATTCCACTTATCATCTCATCTCGACTCTAAAACTATCTTCATAGAGAAAACTCTAGGCTCATCCTCATGATGATCAAACTATACCTTGCATCACTTGCAAATTCCACATAGCTCAGACTAACAACATCCTTATAAGATGACTATCTTATCTCTCTTTAGTGTTTGCAAACCATCCATGTATCATTCACTTTACCAGGGTATGTTATCTTCTCTGTCCCCATATCTCATGGCAATGTTCCAACCTACATCATCTTTATCCTTGGTGTATGGCATGCGTATTGTCCTATCTCTCACCCCCATAACAAGAGGAAATAAGCATTTGGCTGCAGTCCAAATACAGAGTTATTCATGTTCCAAAAGTAGAGATGGTACATCCCACCTTGTCAGTACACCTTTAAATCTCAGTTGAATCGTGCCTCATATGTCACTTCATCACAAACATTTCGATATCAAGTTACTTCCATGGAAAACTGGTCTCGAACCTACTTGGGTTTACACACAACCCTTGATCATCTCCTCGAGGTCTATAGGGTGTCAGCACTTTTGGGGTCATCCCTCTTCCCTTATACATACAGAGAGTGCCCTACTCATCTGCCCTTTAGGTCCCATGAGTTCATGAAGGTGATCAATCTCCTAACTCATGGCCCTCAGACAATGATAGATGTTACCTCCTGACCCTATGGTCATGTGCAACTAGGAAATTAGGCAACTCCTACTTTCATCGGTCTTATCCCTACCTGACCCTAGGATAGAATTATGATTCCATTTATAGTACATGTCCAACTTAGAACCTTACCCAAGCCTTCATCATCTCTCTTTGTATACATGGGCTGACATTCATCCTTTCATAGGGGTCATGGTGACCTGCCTACCTTGGTCAGGCCCCTTACCGGCTACCTCCATGGTAACACATCCATATGCACTTAGAGATGGATATCTATGGGTCTATAGGTTCATTTTCATACCATGTACTTTTCACTTAGCTTCTCAAGATCCTATGAGACCTCTTTAGGTTACCTTAAACCAACAAAACTGATATACACCCTACCGAAGGGGTCCCTCCCAGGATGGGAGGAAAACTATCTCTTGACAACAAGGTCACAAAAGCTCTTAGGTCTAGGGTTTACATCCACATGAGCCTACTTAACCCTAGAAAGCTATTAAGGCACAAGCAGATCACCTACTGAACCATGATAGGTCATACTTGTCCTCTTTCCTCAATGCTGGATCAAGATCATACCTTCCTTTATCATCAACCTAGTTGTGAGGGGTTCATCAAACATACCTTAAACTTATGGGGCTTCCCTTTTCCTCTATACATGAGGAGTACCATGCTCGAAACTATAGCAACTTAATTCTCATCATGATCATTAGGTATACCCCTTCCCCTCTTAGGCCTAGGAACCCTAGGTTCACTTTTAGGTGTCCAACTGCATGCTCTATCTCTTAACCATGAATCAGGCTTGCAAAAGGCATGACATGCACTTCCTGTCATCCTTCAACTCAAGCAACACTTAGAGTTGGATCCTCCTCAAGGACAAACAATAAGGTACAAGGCCTCATAACCTGTTACAAATCCTCTTCAGGGTATACAGAACATCTTCTTCCTTTCTCAGAAGGTAAACACTTATACCATAGGCACATAGGTGCCAGAAACCTCATCCTCCCTCTAGGGTTTTGTCCCTCCCATGGCAACCAAGACATCATCAACCTCTAGGGATCAAGCATGTGGTGACCACTATCATCCACTTAGGTCGCATCATCCTCAACTCCCGACTTCTCCTCATATCTCGGAGTCTAGGATTCCAACCTTCTTGCTGGGTTTCCTACTCTCTCTCTCTAGAGCTAACCCTACAACTAAACTCACCATTAGAGGTCCTCTCTTCATGAAGGATCAACCTCGAAAGCATGCCCCTACCTGGATGAAGCCTATGTTCAACTTGTGTTTGCTCAAGGTTATCCATAGCTCTTATTCTTGTCACATAAGCTATCCATCAAACTCTCCTGGCCAGGGTTTCAACCTATTGCTCGCACCACTGATGCCTACTGGGTGCCTATTACACCATGCTCATATAAGCTCATGGGGTTTCCATAGGTTCTTCTCTAACCTCATCAATGAAGGAGCTATCCTTCATGCATGACCCTTCCTAGTGTTGGGTCGCCAGAGGTACTAAGTCATTCAACCTCTCATGGCACATACGTCATCCAAGGCATGTCTATCCAACCACCTGGTCTATCATGACATCCAACTCATCATGTTGTCTCTCTCTCTCTAACATTCACTTAGGGTTAGGGTTAACATCATCCTCAGAGGATGTGCCAGGTCTCTACTTGCAATGGAGATTTCTATCTCCAAGACTAACTCTCTTTATTTATCCTTCGGATAAAAAGGTCCAACCTCAGGTCTCTACTGAGGGCAAAGACAACTCATGTCTTACGACCTAAGCATGTATCTATTCTTTAGTTTACGCTTACTCTATTAAGATTATGTCCATGACATCTTATTTACATGCTTTTCATTAATTTAGTGGAGGATTCCTTAGACCTTATTAACCTTACCCATACCTCAAGAGGGTGAGGGGAAGAGAGAGAAAACCCTAATCCTTAAGGTCCTTAATAGAATTTGTGATGAGAAGGGATGAATAAGATGAGAAAGTCCTAAATGTATCTTATTTCGATTCATACCCTAAGACTTTGACTAGGAAGTCACACGGATCCGGGATTCCTCGTATTCCGACTAGCGGTGTGGAGGAAAATATTTCCAGCCCCTGGTCGCGATCCTTTTCTAGACACCTTCGTCTTTTAGATAATCCTCTAATAACTCCCTTGGGTTCTATGGAGTGTGTAAAATTTAATAATTATTAATGGTTAAGTAAGGAACCTATGCTCTGCTACCAAATGTTACGACCCCACCTCCCGATAACCCCCAATTAAGGGAGACCAAGAGGTCGAAGCCACACCCATAACTTTCGGATCAAAGGTTCGACACTTAATCAAGAACAATTATTAAATTTCAACAATCTATACTGAAAAGCTGTAATAAAAATTTTCATACCTTTTGAAAATTTTGGATTTCTATCCATGTAAGCATTCTACTCTAACTAATCCTCCTCGCATTTTAGTTCATGTATTTCGCAATATGACGATTTACTGTTTGTCCTTTTTGGCTTGTACCTAAAATGCCGACAAACAAAACGTCGATCAGCCGAAGCTGGTATGTGGGGGAAATAGTAAACGTGCAACTATGATAACAATGTTATCATTCCATTAATCATTTAACAACCAAGATTACATTTTAAATATAACTCCACGATCCATGAGTACCCTATTCTCTGTGCTATCCCTGCAGTGGACCTGGATACTACCTTCCTTATGGTAGATCCCCATTAAATCCCTCATGGTCCCACCTATAGGTGAACCAGTTTCTAGGGTTGAGTCACATGGCACTACTCGTAAGTAGCCCACTCCTTAACTCATGGCATGCTAATGGATCTCATGGTGCCACACTTAGTAGCCCAATTTCTAACCCACGATAACCTAGACCTTACTCTAGGTTACCCCTTTTTAGCCTTGACAAGCCACAGAGGTGGACCTGGATCTAGCCAGTTATACATGTATATTCATAGTGATAGTCATAGTCACTCTATAGTTGCATGAAATAAAAGCATCCAACAGTTATTTCAAGCCATGAGGGAAACGTCGATAAAATCCTCAGAAAACTAGTCAGGATAATCATAAGCGTAACCACATACCTGATTTGATGATTTCACAAACATTAAGCAAATCCAACCAAGAAAGCAATCAACAATCACATAATTCCTGAAAAGAATATGGACTCTATTTGTTACACACTTTATCAAGAATATACTTTATTGACTTGGATTCACTTTCTAGGGTTTCTGTATCCATTTTAGGGTTTCATTTCACAATTAGGGTTTCCCTTCATCTTTTACCATATTAGACCCTAATTTTATTCCATTACTCATAAGCCCTAATTATCTCATCCATTCTTCAATATTAAGGTTATTTGAACAACATATAACCCTATTTTCAGATTTAAAGGTACCATTAACCATTAATTAATTTCATTAAGCTTCTTTTACATTAAAGGTACTAGTTTTTATCCTTTTAATCCATGACAAGATCATTATGTGCATCTATCATCAATTCAAAATTCACTATGGTTTAATCACATATGAACTTGATTTTCCATAATCTACCTTTTATTCATGAGAAAACTCTAATTACTACATTTAGGGTTTTTATCCATAATTAGGAACTCTAAAGCTCGAAATAGATTAGAACCATCATTTATCAACGTATTTTCACATCTTTTCAATTATATATGATATTATCCTCTTTTACCCTAAATTAGGGTCTCTAAATACTTAATCATTCTCATAAAGGGTAAAAACCCTAAATCATGTGTTACATCCAAATCAAGTTTGAATCTATCATTATCATTCCATAGGTTGTTAATACTTCAATTAACCCATTAATCATACTAGATTCAACCTTTATTCACAACTAGGGTTTTTAACTTAACTTTAATGCACTTTTCATCAACTTATTGTACTTTTGCAATTAGGAACGGAATCAATCTTTAATATCATTTTTATTGGATTCCTCTCGTTCTTCTGATCAATTTTCATATTTTATACATACGAATCTGAGCTACCAATCTTTATTTATGAAATTTGCAAGGAAAAGTACCTCTCGACCAATCAGATGGCGCCATGTCATCCTTTACCATACAACACGGCTTGCTTGGAAACATAACGGATTGACTGTTATGCCCTCACTTAAGTTCCTACTCTTTCAGCCTGTGGAGGGGCAATTTTGTCCACGACGCGAAGGGTTGTCTTCCACCTCCAGCCAACCCTAACGGCCGCCATTGGCAGTCATGCGGGGGCTCTCCCTCTCTCCCAGGGCCTCGATCTTCGCCAGAATCTCCTCCTCTATCTCTGCCACTCATAGGTGCACACAGGGCGCCCGCATTTCTTGGCCAAGGTGGCCGTTAAGGTGCTCGTCGGGCCAAGTTTTGGTGGCCATCGTTGCAGCCCTAGGCGCGACCTGGGCGGCTCGTTCTCTCTCTCTCTTTGACCACGATAGTTGTTGCGACACCTTGCCCTAGTCCCACAACCTTCAGCCACACCTGGGGCGCCGCCCAGTGCGTGGCCTAGGTGGCTAGGTCAAGATCAACAAACCCATGACTTGCAGTCGATGATGTAGTCGTTCGACTGCTGTTGAGCTTCATTTAAGGCGTGGCCGCGATGGCAACACAACTCACTGGCATCATGGAGCATCTAGAGATTATTTCAACCCATTATGGTCGCCTCATGACTTCACGATCATGTTGCCCCACTTAGCTAGGGTTTATAGATGAGAACATGGAATAAGAAGAGAAGATGGTATATGGGATCTTATGAACTTGGCCCAAGGCCTTGCCCCTGATATAGGAGAGTGTAGGAACGCCCTGGGATGCTTGCCCTCGAAGCAAACAATCTCTCATCCAAAAGGAATTCAATTCCTTCATTAGGAAGCAAGTTCCTCTCTCTTTCCTAATTCTTTTGATTATCCTTTTTCTTTAAACATTAAGATTTCAAAAATCATCCCTCTTATTCTCTTTGTTCTTGATTTTTAAACCATTGGCACGAAATTCTATTTTCACTTAATAAAAATACTTCCTTTTTATCAATATCACCAAATTCATTAATAATGAATCACATTATCCTCTTATTTTGCAATTTTGGTATTTTCTCTTTCTTTCCTCTTTATTGGGACTCCTTGGATCCCAAGAAACTCTATTATTTTGAAATCCTTTTTATTGGATACTCATTATCTTTCTAGATGCATATAAATGCATTATTCTTTATTATTTCTCATTATCTTGTTTATTTCTTATTAAAATAGCTCTTTTTGAGGATTTCTCTTTATTTCTCTTTTATTTTCCTCATTTATATTCCTTTTGACATTAGGAATCCTTGGGATACGAATTTCTACCAAGGATAACTCAATTATACCTCATTTCACTTTTTTTCACATTTTACCATTATTTTCAATTTCTTTCTTAATAAGAAATACTTAATTGATCTTTTCTTTTCTTATTGTACTTTCTATGAAACTTTGGACTCCTTGGAACCCAAGGAACCCAAGAGGCACAAAATCCCTCTTTTGGATTTGCCTTCTAGAGGTTTCCATCTCATTCTTTTCTCAAAATTTAATTGTTCATTTACTAATTGAATTTTCTTGTTATTTGGGCCCAATAGCCAATAAACCCACAACACAAACATCAAGGCTATTGTAAACGAAATCCATGTATTCAAAACAATTTATTATTTGTTCAAATATCCTTAATATGAGAAATTACATTTCTCACCAAATGAACCCAAAAATAGGGTTGTAACACCTTGGTTTAAGGACCTAGAGGTAATGGTTACCTGTTACAGAGGTAACAATGCTATGTGATGATCTAAGGGTTTGAATACCCATATCTAGTAATTATGATAATGATGTGAAGGGATGAGAATTCCCAGTAATGTGATAAGGTATTGAGATCCCAGGTCTCATGTGTTGTAAAGATTTGAAAAGTATGTGATAGATGTATTACACCTTTCTTTGTAGCATTTTTTGTGATTAAATGAAACCCTAAGGGTAGGGTGTTCAATGAATCAAGTATTGTGATATCAATGTTCTCAGTTATTATTAATAATTCTTGTCATGATAAGTAATTAACTCTTAATTGAGTTATGAGATGCACAACTCAATATTTGGGTTGATATGCACATTCTTTGAGAAATTACAAATAAGTTGTAGGTTCTATTGATGATTACTCATATGTTAAGTAATTAACTCTTATCAATGTAATAAGATGATAAATTGCACGATTCTAGTGTGTATGTTCCAAGTGGACATGTAATCTATTTATTTAAGAATTTTAGTCTGCCTACATGTATAGTATGTTGATTACTCAGTATATTATAGTGTTTTGAATATACTGCTCTACCAAGTTTAGAATGATATACATGTTGTATTATAACTTCAAATAAGTAGACGCGACACCATAGAGATACTAGAGTCAAGTATAAGTAAGAGAAGGGTAAAATGTAGAAAGAGCTTTCTAGGAATAATAAAATAATAGACTTAGGAGCCCTGAACACCGTAGAATCCCTATGTGAGGTTTGTGCCTTAGGGGTGAAATGACCTAACCCTGGCAGCATCCAGTATATGGGGGTCAGAACGTGCTATCAGGTGGCACGGGGGACGAATCCCTAGTGTAAGTCTCCTTAAATTATAGTTTGTAGTGTCCAACATCAACCAGAACTCCTGGTGGCACTAGAGTACAGAAAAGCCAAGAGTTTGCTTGAGTCTCCGCCTATGTGCTCAGGTTAGAGGAGGAGTTCAGTTTAGACCAGAGAGCCATTTCCCTATTGCAGACTAGGAGAGTAGTCAGACTTAGCATTTCCCGGGTGTGTCCGCTAAGTCTTGTGCGGTGTGATTGTAGTGCACTACGAGTCTTCCTATGTAGAGTACACAGCATATGATCAGGGCATAATAAAATGAATAAGTGGTCAAACAAGTGTGTACAGTTATTCAATTATTCTTTGTATGTTTCTGAATTATTAGTTCTCTTTATGATCAATCAAGCATTTCATATATTGATTCACTCTTATAGATATTTAAAGTATCCTGTCATATTTATGATTGTCAATTATTAGACTCTGTAAAGCTTACTGTTGTTATAATTGATATCAATTGCTCAAATGTATATTTGTAATTATATCAGTGCTTTAGACTGTTTCTTTGAAGTACTCATTCACTGAGCGAGTAGGCTCACCCCTCTACTCACAATTTTTAGGGAAATCACATGGACTTGAAGAAGATATCATTGCATCAGAGTAGATCTGCCATAAGAGTTAAGTCTGAGTATAGTTAAGTTCAGTTGGTCCTTGTCACTCTAGGTCCTTGTAAAGAAATAAGAGAGAGTTGTAAATGATGATGTATTACATTATTCCTCTTTTAGCAATATGTGTGAATTAGCCAGTCTTATGTTCTTAAAAGTATTAGGAACATAATGAATGTTCATACATGCATTTTTACTGTTGAAATCAAATTAGAGAAATCAATGTTTAGATTCCCTTGTAAAGTTGGTCTATGTGGTTCAATCCAAGAAAACAAAGAATTTGAAAGAGAAGAAAAAGTTAAGGGTGGTCTTTGTATTATGTTAAATCATCAATTTATGCCCTAATCTCATGATTAGTGGAAATTGTGAGATCGAGGTGTAACAAAGCAGGTCCCATTTCTTCTGACGACAAATTGTCAGCCATCGAGAAGATGCTACAGTCACAACAAACTATGATAGCAAATCATCAATCCCATCAAAAGGCTATTGAATCCCAACTAGCTCAACTTTCAGCTAGCCTCAAGCCACCTATTGGAGCTTTTGATGGCCAACCAGAGAACAATCCTAAACATCCTGAGCAACTGAAAGATGGTTCTACTCACTCTAGAAAAGACTAGTCTGATCCACCTTTCAAGATACTTGTAGCAGTTACAGACGAGCATGACTTGGTGATTGTCTAAGACACTAAAGTACCTGAATCTCAACCGAAAGAATGGTTGATGACTGATAAGGTAGACAAAGTAAGTTCTGATGAACTTGTCATTGCAGAAGCAGAAGACACACCTGAGCCAATAATATGAATATGCAAGCCTCATCCTCCTTTTCAAGCTCGACACTCATTTCACAAAGTTCAAGAAAGTAATGAAGAAGCTTCATGTTGATATACCCTTTCTAGATGCACTGGTTAAGATACCAGCCTGGTCGAAGTACTTAAAATCTCTCCTAACAAGGAAGTATATAACCGAATAATATGAGACAGTCAAATTAGCAACAACTACTTCTAATATTATTCAAAGCAAAATGCCTAAGAAGCAAAAAGATCTAGGATCTTTTGGGATTTCATGCCATATCGGAGACTCCACATGTAAGAAGGGACTAGCTGACCTCGATGCTAGTATCTCTATCATGCCACTTAGCCTTTGCAAGAGGCTAGGGTTTGCATAACTTCTCCCAACTTGCATAACCATACAACTTGTAGACAATTCTATGACTCTCCCTTTGGGATTCATTGAGGACGTTCCAGTCAAGGTAGGCAAAGACTCTTATGTCCCATGCGACTTTGTAATCATGGACATAAAAGAGGACTCCATATACCCTCTTATCTTTGTCCGTCCATTCCTTGCCACTGTGAGAGCTTTGATTGATGTTGAAGCAGGAACCTTGATCCTAAGGCTGGGAAAATAAAAAATTGAGTTCAGAGTTTTTGAAAGTATGTGCAGACCGAGCATGCAAGAAGAAGTCTATTTGATTGATTGCATAGAGATAATGTCACTCCTCACGTAAGAGAATCATGAATCATATGATCCTTTAGAAGTGGCTCTAACGAGCCCATATGTTGATGACTCCATTGACGAACAAGTAAAAGAATTGTGTTCTCCACCTAAACGTTGTAGAAGAAGATCCTAAAGCTAAATTTGAGGAACTCAAAGATATGAACATAACTGAAGACCTATGCAAGAAACTAGAGGCCTCTGAAATGAAGCCCCTACCCGAGGGACTGAAGTACATGTTTTTGGATGATCTTAAGTTCTATCCAGTTATCATAAATTCTTACCTAACTTCCGAACAAGAAGATAAACTCTTAACAGAATTAAGGGAAAGAAGAAAGACCCTATGCTACAAAATGAGTGACCTCACTGGGGTTAGTCAACCACTGTGTATGCACATAATCCCCATGGTGGAAGACCACAAGCCGACTGTCGAACATCGACAAAAGTTAAATCCAAATATGAAAGAAGTAGTCTGTCTTGAGGTCATTAAATTGCTTACTATCAGAATCATCTATCATGTATCTGACTCGCCTTGGGTAAGTTTTTTACATGTTTTCTCAAAGAAAGGTGGAACTATCATGATATGGAATGAAAATAATGAACTCCTCCCCACTCGAACAACCACTGGCTGGAGGATGTGTATCGGTTATAGAAAATAGAACAAGGTCGCACGTAAGGATCATTTTCCAATGCCTTTCCTAGACCAAGTCTTAGAGCGATTAGGTCACCAGAAATATTTTTTCTATCTCGATGGTTACTCTGGATTCTATCAAATTCCCATACATTCAGACGACCAAGAGAAAACAACATTCACTTGCCCCTTTGGAACATATGCCTTTAGAAGGATGCCTTTCAGGCTTTACAATGCGCCTGTCACTTTCCAGTGTTGCATGGCAGCCATATTCATTGGACTCACTGAAAACATTATGGAAGTTTTCATGGATGATTTCTCTGTATATGGGGATTCATATGACTCATGTCTGAAGCACCTCTTCCTAGTCCTCAAATGATGTGATGAAGCACATCTAGTGCTAAATTGGGAGAAATGTAATTTCATGGTAAAAGAAGGCATTGTCCTCGACCATAGGGTCAGCAATCGAGGGATCAAAGTAGACAAGGCAAAGATTGAAGTGATTTCTAAATTGTGTCTCCCAACCAATGTAAGAGAGGTCCGCACATTTCTTGGTCATGTAGGTTTTTATAGAAGTTTTATAAAGGATTTCTCCAAGATAACCAAGCCTATGATGAACTTATTACTAAAGGATGTTGATTTCCACTTTGATGAAGAATGCATCAAGAGTTTCAACAATCTTAAGCATGCCCATACATCAACCCCTATCATCAGAGCTCCAGATTGGGGGAACCCATTTAAAATAATGTGTGACGCTAGTGATTACATAGTTGGTGCTATTTGGACCAAAATATAGAAAGGAAACATCATGTCATCTACTATGCATCTAAGACCCTTGACGAAGCTCAAAGCAAATACGCAACTACCGAGAAGGAAATTTTAGCAGTTGTATATGCCTTTGACAAGTTTAGATCCTACCTCATCAGTTCAAAGGTCATCATCTACACAAATCATGCTGCTATTTGTTACCTCCTAGCAAAGAAAGATGTAAAACCTAGATTAATCAGATGGATTCTCCTCTTGCAAGAATTTGATCTTGAGATGAGAGATAAGAAAGACACTGAGAATGTCGTGGAAGACCACTTGAGTCATATCCACACCCTAGACACTGAAAAGATCCCAATTAATGACTCTCTTCCAGACAACCAGCTCATGACAGCTTCAGAAGCTATCCCATGGTATGTGAACTATGTGAATTACCTTGCTACCAGTGTCATCCACCCTGAATGAACTAGCATTGCACTAAAGAAATTCATGCATGACGTGAAACAATATCATTGGGATGAGTTGTACCTCTTCAAGATCTGTGTTGATGGTCTCTATAGACATTGTATCACGGAGGAAGAAGCTCGGCTTGTTCTAGAGCAATGCCACTCAGGTGTCGTTGGAGGCCATATGAGTTCAAAGAAGACTACTTTGAAAGTTCTACAGTGTGTCTTCTTTTGGCCAACGATATCTAAGGATGCCTACAACTTTGTCTTCTCATGGGAAAAATGCTAAAGGGTGGGTAACATTAAAAAAAGAGATGAGATACTTCTTAAGCTCTGGTAGGAAGTCGAGATTTTTAACGTTTGGGGAGTGGACGACATGGGCCCATTCCCATCCTCATATGGATTCTGCTACATTCTAGTCGCAGTGGATTATGTCTCTAAATGGGTAGAGGCCATACCAACCATCACCAGTGATTCAAAACCAGTCATCAAAATAATTAGAGATATTATTTATCCCCATTTTGAAGTTCCACTCACTGTGATATCCGACAAATGTTCTCATTTTCTAGAAAGAAGTTTTGAGGCTCTATTGAGAAAATATGGTGTAACGCACAAGGTACCTTCCCCTATCACCCACAAATGAGTGGATGGGTAGAGGTAACAAACAGCCAACTCAAAGCTATCCTAGAAAATACATTGGGCCGTAACCCAAAGGATTAGTCAGTAAAAATCAATGACGCCATGTGGGCCTATAGAACTGCTTTCAAGACTCCTCTTGGAACAACACCCTTTAGATTAATTTATGGAAAATCATGTCACCTACCCATAGAACGTGAACACAAAGCTTGGTGGGCAATCAAACAACTAAATTTTAACATGAAGAAAGCTAACTAAGCTAGGATTCTTCAACTTTAGGAGCTGTAAGAACTTCGTATGACAGTCTACAAGAATGCACAAATCTACAAAGAATGTACAAAATTATGGCATGATGGTCATCTGAAAAGGAAAGACATACAAGTGGGAGACCAAGTTCTATTTTTTTAACTCAAGACTAAGATTGTTCCCAGGGGAACTTCGTTCTCGCTGATCTAGACCATACATTATCAAAAGCATCTACCACATGGTGCCTTTGTTTTATGGAGTGAAAAGTCAGGAGAGTTTGTGGAAAATGACCAACACTTGAAGAGATATTTCACCACTGTTGTCATGAGCATTGAAGCATCACTGAATCTTTCCAAACCAGTATACCTACCAAAAAAATTGAAAGAAGCATGTCAAGCCAATGACATAAAACAAAGGTGCTTGTAGGAAGGCAACCTAATCCTTACCTTAGCTTTTTACTTTCAATTTTGGAATCAAAAAATTTTGAACCCAATAGATATTGCATCGCAAGATGCAATCTTAAGTTTTGATAGTTTTCATTTTTGATATTTCAGATGGAGGACACATTGCTGAGAGGAACGCAACCACATTTGGTGGACCAACCATCACAATTTTTTCCCTCCATCTCGGATTTAGAGTTTTCTCAGGATGAGTAAATTTCTAAGTTCGGGGTGGAGGGTGGGTGGTACGTACTCTACTTTCCACCCACACCTATTTGTTTTGGACTTAAGATTTCATGATTGCAATTTTGAAACAATTTTGAGAAAAAAAATTCAAAATTTTAAGTTTTTTAAGTAGTTTTTTATAGAAACTTGATGAAGTTTTGATGTTTTTATTTCAATCAAAGCCTTTGCCTAGCCGGCTAGTTCTTTTTCCATGCAATTTTGAATCATTATACCCTCCTTACTCAAAGAAAATCCTCAAGAGGGACAATTTTTGAAACTAGCCCATAGTTAGAAATCAACTTGTCAAGCTTATGAATCCTAACATCATGATTCTTCAGTAAAGATGGTAAGTATCTATCAAACTGAGAAGGATCAAACACATTGTTCTTCCTAACTGACTAGTGGAACAATAGCGTGGAATCTCTATTAGATCCCCATCAAGTCATTATTTGAGCATAGCATGATAAGGAGAACAACTCGATGCACTGAATTGTAAATCAAGTTGCATTATGATCTGAACTCTCTTCTACACTTCTTCTACCATTTTCATACCCCTCCATCCATCAAAAAGAAACAAAAAGCCATAAAATATGCCAAACCCTAAGTTCAGGGTAGCACACAACCCCTCTCTTTATCTACTTCTTCCAAACCCCTCTCTATGTAATAGGGGCATATCACCAAAATGAAAAAGAAAAGATGCACATGTGCACACACAAAATGCAATCTCGAGTCGAATAGAGGAGAGATTCGCATAAAAAAAATTCGCAATCAACAAAATTGCAACCATATAATAAAAACCTTGAGTCAAATAGAGGAGAGATGTACTATTTCTTTCCATACCCCCATTTACTCCTTCCAACTACAGGCACAATGAATGCCTCATTTTTGCCACTCTTTTGTAAAATACCAATGTCAAATCAGATGCACACTTGTTGTTCTACGGGTATCTCTGGACTCTTACAAAACTCTTAGACATGCTTGATGTTGGAAAAAGTGGAGAGGAAGTGCTTTTGGGAAACGAACTCGGGAAGGAAGATATTGTAGATGTGTTCGGTGATATCAGGATGTTAAGATGATCAGCCATACAAAGAAGAAAAGAAACAAATGTGATGTGAAGATGAGGCAATCACAAGTGATGAAAGTATTCAATTGGTGACTATTTTAGATTTTGTGTTACTCGAGCACGAGCAATGTAGTGATTGTCATAAAACTGACAAACAAATCATTACTAATTAAGCGGAATAAACATAATAAGCGCATTAACAAAAATCACTAAAATTTAAAACCATTTTGCAAGGAGATCCTTTTCTAGAAAACTCTAATTGAAAGATCCAAAACTCATACATATCGTGATTACATTGTACAACATCTCATCTTGAGGAAAACATATAACAGTTGCTCTATCAAAACACATACTGGAGCAACATAAAACCTCAAGGCATTCAAGCTAAAATCTCAGATCATTCATGAAACTAGTACGAACCAACTCCAAGGACCTGAGAGTACAGAGACGACACATAGGACTTCTATCTACAAGACACGATATACAGTACACTCAACCTGAGTTGTCACTACTGCCTCAGCTGTTGTTCCTCCTCTACAGAAAGATCTTCACCACCTCGTGCATGTCCACCTAAAAAAATGTGGATCCCACGGGGTGAGACAATTGTCCCAGTGAGAGATATAACTCTCCGCCAACTATATTATTATCATAGATTAAGCATTTATAAACTGAGTAGAGGTTCTTTTTATATTAATAGGCAGGATCAATCACTGTATGAATAGAATGAAGTAATCTCCTTTCCTAAGGAGAACATTGCATCTACCTATGCTAGAGTTATAAATCATCTATCTGCTTTGTAAGGAATGTACAAAAACATAAATATCATCTATCAACTAAGATGTATAACTGAATTGTGCATCAAACAATATTTCTCGTATTCGATCCTTAAGCAGATATGCTACACGGCTGAACATATTTTAACAATCACGCTTATGCCCTGAGGAGATGAAGCATACCCCGTTCATCTCTAACCGACCACAAACTTCTCACAAGTCAGTACCATACAAGGTCAATGGGAGAGTCGGTTGCCATGACCTCACTTATCTCGGTCAGTACGAGACCACAAGCAGGACATCTCGTGTCACTACTAAATAGTTGTGCCAGGGTACGTAGGCATCCTCGCTTAGATCTACAACGTCAACTGCATTCTCTTAGGGGAACATCTACTAACAACTATCCCCAATTATTAAATCATCGAGTCATGGTGACACAAGCACCATACTCTGAGCCATAGGATAGTTCACCGTGCTCAACATAAGGTCTACGACTGAAGTCGCACTCAAGCCAGGACATGACATATAGCCAAATCCCCATTCATTTTGGGCTCGTAAGGGGATCGGCTCACACATGGCCATCCATACTTATGCCCCCACATACTCAAAAGTATGCACTCCGAGTTATGTCCTGGGGAACCCATTTCACCATTCAGCAAATTCTAACGTTGATGGATCTATGGTTAGGGCAATGTTTTATAGTTCCTAATGATGTATTACATGCATTACAACATTCTTTTAGCATAAAACAAGTTATCGTTATTAATCACAACAAATGCTACAAAGAAAAATGTAATAAATCTATCACATACTTTTCATATCTTTGAAACACATGTCAGTCCCTCATCACATTACTGGGAATTCTCATCTCTTCAAATCATTATCTTGATTACTGGATATGGGTATTCAAACCCTTGGATCATAACACAACATTGTTATCTCTATAACAGATAAACATTACCTCTAGGTCCTCAGACCTAGGTATTCATTTTACTTGCTGTACAAGTATTCCATATGGCTCACAAGGCCATCACACATCTTGTCACCTCTCACTAGGCAACAACTTATTCATATGGCTCACAAGGCCATTACACATCTTGTCACATCTCACTAGGCAACAACTTATTCATATGGCTCACAACGCCATTAATCATTACACTTGATAAGAGAATACAACCTTCCCATTATTAGGGTTAGGGTTTCCCTTTATAGTCGAATAGGATTTCATATTCATATTATTAATCCAAACCCTAATTCATTGCTCCACACATCTAGGAGCATACATTGATGTCATAAGTATTCAATCATATTTATTCTCATCATTTATCATTAAATGATTATAAACACAAAGTATGAGTTTCTCTCTCATCATCTTTTAACTTGCTTAAGTTCATCAACTTATCTTGTATTAGGGTATTGCCCATCCTAATACTTTATGCACTAACTCATCACATATATGTTGTAGTTCATTGGCCATAAGTCACACACTGGAATTACCCAACTATCATAAAGTGATATGGTCTCATCTCAAGTTTAAGGCATTGTTGATATACCACTACCAACCACTTTAGGTGTTTCACCTATCAAGGTATTAACCACACCATTACTTGGTGTTAGACTCATCATTCCTAAGAGTGTTTTACCCTCACCTTTACAAGGTGCATCAGATTGAATCATGTATGTCAAGTTGTACACCTATATTGGGTTAGGTGTATATTGATCTAGGCATCATCATATCGCTCATACCCTTACCCATTAAGGTATCAACCTTACCATTCATATGGTGTATCAACTTCACCATACATGAGTGTAACGTCCTCACCTCTCTTGAAGATACTGGCCACACCATACTTTAGTGTATTGGCCATCACATGTTATAGGGTATTGACCACCTTACCACTTTTGTCATCTAGTGTATTTGGTTACCCACCATATCATTTTAGAGATATGTTCTCAACACCATATCGTCCAAGAGGTGTATGCTTGCTACCCATATCACTTTAGAGGTGTATGTATGCTTACCATATCAGGAAAGAGGTGTATTCTTGCTTCACACCATATCGGGCAGAGAGGTGTGTGTGTGCTTCACATCATATCGGGCAGAGAGGTGTGTGTGTGTGATTCACACCATGCCATACAGAGAGGTGTGTGTGTTCTTCACACCATATCGGGCAGAGAGGTGTGTGTGTGCTTCACACCATATCAGGTAGAGAAGTGTGTGTGTGCGTCACACCATATCAGGCAGACAGGTGTGTGTGTGCTTCACACCATATCGGGCAGAGAGGTGTGTGTGTGTTATGCCCAATATTGTTTTTGAGGTGTATGCTTGACCTCCTATCGTGCAAGAGGTGTATACTACACCGCCATATTGTGAAAGAAGGTATAAAATCATATCCATATCATTTTAGTGAAGTAGGTGCTTCACCATATCGGGTTAGAGGTGCTTGCTTGTGTGCTTGAACCCGATATCACTTTATAAGGTGATACCATCACCTTCAAGCTCTAGACCTTCGTTCTAACCGTTATAGTTATTGGAAAAAGGTCTAAGAAACTACTAGAACTCATGATTTTATCAACCATTTCAGAAAATTCTGGAATTAAAAGTAGTTCATTATGTATAGCAATTTAGGTGATGAATAATAACATGATAGAGTTCAAGTTATATAACCCACCTTAAGAACAACTTCAAAGATTCAAGCTCCAAATATCCACATTCCTAAGGTTGAAGATTACTTATAAAAAGTCCAAGGCTCGTTCACAACTCCTTCATATACAAGGAATCACCATGGATAAGCAATTGGTGAAGAAGAAGAAAAGAAAGGAAGATCATAACCCTAAAATCATGCTTCAATCCAAGGTTGAAGATGATCATGGCCTCACCTTAGGGTTAAGTGTTGAGCTACCTCTTACTCATTAGCACCTTACACGATACCGCACTACCCTTGCACGATATTCCATCACTTGTGACCGATATCCCCATCACTTGTAGCCAAAAACACGCCACTTGTTTGATATCGACTTGCTATGGCCGATATCAACATGCTATGGTCGATATTACTTGTTATGGACAATACCCAAGGCCTATGCACGATACCACATCACCTATGCATGACAAAAAGGCTACATGCACAATATATAAGAGCAAGGATGTGGTAGGATTCGAAAACTCACTAAGGGGTGAAAGTAGGGGTATATATACTTGTTGTTCATGAAGAAGTGTGAAAATGAGGTGTCATCAATTTGAGCTACTAGGTGCTACGTGTCCATGCATGGTTGACACATGTACTTGCATGCACTTCATCTTTATCTTTCCATGCAAAATAAAAACTTGAGGATAATGCAAGGGATAAGGGTCGGGCCCCTTTGGTTATCTTCTAGGACAAGCCACTTCCACTCACATTATTATATTCACAATTAAATGCAAACTTTCCCAAGGAAAGTTGCAAGCCGATAACCATTTCTTTATTGAGGTTCTTAGCTCGTTTTTGATAATTCAAAGAGTTAACAACACGATATGGGGGTCTCTTCTTTGGCTCCTTGGCCGATAGGGACTCCCATTTAATCACTACAACCTGATACACTTAATACAAGCTCAAATTAGGGTTTCCATTCAACCCCTTTCTTGGTCTTTTCATCACCAAGAATACCATCACTCATAATTGATTCAAAAATGGTGTCTAATTCATTATATATCCTCTATAGAGGAATTAGGGACACTCTATAGGTGGTAATTTGCATATCAACCCTACATTTTGGGTAAATTACAATTTGTACCAAAATTGGTGCGTAAGGCACTAACATCATTCAAACATGTTCAAACTTGGAATTTAGGCTTTTCACAAGCCACCACTTAGAATAATTATCTCTCTTATGATGCTGAAACATATAGGTCATGTTCAACATGTGACATATTGCAATATAACCCCTTAACTTGGGTAAATTGCACTTTGGTCCAAAACAAAGGAACATTGCTCAAACAGCATTCAATCAGGACCAAACTTGGAACATAAGTGTGTCACATGATAAAAAAAACACCTTAGAGGATTATATTAAATTTCTAAGCAACTTACTTAGCCAAACTAAATAGGGTTACCTCATAACCCAGGTCAGGGTCATTACAAGTTATAAACCCCTAACAAGGATTTCATCCCCAAAATCTCAGGTAAAGGGAGACATATATTATTCATTCATCATATCATCAAGTCTCCACATAACATCTTAATTTCATGGAGATACCATAGAACTTTGATCAACACAAAGTTCTTCCACATATGGTTATCATAGAATCTGTCACACAGGACACATACTCCATTGTCTTTTTCATTATTGGCCGTAGAGTCAACTCTGTATCAGGTAACACTTTTCTTAGTCAGAGAAACATTACACATACCCTATTTAACTCAGGTGTCAAACCTCACTGATTTGTCACCTTTCTCAACTTACAACTTTATGTGACAAGATTCTTGATTCTGGGGAGTCTTCCATACTCCTCATTTAGTTTAGCATTTCACTTTCAAGGAAAGACCAAAGTTATGTTCTGTCACCCACTTGGGACTACAAGTCTTATAATACATCTGATGTGCCATCTAATCTGCTGACGCAACACCAAAATTACTTACTACTTGTACCAACTATACATTCTCTTGTCATAAGGGTAGGTTACTTTCAATTAAGAACTTATCTTAGAGGTATCTCTAGATGTTATGTATAAGTTGCCTTAATAGATCCAGATAAGGGTATTCTAAGGAATTATTTTGAGCTTGATAAGCTTTTCCCACAATGATTTTACAATTGATCCTTCAATTAGTACATTCTTATCGATGTTATGTTTATGCAGAGCACAAACCCCTAACATATGATGTCCATACTATTTTATGTAACTAGACTAATTTCACAGTTGGCCATCCCAGGTAACCAACATAAATCATCTGATTAGGAGTTATGTTTTTACTTTCCCATACCACATGATATTTCTTAGATACCAGAATTCCTTACTTTGGTATTTGTCACGTGTGTCAAAAACACATCACATCCTCATCATTTCCATCTCTCTATTGTCATTACCAAAGACACACATATAAAAGGATCCTTCTTTCATCTTTGGGACATTATTTATTACACATCTTTATCTTGGAACCAAAGTCCAAGATGAACTGATACTTTTCTAAGTATCCATCAATTGGACACTTTTAACTCATGCACATCAAGTGTCATAAGACCCACTTGATTGCCATGTCCCTGAAAGGAAAGAACACAAATAAACATATTCCTCTTATCACCCCATCATTACCCAAGGGTTGTTTATCAAAGAGAAGAGATTATCATCTCCTCAGATTATTGCATGAACTTTCAACTGTTCATGAGTGACTTACTCTTGTTTCATCATAGGTTCCTTGCCATCAGCATAGGAATTATAAGGATGATTACATGTCATCACTCCTTTCATTGTTATTGTCTAACATGTTATGAACATTTTGTGATTTTATCACATTTCCCATTTTCACATTATGGAAAAGATCTTTACTATTCACACAAACTTTATCAAACAGGGATCAACCTGTTCTCATTCTCATTTCATGAGGATTACATTCTTTTACTTCCTCATGCACACAGATTGATCTGAGATCATCTCAGATTCCATTTAATGCACTTAGGATGTGATAAAAATATCCATGCCATATTTTCAATTTCATTATGCTCACTAGATTGTCTCAAAATCACTACTTGATCAGAGTAATCAGAAAAATAACAATCTAAGAGTTCCATACTCACCTTATCTTCAATAGTTGAATACCTGACCAGGGTATATAAGTACTGAGATTAGGTAGTATGCACTTTGTTTACTATCATATTCCTTACTTTTCATGTCATCAAAGACATAGGATTTAGCATCCCTGGATTTTCTCCAGGCATCACCTCTACACCTCATCCTCTTTCACACAAATAAGAGCAATCATAAAGCATTCAAAAGAATAATGAACATAATATAAATTCTAGTTCTCATCATTTCTTCCCTATGTCCCCATAGGACAATCAATAGGGAAATCCATAACAGCAATCCTTCTTATGATTATCAGATAACATCAAGATAAGGCATATCAAAATGAAAAAGCTCTATCTGACTGTTACCCCTTGTGGTCATCTACCACTTTAGGTTGACTCAACACATAGAGTCTAGTTATTTCATGTTGTTGCTCTTGCCTTTTTACACTATTGGGTTGCAACTTTCGTAAGCCCTGCCGAGTCTACCTCGATTGTTGAGTCATTTCCTCCCTTCTTTTTTAATAAAAAAATTTAGTATGCTCAACATGTACACATCTATAACATGTCTTGTCAACATACCATGGTCTTATCTGTCTTATTACCGATGTAGAGACTAAGCCATGGGTTCTTACATGTAGAAAGTTAGGACCTTTGCCTTTACATAGTGATTACTACTCTTGTGCACTAGGCATTTATTGCACTTGTGGCACTGAAAACTTTGGCTTTTTAAAACAACTAGGCAAATGTCTCTAGAATTGTAACGACATTTCCTTAATTCTTAGCTTATTACCTCTTCTTGGGCACTGCCATTACAGATATACTATTTGTCTAAACTTATGGCAGAGTCTATTTTCTTGTCATATGTTATTCCTTCCCACATTTCCACTGTTCCAACATGACCATGTCATTCAGGAACCCTTTTTAAAGCTCAAAGTTTTTGCATTAAGAACTAGTAACCTAGGTTGTAATGCTAGTATCCAGTCTACTATATGTATCATTGTTGTCCTAACCAGCCCAACAAGAGCATAAAAATAGGATTTTCTATCCTGATTGGGTCAAAATGGGAATTCTCAGGCACTTGTTCTTCTCTTGCATGATCCCTTTCACCCTCTCTTGGTGCAACAACATTGCTCTCAGCAACATCTTCCTCGTGTTCCCCAATCATTTTTAAACTTCATTGTTTCTTCTGCATAAATATAAGTCACTATAGGGTGTACTAGAGGACACTAGAATAGACTCAACACCTTAGTCCTATGTCTCTGTAGACTCAGCGAACCTTAAGCTCTGATACCAAAACTTGTAGCGACCGTCATCAAACCAACAAACAAATCGTTACTAATTAAGCGGAATAAACATAATAAGCGGATTAACAAAAATCACTAAAATTTAAAATCGTGCAAGGAGATCATTTTCTAGAAAACTCTAACTGAAAGATCCAAAACTCATACATATCATGATTACATTGTACAACAACTCATCTTGAGGACAACATATAACAATTGCTCTATCAAAACACATACTGGAGCAACATAAAACCTCAAGGCATTCAAGCCAAAATCTCAGATCATTCATGAAACTAGTACGAACCAACTCCAAGGACCTGAGAGTACAGAGACAACACATAGGACTTCTATCTACAAGACATGATAGACAGTACACTCAACCTGAGCTGTCACTGTTGCCTCAGCTGTTGTTCCTCCTCTGTAGAAAGATCTTCGCCACCTCATGCATGTCCACCTACAGAAATGTGTATCTTACGGGGTGAGACAATTGTCCCAGCGAGAGGTATAACTCTCCACCAACCATATTATTATCATAGATTAAGCATTTATAAACTGAGCAGAGGTTCTTTTTATATTAATAGGCAGGATAAATCACTGTATGAATAGAATGAAGTAATCTCCTTTCTTAAGGAGAACATTGCATCTACCTATGGTAGAGTTATAAATCATCTATCTACTTTGTAAGGAATGTACAGAAACATAAATATCATCTATCAACTAAGATGTATTACTAAATTGTGCATCAAACAATATTTCTCGTATTTGATCGTTAAGCAGATATGCTACACGGCTGAACATATTTTAACAATCATGCTTATGCCCTGAGGAGATGAAACATACCCCATTCATCTCCAACTGACCACAAACTTCTCACAAGTCGGTACCATACAAGGTCAATGGGAGAGTCGGTTGCCATGACCTCACTTGTCTCAGTCAGTATGAGACCACAAGTAGGACATCTTGTGTCACTGCTAAATAGCTATCCCAGGGTACGTAGGCATCCTCACTTAGAGCTACAGCGTCAACTGCACTCTCTTAGGAGAACATCTACGAACAACCATCCCCAGTTATTAAATCATCGAGTCATGGCGACACAAGCACCATACTCTGAGACACGGGCCAATTCACCGTGCTCAACATAGAGTCTATGACTGAATTTGCACTCAAGGCAGGATATGACATATAGCCAAATCCCCATTCATTTCAGGCTCGTAAGGGGATCGGATCACACATGGTCGTCTGTACTTATGCCCCCACATACTCAAAAGTATGCACTCTGGGTTATGCCACGGGGAACCCATTTCACCATTCAGCAAATCCTGAAGTTGATGGATCTATGGTCAGGGCAATGTTTTATAGTTCCTAATGATGTATTACATGTAATACATCATTCTTTTATTATTGAAAAAGTTATCATTATTAATCACAACAAATTCTACAAAGAAAAATGTAATGCATCTATCACAAACTTTTCATATCTTTAAAATACATGATACTTGGGATCTCCGTCCCTCATCACATTACTGGGAATTCTCATCCCTTCACATCATTATCATGATTACTGGATCTGGGTATTCAAACCCTTGATCATAACACAACATTGTTATCTCTATAACAGATAAACATTACCTCTAAGTCCTCAGACCCAGGTATTCATTTTACTTGTTGTACAAGTATGGCTCACAAGGCCATCACACATCTTGTCACCTCTCACTAGGCAACAACTTATTCATATGGCTCACAAGGCCATTACACATCTTGTCACCTCTCACTAGGCAGCAACTTATTCATATGGCTCACAAAGCCATTAATCATTACACTTGATAAGATAAATACAACCTTCCCATTATTAGGGTTAGGGTTTCCCTTTATAGTCGAATAGGGTTTCATATTCATATTATTAATCCAACCCCTAATTCATTGCTCCACACATCTAGGAGCATACATTGATATCATAAGTATTCAATCATACTTATTTATTCTCATCATTTATCATTAAATGATTATCAACACAAAGTATGAGTTTCTTTCTCATCCTCTTTTAACTTGCTTGAGTTCATCAACTTATCTTGTATTAGGGTATTTCCCATCCTAATACTTTATGCACTAACTCATCACATTTATGTTGTAGTTCATTGGTCATAAGTCACACACTTGAATTAGCCAACTATCATAAAGTGATATGGTCTCATATCAAGTTTAAGGCATTGTTGATATACCATTACCAACCACTTTAGGTGTTTCACCTATCAAGGTATTAACCACACCATTACTTGGTGTTAGACTCATCACTCCTAAGAGTGTTTCACCCTCACCTTTACAAGGTGCATCAGATTGAATCATGTATGTCAAGTTGTACACATGTATTGGGTTAGGTGTATTTTGATCTAGGCATCATCATATCCCTCATACCATTACCTATTAGGGTATCAATGTTACCATTCATATGGTGTATCAACTTCACCATACATGAGTGTAATGTCCTCAACTCTCTTAAAGATATTGGATACACCATACTTTAGTGTATTGGCCATCACATGTTCTAGGGTATTAACCACCTTACCACTTTTGTCATCTAGTGTATTGGGTTACCCACCATATCATTTTAGAGATATATGCTCAAAACCATATCATCCAAGAGGTGTATGCTTGCTACCCATATCACTTTACAGGTGTATGTATGCTTACCATATCAAGCAAGAGGTGTATGCTTTCTTCACACCATATCGGGCAGAGAGGTGTGCGTGTGCTTCACACCATATCGGGCAGAGAGGTGTGTGTGTGCTTCACACCATATCGGGTAGAGAGGTGTGTGCGCGCTTCACACCATATCGGGCAGAGAGGTGTGTGTGTGCTTCACACCATATCGAGCAGAGGTGTGTGCATTTAACCCAATATCATTTTTGAGGTGTATGCTTGACCTCCTATCGTGAAAGAGGTGTATACTACACCACCATACCGTGCAAGAAGGTATAAAATCATATCCATATCATTTTAGTGAAGTAGGTGCATCACCATATCGGGTTAGAGGTGCTTGCTTGTGTGCTTGATATCACTTTATAAGGTGATACCATCACCTTCAAGCTCTATACCTTCATTCTAACCATTATAGTTCATGGAAAAAGGTCTAAGAAACTACTGGAACTCATGATTTGATCAAATATTTCAGAAAATTCCGGAATTAAAAGTAGTTCATTAAGTATAGCAATTTAGGTGATGAATAATAACATGATAGAGTTCAAGTTATATAACCCACCTTAAGAACAACTTCAAAGCTTCATGATACAAATCTCCACGTTCCTAAGGTTGAAGATGACTTATCAAAAGTCCAAGGCTCGTTCACAACTCCTTCATATACAAGGAATCACCATGGATAAGAAATTGGTGAAGAAGAAAAGTTAGGAAGGTCATAACCCTAAAATCATGCTTCGATCCAAGGTTGAAGATGATCATGGCCTCACCTTAGGGTTAAGTATTGAGATCCCTATTTCTCCTTAGCACCTTTCATGATACCTCACTACCCTTTCACGATATTCCATCACTTGTGGCTGATATCCCCCTCACTTCTGGCTGAAAACACTCAACTTGGCCGATATCGACTTGCTATGGTCGATATCAACATGCTATGGCGATATTACTTGCTATGGCCAATACCCAAGGCCTATGCACAATAACACATTACCAATGCACGACAAAAAGGCTCCATGCACGATATCTAAGAGCAAGGAGGTGGTAGGATTCAAAAAAGTTCACTAAGGGGTGAAAGTAGTGGTATTTATACTTGTTGTTCATAAAGGTGTGAAAATGAGGTGTTATCAATTTGAGCTACTAAGTGCCACATGTCCATGCATGGTTGACACATGTACTTGCATGCACTCCATATTTATCTTTACATGCAAAATAAAAACTTGAGGATAATGCAAGGGATAAAGGTCGGCCCCCTTTGGTTATCTTCTAGGACAAGCCACTTCCACTCACATTATTATATTCACAATTCAATGCAAACTTTCCCAAGGAAAGTTGCAAGCCGATAACCATTTCTTTATTGAGGCTCTTAGCTCATTTTTGAAAATTAAAAGAGTTAATAACACGATATGGGGGTATCCTCATTGGCTCCTGGGCCGATAGGGACTCCCATTTAATCACTACAACCCGATACACTTAATACAAGCTCAAATTAGGGTTTCCATTCAACCCCTTTCTTGGTCTTTTCATCACCAAGTATACCATCACTCATAATTGATTCAAACATGGTGTCTCATTAATTATATCTCCTCTATATAGGAAGCAGGGACACTCTATAGGTGTTAGTTTGCATATCAACCCTACATTTTGGGTAAATTACAATTTGTACCAAAACTGGTGCACAAGGTACTAGCATCATTCAAACATGTTCAAACTTGGAATTTAGGCTTTCCACAAGCCACTACTTAGCATCATTCTATCTCTTATGATTCTAAAACTTATAGGGCACGTTAAACATGTGACATATTGCAATATAACACATTAACTTGGATAAATTGCACTTTGGTCCAAAACAAAGGAACATTGCTCAAACAACATTCAATCAGGACCAAACTTGGAACATAAGTGTGTCACATGATAAAAAAACACCTTAGAGGATTATATTAAATTTCTAAGAAACTTAATTATCCAAAACAAATAGGGTTACTACACAACCCAGTTCAGGGTCATTATAAGCAACGTTTAAGTTCGGGGAGTTTTGATGAATGTATATTCATCTACGCTTTAGTCGCCATTTTTGGCCTTGTTTAGCACTAAAAGCTCTCATATGCCCCCTGAATCTGTTCATATATAATTCTCCTCAGTTTCAGTTGATTATTTAGAGTTTTGATCAAATCCATCCATCTCCATTGCTGGATTAAGCCTTGAATTAGCTGCACCAATGTAGGAAGTGGTGGTCCCGCTAACCGACAAACGGGCCTAAAAAACTTTTGATAATTTAGACCCTTTTTTTTATGACCAGTTCCTTCATCAGAAAGCATCCTCATCTGCTAGAGGATTCATCAACGTAGGCCCATCAACCCATAGCAATACCCCCCCCCCACAGAGGTGGATTTATTACATGATGCCGCGACCGCGGCCAAGAAGAAATGACAACGACCTCGACTGAGGCAAGACACCTTGATCGAGGCATGACACCTCGACTGAGGCAACACAACCACAACCACAGCTTGCCACCTCGACCACAGTGCATCACCTCGACTGAGGCCCACACTAGCTCGACCGTGACTGTGACCTCAACTGCAAACCGTGACCGTAACCACAACCTCGATCAGTACCTCAACCACAACGTTGAGTCAGTGCTCTCCTGATATGCACCAATAAATAGATGACCCCCTCCTTCATTTGAGGGATCTCTTTCACTCCACGATGCCGAAAGGTTTTCGCTCTGTGCCCAGCTAAGGAAGATGATCTCCACCACCAAAGACTACCTCTGTGGTGTCCTTGCTACTCCACCATCTCCGCTCCATCAAGATCTACATCCTATCCATGAAAGTGGTGGGATTTTAGATATGTAGCACCTTCATCCATCAGCCATCTACCACTCCATCTCCTGTGAGTAAGAGAACAAGAAGAGAATGAAGAAGGAGAGAGAAGATCATCCTCATCCATCTTGGTGTTCTTCCCCTCCTCATCCAGATCTTCCCCGCCATCGTGTAGAAGGCCCTTTCTCCACCGAGCTATGATCATCTTCTTCACCATGACCACGGTAGAATCTTCCCTCTCTCTTGTTTCTTTTATTTCTATCATGAGGCGCAAGTAGTCCATTTCACTGGAGTGCGGGGACTACCCCACTGCCCCTTCCTACATGTTCATCTTATAACATTCCATGGCTTGTATATAACTTTCCATTTCATTGTTAATCGGTTAATGCATGCTTTGTGGATTAATCACATGCCTTGCATGATCTATGATATTCCTCGGTTGCGAGAACTTCAATACTTAGGATTTGAATATCGATTAACATGGTTGATTCCCAGACGAGAACTTCCAAAGGGATATCTCTGAAGTAGTAAGTGTGTATCCATGGGTAACGAGACATTGAGCCCATGGAGATGCTTACGCAAACTCTATTTCTTAACGGATGGTTTGCTACTCCATTTGGATAGTTCTATCTTTCCTGGATTTGTTTGCATGTGTAGTGGTGGTGAAACCCGATTCCACCCCAATGATTCCCATCATTAATCTAAACTCATTTTTAATCCTACTCTTTTACTTTCCTTGCAATTAGCTTAACTAAATCCAAATCACCCCCTTGTTCTACATATTAGTCTTAGCTGAACCAGATTTGACCAGTAAGATTCTTAAAAAAGTTGTCTCTTGGGATTCAATCCTTAACTATACTACGATAAGACCTGTCTGCTTGTGGGTGGTACTATTGCACAAGGTTTTGGTAAAAACTTAGGGATTTCACCCGTAAGTGAGTTTGTTAGTGCAGTAAAAGCCACATCACTTGTACCCCACTACCATGTTTCAATTATATGATGCTTCTACTTGCCATAGTTTCTCTTTAGAATGTTGATATTATTAGACTATTTAGCTAATGTAGTGGTACTTTTGTACAACCACCCATAGATAGAACATGTGTTATTTTGCCCTGGGGAATGTGCTACTCTCCCCCTTATAAAATTGTTGTAGGTGATTAGGAATGTGTTACTCTACTCTCACCTATAGGTTGAGGTTCAGAAGGTGCCTCAACTCTACTTAGTTAAGGTAGTTGATATTTGTGACATCCTTCTATCACACAAACAACGAAATGCCACATGAAAATGTGTGGAACATCCATAAACCACATGTTACCAGAAATACATGTTAATTAAAACCGATTGCAGAAAGTAGATAAATAAAGAAACTATTACATCTAGATCCTTATCCTGCAAGGAAACATGTTATATAAACATACATAAACCTTGATATGTGTCCATAGTTCATAGGATCCATCTGTCACATAGGCACAAAGAGTTCACCACCTATTTATATACAGAACAGGCCATACCAGGCCAACAGTAGGATAAACAAGCTACATCAGCTATACATCGTGAAACATCATCAAAACACTTCCAAGGACCTGAGAGTATAGGGATGACTCTAGGACTCTACTACAAAACAACCAAAATAGCAGCATATCCATCTCTTGCCTCCTACTATTCTTCTTGCTGCTCGGCCGCAACCTCATGACCACCACCACGTCTAGCACGATCACCTAAAAAGGTTTAAAACTAGGGGGTGAGACACACAGTCCCAATGAGAAACATAACTCCCCGTCGAACCATAAAACTTCAAAAAGGTAGAACAAGTAAAATAGGTAACTGATACAGGCAGCTCATATATGCAGCATACTGCACAAAAGTAACTTTATTAACAAACTTACTAAGAAATCTGGGAGGCATATAACCAGATATTTCTTAAGGAACATGATTGACAAGATAAGCTATATAAGAACTTATCATAAGATATGAGGAATGTGTAATTAACTGTAAGATATAACTAGAGCAACTATACAATCAAGGCCTCAACCAATGTTCCATGTTTTGCCCTAAGCAATATATACTTTACAGCTGGATTACAATTTATTATGCCCTGAGGAAGTGAGTCATACCGCTCAAATCCAACCTTCAGCTGCGAAGCCCAAAACTGGTGCCATACAAGTTCAATGGAAGAGTCGGACTCCATGACCTCACCTCCTCGTGGTCAGTGCACGATATCCAAACTAGGACCATAGTCTCTTTCTTAAGTGGCCTCAGCCACAGGGTCAGCTCCGTAGGCTACCCTTTTCTCTAGCCCACCTTGGTACAGGTCTTGGTGCTAGCATACCTTGAGCCACAGGCCTATTCACCGTGTTGCTGAGCCATGAACGCATTCATGCTCCATAACACTGAGCCATGGGCCTATTCACCATGCTCTAACCATATTGAATCTACAAGCGAAGTTGTACTCTTATACTCCTATTTTTTTCTAGGAGAAACCCCGCATAGTCAAAAATATGTGCTCCAGGTAATCCCACAGGATAAACCTGTTTCACCATCACCAGCTACTGACGATGATGGATCTATGTCCAGGGCAAAACTACATGAAATGTTCCACTATAATTAATTAGTATATTTTAGGTGAATTGTTGAGGCAACCAGGTTATAAAACATAAACAACATTGTGTCACACTATAACTGCCATTATCATATTGCCATGGGATCTCAATCCCTTATCACATAATGCAACTACCTCTTAAGGCTTCATCACCATACATCATCATGGGGTGTCAATCCTTTATCTCATCATAGAGGATAACACCTCAAATAAGCACTCAACCTTTATCGGGTCACCAGACCTTTCTCATCATACAAGCAATACATGTTATCTCATCAACAAGGAGTATCATTATTCATTGTTATACAAAACACATATACCCTCATAACTCTTACCTGGCTACAAATTCATTTGATAACACCTGCATGGTTAGTATGCATATCAAGAGAGATAACTTGATCACCAAACATAGATCTTTAAAGAACATGTTATGGTTGTCATGCCATTAATATTTAGGGTGCATATGATTTGAAACAACATTCATTATTATGAACCCATGAAGCATAAAGTTGTAGATGGTAATCCAAATCAACTCATATTAAAGTTACCAAACCAGGAGCATCCACCATGCCCTATCTCTCATGACATCATGAACACAACCTGTTACAACCCCACTTTTTGGGTTCATTTGGTGAGAAATGTAAGTTCTCATAATAAATATATTTGAACAGATAATGATATAATTTTCTTCAAATAAATGGATTTAGTTTACAATAGCCTTGATGTTTGTGTTGTGGGCTTTATTGGCTATTGGGCCCAAATAACAAGGAAAATCAATTAGTAAATGGATAATTGAATTCTTAAGAAAAGAAATATGTAGAAGGCACATCCAAAGAGGATTTCGTGCCTCTTGGGTTCCTTGGGTTCCAAGGAGTCCAAAGTTGCATAAAGAAAGCAATAAGAAAAGAAAAGATTAATTATGTATTTCTTTATTAAGAAAGAAATTGAAAATAATGAGAAAATTTGGAAAATAAGTGAGAAGAGGTATAATTGAGTTATCCTTGGTGGAATTTCGTATCCCAAGGATTACTAATGATAAAAGGAATACCGATGAGGAAAATAAAAGATAAATAAAAATAAATCCTCAAAAAGAGATATTTTAATAAGAAATAAACAAGATAATGTGAAATAATGCATATAGATGCATCTAGAAGGATAATAAGTATCCTTAAAAAGTAATTTCGAAATCATAAAGTTTCTTGGGATCCAAGGAGTCCCAATAAAGAGGAAAGAAAGAGAAAATACTAAAAAGGCAAAATAAGAGGATAATGTGTTGCATTATTAATGAATTATGAGGTATTGTTAAAAAGAAAGTGATTTTGATTAAAGGAAATAGAATTTCGTGTCAATGGATTAAAAAGCAAGGAAAGAGAGAATAGGTAAGAAGAAATTCGAATTCCTAATTATTCAAGAAATAGGATATATCAAAGGAGAGAGAAAACTTGTATTCTAATAAAGGAATCACTTTCCAAGTGGGAAAAGGATTTGTTTCCCTTGAATAAACATCTTAGGGTGCGAAAACCCTCCTCTATAAAAGGGGTAGACCATTTGGGACGAGTTCCAGAGAAATTCCACATCTCCCACTCTCTTCCTCATTTTCTTCATGTCTCCTTACGTTCAAACCCTAAAGAGGAGAGTATATACCTTTTCCGGGAAGCACTGAGGGGTGGTACCTACTCTTGATAGAAGGGGAACGCTCCTACGATGACCAAGGGGTGATCAATCACCATCTCCTTGCTCAAGTCCTCGCACAGCGCCTGCAAGTGGGCTGTCAAACCACGGATAGCACAGGCGTGGTGCTCATGGAACTGGCAGTTTTGGTCGCGTCGTGCAGCCTGGTTGACTGCGGTAGGGGAGGACGGAGATAGGGGAGGAGTTTCCAGCGAGATTCGAGTCCCGAGGTGGTGGGAGGCAGTCGAGGAGCTCTACAGGTCGATGGCTAGGGCGTCAGCCTGTGGTTTGCGCTGAGAAGAAAGGGCAAGGGTGGAGTTGGACCATTTTACCCCTCCGGGTATTCAAAAGCCAACAACTTACGCGAGGGTAAAGGAGTAATTCGGTTATGTTTTTAGACAAGCCAATGTTGCATGAGTCTGAGATGATGTGGCGCAATCTCATTGGCCAAGTAAGTGAAATTTTGCTAAATTCATAATTAAAGATTCGCAACTCCGATCAAGACAAATTATATATGTATTTTGATCATAAAAATGCAAGGAACCCATTAAAAATAGTTTTATAGCCTGAATCTGATCATAGTTCGAAATGTAGTGTAAATTATCATCTTTAATGAATGAAAGATTAAGAAACTCTATTTTGATATGATTAATGTGTTTAATAGGGTTTAATGGATCTTTAGGGTTGATGTTAACCTGTTAAATGTTAAAAGGTACATTATGATCAAAAGGAAGAACTTTGCACATGATTAGTCTAATTTAGAGTTTATGTGCTTAAATATGCTTGAAATTAGAAAAGTACATAAAGTTATCATCTTTAATGATTTAATTAAGGAAAAACCCTTAGATTTGATGATAGATGGACTTAATGATGTTATTTGGATAATTCAAGTTGATTTTACCTATTGTTAATAAAAGTGAGAATATGATCTAAAAAGATGATCTTTTTAATTTAGGGTTTTGTGCATGATTATGCACTAATGAGCTTGAAAACCCTAATTTAGATGAATATGTCTTTTAATTGTTTTAATTGTTCAAATATATAAATAAATAGGGATATGATGATCCTAAGTCATTTTGGGTACAAAAGATTATTAAAATGAATAGTTGAGCAATTAAGGTTCATATAAACGGAAAAGAGTATTTTAGGGTTTGTTGACCTAAAATGGATAAAGTTTGAGGTAAGAAACCCTAATGGATATTAATGAAACCTTAATGCGGATTAGAAACCCTGGAAAGTGAATCCAAAGCAATAAAGTAGATTCTTGATAAAGTGTGTAATAAATAGAGTACATATTCTTTTCAGAAATTATGATGATTGAATTACTTGCTTGGATCTGTTGATTGGCTTGATTGTATATACATGAAGTATATGTTGAATAATCTGCATGACTCATCAAATCAGGTATGTGGTTATGTTTACGAATAATCGCTCTAGTTTCCCGGCGATTCCTGAAGTTTTATCGGTTTCTTGAAAATAACTGTTGGATGTCTATTTATTTCATGCAACTATAAAGTGACTATGATTATCACTATAAATGTACATATATAACTGGATAGATCCGGGTCCACCTCTTTTACTTTGAAAAGGCTAAAAAAGGGGTAATCCTAGAGAAAGGTCTAGGTTACCATGAGTTAGAAACTGGGCTACCTACGTGTAGTGCCATGAGACTCTTTAGCATACCCCGAGTTAAGGAGTGGTCTACCTATGAGTAGTTCCATGTGACTCAACCCTAGAAACGGGTTTACTTGATAGGTGGATCATGAGGGGTTTAATGGGGACAACACAGAGGATAGGGTACCCTTGGATCGCAGAGTTATATCTAAAATGTAATCTTGGTTGTTAAATGATTAATTGAATGATTACATTGTTAACGTATTTACATGATTATTGTTTCCCCCAGATACCAACTTCGGCTGACCGACGTTTTGTTTTTCGGCGTTTTAGGTACAAGCCAAAAGGACAAACAGTAAATCATCATATTGTGAAATACATGAAGTTAAATTCAAGGAGGATTAGTTAGAGTAGAATCCTTAAGTGGATAGAAGTTTAGAGATCCGAGTTTTCAAAAAGGTATGCAAAACTTTATTTTCTTACAACTTTTCAGTATAGTAGGTTAAGATTTGATAATTATTCTTGGTTAATTGCCGAACCTTTGATCCGGAAGTTATGGGTGCGGCTTCGACCTCTCGGTCTCCCTTAATTGGGGGTTATCAGGAGGTGGGGTCGTAACATTTGGTATCAGAGCGTAGGTTCCTCACTTAACCATTAATAATTATTAAATTTTACAAACTCCATAGAACTCAAGGGAGTTATTAGAGGATTATCCAAAAGACGGAGGTGTCTAGAAAAGGATCACGACCGGGGGCTGGCAATATTTTCCTTTGCACCGCTAGTCGGAATACGAGGACTCCCGGATCCGTGTGACTGCCTGACCAAAGTCTTAGGGTATGAATCGAAATAAGATACCTTTAGGACTTCTCATCTTATTCATCCCTTCTCACCACAAAATTGTGATAAGGACCTAAAGGATTAGGGATTTCTTTCTTCTCCTCACCCTCTTGAGGTATGGGTAAGGTTAATAAGGTTTAAGGAATCCTCCACCAAATTAATGAAAGGCATGTAAATAAGATGTCATGGACATAAGCTTAATAGATTAAGTGCAAAATAAATAATAGATTCATGCTTAGGTCGTATGACATAAGTTGTCATGTCCTCGGAAGAGACCTGAGGCTAGACCTTCTTGACAGGAGGATAAGTTAGTCTTGGAGATAGAGATCTCCATTGCAAGTAGAGACCTGGCACATCCTCTGAGGATGATGTTAACCCTAACCCTAAGTGAAGGTTAGAGAGAGAAGAGTTGGACCAGGTGTCTAAAAGGACATGCCTTGGGGATGACATATGATCCATGGGTGACCTAGCACCTTTGGCAACCCAACCCTGGGAAGGGTCGTGCATGTTAGGGTAAAGGATAGCTCCTTAGATGATGATGTTAGTGAAGGACCATAGAAACCATATGGGCTTGTGCAAGTAGGGTATAGCTAGCACCTAGGGCCCGTCATAGTGCTGACAGTAGGATGAAACCCTGGATAAGGAATCATGATGGAGCACAAAGGGTTATGCATGATCTTGAGCAAACATAAGTTCAAACCTAGGCTTCACCCATGTGGGGCATGCTTTTGAGGTTGATCCTTCATGAAGAGAGAACCTCTAATGGTGAGGTTGGATGTAGGGTTAGCTCTAGAGAGAGCAGGAAACCCAGCAAGAAGGTTGGAAGCCTAAAACCCTGAGATATGAGGAACAATGGATGATAGTGGTTACCTCATGATCGATCCCTAGAAGTTGATGATATCTTGGTTGCCTTTAGAGGGACCAAACCTTAGAGAGAGAAGATGAAGATTCTGGTACCTATGTGCCTACGGTATAGGTGTTTACCTTCTGAGGTAGGAGGAGGAGTTCCTTAGACCTAGAAAGGTTTAGTAATGGGTTATGAGGCCTTGTACCTTATTGGTTGTCCTTAAGAAGGACCCAACTCTAAGTGTTGCTTGAGTTGAAGGATGACAAGGAGTGCATGCCATGCCTTTTGCATGCTTGGTTCGTAGTTAAGAGACAGAGCATGTAGTTGGACACCTAAAAGTGAACCTAGGGTTCCTAGGTCTAAGAGGGGAAGTGGTGTACCTAAGGATCATGATGAGAAGTTGAGTTCCTATAGAAGCGAGCATGGTACTCCTCATGTATAGAGGAAAAGAGAAGCCTCTTAAGTTTAAGGTGTGTTTGATGAACCCCTCACAGCTAGGTTGATGATAAAGAAAGGTATGATCTTGATCCAACATTGAGGAAAGAGGACAAGTATGACCCAGCATGGTTCAGTAGGTGATCTGCTTGTGCCTTAATAGCTTGGTAGGGTTAAGTAGGCTCATGTGGATGTAAACCCTAGACCTAAAAGCTTTTGTGACCTTGTTGTCAAGAGATAGTTTTCCTCCCATCCTGGGAGAGGGACCCTTTGGTAGGGTGTATACCAGTTTTTTGGATTTTGAGCAAACCTAGAGAGGTATCATAAGATCTTGAGAAGATAAGTGAAAGGTACATCGTATGAGAATGAACCTATAGACCCATAGATATCCATCTCTATGTGCATATGGATGTGATACCATGGAGATAACTGATATGGGGCTTGACCAAGGAAGGCAGGTTGCCATGATCCCTATGAAAGGATGCAAGTCAACCCACGAATGCAGAGAGAGAGATGTTGAAGGCTTGGGTAAGGTTCTAAGTTGGACATGTATTATAAGAGAATCCTAAGTCTATCCTAGGGTCAGGTAGGGATAAGACCGATGAAAGTAGGAGTTGCCTAATTCCCCAGTTGCACATGACCATAGGGTCGGGAGGTAACAGCTATCATTGTCTGAGGGCCATGGGTTAGGAGATTGATCACCTTCATGAACTCATGGGACCCAAAGGGCAGATGAGTAGGGCACTCTCTTGATGCATGAGGGAAGAGGGATGACCCCAAAGAAGTCGGAACCCTATAGACCTAGAGGAGATGACCAAGGATATAAACCTCAGTAGGTTCAAGACTAGTTCGATATCATGATGTCAGTGATGTAGAGACATATGTGGCATGTTGCAACTTAGATGTAAAGGTGTATTGGCAAGGTGGGATGTACCATCTCTACTCTTGGAACAGGAAGAACTCTGTATTTGGACTGCAGCCAAATGCTTATTTCCTCTTGTTATGGGGGTGAGAGATAGGACATTACGCATGCCATACACCAAGGATAAGAGATGATTTAGGTTGGAACGTTGCCACGAGAAATAGGGATAGAGAAGATAACCTACCCTGGTAAAGTGAATGATACATGGATGGTTTGCAAACACTAAGAGGAATGAGGTAGTCCCCTTATGAGGAAGTTTTTATCATGAGCTATGTAGAACTTACAAGTTATACCAGGTTGAGTTTGATGATGAAATCAGAGAGTGTTCTTAATTGAAGATAGGCATAGAGTTTGAGGTGAGATGATAAGTGAAATACATGGAAGTGTATGTCTTCAACGTTACCTAATACCTAAGGATGTGAAGTGGTAATGGATGCTCTGGTTGAGATACATATGACTTGTTTGACTAGAAGCTAGAAGAGGTTGTTTGGCTAACCCTAAGTTTGGAAAGGAGAGGTGTTTGGATAACACTCAGATGTAACGAGATACGTTGAAAAGTTAATGGTTGTTTGGTTAGCCAGTCTAGCCCTTGATGTAATGAAAGGATGGTGGAAGAACCTCAAGAGCACTTCTTTGGAAAAGAAGGTGATGAAACCCCGACTGGAGTGGTTTAGGGTTTCATAGGAATCGGTCTGGAAGAATCATGACATACAGGAAATCATGATTGAAGATCACCATACACCGTGGAAAATGGCAATAGCACTTGGATGCTTAAGATGAAGTTGCATGTGGTTTATGGCCATGCGAGCCAGGAGGTAAAGGTCGAACCCCAGGAACCCAGTGTATTGATATAGAGGACAAAAGAGTCCCTGAGAGGGAATGGGAGCTCAACACTATGGATGTTGTGATAGGTCTCCCCTGGGCCAAGGAAGGTCGAAATGCAATATGGGTTATGGTAGGTCGCCTTACCTAGATGACATGGGAAAGAAAGAGTTATGTTAAGGGACAGATCTGGTTGAACTATCCATGAGAGAGATGGTCCAACTACACCATGATGTGAGTTCAAAGGATCTTGAGTTTGACCTAAAGGTTCCCTTCCAAAAGGTGGAAGAAGGTACGTAAAGAACTCGATGTTAGTATAGTTTATCACCCCTAACTAATGGTTAGTATGATCCAGACTAAAGGGGTCCGATGAGAGCATATGCGCTCATTCGGGGTGATAGATAGAGACAGTTCTTGTCCTATGCAAGATGTGAAGATAACCACCATAGCCAGTATCGAGATTTATAAGAAGCTCTATAAGGGAGGTTGTGTCGGTCACCACTTCAGTAAGGTGATGTTGGTGAAAGGACCACATGATGGTTAGAAAAGGGCCACAGTGCGTGTAGATGAAGTCGCTTTGATCGTGCAATGGCTGAAAGGAGCCTAGAGATGATGAAAGTCATGAGTAGATACAAAGTAGACTGACATGCAGTTCACTGTGGAAGAATATGTGACATGAAAATCCGACCCCTCTAAGTTGTAACTAAGAGAGCTGAGTCCCTGATGCATGGGTTCTTTGATTTGGTTTGGTGGAGAAGGTTAAGTTTGGCCTTACCCCTCAGGATGAAGTAATGTGTGATGAGTTCCATGTGTCCAATTTAGAGCACTATGTGAGGTACCTGACCATGTGATGAACAATGAACCTAGTGAGCCCCAAGGGAGGCTGACATGGTCTGAGTCCACCTGTGCAGTTTATAGATGCCAGGATGAAAGAATCAGAGAAAAGAATATGTGATGAAAAAGGTTCTTTGGAGATGCCATGAGTATGGTAAAGCCACATAGGGGCCAAAGATGGACATGGAAAGGTCTTATCTTGAATTGTTTGTTTGCTTGATAGAATTTTGGGGACAAAATTCTTATAAGAGGGGAAGGATGTTACAACCCCACTTTTTGGGTTCATTTGGTGAGAAATGTAATTTCTCATATTAAAGATATTTGAACAGATAATGATATAATTTGCTTCAAATAAATGGATTTAGTTTACAATAGCCTTGATGTTTGTGTTGTGGGCTTTATTGGCTATTGGGCCCAAATAATAAGGAAATTCAATTAGTAAAAGGATAATTGAATTCTTAAGAAAAGAAATAGGTAGAAGGCACATCCAAAGAGGATTTCGTGCCTCTTGGGTTCCTTGGGTTCCAAGGAGTCCAAAGTTGCACAAAGAAAGCAATAAGAAAAGAAAATATTAATTATGTATTTCTTTATTAAGAAAGAAATTGAAAACAATGAGAAAATGTGGAAAATAAGTGAAAAGAGGTATAATTGAGTTATCCTTGGTGGAAATTCGTATCCCAAGGATTACTAATGATAAAAGGAATATCGATGAGGAAAATAAAAGATAAATAAAAATAAATCCTCAAAAAGAGATATTTTAATAAGAAATAAACAAGATAATGTGAAATAATGCATATAGATGCATCTAGAAGGATAATAAGTATCCTTAAAAAGTAATTTCGAAATCATAGAGTTTCTTGGGATCCAAGGAGTCCCAATAAAGAGGAAAGAAAGAGAAAATACTAAAAAGGCAAAATAAGAGGATAATGTGTTGCATTATTAATTAATTATGAGGTATTGTTAAAAAGAAAGTGATTTTGATTAAAGGAAATAGAATTTTGTGTCAATGGATTAAAAAGCAAGGAAAGAGAGAATAAGTAAGAAGAAATTCGAATTCCTAATTATTCAAGAAATAGGATATATCAAAGGAGAGAGAAAACTTGTGTTCTAATGAAGGAATCACTTTCCAAGTGGGAAAAGGATTTGTTTCCCTTGAATAAACATCTTAGGGTGTGAAAACCCTCCTCTATAAAAGGGGTAGACCCTTTGGGATGAGTTCCAGAGAAATTCCACATCTCCCACTCTCTTCCTCATTTTCTTCATGTATCCTTACGTTCAAACCCTAAAGAGGAGAGTATATACCTTTTCCGGGAAGCACTGAGGGGTGGTACCTACTCTTGATAGAAGGGGAACGCTCCTACGATGACCAAGGGGTGATCAATCACCATCTCCTCACTCAAGTCCTCACACAGCGCCTGCAAGTGGGCTGTCAAACCACGGATAGCACAGGCGTGGTGCTCATGGAACTGGCCGTTTTGGTCATGTCGTGCAGCCTGGTTTACTGCGGTAGGGGAGGACGGAGATAGGGGAGGAGTTTCCAGCGAGATTCGAGTCCCGAGGTGGTGGGAGGCAGCCGAGGAGCTCTGCATGTCGACGGCTAGGGCATCAGCTTGTGGTTTGCGTGGAGAAGAAAGGGCAAGGGTGGAGTTGGACCGTTTTACCCCTCTGGGTATTCAAAAGCCAACAACTTACGTGAGGGTAAAGGAGTAATTCGGTTATGTTTTTAGACAAGCCAACGTTGGAGGAGTCTGAGATGATGTGGCACAATCTCATTGGCCAAGTAAGTGAAATTTTTCTAAATTCATAATTAAAGATTCGTAACTCCGATCAAGACAAATTATATATGTATTTTGGTCAGAAAAATGCAAGGAACCCATTAAAAATAGTTTCATAGTCTGAATCTGATCATAGTTCGAAATGTAGTGTAAATTATCATCTTTAATGAATTAAAGATTAAGAAACTCTATTTTGATATGATTAATGTGTTTAATAGGGTTTAATGGATCTTTAGGGTTGATGTTAACCTATTAAATGTAAAAAGGTACATTATGATAAAAAAGGAAGAACTTTGCACATGATTAGTCTAATTTATAGTTTATGTGCTTAAATATGCTTGAAATCGGAAAAGTACATAAAGTTATCATCTTTAATGATTTAATTAAGGAAAAATCCTTAGATTTGATGATAGATGGACTTAATGATGTTATTTGGATAATTCAAGTTGATTTTACCTATTGTTAATAAAAGTGAGAATATGATCTAAAAAGATGATCTTTTTAATTTAGGGTTTTGTGCATGATTATGCACTAATGAGCTTGAAAACCCTAATTTAGATGAATATGTCTTTTAATTGTTTTAATTGTTCAAATATGTAAATAAATAGGGATATGATGATCCTAAGTCATTTTGGGTATAAAAGATTATTATAATGAATAGTTGAGCAATTAAGGTTCATATAAATGGAAAAGAGTATTTTAGGGTTTGTTGACCTAAAATGTATAAAGTTTGAGGTAAGAAACCCTAATGGATATTAATGAAACCTTAATGCGGATTAGAAACCCTAGAAAGTGAATCCAAAGCAATAAAGTAGATTCTTGATAAAGTGTGTAATAAATAGAGTACATATTCTTTTCAGGAATTATGATGATTGAATTACTTGCTTGGATCTGTTGATTGGTTTGATTGTATATACATGAAGTATATGTTGAATAATCTGCATGACTCATCAAATCAGGTATGTGGTTATGTTTATGAATAATTGCTCTAGTTTCACGGTGATTCCCGAAGTTTTATTAGTTGCTTGAAAATAACTGTTGGATGTCTATTTATTTCATGCAACTATAAAGTTACTATGATTATCACTATAAATGTACATATATAACTGGCTAGATCCGGGTCCACCTCTATTACTTTGAAAAGGCTAAAAAAGGGGTAATCCTAGAGCAAGGTCTAGGTTACCGTGAGTTAGAAACTGGGCTACCTACGTGTAGTGCCATGAGACTCTTTAGCATACCCCGAGTTAAGGAGTGGTCTACCTATGAGTAGTTCCATGTGACTGAACCCTAGAAACTTGTTCACTTGATAGGTGGATCATGAGGGGTTTAATGGGGACAACACAAAGGATAGGGTACCCTTGGATCGCGGAGTTATATCTAAAATGTAATCTTGGTTGTTAAATGTTTAATTGAATGATTACATTGTTAATGTATTTACATGATTATTGTTTCCCCCACATACTAGCTTCGACTGACCGACGTTTTGTTTGTTGGCGTTTTAGGTACAAGCCAAAAGGACAAACAGTAAATCATCATATTGTGAAATACATGAAGTTAAATTCAAGGAGGATTAGTTAGAGTAGAATCCTTAAGTGGATAGAAGTTTAGAGATCCAAGTTTTCAAAAATGTGTGCAAAAATTTATTTTCTTACAGCTTTTCAGTATAGTAGGTTAATATTTGATAATTATTCTCGGTTAATTGTCGAACCTTTGATCCAGAGTTATGGGTGCGGCTTCGACCTCTCGGTCTCCCTTAATTGGGGGTTATCAGGAGGTGGGGTCATAACACAACCACCCCTAAGGTTACATCCTTAAAGGTTACACAACCATGATCTTATCATCTCACTTAACATCAAAACTAGGTAACAAACATGTCACTGGTCACAACCTATCTTTCATATCTCATCAACTAGAGTTCCAGGGCTAGGCGCATCCCTCACCAAAGGTGTCGCCTTCCCTCACTAAAGGTGTGGTGGGTAGCACTATCCCTCACCCAAGGGATGTAGGGTAGGGTCATATCCCTCACCCAAAATGCTAACAGTTAGGGCACCGAAATCTTAGGCCATTGGCCACACATATCGGCCACAAGCATAATGTGCACCCATGCACAATGGGTAATGGGCAGTCTAGAACCAAAGGTGTATCGTGCAACCAGGTGCAGGATGTATCGGGCAGCACCTCCACTTTATCGGCCAAGACACTCCACTGCCATCCTTCAAGTGACATCATGGGCAGCTCACCATGGCACCCAAGGAGCTCTCATATCGCCCAAGGCAACAAACCCTAACGCCCAAGCTGCATCTTGCTCCAGGCAACGTAGCCACTAGGGCACCATGTCGGGAAGCACAACTAGGGGAGTGTTGTGCAAGGTACAAACCATAAAGCCCAACACAAGGTCTGCCTACCACACTCATACCGGTCAAGGGAACCAGCCACTATATCACTCTTCCAGGGTTACATCAACCAAGAGTCCATATCGGGCAACACCATGTCGGCCAAGGGATTGGAGCTCACCTCACAACTCAAGGAAGGAGGGGTATTGCTTAATTGACAAGGCATGGCCTAACCATGCTACCCAAGGCACTCAAGAAGAGATGTCAACCAAGCACCAAATTGGCCAAAGCATATCGCCCAACAAAATCTCAATTAAGAACCATATCAGTCAAGAGGTCAACAAGACGTTCACCTAGCATGTCACCCAGGCTCAATGCTAGAAGAGGGATGTCGGGCAGAACACATCATAAGGGTATCGTACAGGGGTTCAAAGACCATGACGGGTTGGCCATCTTCAACCTCAAGACTGCCACCAAGAAGCCCTAAAAGTTCAAGAGAGTTATCTCACCTCTCAAGACAATTAAGTGAGAGATAGGGGTATTGCACAACTTCCATCATCTATCAGGCAACAAGGAGGTCCATCATATCATATCGGCCAACCAACCAAAGCTCAACTCACCATTGGATTTGGAGACCCTAAGCTCACCTCTCAACAACTAAGTGAGAGAGGGGTTTTGTCTAAGGAACTCCACGTCCATGGTTTGGCCAACCCAAGATAACCATCTCCACAAAGTCTAGGGTACATCTAAAGCAACCTTATAACCATTAAAGCAAGAAACATAGCTAAAAGATGACATGGTCAATCAAGATAACACATATAGCATGCAACATGAAAAAGAAGTAGTATAGCTAGGGTTAGGAGTTATGTAACCCACCTCAAGCTCTAAAGCTCCAAGCTTCTAACACAAAGCTCCAAGCTCCAAGGCACCATCTTCGGCCAACACAAAGAAGAACAACTTATAACCACCATGGCCAAAGAGAAGGAAGAAGAAGAAGAAGAAGATGCCAAGGAAAGGGAGAGATACCTACCATAAGAGAAGGAAAGGGACAAGCTAGCAAGGTGTGTCACCCAACACACCAACAGTATCGGCCACCACTTGCTCCACTCTTCTCCTAGCTCGGCCACCAAAGGAAGGGAAGCAACTAAATGAATCAAAGAGCCTAGCAAGAAAAGGAGGGATTCGTTTATATACTATAAGGTGAAGGGGGTGGGGAAGCAAGGCAAGGTGTCACCCGCCCCTTGCACACTTGTCTAAGGAGCGTGCCACATGCTAGCACCCCAAAAACCCACGCCCATGAGTTGCCACCCACTAAGCAAAGCAACAACCAATTGTCCAAAGATGGTGACATAAATGAGGCTAAGGTGGAGGGTGTGTGTCTCCTAAGATGGCAACCCCACACACTATGGCTGATACAGCTCTGCCTGGCACACCAACACTCCTTGGCCGATACACCAATATCCAGCCCGATACCAAGCTTCAACAAGGCAAAACAAAGTCCAACCAGGCCCTAAGCTACTCAAACAAAGAGCCTAACCCATCCTCTCAACCCTAGAGGATGCAAGGAGAGAGAAAGACATCTCTCAAGGTGAAAAATTGCACACCAACCCTAAAACTTGGGTAATTTGCAAGTTGCACCTCAACCTCTCAACAAAGCACAAACAAACCCTAATCACAACTTCAAGTGATTAGCAAGCATCTCAACACAAGGTTTAGGCAAAGCAAACAGGGTAAGCCCAAAATGAAGGTCAGGGTCCTTACAAGCCATAAACCTCTACAAAGGGATTTTGCCCCTAAAATCCGAAGAGAAAAGCGAGGGATACTTCCTCCTCATCTCTTCCTCGAGCTCCCACATGGCTTCCTCAATGCCACGATGATGCCAAAGAACCTTCACAAGCACCAGGTCCTTCCTTTTCAACTTTTGTACTCTTCTGTCAAGGATCATCATTTGACCTTCTTCATAGGTCACATCTTCATCCAGGTCAACCTTAATCGGTTGTATCACTGTCTTTGTACCTGGATGACTTTTCTTCAGCATACTGACATGGAACACCAGATGTAACCTGTGCAATTCTGGCAGTAGTTCTAACTTGTAAGCTACCTTGCCAACACGTGCTATTACCAGATATGGCCCCATATACCTGGGTGCCAACTTGCCTTTCCGGCCAAACCTCGACATGCCTTCCATGGTGAGACCTTGAGATACACCTTGTCTCCCACCTGGAACTCTAGAGGTCTTCGGCGATTATCTGCATATGACTTCTATCTATCCTGTGCCGCTTTCAACTGGTGTTGTATCACTTTGATATTTTCTATTATCTGGTGTACTAAATCGGGACCCAAAAGTTGATACTCACTAGACTCATACCAAAATAGAGGAGATCTGCACTTCCTTCCATATAAAGCCTCATAAGGTTCCATGTCAATACTCCATTGGTAACTATTGTTCTAGGCAAACTCTATCAAACTGAGATGCACGTACCAACTTCCTAGGAATTGCAAAACACTAGCTCAGAGAAGATCTTCCAAAGTCTGAATAGTCCTTTCAGACTGTCCATCTGTCTGTGGGTGGAAAGCGGTGCTAAACCTCAACTGCATTCCCAACGCTTTGTGCAACTATTCCCAAAAACGACTCGTGAACTGGGGACCTCAGTCAGAGACTATCATTGCAGCACACCATGAAAATGTACAATCTCATCCACATACACCTAAGCAAGCTTTTCTGCTGTATATGTTGTCTTCACAGGTATGAAATGAGCAGACTTCGTCAACATGTCCACTATCACCCAAATGGAATCATGATTCCTAGCTGTCCTTGGTAGACCAACTATGAAATCCATGGTTATATGATCCCATTTCCATGGTGGTATCAGCATGGGTTGCAACATACCTGCCAGTTTCTAATACTCAGCCTTAACCTACTGACATATTGCACACCTAGCCACAAACTCGGCTACGTCTCTCTTCAAGCCAGGCCACTAATACAGGTCCTTTAGATTATGATACATCTTGGTGACACCTGGATACATATCATACATTGACGTGTGCACTTCCTTGAGCACTAACTTCCTCAAATCATCAACATCTGGGACCACCATCCTGTTATGATAACAAACTAGTCCATCCTTAGACTCATGGAAGCCATCACACTTCTTGTTGCCGAACTTTGTCCTGATCAACTGAATTGTAGCATCTTCCTATTGTGCTTCTTTGATCTGTTGTCTCAATGTAGGCTTCACTTGCATCTGTGCCAACAGTCCTTCCAACAAGGATATTTCCAACTGTACATTAATCTGCCACAACGAGACAAACATATCCCGCCTATGGCATATCAAAGAACTCAATTGTGCCTTCTTCGTAGGAAGAGAAGAAGATTTCCTACTGAGCGCATCTGCTACCACGTTTGCCTTACCAGAATGATACTCAATGGTGCAATCATAATCATTTATCAGCTCCATCCAACGACACTATCGCATGTTCAGCTCACTCTATGAGAAGATATACTTTAGGTTCTTATGATCCATAAAGATCTAACACACTTCCCCATAAAGATATTGTCTCCATATATTTAATGCATGGACCACCACTGCCAGCTCCAAATCATGTGTCAGATAGCTCTCCTCGTGTTTCTTAAGCTATTGTGAAGCAAAAGAAACCACATGATCTTCCTGCATTAGCACACAACCTAAGCCTTTCTTGGATGCATCGCAGAAAACAACATAGCCCTTCCCAGGCTCTGGCAACACCAACATTGGAGCACTAGTCAGCTTCTCCTTCAAGCTCTGAAAGGTACATTGACAAAGATCATCCCAAACAAAAGGTACATCATTCCTGGTCAACTTTATCAACGGCAACGCAATCACACTGAAGTCCTTTATAAACCTCCGATAGTATCCTGCTAAACCCAAAAAACTAAAGACTTCAGTCGGCATTTTCGGTTGCTCCCACTCTGCAACTAACTCCACCTTCTTGGGGTCCACTCTAACTCCTTCTGTAGATATCACATGACCCAAGAAAGTCACTTCCTTCAACCAAAACTCACACTTACTAAACTTGGCATACAACTCATGTTGGTGAAGGAGAGTCAATGCTTGTTGAAGATGTCGTTCATGCTCTTGACTGTCCCGACTATAGATCAAGATGTCATCTATAAAAACCACAACAAATTGATCTAGAAATGGACGAAACACTCTGTTCATCAGGTCCATAAAAGCGGCAGGCGCATTGGTTAGCCTGAACGACATAACCATGAACTCAAAGTGACCATACCTCATCCTAAAAGCTGAATTTGGTATGTCCTCATCCTTGATCCTCAACTGATGATATCTAGACCATAGATCAATCTTTGAGAACACTGTAGCACTACGCAATTGATCAAACACATCATCTATCCTCGGAAAAGGATACTTGTTCTTGATCGTAACTTTGTTCAACTACCGATAATATATGCACAGACGCATCGATCCATCCTTCTTCTTTACGAATAGGACTGGAGCACCCCACGGCGATGTGCTCGGTCTAATGAAACCTTTATCCAAGAACTCTTGTAACTGCTTCTTCAGTTCTGCCATCTCAGTTGGAGCCATCTTGTACGGTGTGTGAGCAACTGGCTGTGTCCCTAGTACTAGATTGATCTCAAAGTCAATCTCTCGAGGTGGGAGAACACTGGGAAACTCATCAGGAAACACATCTGTAAACTCTCAGATAATAGACACCTCCTCAAGGTTAGGACCCTTCACTTTGGTATCCACAACATGAGCTAAGAATGCCTTACATCCTTGCCGCAACAACTTCTCTGCCACCATGGTTGATACTAAACATGTCAGAAAAATCTTCCTATCTCCCTCGAAAATCCACTTCTCACCATCCTCAGCAAACACCGCTTGTTGGGAACCACAATCCAACACAACCTTATACCTCTCTAGGGTATCCGTCCCAAGGATCACATCAAATCCATGCATATCAAGTGGTATAAGATACACTTGTATGTTGTGTCCCGAAAAGGATAGAACACAAGATGGACACACCTCTTGAAGCATCGAGGAACCATCAAGAGGGGTTTCTAACAACAGGATATCTTTCTTACAATTAACTGGTAAGAGACAACTATCAAGCATACTATGAGCGATAAAAGAGTGCGTAGCACCCAGGTCAACCAAAACAGATATAAAGCAAGAAGAAGACAAATTAGAATGAAATAACTCCATCTGACCTGCCACCACTCGTGGGTTGAGTATCGCTTCAGGCTGACTCATAGCATAGAATCAAGCCATTGCTTGTTGTCATCCATATCCTCTGCTTCCTTGAGTAGATGATCCATCTTGTGACACTTGACTGCGCCCTCGCCCTCTGGCGCCATTGGACTACTATCTATCTAATCCTTGTTGATTCTGCCTTGGCTGTTGTGTCACTTTGACATCTCTCCTTAGGAAATTTAACTTCAAATGCCTTATCTGTCCACAGTGATAACATGACCTTTCTTCTATTTGTGTCCTAGATGGCCCTGTCACTACTACTGAAGTTGTATTGTGGGCTATAGATGATGAAAACTTAGACCCTTCTCAAACCGTCTAATTCTCTCATCATCTATCGTCTCCATGTGAGGACAAAACCTCAGCAAGTCCATAAACTTGGCTTCATACTTGGTGATGCTCAGAGAACCTTGGCGCAGATGCTCGAACTAGTTGATCTTTTTGTCCAGATAGGTCTTTGGGAAGTATCAACTCACGAACTCCCACCGGAAGACATCCCAATTGATCACCTCACCAGGTTGTTTCTCCTCCTCGATGGCCCACCAGTGGCCAGCACTACCTTTCAAAAGGTAAACAACTTGCTTGACTTTGTTTACTTTAGGAATTTCAAGGATCTTAAAGGCCTTCTCAAGACCTGTCAGCCATAGATCTACATCCGTTGGATCAGTCATTCCAGCATAATCTGAAGCTCTGACTTGATGAAGCCACTTGAAGGTCTTCCCAATACCTGAAGATTCACCATGGGGAGCCTGTTCTCTTGGCAGAGGCACTGACAATCTCTCCACCATGAGATTCATTGTAGCCATTACCTATCCCATAAGGTGTTGGTAGACAAGATTCTCAAGAATGGCTAGGTCGATTTGGGGGACCTCAGGCACCCGATCTTCATGTGCATGCACTCATGCTCCATCAACAGTTGCATCATCATTGCTCTCGGCAACATGTTCTTCATGATTTCCAGACATCTTTAAGCTTTATCTTCTACTGGGGACAGAAGGTTGTTGTAAGAAAATCTGGAAAACTCACAAGAACAGACACAATCCTAGTCCTAGATCCCTGTAGACTCAGCAAACCTAGAGCTCTTATACCAAAAACTTATTATGACATCCCGCTATCACAAAGACAACGAAATTCCATGCAAAATGTGCAGAACATCCATAAACCACATGTTACTAGAAATACAGGTTAATTAAAACTGATTATGGAAAGCAGATAAATAAAGAAACTATTACTTACAGATCCTTATCCTGCAAGGAAACATGTTATATAAACATACACAAACCTTGATACGTGTCCATAGTTCATAGGATCCAGCTGTCACATAGGCACAAAGAGTTCACCACATGTTTATATACAGAATATGACATACCAAGCCAACAGTAGGATAAACAAGCTACATCAGCTATACATCACAAAATGTCATCAAAACACTTCCAAGGACCTGAGAGTACATGGATGACTCTAGGACTCTACTACAAAACAACCAAAATAGTAGCATATCCATCTCTTTCCTCCTACTATTCTTCTTACTGCTCGGCCACAACCTCAAAACTACCACCACGTCTAGCACGATCACCTAAAAAGGTTTAAAACCAGCGGGGTGAGACACATAGTCCCAATGAGAAACATAACTCCCTGCTGAACCATAAAACTTCAGAAAGCTAGAACAAGTAAAACAAGTAACTGATACAGGCAGCTCATATATGCAGCATACTGAACAGAACTAACTTTATTAACAAACTTACCAAGATATCCACGAGGCATATAACCAGATATTTCTTAAGGAACATGATTGACAAGATAAGCTATATAAGAACTTATCATAAGATATGAGGAACGTGTAATTAACTGCAAGCTATAACTAGAGAAACTATACAATCAAGGCCTCAACCAATGTTCCGTGTTTTTCCCTAAGCAATATATACTTTATGGCTGGATTACAATTTATTATGCCCTGAGGAAGTGAGCCGTATCGCTCAAATCCAACCTTCGGCTGCAAAGCCCAAAACTGGTGACATACAAGGTCAATGGAAGAGCCAGACTCCATGACCTCACCTCCTCATATTCAGTGCACGATATCCAAAGTAGGACCACAGTCTCTTGCCTAAGTGGCCTCAGCTACAGGGTTAGCTCCGTAGGCTACCCTTTTCTCTAGCCCACCTTGGTACAGGTCTCGGCGCTAGCATACCTTGAGCCACGGGCCTATTCATTGTGCTCCTGAGCCATGAACGCATTCATGCTCCATCACACTGAGCCATGGGCCTATTCACCATTCTCTAACCATATTGAATCTACAACCGAAGTTGTACTCTAATCCTCCTATTTTTGTCTAGGAGAAATCCTGCATATTCAACAATATGCACTCTAGGAAATCCCGTAGGATAAACCTATTTCACCATCACCCGCTACTGATGATGATGGATCTTTGGCCAGGGCAAAACTACATGAAATGTTCCACTGTAATTAATTAGTATATTTTAGGTGAATTGTTGAGGCAACTAGGTTATAAAACATAAACAACATTGTGTCACACTATAACTGCCATTATCATATTTCCATGGGATCTCAATCCCTTATCACATAATGCCACTGCCTCTCAAGGCTTCATCATCATGGGGTATCAATCCTTTATCTCATCATAGAGGATAACACCTCAAATAAGCACTCAGCCTTTATCAGGTCACCAGACCTTTCTCATCATATTGGCAATACATGTTATCTCATCAATAAGGAGTATCATTATTCAGTGTTATACAAAACATATATACCCTCGTAGCTCTTACCTGGCTATGAATTCATTTGATAACACCTGCATGGTTAGTATGCATATCAAGAGAGATAACTTGATCACCAAACATAGATCTTTAGATAACATGTTATGATTATCATGCCATTAAGATTTAGGGTGCATATGATTTGAAACAACATTCATTATTATGAACACGTGAAGCATAAAGTTGTAGATGGTAATACAAATCAACTCATATTAAAGTTACCAAACCGGGAGCATCCACCATGCCCTATCTCTCATGACATCAAGAATACAACCACCCCTAAAGATGCATCCTTAAAGGTTACACAACCATGATCTTATCATCTCACTTAACATCAACCTTAGGTAACAAAGATGTCATTGGTCACAACCTATCTTTCATATCTCATCAACTAAGGTTCTCGGGCTAGGCGCATCCCTTACCAAAGGTGCCACCTTCCCTCACTAAATGTGTGGTGGGTAGCACTATCCCTCACCCAAGGGATAACGGGTAGGGTCATATCCATCACCCAAAATGCTAACGATTAGGGCACTGAAACCTTAGGGCACTGGCCACACATATCACCCACAAGCATAACGTGCACCCATGCACAAGGGGTAACAGGCAATCTAGAACCAAAGGTGTGTCGTGCAACCAGGTGCAGGGTGTATTGGGCAGCACTTCCACTCTATCGGCCAAGACACTCCACTGTCATCCTTCCAAGTGACATCATGGGAAGCTCACCATGGTGCCCAAGGATCTCTCATATCGCCCAAGGCAGCAAACCCTAACGCCCAAGCTGCATCTTACTCCAGACAACGTAGCCACTAGGGCACCATGTCGGGCAGCACAACTAGGGGAGTGTCATGCAAGGTACAAACCATAACGCCCAACACAAGGTCTTCCTACCACACTCATATTGGTCAATGGAACCAACCATTATATCACCCATCCAGGGTTACATCAACCAAGAGTCCATATCAAGCAGCACCATGTTGGCCAAGGGATTGGAGCTCACCTCACAACTCAAGGAAGGAGGGGTATTGCTCAACTGACAAGGCATGACCTAACCATGCCTCCCAAGGCACTCAAGAAGGGATGTCAACCAAGCACCAAATTGGGCAAGGCATATCACCCAACCACATCTCAGTTAAGAACCATATCGGTCAAGAGGTCAATAAGATGTTCACCTAGCATGTCGCCCAGGCTTAACCCTAGAAGAGGGATGTCGGGTAGAACACATCATAAGGGTATCATGCATGGGTTCAAAGACCATGACGGGTTGGTCATCTTCAACCTCAAGACTACCACCAAGAAGCCCTAAAAGTTCAAGAGAGTTAGCTCACCTCTCAAGACAATTAAGTGAGAGAGAGGGGTATTGCATAACTTCCATCATCTATCAGGCAACAAGGAGATCCATCATATCATATTGGCCAACCAACCAAAGCTCAACTCACCATTGGATTTGGAGACCCTGAGCTCACCTCTCAACAACTAAGTGAGAGAGGGGTTTTGCCCAAGGAACTCCATGTCCATGGTTCGGCCAACCCAAGGCAACCCAAGATAACCATCTCCACAAAGTCTAGGGTACATCTAAAGCAACCTTATAACCATTAAAGCAAGAAACATAGCTAAAAGATGACATGGCCGATCAAGATAACACATATAGCATGCAACATGAAAAAGAAGTAGTATAGCTAGGGTTAGGAGTTATGTAACCCGCCTCAAGCTCTAAAGCTCCAAGCTCCATGGCACCACCTTCGGCCAACACAAAGAAGAACAACTTGTAACCACCATGGCCTAAGAGAAGGAAGAAGAAGAAGAAGAAGATGCCAAGGAAAGGGAGAGATACCTACCATATGAGAAGGAAAGGGACAAGCTAGGAAGGTGTGTCGCCCAACACACCAGCAGTATCGGCCACCACTTGCTCCACTCCTCTCCTAGCTCAGCCACCAAAGGAAGGGAAGAAACTAAAGGAACCAAAGAGACTAGCAAGCAAAGGAGGGTTTCGTTTATATACTATGGGGTGAAGGGGGGGAGCAAGGCAAGGTGGCACCCAACCCTAGCACACTTGTCTAAGGAGTGTGCCACATGCTAGCACTCCAAAAACCCACACCCATGAGTTTCCACCCACCAAGCAAAGCAACAACCACTTGTCCAAAGATGGTGACATAAACGAGGCTAAGGTGTAGGGTGTGTGTCACCCAATATGGCAACCCCACACACTATGGCCGATATAGCTCTGCCTGGCACACCAACACTCCTTGGCCGATACACCAAGGTCCAGCCCGATACCAAGCTTCAACAAGGCTCAACAAGGCAAAACAAAGTCCAACCAGGCCCTAAGCTACTCAAACAAAGAGCCCAACCCATCCTCTGAACCCTAGAGGATGCAAGGAGAGAGAAAGACATATCTCAAGGTTACAAACTTACACACCAACCCTAAAACTTGGGTAATTTGCAAGTTGCACCTCAACCTCTCAACAAAGCACAAACAAACCCTAATGACAACTTCAGGTGATTAGCAAGCATCTCAACACAAGGTTTAGGCAAAGCAAACAGGGTAAGCCCAAAACGAAGGTCAGGGTCCTTACAATATTAATCTTGCATGCAAATGTTTTACTAATTTCTTATTATGGTAAGCATCTATTTGATTATGCCGCATACTCTGGATCTCTTCATCTTATGATCAAATCTTAGAATTTATTTCCGTGTTATTTATTTACCTTTTTTCCTTGTCCACTATTGACACATACCTTGTTTCCTCCTCGTGTTGGGTGATCCCAACACCCATGCCTAGGATCAAAGTACCACAACATGAGCATGGAAGACTAGCCTAGGTTTAGGAGAAGGAGTACATGGATTTCTACATGGACCTAACTAATGAAGATGTTTCTTGGAGACAAACTTGATATGGTTAAGATTTCCCTCTATCTAGATCCTTATGTTGTAACATCCATGTATACCCTATATAGGAGATGATGATGTACCTTTGTAAAATTGAATATAGTCATTTCTTTTATTCCATTTCTATACTCTTTAGTCTTTTGTATAGAATTATATAAGATTTGAAAATTTTACACCTATTCCAACATACCTTTTGAGTGTGTTTTGAATGGATGTTTTATAAGTAGATCCCCTCTGGGTCCCACTCCTTACAACAATGCTAACATCCACCATAAAAAAAAATTAGGGTGACGTGTAGAAATTGCACATATTTTATATATAATATATATATAGAGAGAGATTGGGATCATATGTGGTATTTAATTGGATATGCACATTAACCATTTATATATTTGCATCAAATGCAATAAATAAATGATAAAACCAAAATTGGATCGTATGGACTAAATCCCAAAATATAGTAAATTGACGTACCTCTGATACCACAATAGGGAAATATGGTTATAGATATGGAACCAGAAACAAAAACTTTTACATGATATATCTCCCTTAGGCAGCAGAACGCATCAAAAACAATAAATTGGAAAGGAAGGTTGTAAGGCATATACCTGGTCTTGGAGCAAGTCCAATGACTTATCCTTGAAGAAGCATGCTTCTTTCATAAGTATAACCCTAACGGATGTCAGCAATGGCCTCCTGGTATAGCACCACAAACAGTGATTGACGAAGTCCTCCTAGAGGGTGGCAAAAGCCTCCTCACCTCTACTTAGTCCATGCATACCATTGAGAATACCTATCATTCTTTTGGAACAGACAAGGAGTTTTCTCTTCTAGTCAATGTGCTAGTGTTGACTGCTCTCCCTTATTGTCTCTCCCTTTTACAGGTAAGACTTACTCAGTTTCTTATGTTACCACAACTATGAGAAGACAACAATTGTTAGAGATTATAGTTGTGTCTTTTGAAAGCCTCTGCTACCCATTTATTTATACGAGGGTCAGGGTCAGGGTTTCTAGATCAATTGGGAGTCAAAGAGATGAAATTTCATGAATTTTTTGGAACCTGCAAACCACAAACCAGTCGGTTCACCATTGAACTGATCAGTTCACACATGAACCGATTGGTGCAATACTTGAATCTATCAGTTCACCATGTTTCCTGTTTGCAATCATATTTGGCTTTTAGTATTCGATTAATGTACAACATGATGTCATCATCAATCTTTGATTCAATCTCATTGATCACCCAACCAGTAGGTTCACAACCTGAACCGACCAATTCATATATCTGAACTGATTGGTTCACTAGCTAAATTGGTCATTTCAGACTTCTGACTGCCAATCTTATTTAAATTGAATATCTAACACTTTCGTAATCAAGTTTAAACCATATTCATGAGTAAACTCCTATTTCAGGTAAATCCTATGTGTGTGACCCTATATGCCTCAAGTTACGTTGGCAATAAATGTCCATAACCAATTTATGACATCACAAGTAATGATCGGTATCTAGCAACACATCATAGCTACCCAAGTAATTGGAAAGTTGGAGAACAACTTCAACCTACAATATGTGATTCGTGTTATAATGATCATATAGTTCCTTTGTCTCTAATATCCAGATTTAACTGAACATATGGAATCATCATCCTCTTCAATGTTCAATCCATGTTCCTTGAACTATAGCAAACTATCTAAGATGCATGTGAGATCACATATCATATATTGATTCACATGAGTATGGCCATATATTTCTTAGTCTCACTTATGAAGTGGTCGGGATATCTACTCCAGTAGGAGGGACAAATCCCATGTACATCACTCACAATCATTCCCCATGTGTCACCATGTATTTGAGAATCACCTTTATGTTAACCCTTATTCAAGGTCACGTTGGATGATGTCAAAATACATCAAACAACATGTGATGAGTGTAGTGATTTCAGGTCTAAGAACTACAATCACCACCATAACTTTGAGAGCTGATTCTAACTGCCATTCCATGGTTTTCACGCATCACTCTCAAAGTGGGTTTGTCCGATCCACTGTTATCTAACAATTACATATGTGTTTAGTTTGATATCACATATCATGACTAATGAGATTCTATCATCAACCAACACACACTCTAATCTTATGTGTTATTGCTATTTATCATCTTCCATAATAATATCCAGCTAGGGACATAACAAGAACGTGTGTACTCTTATCATTTGTATGATTTCACTATTTAGGTCCTCGACCTAAAACATATATCGTTGAGTAACATCATTCTTTATACATTTAATATGTAAATCATTATCTCATAACTGAACAGACATATAAATGAAGACTGCCTTTATTGTTAATCAAATTGTTTACAAGATATGCAATTATAATCATCATGTGGTTGTCTCTCTCAGCATACATACCAACATATAGATGTAACATCAAGCAATAACTAAGAGCTTGGTTACTTACTAGAACCAAGAATACAAGTGAAATGATGACCACAAAGAGTTCTTGAGCTCCAAAGATCGATTACAAGAAGGCATGGGGTTAGTGTCACGTGGACCATCCAGAGGACAACATGAGACCTTCAATACCCTATAAATAGGACCCTTTGGAATCACTCCTGAGGAATTTTTTAATGTGTTAGATATCTAAAACACTGCTACAAAATTCATAGATACAAAATCAAAATGTTTGACCTCGAAAGTGATTGATCTCCTATCTTTTCCACCCAGCCATTTACCTTCACTTACCAGCTTAAAGCTTGCATGGCTAAAAATGTTTGGAATATTGAAAAGAAGAAAGACTCCTTATGGGTTTGTTAGGTCCATGAGAGATACCTTAAAGGAGACTCTATGTGGAAGGAAAAACTCTAGTTCAATGCTACATGGATATGGAAACAAATTGTTTTGTTCAAGGATGTTATGATACCTAGAGTGCAATGCATTGTGGGCAAAGGGAATGACACCTTGATGTGGAAGGATCTGTGGCTAGATAAAGGTGTTTTCATGGAAGATTCTATGTCTTATAAAACATAATTAACACTAGTGTACAAAGATTTGCAAGTGTTGATTGTTATTTCAAAGAGGGTCAAGACATGTCAAGCTTCTAATAGACTATATTAATGAGAGTGTCATGTCTCCATGTGATTAGGGATGATTGCATTCTTCTTGACGAGGAGGAAGTCAATAAAATGAAAATATTTTGTGAAGCTTCAAGGGAAAGGAAACAAAATGTTACTTGGTTGAAATGGCTTTTGAAGACAAAAGCTTCAAAGAAATGTTTACTAATATTTTGGAGACTATTATAGGATAAATTGTAGCATAGGACAAGATTATGAGGAGAGGAACTAGTATGGCTTCAATGTGTGTTATGTGCAATAGGGAAAGTAAATACAATGATCATCTTTTTTTTTCAACTATACTTTCAGTCATATAATCTAGAGGAAAGCTAAAGATATGGAGAATATTGAAGTCGATCCCACATGTATAAGTAAGATTGCTAGTTTTGGCAGAGGAAAACCTAGTACCTGCATTGTGATGGGAATTTATGAAATCTGGAAGGAAAGGAATATGAGGATCTTTGAAGACAAGAAGAAAAATTGTGATGATGTTTGAAGAAGTGTAGAGAAAGATATCGATAGCATTAGCTAGTCTTTAGTTTTCTCTTTTCTTTTTCTAGTTTTTTATTATGTACAAAAAAAATCTTTTTGAGAAAATAGTAAAGACGACACATGCTTTGATGGATCAAAAAAAGTTTGGAGGAATATTGATTAACACTTTTCTTTACAACGCATGCTCCCCTGGAACCCGTGTCATACCATATGGAGACTGACTTACTATTTGTAGAAGAAATGGTATTGTGTGTTTCTGTAGTATCTCAAAGTGAAGAAATAGTTCTCCAAAGAGACATGCAATGATATATAGATAATGGTGTATAATATCTATATCTATTCAAAATGCCTTGTACCTAAATAGGAGACTGTTTATTCATTATCTTCCAAGAAGACTTCATTAATAAAGCCAAATTTCATTGATGCATAAGAGCAATTCCCAAACCTCCTACTTTCTTTGGAGTAGTTAGTTGCTTCATGCAACTAGTGACAACACTTTTTGAGTAGGACCACGCCTCCAAATGAAATGCTATGTCATTTTGTCGAGTCTAGTACATATAATTATTGGTAACACACTTGTTTGCATAGTATAAGTAGGGACATAGCCAATACATCTCTATCCGTTCAGACTCTACCTGATAAATGTAGAGTGTGTGTCACCCAACTTTATCCTGACTTGAACTTTATCTATAGTGTCATTATGGGTTGTCTTTGATATTCAAGCATGAAATAAAGGAACCCGCAAATATTTTCTTAAATCAGTAACTAGTGTCTTACTTGATATCGTGCATATGTCAGTCTTGACTTTAAAATAAACTATACCAGAGAAGTAAATAAAAGTTTCTTCAGTAGATATTTCTTGACATGATGCTTCCTCAAAGATTTAAAAGAGATCCATGATAGAACCTTGTTTCTCATCCCATATCCCCAGAAAAGGTCACTATTGACTGGGAGGCGGATCATCTGTAGGATCAGATACAACAATTGGTGAAGGTATTCTAAGTGGAGTTGAAGCATGTTGAATAACCTACTATTCTTTAGGATTAACAACAATCTGGGAAATATTTTTATCATTTAAAATAGCATAATTGTCTTCTAGGAGTCTCCCACAATAACATTAATATTATCCATCATGACATTTTAGTTCTCCAAAGTATCCTCCATAATATGTTCTTCAACATGATCCTAAGTAGACATAGTGACTGTGGAAGGGACTTATTTGTACTTTTTTGTCCAAACTTTGGGTGTAGAGTGAAGGTATTATTTTATTTGTCACATGCAGTGTAACATCCCTGACCTGGGTTATGTTTTAACCCTAAGTGTTTTTCCTAATAAGGTTGAGTATATATTTAATCTAATCTTGGGAAAAGTAATTAGGGCTCATGAGAAACTTATGTTTCAATTTTGGTCCTATTTGAATAATGTTGAAGCAATGTTTGCTTGTTTTGGACTAAAGTGCAAATTACCCAAGTTGAGGGGTTAAATTGCAAATGTTGCATGATAAGATGTTCCTATGATGTTGAGACATCATAAGAATTAATATGATGTAGTGGTATGGTTTTCACAAGCTTGGGCACCAAGATTAAGCTTATAAAGCAATCCTTGTGCATTAAAACCTAGTTTTGGTGTAGAGTGCAAATTACCCACAATCTAGGGTTTCATATGCAAATTACCACTTCAATAAGGTCCCTAATGTTTCTTGGAATCATGTAGAGCAAAGAAAATGATAAGGGAGCCTCATTTGAATTAAGTTGGAGGAGAGAGAATCTTGATATTAAAAAATCAAGATTCAATCCTAAGTGAAACTCTAATTTAATTTAGGGCAAAAATGAATGTATTAATTAAAGGGCCTTCAACCAAAATTAAAACGGTTGGATTCAGATGTGTGTGGATGAGTTTAAAGCCTTGCAACGGCACGAGCATATCCTAAGGAGGTGAAATCCCACTCACCATTATTATAAGGAAAAGAATTTCCACTCACATATGGATATTCTTATTATAAGGGTTAAGGTGCTTAATTTATTTTCACTTAATTCATGGATAATGGAAGGGATCTCGGTGTGGATAGAGATGCCCTTGCATGCAAGAAACCAAGGGGTAAGTGGTGGCAACAATTTTGGAATAAATAGACTTTTATAAAAGATTTTCTCTCTCATCAATTTTCTTATAAAAGTACCCTTTCCAAGCCAAAACAAAGGCTTTTTCGGATTTCTTTCTTTCCCCTTGCTTGAAAAATGACCAAAGAGCTGTGGAGGATCAGGAGGAAGACCCCCAACCTGTTGGTAAGGTTCTTGACCTCCTTTCACCTTGAATCCATGGTGAAAATCGAAAATCAATGCATGAATTCTTCATATCTTGATCCCCTCTTCAATTCTAACCAATTCTTTTCACTCAAAGCTTGAGGACGACCCTTGGGATAGTGAAAGGAATTGCATACACCATTGTTTCCTTGAGATTGGAGCTTTGGAGCTCAATTGGAGGCGGGTTTTATAACTTGAACCCTTAATTTTATTATTGCCATCAATTCCTTTTCAAATGGTGATCATTTCTACATTTCTAAAATTAAGTTTGGTTGATTGATGCAATCTCCATGGAAATCACAATAGATTTTGTGAGTTTGGAGCTTGATGATGATGACATCATCATAAGCACACACCTCCCCAAATATGTAGGGCAAACGGTTTCAATGTTGGGACCAAACGGTTTCACCAACCAAACGGTTTGCAAACTGTTTGGTGGTTTGGGTCCCAAACAGTTTGGGATGGTTGACCGTTTGAGATGGTTGACCATTTGAAGATATATGTTTTGGTTCTTGGATTTTGATCCAATGGTTTCAATTGGTTTGATCTTGAAGGTTTCAATTGTTAATGATTACTTAATTGCAAACCCTAATCGACTAAGTGTTGAATTTCCAATTGATTGAGATGATGGTTTGGGTTGATTGACCCAAACGGTTTCAAAACCATTTGGGAATCACCCAAACGGTCTCAAGACCGTTTGGGGATCACCCAAGACCGTTTGGAGGTCTAGGGTTAAGTATGTCTAAGTGTTTGAATATCCAAAGATATGGTATCAACCCTAATCGGCTAAGTGCTGATTTTGCAATTGAATAAGTTGATAGTTTGGGTTGATTGACCCAAACAGTTTCAAAACCGTTTGGGAATCACCCAAATGGTCTCAAGACCGTTTGGTGGTCATCCAAGACTGTTTGAGGTCAGATCACATCATGTGGTGATGATAGTTCATTGATTTTAATTGATTTGGTTCCACAATGTCAATCATTGATGGATCCTCGATTTCAAACCCTAAGTGATGGTTTCTTGATTATCAAACCTAGTTCAATTGGGTTTAAAACCATAGATTTAAGGTCTAATTGAATGATGGTTTAGTGGTCCAATTGATGAATGCTTTAGTGGTTCAATTTATAATTGGTCCATGTATTGAAACATTGAGTCGATTGAGTGTTGAAGTGCCTTTTTGGTCCATGCGGTTGTGAGAGGGTTTGGACCAAACGGTCTCAAGCCCATTTGGGACCAAACGATCTCAAACCATTTGGAAACCCAAAGTGCAAATGGTTTCAATACCTAATTTGTCTAATCGGTTTCAAGTACAACTTGTTCAAATGGTTTTCAACCAATTGATGTATGAGAACCAAGATCATTGAGGGTCTAAGTAATTAACTTTGTGAAGATCAACATGATTAATCCATTTGAGTATCTTATGTAATTGAAGGTCCAATATGGTGAACCTATTTGGATACTTAACATAATTGAATATTTCAATGGTTAACCCAATTGATCACTTTGTGGAATTGAAAGTTTAATTGGTCAATTCTTTTGAATCCCTTATATAATTGGTTTAATTGATTAGATCATTTGGACATCTAATATGACCAAAGGTCAATTAGCTATGTGATTATTAAAGATGTAAACCCATGATGATTATGAAGGTTAACCCTATCTTTGTGTACTCAAGTAAAGAGTTGACTTAAATTAATCTTGGGATAAGTTAATATCCTAAAGAGGATGAGAGAGTGAATGAGAGGGATGAATGCTTATATAATTAAGCCCTAATTCTCTCATTATGAGCAAACTATGTGGTAAGGGTTGATCCATAATAATGAGATAGAGCCCTAACCCTAAATAGAGCAATGATATGTGTGAAACCCTAATCGATGGCAAAACTGAGTGTTATCATAAATATAGGGCGATGATGTAACCCTAACTTAGTGTAACAAAGTAAGAAACCCTAATTTAATGGGAATTGTACTTCCTAACCCTAATTTGGGTATGAAGAAAGAGAAACCCCACTTGAATGTGAATAGAAAACCTTAATCCCTAAAATAGGGTAAGGTGTATGGAACCCTAATATAGGGTAGTGCCACTAATCCTATGTGAAGACTTAGCACTGGGTGATGTGTTGTGAAATCCATAAATATATGGAATATGCTATGTGAATCCTCAAATTATAAGTATGGAGAATATTATTCCTAATAGTGGAATAGTGATTAATGTTATGACAAATGTGATGAACTGGTGCATAAAGTATTAGGATGGGAAATACCCTAATACCAGCTAAGTGTATGAACTCAAGTAAGATAAAGGTGTTGACTGTAGTGATACATCAAGATATAATAGATATCACATCCAACACCCCAATACTAGTATACCTTGATGTGTTATAGGTCCAATACAATTGGATGAATTACACATGAGATGTGTCATGTCAATGGTTACATTGAGATGTAATGCACATTGTTGAATGTAGGCTAACATGCCTTATGAAAAGGTTAATCAAAACCTATAAACTATGATGTAATCATATTCTGGCAAAGATGAGAGAAACTCATGCTGTGTGTTGATAATACATTCAATGATGAATGATGAGGATATATAAGTATGTTTGAATACTTATGATATCTATTTGTGGTTTCTAGCTTTGAGAAGTAATGGAATAGGGTTGATCATTAATCATATGATCTTAAGAGCCCAAGTGATTATTTATGGAACACCCTAATGAAGGGTGCTGATATAAAAGAGAAATCATGAACCCTAAAAAGGGAAGATACTACTTAGTGTTGTATGATACTGATATGAAAGCATTATAATTGTTACCATGAATATTAATCATGCATGGATGATGAGATGAGAAGCATAGCCAGGTATGGGCTATGATGCTTGTTTATTGAGAATATATTATAGGCTTTATAAGCCTTCATATGCTTTGTGTGGTAAGAATCAATGAGCTGTGTGTATTATGTAAAATACATTGTATAGCAAGAATTATGATGTTTTTGGTCAGATGATCTGAAGGTAAAAAGTTACCTAACAAGTGGTAATAAGTATCCTATGGTGAGTTATGGGTTCAAATACCCAGATGTTATAACCATGATTGTAACATCCCTAACCTGGGTTATGAACTAACCCTAGATGTTTTGCCTAATTATATAATTAGATGCTTGTGGTTACCTCCAGGTATGTAATTAAAGCTCCTGAGGAACATATATTGCTATTTCTGTCCTTTTTAAAACAATGTTGTGGTATTGTTTTGTAATACAGGGACCTATGTGCAAATTACCCAATTAGAGGGGTTAACTTGCAAATTGCAAATTTTAAGATGTTCCTCTGATGATGAGACATCATATGAATGAATATGATGAAGTATGATGGATTCCCCAAGCTTGGGCATTAAGATGCAGCTTGTGGAGCAATCCTTATGCTTAAAACCCTAATTTTGGTATAAAGTGCAATTTACCCAAAATGTGGAGTGCAACTTGTAAAATACACCTTCTATAGTATCTTATATGACTCTTAACATCATTTAGAGTAAAAAATGATGAAAAGGGCACTTCAATTGGATAATCAAACAAGGATGATAATCTTTGTAATTAAAACACCAAGTTGTAAGTAAAGAAACTCTTTTATATGTGCACCTTAGTCATAAGTTGACCTTCCTTGCCTTTAGCCCTTAGTTTTAGAAGTAGTTTTGCTTAAGAATAAGGAGAAGGGACGTGCCTAAAGGGAAGAGGGACCTAGATGTGAAAACAAGGAACTAGATGTCCTTATGTGAAAACTTTACCCAAACTATATAGGTTCTTTTCCTTTGCAACCAAAGGAGTCGTTTCCTTACTTCCTCACTTATCCCCCTTGCTAAACTAACTGAAGGTAGAGCTCTGGAGAAAGGAAGGACGGCCAACCTATTCTAGGTAAGAATTGACCATCTTCTTGCTTGAAGTTGTGGAGGAAATCATGAAGCAAGGTTGGTTTGTTAGTATTCCTTACTTGGTTCTTCTTTCTAGCTGATCTTTCCCAACCAATTCTTGGAGAAACGACCTTGGTCAACCTATGGAGCTCAATACGCCATTAAAGGCTTGAAATCTTGGAATCTTAGAGCTCTAGGACCGACCTTAAGGCGGGTTTTATAACTCTAAACCTTTTACTTTGTTATGCATATCTTTGTTCTTGCAAATAGTAGCTAGTTCTTCTTTTTCCCCATCTTTCCTTGCAATCTTGCAAGAAAATCCATGAAGAACAGACCTTGGTCTCAAGGTAGATGACGATGGGAGTGAATACCTAGGCTACTTTATCAAACGGTCCTTCAACCATGGTCCAAACGGTTTGCAAAACCGTTTGGGACCAAACGGTTTCAAAACCGTTTGATCTCATGCGGTTTGCAAAACCATTTAGACTCAAACGGTTTCAAAACCATTTGAGGGGTTTGACCAAGGGTTGGCCATTTGAGGGTCTTCTGGACACATCATGATTTAACCACCTACAAAGAATCACCATCTAATTGCAAATAAATCTCAAGTTGAAGGCACTTTAATCACCTAAACCCTAATCGGGTTCAATTGCTGATTTCATGGACCAATTTTGTTGAAGTTTGGGTTGAGTGGCCCAAACGGTTTCAAAACCGTTTGGGGATCACCTAAACGGTCCCAAGACCATTTGGTGACCACCCAAGACCATTTGTAGGTCTAGGGTTAAGGTAATTTGACCAATTGAAGGTCCAATCACAATAGGTTATTGAATTAATCAAAAGTGCTGATTTTGTGACTTAATTAGGGTTCAACCCTTAACAAATGGACTTAGTTTTTGGTGTGACCTTGGGCAAACGGTCTCAAGACCGTTTGGAGGATGTCCAAATGATCTCAATACCGTTTGGGACCAAATGGTTTCAAAACTGTTTGGATCCATGCGGTTTCAAACCATTTAGAGTCATGCGGTTTCAAGGGTGATGTGTTCAAACGATTTCAAAGTCAACTATGTCCAAATGGTCAACATGATCAAACGGTTTCAAGACCGTTTAAGGTCAAAAGGTCTTGAGTGTGAACATGTCCATGCGATCTTGAAGGTTAAAGGTATCAAACGGTCAACCCCTCCATGCGGTTTCAAAACCGTTTGGAGGTTGAAGTGTGAAACCGTTTGGGGACTTTTAGGGTTATGATTGCCTAATAACTTGAAGGCTTAGATGGTTCAATGGTTGTCTAATCTAAACCCTAATGATACCTAAAGATAATAAGGGGTTAAGTAATTAGTGGATTGACTCATGATATGCTTAATGGTGAACATTACCAATGTTCCCTTGAAGGGTTCAAGTAGTCAACACCCCCTTGATTAAGCAAAACCCTAATAGCATGATAGTGATGCCTTGACTTATGTTAAGCAATGTTGACTTGACCTAACTTAATCAAGAGTGATGTAATCATCATCTATTAGTGAGAGGAGAGAGAAAACTCCAATTATGATTGGAACTCAAGTAAATACCTTCAATATATGTGAATGTACATGATTAGGGTATGATCCATCAAGGTGAGATCATAGAAACCCTAATTATGGTGATTAATGAATCTTAACCTAAGTTGAGGGCATCAATGATTATGATCTTCATACATGAAGAAGCTATGAGTTCAATTTACTAAGAACTGAATAGTAAACCCTAATTCTAGGGTAAATCATGTAATGAGAATAGTAAACCCTAATTCTAGGGGAATGTCATAACGAGAATTAGTAGTCCCTAATGGTGGGATGTTAATCATAAATCTAATCTAGGAGAGATGTGATATGGATAGAAACCCTAATTGGAGGTGATGTTATAAAGAACCCCTATTAGAATGAATAGTAAACCTTAATTATGGCCTATTAGTTATGAAACCCCGGAGATGGACTACTACATAATACATTAAACTGAGGTGTAGCTAAATCAACCATACAAGGTAATTATGCCATAAGCATATAGAATAGGGTTAGTGAGCCCTGTGAATGATAAATGTGATAATCTCAATAAAAAAGGACTTAAGAGGTAAAATGATTCCTAGATCCAAATGTCTCTATGAATGAGCAAATGTTTTTACCCCTTACAATAAGGATGGGCTTGAAACTCTTAGAAATAATGTATATCAAAGCATGATGTAGATAACATCCTGAAAATGGAGATACCTAGAATAGTTGTTGATGGTTTATCCTACATCAACAATGTTTAAACCTATATCATCAAAGATAATTGGATAATTCTGATATATGATACATGCACCATATGAGGAAAGAATTAAGTTAGTGGATAAAGTATTAAAAGAGAAATATCTTAATGCTAAGTTAACCAATTATCTCAAGTAAGATAATAATGAGGAGGAAGTGATACATCAAGATATGATAGATATCACATTTGAAAATCCAAGGTATCATATCTTAATGAACCTCTAAACCATTATACTTAAACAAGAAGACACATAGAGTAAGTGATAAGCAATTACCTGTAATAGGGGCATAATGGGCTCAATGAACTCTATAAGTGTAGATTATTACATCTTGGGACGGGAGTAGGCCAAATAAATAAGTATGATGTAATCATAACATGATATGCAGGAGAAATGGGCTAATGCTTAAAATTGATTATCATTAATGATATTCAATGAGTATAGTAATCGAAAGTAAACATTCATCATGTTCTTGTATGCTCCCAAGAGTGGTGGAGTAGTGTGCTAGGGTTAGACTGATAACATGAACAGGAAAACCCTAACTATTAAAAGGTGGGGTACGTTAACCCTAATTTTGGGTTATGCTTTCAAGCATGAAACCCTATGAACAAATTACAATATAAGGAATTGTTATGCCTTATAAGATAAAGGGACTTATTAACCTTAATTGAGTGGGATAAACCCTAACTCCAGGTTATGCTTTTAAGCATGATTCTTCATGATTGAAGTATGAAATGAGGAATCATTATTCCTAATTATAATAAAAGGGATTGAATAATCCTAATTAATTTAAATAATGAGAACCAAGCTTTATTGAAGATATGAAGGTACCACCCTTGAATTGAAAAGTTATTCCTGCCTTATAAATTACTGATTCGGAGATAAATTGTTTATTATTATCAATTGAATTGACCATGCAGGTTCTTATAAAGAAATGATCATAGCCAAGTAAGGGTTATGATATCATATTCACTGAAAGAATACTATAGGCTTTATGAATAGTGATATATGCCATGCTGCCTAAGTTTAAGTAGTATCATATGAAATTAATGGGCTATAAGAGCCATGAACAACATCAAGGTCATGCTAATTAAGATGACTTATGATGATTTAAGGGTTTGAACACCCTATTCTTAAATCATAGTAATGAAATGGTTAAGAATTGATATCCATATGATAACTGATGTGAGATAAACTTGATACATTTAGTATTCTTTCTTTATAGCTTTTGTTTTGATGGTTTATGTTTGAAAACATGTATAATGCTAAAAGAATACTAAAATGTACTTAATTAAGCAAGTATAATGATAACATGTAGGGCCCTGACCATAGATCCATCATTTTTAGAGACCAAATGATGGAGAAACAAGTTTTCCCAACGAAACTCCTAGATCATATACTTTTGAGTATATGAGGGAATATGGATGCAAATATCCTTACGTCCTAATGTAGGAATTGATGTAGGATGTACCATTACCCTATCAATCCTTCATTATATGTTATACCGGGATGATGTATCACTAATCTCCCTAGGAAATTACCAATACCGCATCGATGAGAGATAAACAAGAGATCTTTCGATGATGAAGAGAGTACAGAATGCCACTATAACTCTATAGAGAAGTTTCCAGAATACCCTGGATAGCTACTACAGTAGAGACATAAGATGTCCTGCAAATAAATCCTCTTACTGACTGAGGAAGATGAGGTCATAAGAATCCGGCTCTTTTGATGACCTATGTATGGTACCGATGCGATTGCGTAATGGTCGGTTGGAGTATGAGCGGTATACCTCATCTCCACAGGGCATAATAATGTTTGTAAAACATAATCGGCCGCGTAGCATATCTGCTAGGGTTGAACTACGAGAAACAATGATTGATGTTACATTGTTTATATTAATATCCTGTTCTAGTATCTAATATACATGTTCTTCATATTCCTTAATGAAGTTGCTTTACTTATTATCAAACCTGCTGTTGAATGATTCAAGTTATTTTGCTTATGTTATTCCTTACTTGCTATAACAAAGCTTATGGAAGAGAGTTATAACTCTCACTGGGACAATTATTCAATTGTCTCACCCCCGCGGGATTCTACTTTTTAGGTAGACGTTGAGGTCGAAGGAACCCATCTAAGAATGAGCAACAACAGCAGCAACAACATCAGGGGTAGCAGTGAATCTCAGGTGGAGATACTGACTGTCTAGTCTTGTAGATAGAATGTCTTATGTTGTCTCTGTACTCTCAGGTCCTAGGAGTCAATAGGTCTGAGATTTTTGTTTTTAATCTTGAGATTTTGTATCTGAATGTATATAATCACTCAAGAGGTGATTTAACAGAGATGTAAAATGTTTATCTTATTTCAGATAAAGAATTTTTATGGTTTCAAGATCTTGTCGTAAAAAGTTTTAATTTTTAGTGGTTTTTTGTATTCCGCTGCTAATCGAATGCTTCCGCTGAGTTTATTTCGTGATTTACGGTTCGAAGCCCACAATGATGATGAACTTGTTAAGAAGAGAAAACGTACTTGGTGAGTTGAGGGATTAAGATCTCAACACTTTGTGAAAAGAGTATGGCTACAGGCCATGACTCCACAATGACAATGCCAGGTAGTAGATATATGATCTAAGCCTGAAGATAGTTAATGTTGTGGTAATGATGCTGTAGTGAATAAATGTTATACATGTTCTTCATATTCCTTATTGAATAAGTGACATGTGGCTCTTTCAAGTTATAGCTGCAATGTTTTAGATAAGAATAACATTCTAATCTGTTAGATATTGAATTATTTGTTATTAATCAAATATGATTCCTCTGTGCATATTTATCTTCTTAAGCTGCAATAATAATGTTACTGGCAGAGAGTTATATCTCTCGCTAGGGAAATTTACAATTGTCTCACCCCCGTGGGAACTACATTTTTAGGTGGACGCGGACGAGGAGGCAGGAATCCTTCTGTAGGTGAAGGACAACAACAGCAGCAGCAGGAATAGTAGTGAAGTCTCAGGTGGAGACACCGGTTGTTATGCATTGTATAGATGTAAATAGAGTCCTATGTGTCGTCTCTGTACTCTCAGGTCCTCGGAGTAGTGGTTAGTGCTTTTGAGATTTTGGCTCAGTGCCTTGAGATTTTATACTACCTGTGTTTAGCTTGACAGGACAGTTAATGCTTGTAATTCTCAAAAGGAGATGATACATAATATGTATTTGTGAACAAGAATGTAATTATGTTACTTTGGTTCTATGTGAGAAAGTTTTTCCTTTGATGGATCTCTTGATAAAAAGGTTTTAATTTTTAGTGATTTTTGGTAATCTGTTGATTAGTGAACGCTTCTGCATTAGTTAATCTTGTTTTCATGAGTTGTATGCCACAATTAAGTGGTATCAGAGCTCTAGGTTCGCTGAGTCTACAGAGACGTAGGACTAAGGTTGTAGAGTCTGTTCTAAGTGTCTTCCAGTTTATCTGATAGTATCTTCTGCTCACATAGGAGAAGAAAAACTTGAAGATGTCTGGACAACATGAAGAACATGTTGTTGAGGGCAACACTGCTGCACCAGGAAGAGGTCCAAGAGACCAGAATAGGGAAGGGCTTGTACCTGAATAGCCCCAGATTGACCCAATTGTGATAGAAAATCCAGCTCTCCATGCCCTATTTGAGAAATTCCTGACAGCCATGACACATATGGCAGACAGGATGCCACCACATGCACCTAGGGTACCAACTCATCATGAGGGTTATGGAGCCGGCAAGACTTTTGAGATACTTCACCGGGTTGGAGCCATAGACTATGATGGTACATCTGATCCAGCAGATGTTGATCTGTGGCTGACAGAGCTGGAAAAGGCTTTCAGGATTCTTGATATTCTTGAAGCTGAGAAGGTAAGACATGTTGTATACCTCCTAAAAGGAAGTGTTGGTCATTGGTGGATGATAGAGGAAGATAAGAGACCAGGTGAAGAAATTGGATGGGAGGTTTTTCAACGAGAATTCGTCAGTAGATACTTCCCTAAGACTTATCTAGATGAGAAGATTTCTCAATTTGAGAGAATCAAACAAGGACAGATGAACGTTAGCGAATATGAAGCTAAGTTCATGGAGTTGTTGTAGTTTTGTCCGCAAATGGCAGTTAGTGATGAGGAAAGAATTCAGCATTTTGAGAAGGGGTTGAACGCAGAACTAACCACTCCTATGTCTGCTTTAGAGAATAGGGAGAGGTTTTCCACCTTTTTGGAGTCAGTAAGGAGGATAGAGAGGTCTGAAATTGAGAAACGACAGGCCAGTGGTAAGAAGGTGTACACTCAGACTCAAGAACAAAGGTTTGAAAGTTTTAAGAAACCAAGATTTTTTGCATCGGCAGCATCATCGAGATTCCATACCCAGACACAATGGATGTCAAGTAGGGATAGGAATTGTAGTAATGTTCCAAGTAGAGCCTCCGATATAGCATCAACATCGGTGACTGGATCTCACAGGCATTTTCTGCCCAGGATCTGTTACCAATGTAGACAACCAGGGCATCTGGCAAAGGATTGTCCAGATAGGAATTTGAGGATGATTCAACCTTAGGAGCATAGTCAATATGGCTCACAAAGGAGGCAATTTTCTAGTAACAATAGAGGACGTGGACAGATGTCCCAGACAGGTCAGATAAAATAGTTTTGTTTTGATACTTCATTTCATGATTCTATGTGTTAAAGATATGTAAGTAGTTGTTTTTGAACTTCCTTTGACTAGTCCTATAAGGACACAAGGAATATGAGAATCTACATTTTACTCAGTGCTCTTTAAAATGCTTAATGATTTCTCCTATCTTTGTGATATAAGATGAAATATAGAAGTGATGCCTGGAGAGAATCTAGAAATGGAAAATTCTATGTGTATAATGATATAAAAAGTGAGAATATGATAGCAAATAAAGTGCATACTACCTAATCTCAATACGTGTATACCCTGGCCAGGTATATGATTATTATAGATAAGGAAAGTATGAAACTCTTAGATTGTTACGTTTTTTATTACTCTGATCAAGTAGTCATTCTGAAACAATCAGGGAGTATAATGAAATTAAATAGGAAGAGCTAAGTGAAATTTTTTCAAAACAAATTAATTAGTGAACTTGCTCAGTGGACATTTTCAAAACAAATTACTTAGTGAACTTGCTCAGTGGATATTTTCAAAACAAATTACCTAATGAACTTGCTCAGTGGACATTTTCAAAACAAATTACTTAGTGAACTTGCTCAGTGGATATTTTTAAAACAAATTACTTAGTGAACTTTCTCAGTGGACATTTTCAAAACAATTTACTTAGTGAACTTGTTCAGTGGATATTTTCAAAACAAATTACTTAGTGAACTTGCTCAGTGGACATTTTCAAAACAAATTACTCAGTGAACTTGCTCAGTGGATATTTTCAAAACAAATCACTTAGTGAACATACTCAGTGAACTTGCTCCGTGGATATTTTCAAAACAAATCACTTAGTGAACATACTCAGTGAACTTGCTCCGTGGATATTTTTAAAACAAATCACTTAGTGAACATACTCAGTGAACGTGCTCCGTGGATATTTTCAAAACAAATCACTTAGTAAACATACTCAGTGAACTTACTCCATGGATATTTTCAAAACAAATCACTTAGTGAACATACTCATTGAATTTGCTCCGTGGATATTTTCAAAACAAATCACTTAGTGAACATACTCAATGAACTTGCTCCGTGGATATTTTCAAAACAAATCACTTAGTGAACATACTCAGTGAACTTGCTCAGTGGATATTTTCAAAACAAATAAAGGATTGTTGAGTGAATTATCTATGTTAGATATACATGTTTTTCTTTTGATGAATACTCTTGGATGATGATAGAAATATGTTCTTTTATGCTTCTTCCTTTCAATAATATGGACATCACATGTTAGGGGTTTATGCTCTGCATAAACATAAATAGTGAATAGGAGGAATTAATGAAAGGAACTTGTGTGAATTACAGATCAATGGTATATCCATAACATTATGATGATATGTGGAGACTTGAGGGCATGATTAATGAATAATCTGTCCCTCCTTTTTCTGGGATTTCGAGGACGAAATCCTTGTTAGGGGTTTATAATTTGTAACATCCCTGACCTGGGTTATGTTTTAACCCTAAGTGTTTTTCCTAATAAGGTTGAGTAGATATTTAATGTAATCTTGGGAAAAGTAATTAGGGCTCATGAGAAACTTGTGTTTCAATTTTGGTCCTATTTGAATAATGTTGAAGCAATGTTTGCTTGTTTTGGACTAAAGTGCAAATTACCCAAGTTGAGGGGTTAAATTGCAAATGTTGCATGATAAGATGTTCCTCTGATGTTGAGACATCATAAGAATTAATATGATGTAGTGGTATGGTTTTCACAAGCTTGGGCACGAAGATTAAGCTTGTAAAGCAATCCTTGTGCATTAAAACCTAGTTTTGGTGTAGAGTGCAAATTACCCAAAATCTAGGGTTCAATATGAAAATTACCACTTCAATAAGGTCCCTAATGTTTCTTGTAATCATGTAGAGCAAATAAAATGAGAAGGGCGCCTCATTTGAATTAATTTGGAGGAGAGAGAATCTTGATATTAAAATAATCAAGATTTAATCCTAAGTGAAACCCTAATTTAATTTAGGGCAAAAATGAATGTATTAATTAAATGGCCTTCAACAAAAATTCAAATGGTTGGATTCAGATGTGTGTGGATGAGTTTAAAGCCTTGCAAAGGCACGAGTATATCCTAAGGAGGTGAAATCCCACTCACCATTATTATAAGGAAAAGAATTTCCACTCACATATGGATATTCTTATTATAAGGGTTAAGGTGCTTAATTTCTTTTCCCTTAATTCATGGATAATGGATGGGATATTGGTGAAGATAGAGATTCCCTTGCATACAAGAAACCAAGGGGGAAGTGGTGGCAACAATTTTGGAATAAATAGACTTTTATAAAAGATTTTCTCTCTCATCAATTTTCTTATAAAAGTACCCTTTCCAAGCCAAAACAAAGGCTTTTTCATATTTCTTTCTTTCCCCTTGCTTGGAAAACGACCAAGGATCTGTGGAGTAGCAGGAGGACGACCCCCAACCTGTTGGTAAGGTTCTTGACCTCCTTTCACCTTGAATCCATGGTGAAAATCGAAAATCAGTGCATGAATTCTTCATATCTTGATCCCCTCTTCAATTCTAACCAATTCTTTTCACTCAAAGCTTGAGGATGGCCCTTGGGATAGTGAAAGGAGTTGCATACACCATTTTTTCTATGAGCTTGGAGCTTTGGAGCTCAATTGGAGGTGGGTTTTATAACTTGAACCCTTAATTTTATTATTGCCAGCAATTCCTTATCAAATGGTGATCATTTCTACATTTCCGAAATTAAGTTTGATTGATTGATGCAATCTCCATGAAAATCACAGTAGATTTCGTGAGTTTGGATCTTTATGGTGATGACATCATCATAAGCACACACCTCCCCAAATATCTAGGGCAAACAGTTTCAATGTTGGGACCAAACGGTTTCACCAAACCGTTTGGTGGTTTGGGTCCCAAACCGTTTGGGATGGTTGACCGTTTGATATGGTTGACCATTTGAAGTTATATGCTGTAGTGCTTGGATTTTGATCCGATGGTTTCAATTGGTTTGATCTTGAAGGTTTCAATTGTGAATGATTACTTAATTGCAAACCCTAATCAACTAAGTGTTGAATTTCCAATTGATTGAGATGATGGTTTGGGTTGATTGACCCAAACGGTTTCAAAACCATTTGGAAATCACCCAAACAGTCTCAAGAGCGTTTGGGGATCACCCAAGATGGTTTGGAGGTCTATTGTTAAGTATTTCTAAGTGTTTGAAGATCCAAAGATATGGTATCAACCCTAATTGGCTAAGTGTTGATTTTGCAATTGAATAAGTTGATGGTTTGGGTTGATTAACCCAAACAGTTTCAAAACCATTTGGGAATCACCCAAATGGTCTCAAGACCATTTGGTGGTCATACAAGACCATTTGAGGTCAGATCACATCATGTGATGATGATCGTTCATTGATTTCAATTGATTTGATTCCACAATGTCAATCATTGATGGATCCTCGATTTCAAACCCTAAGTGATGGTTTCTTGATTATCAAACCTAGTTCAATTGGGTTTAAAACCCTAGATTGAAGGTCTAATTGAATGGTGGTTCAGTGGTCGAATTGATGAATGCTTTATTGGACCGTTTGAGTCCAAACGGTCTCAAGACCGTTTGGGACCAAACGCTCTCAAACCGTTTGGAGACCCAAAGTGCAAACGGTTTCAATACCTACTTTGTCTAATCGATTTCAAGTACAACTTGTTCAAATGGTTTTCAACCAATTGATGTATGAGAACCAAGATCATTGAGGGTCTAAGTAATTAACTTTGTGAAGATCAACATGGTTAATCCATTTGAGTATCTTATGTAATTGAAGGTCCAATATGGTGAACCTATTTGGATACTTAATGTAATTGAAGATTTCAATGGTTAACCCAATTGATCACTTTGTGGAATTGAAAGTTTGATTGGTCAATTCTTTTGAATCCCTTATATAATTGATGGTTTAATTTATTAGATCATTTGGACATCTAATAAGACCAAAGGTCAATTAGCTATGTGATTATTAAAGACATGATGATTATGAAGGTTAACCCTAGCTTTGTGTACTCAAGTAAGAGTTGACTTAAATTAATCTTGGGATAAGTTAATATCCTAAAGAGGATGAGAGAGAATGAGAGGGATGAATGCTTATATAATTAAGCCCTAATTATCTCATTATGAAAAAACTATGTGATAAGGGTTGATCCATAATAATGAGATCATGAAACCCTAATCAATGAGCCCTAACCCTAAATAGAGCAATGCTATGTGTGAAACCCTAATCGAGGGCAAAACTGAGTGTTATCATAAATCTAGGGCGATGATGTAACCCTAACTTAGTGTAACAATGTAAGAAACCCTAATTTAATGGGAATTGTACTTCCTAACCCTAATTTGGGTATGAAGAAAGAGAAACCCCACTTGAATGTGAATAGAAAACCTTAATCCCTAAAATAGGGTAAGGTGTATGGAACCCTAATATAGGGTAGTGCCACTAATCCTATGTGAAGACTTAGCACTGGGTGATGTGTTGTGAAATCCATAAATATATGGAATATGCTATGTGAATCCTCAAATTATAAGTATGGAGAATATTATTCCTAATAGTGGAATAGTGATTAATGTTATGACAAATGTGATGAACTGGTGCATAAAGTATTAGGATGGGGAATACCCTAATACCAACTAAGTGTATGAACTCAAGTAAGATAAAGGTGTTGAGGGAAGTGATACATCAAGATATAAAAGATATCACATCCAACACCCCAATACTGGTATACCTTGATGTGTTATAGGTCCAGTACAATTGGATGAATGACACACGAGATGTGTCATGTCAATGGTTACATTGAGATGTAATGCACACTGTTGAATGTAGGCTAACATGCCTTATGAAAAGGTTAATCAAAACCTATAAACTATGATGTAATCATATTCTGGCAAAGATGAGAGAAACTCATGTTGTGTGTTGATAATACATTCAATGATGAATGATGAGGATATATAAGTATGTTTGAATACTTATGATATCTATTTGTGGTTTCTAGCTTTGAGAAGCAATGAAATAGGGTTGATCATTAATAATATGATCTTAAGAGCCCAAGTGATTATTTATGGAACACCCTGATGAAGGGTGTTGATATAAAAGAGAAATCATGAACCCTAAAAAGGGAATATACTACTTAGTGTTGTATGATACTGATATGAAAGCATTATAATTGTTACCATGAATATTAATCATGCAGGGATGATGAGATGAGAAGCATAGCCAAGTATGGGCTATGATGCTTGTTTATTGGGAATATATTATAGGCTTTATAAGCCTTCATATGCTTTGTGTGGTAAGAATCAATGAGATGTGTGTATTATGTAAAATACATTGTATAGCAAGAATTATGATGTTTTTGGTCAGATGATCTGAAGGTAAAAAGTTACCTAACAAGTGGTAATAAGTATCCTATGGTGAGTTATGGGTTCAAATACCCAGATGATATAGCCATGATGATGAACTTGTTAAGAAGAGAAAATGTACTTGGTGAGTTGAGGGATTAAGATCTCAACACTTTGTGAAAAGAGTATGGCTACAGGCCATGACTCCACAATGACAATGCCAGGTAGTAGATATATGTTACGACCCCACCTCTCGATAACCCCCAATTAAGGGAGACCAATAGGTTGAAGCTGCACCCATTAATCCCGGATCAAAGGTTCGACATATAACCATAAACAATTATTAAATTCTAACAGACTATACTGAAAATGGTAATAAAATTTTTCTTTGCATACCTTTGAAAAGTTTGGAACAAACTTAACTTCTAACCTCAGCTCAACTATTCTAACTAGTTCCTCCTTATTCTTTAATTCTTGAATTCACAAGGTGTAGCTTTACTGTTTGTTCTTTTCATTGTACCTAAAACGCCGACAAACAAAATGTCGGTCAGCCGAAGCTGGTATGTGGGGGAAAACAGATAATCATGCAACAATGATAACCATGTAATCATTCAATTAATCATTTAACAACCAAGATTACGTTTTAAGCCCAAACTACTCAATCCATACCTATCCACAACTTTGTGTTGTCCCTATAAGGACTTATATGGTACCTCTATAAAGGTGACTTGATGGACCTACCCTCTAGGTAGCCAAAGTCTTTCATGACCTGATGGACCTACCCTCTAGGTAGACATGTACTAGGTCAACCATTAAGACACAGAGGGGATGAATGATTGATCTAGAAGTCATATACATTATATGATAGTCATAGTCACTTTATAATTGCAAGATATAAATAAACATTCAACAGTTTAGTTGCATTCAATGCGATTAAACATTCGGGAATCCATTGGAAAACCTAAAGCGGTTATTCATAATCGTAACCACATACCTGATCCATAGTAACTTGATGTCCATGCATTAACATTCATCACAATTAATCAAGCAATCAACAATATCCTGAAAATAATGCATAACATTCAAGTGTCATTGTTTTATTCAAACATCCACAAGATCAACTTGGATTCCACCTTATAATTTCTAGGCCAACCTTAGGGTTTTATTAGGTTTTTAGCCTTCATTATGCATCTATCACTTTTAATGCTCTTTTAGTTCACAAACCCTAATTTCTGCATCATAGGCACAATTGATTGTCAAATAAGTCTAATATGTTTCTTTTACACTAAAACTATTATCTTTATCCTTTTTGGTCATATCCAAAACATTAAGGCTAATTATCATCTTCGGTTTCTTTCAAATTGACAAATCATATTTCATTATAGTTCAACTCACATCTATGAACCTTATTGATTACTATTTCCACTTTTATACACTAGGAAACACTAATTATCCAAATAATTCACATTAAAGATCTTTGATACTCAATTTATCTTCGAATCATCATATTTCTATTTTATTCGTCGATTTGTACAATTAAAACCATTAGAATTCATATCAACATAAATTAGGGTTTCTAATCCCATTAAGGCATATTCATGTACATAGAACCCTAAATTAAACCAACTATATAAAAAGATCATCTTTTAAATCCTATTTTCACTTTTATTAACAACGGGTTAATATCAGCTTGAATTATCCATCTATCATCAAATCTAAGGGTTTTTCCTTAGTTAAATCATTAAAGATGATAACTTTATGTCCTTTTCAACTTCCAAGCATATTTATGTACAAAATCTCCAAATTACTAATTATATGCAAAGATCATCCTTTTCGATCTTAATGTACCGTTTTACATTTAACAGGTTAATATCTCTTTAAACCATGCACATCAATTTACTAGATCCCCTAACATTAAAATTAGGGTTTCTAATTCATTAAAGTTACTAACTTCGTGCACTTTTCTAACTATAATCAAAACTAGTACATACTAGTATTTTTATTGGATTCCTTGTATTTTTTAGATCAACTTTCATGTATAATATGTTTTAATCTGAGTTACCAAACTTTTGTTATGATTTTTGTAAGACACCTACCTCTGGACCAATCGTGGAGCGCCACTTGTCTTTTTCTTTCTCTTTTCTCTCTATGCCTATCCTCCTCTGGCTCGCGGATCTCAGCGATGGATCCGTCACCTCTTTGACCCGGTGACCGGCTCTCAATCCTCTCCGCACAGAACGCCGGCGCGAAGACTCTGTTTCCGCAGGGGAAACAAAGTGCTTGCTGTGCCGCCTTGGCTGAGGGAGTTGGGGAAGGGCCCATGGGAGGCTCCCCGGGCAGCCGTACAGCCCCGACTAGGTTCCTTGAACCCCTATTTCCGACGAAGGTAACCTCCTAGCACATTCATGATGCCGCCATGAAGAACACCAAACCAGAAGGGATGCATTGCAGGTTGATTCCGGGGCAACTAGAAATAGTAGGGAGATCTTCCTTGAGTTCACACGGTCTCCTTGCATCTCTCCACCCATCGCGAGGAGGGGGCAGAACCCCTTATATAGGGGTGGCTCGCAGGTCCACATGCATGGAGTCTGAGTCCATCTGGACTTTGGGGAAAACTCGAATCCCTCTCCAAAACTATCCAAACTCAGGCTCATTCTACTCGAAACAGGATCCTAAATGTAATGGGAACGGTCATATTGATGCTCGATTATTAATTAGCAAGGAATCTAGTCCCGAAATTATGTGAGTTTGTTCCTCTTTTTTTATATTAGGTGAAGTGCAGCCACTGTTGGATCCATATCCAACGGCTGTCGGGCCCCATGATAGAACATGAATTATGATATTTAAATTATCCCTCTTACTTTAGGAAAACGTACAAAATTTATATCTCCCAAACCGTTTATCCTTTTGATCCCAAATTTTGAGGGAATCTTATTACTGACTTAATCTATTATCTTGCCAAGTTTGGGTCCATTATCTCAAATAAAACGTGCCTTTTATTTAGGTGCAAGATATCACTTAATTATATATATTTCTCACATATTTTTCTTTTTCCTTTGCTATTAAATTATTTTCTTGAGTTCCTTGCACCTAAAGGAACCTTAATGGCTCGAAATCCCCTCTTGGGAATATTTCCTTAGCCTCTTTCCTTCTTTTTCATCCCTTTTCTTACTATCTTATTTTTTCTTTATTAAAATATCTCTTGTTGAATATTTCTCTTTATTTCTATTTTATTTTCCTCTTTGGTATTCCTTTTAACATTAGGAATCCTTGGGATACGAAATTCCCCCAAGGATAACTCAATTACACCTCTTTTCACTTGTTTTCCACATTTTACCATTATTTTCAATTTCTTTCTTAATAAAGAAATACTTAATTGATCTTTTCTTTTCTTATTGCTTTTCTTTGAAACTTTGGACTCCTTGGAACCCGATGAACCCAAGAGGCACGAAATCCTTCTTTGGATTTGCCTTCTAAAGGTTTCTACATATTTCTTTTCTCAAATATTCAATTATCCATTTATTAACTGAATTCCCTTGTTATTTGGGCCCAATAGCCAATAAAGCCCACAAAAAAAAGTCATCAAGGCTATTGTAAACGAAATCCATGTATTCAAAACAAATTATACCATTCTTTGTTCAATTATCTTTAAATTGAGAAATTGCATTTCTCACCAAATGAACCCAAAAATTGGGGTTGTAACATCCTTCCCCTCTTATAGGAATTTTGTCCTCAAAATTCAAACAAACAAACAAACAATCAATTCAGGATAAGACTTTCCATGTCCATCATTGGCCTCTATGTGGCTTTGCCGTACTCATGGCGTTTCCAAAGAACCTCTATCATCACATATTCTTTTCTCTGAGTTCTTTCATCCTGGCGTCTATAAACTGCACAGGTGACTCAGGTCATTTCATCCTCCCTTGGGGCTCACTAGGTTCATTGCTCAACACATGGTCGGGTACCTCACATAGTGCTCTAAATTGGACACATGGAACTCATCTCACATTACTCTATCCTGAGAGGTAGGGTCGAACCTAACCTTCTCCACACATCCATCTCTAATGGACCCATGTATCAGGGACTCAGCTCTCTTAGTTATAACTTAGAGGGGTCGGATTTTCATGTCACATTTTCTCCCACAATAACTTGTATGTCAGTCTACTTGCATCTGCTCACGACTCTCATCGTCTCTAGGCTCCTTTCATCCCTTGCGCAATCAAAGTGACTTCATCTACACGTACTGGGGTCCCTTTCTCTAACCATCATGTGGTACTTTTCTAACCATCATGTGGTCCTTTCACCAACATCACCTTACTGAAGTGGTGACCGACACAACCTCTCTTACAGAGCTTCATATAAAACCCGATATTGGCTATGGTGGTCATTGTCATATCTTTCATAGGACAAGAACTCTCTAGATATCACCCTGAACGAGCACACATGCCCTCATCAGACCCTTTAGTCTGGATCGTACTAACCATTAGTTAGGGGTGATAAACTATTCTAACATTGAGTCCTTCATATACCTACTTCCACCTTTTGGAAGGGAACCTTTAGGTCAAACTCAAAAGCCTTTGAACTCGCTTCATGGTGTAGTTGAACCATCTTTCTCATGGGTAGTTCAGTTAGATCTGTCCCTTGACAGAACTCTTTATTTCTTATGTCATCTAGGTAAGGCGATCTACCATAACCCATATTGCATCTCGATCTTCCTCGATCCAGGGAAGACTTATCACAACATCCATAGTGTTGAGCTCTCATTCCCTCTCAGGAATTCTTTTGTCCTCCATATCGATACACTGGGTTACTGGGGTTTGTCCTTTACCTCCTGTCTTGCATGGCCATAAACCACATGCAACCTCATCTTAAGCATCTAACGTGCTATTGTCATTTTCCATGGTGTATCATGATTTCCTGTATGTCATGATTCTTTCAAGATCGATTCCTTCCAAACCCTAAACCACTCATGTCAGGGTTTCATCACCTTCTTTTCCAAAGAAGCGCACTTGAGGTTCTACCACCATCCTTTCATTGTACCAAGAACTAGGCTGGCTAACCAAACAACCCTTAACTTTTCAACGCATCTTGTTTCATCTGAGTGTTATCCAAACACCTCTCCTTTTCAAACTTAGGGTTAGCCAAACAAACTCTTCTAACTTCTAGTCAAACAAGTCTTAACCAGAGCATTCATTACCACCTCTCATCCTTAGGTATTAGGTAACATTGAAGACATACACTTCCATGTATTTCACTTATTATATTACCTCAAACTCCATGTCTATCTCTATTAAGAACACTCTCTGATTTCATCATCATGGTGACCAAACTCAACCTGGTATAACTTGTAAGTTCTACATAGCTCATCATAGAAACTTCCTCATAAGGGGACTACCTCATTCCTCTTAGTGTTTGCAAGTCATCCATCATTCATTCACTTTACCATGGTAAGATATCTTCTCTATCCCCACTTCTCGTGGCAATGCTCCAACCTACATCATCTCTTATCCTTGGTGTATGACATGCATAATGTCCTATCTCTCACCCCCATAACAAGAGGAAATAAGCATTTGGTTGTAGTCCAAATACAGAGTTCTTCCTGTTCCAAGAGTAGAGATGGCACATCCCACCTTGCCAGTACACCTTTAAATCTAAGTTGCAACGTGCCACATATGTCTCTTCATCACAAACATCATGATATCAAACTAGTCTTGAACCTACTGAGGTTTATATCCTTGGTCATCTCCTCTAGGTCTATAGGGTACTGACTCTTTTGGGGTCATCCCTCTTCCCTCATGCATCAAGAGAGTGCCCTACTCATCTGCCCTTTGGGTCCCATGAGTTCATGAAGGTGATCAATCTCCTAACCCATGGCCCTCAGATAAAGATAGTTGTTACCTCCCGACCCTATGGTCATGTGCAACTGGGGAATTAGGCAACTCCTACTTTCATCGGTCTTATCCCTACCTGACCCTAGGATAGACTTAGTATTCTCCATTATAGTACATGTTCACTTAGAAACGTACCCAAGTCTTCATCATCTCTCTTTCTGCATTCATGGGTTGACTTTCATCCGTTCATAGGCATTATGGCAACCTGCCTACCTTGGTCAAGCCCCATACTGGTTACCTCCATGGTAACACATTCACATGCAATAGAGATTGATATCTATGGGTCTGTAGATTCAATTTCATACTATGTACCTTTCACTTAGCTTCTTAAGATCCTATGAGACCTCTTTAGGTTACCTTGAACCAACAACACCAAAAGGGGTCCCTCTCCCAGGATGGGAGGAAAACTATCTCTTGACAACAAGGTCACAAAAGCTCTTAGGTCTAGGGTTTACATCCACACGAGCCTACTTAACCCTAGCAAGCTATTAAGGCACAAGCAGATCACCTATTGTACTATGCTAGGTCATACTTGTTCTCTTTGCTGGATCAAGATCATACTTTCTTTTATCATCAACCTAGTTATGAGGGGTCCATCAAACACACCTTAAACTTAAGGGGCTTCCCCTTTTTCCTCTATACATGAGAAATACCATGCTCGCTTCTATAGGAACTCAACTTCTCATCATGAGCATTAGGTATACCACTTCCCCTCTTAGTCCTAGGAACCCTAGGTTCACTGCATGGTCTGTCTCTTAACTACAAACCAAGCATGAAAAAGGCATGACACGCACTCCTTGTCATCCTTCAACTCAAGCAACACTTAGTGTTGGGTCCTCCTCAAGGACAACCAACAAGGTACAAGGCCTCATAACCCGCTACTAAACCTTTCTAGGTCTAAGGAACTCTTTTTCCTACCTCAGAAGGTAAACACCTATATTGTAGGCACATAGGCACCATATGCTTCATCTTTACTGTCTAGGGTTTGGTCCCTCTAAAGGCAACCAAGATATCATCAACTTATGAGGCAACCACTGTCATCCATTGTTCAGGGTTTTAGGCTTCCAACCTTCTTGTTGGGTTTCCTGCTCTCCCTAGAGCTAACCCTACAACCAACCTCTCTATAAGAGGTCCTTTCTTCAAGAAGTATCATCCTCCAAAGCATTCTCTACATGGGTGAAGCCTAGGTTCGCACTTATGGTTTCTCAAGATCATCCACAACCCTTTATGCTCCATCATAATTCCTTATCCAGGGTTTCATCCTATCGTCAGCATTATGACGTGCCCTAAGTGCCAGCTATGCCCTACTTGTACAAGCCCATAGGGTTTCTATGGTCCTTCACTAACATCATCATCTAAGGAACTATCCTTTACCCTAACATGCACGACCCTTTCCAGGGTTGGGTTGCCAAAGGTGCTAGGTAACCCATGAATCGTATGGCATCCCAAAGGCATGTCCTTTCAAACACCTGGTCCAATTAACCTTCACTTAGGGTTAGGATTAGCATCATCCCCCGAGGATGTGCCAGGTCTCTACTTGGAATGGAGATCTCTATCTCCAAGACTAACTTATCCTCCTAACCAGAAGGTCTAGCCTCACGTCTCTTCTGAGGACATGACATCTTATGTCATACGGCCTAAGCATGTATCTATTATTTATTTTGTGCTTAATCTATTAAGCTTATGTCCATGACATCTTATTTACATGCCTTTCATTAATTTAGTGGAGGATTCCTTAAACCTTATTAACCTTACCCATACCTCAAGAGGGTGAGGAGAAGAAAGGAAACCCTAATCCTTTATGTCCTTATCAGAATTTTGTTATGAGAAGGGATGAATAAGATGAGAAGTCCTAAAGGTATCTTATTTCGATTCATACCCTAAGACTTTGGCCAGGAGGTCACACGGGTCCGGGAGTCCTCGTATTCCGACTAGCGGTGCGGAGGAAAATCTTGCCAGCCCCCGGTCGTGATCCCTTTCTAGACACCTCCATCTTTCAGATACTTCTCTAATAACTCCCTTGGGTTCTATGGAGTGTGTAAAATTTAATAATTATTAATGGTTAACTGAGGAACCTAAGCTCTGATACCAAATGTTACGACCCCACCTCTTGATAACCCCCAATTAAGGGAGACCAAGAGGTTGAAGCCGCACCCATTAATCTCGGATCAAAGGTTCGACATATAACCATAAACAATTATTAAATTCTAACAGACTATACTGAAAATGGTAATAAACTTTTTCTTTGCATACCTTTGAAAAGTTTGGACCAAACTAAACTTATAACCTCAGCTGAACTATTCTAACTAGTTCCTCCTTGTTCTTTAATTCTTGAATTCACAAGGTGTAGCTTTACTGTTTGTTCTTTTCATTGTACCTAAAACACCGATAAACAATATGTTGGTCAGCCGAAGCTGGTATGTGGGGGAAAACAGATAATCATGCAACTATGATAACCATGTAATCATTCAATTAATCATTTAACAACCAAGATTACGTTTTAAGCCCAAACTACTCAATCCATACCTATCCACAACTCTGTGTTGTCCCTGTAAGGACTTATATGGTACCTCTATAAAGGTGACTTGATGGACCTACCCTCTAGGCAGCCAAAGTCTTTCATGACCTGATGGACCTACCCTCTAGGTAGCCATGTACTAGGTCAGCCATTACGACACAGAGGGGATGAATGATTGATCTAGAAGGCATATACATTATATGATAGTCATAGTCACTTTATAATTGCAAGAAAGAAATAAACATTCAACAGTTTAGTTGCATTCAATGCGATTAAACATTCGGGAATCCATCGGAAAACCTAAAGCGGTTATTCATAATCGTAACCACATACCTGATCCATAGTAACTTGATGTCCATGCATTAACATTCATCACAATTAATCAAGCAATCAACAATATCCTGAAAATAATGCATAACATTCAAGTGTCATTGTTTTATTCAAACATCCACAAGATCAACTTGGATTCCACCTTATAATTTCTAGGCCAACCTTAGGGTTTTATTAGGTTTTTAGCCTTCATTATGCATCTATCACTTTTAATGCTCTTTTAGTTCACAAACCCTAATTTCTGCATCATAGGCACAATTGAATGTCAAATAAGTCTAATATGTTTCTTTTACACTAAAACTATTATCTTTATCCTTTTTGGTCATATCCAAAACATTAAGGCTAATTATCATCTTCGGTTTCTTTCAAATTGACAAATCATATTTCATTATAGTTCAACTCACATCTATGAACCTTATTTATTACTATTTCCACTTTTATACACTAGGAAACACTAATTATCCAAATAATTCACATTAAAGATCTTTGATACTCAATTTATCTTCGAATCAACATATTTCTATTTTATTCGTCGATTTGTACAATTAAAACCATTAGAATTCATATGAACATAAATTAGGGTTTCTAATCCCATTAAGGCATATTCATGTACATAGAACCCTAAATTAAACCAACTATATAAAAAGATCATCTTTTAAATCATATTTTCACTTTTATTAACAACAGGTTAATATCAGCTTGAATTATCCATCTATCATCAAATCTAAGGGTTTTTCCTTAGTTAAATCATTAAAGATGATAACTTTATGTCCTTTTCAACTTCCAAGCATATTTATGTACAAAATCTCCAAATTACTAATTATATGCAATGATCATCCTTTTCGATCTTAATGTACCATTTTACATTTAACAGGTTAATATCTCTTTAAACCATGCACATCAATTTACTAGATCCCCTAACATTAAAATTAGGGTTTCTAATTCATTAAAGTTACTAACTTCGTGCACTTTTCTAACTAGAATCAAAACTAGTACATACTAGTATTTTTATTGGATTCCTTGTATTTTTTAGATCAACTTTCATGTATAATATGCTTTAATCCGAGTTACCAAACTTTTGTTATGATTTTTGTAAGACACCTACCTCTGGACCAATCGTGGAGCGCCACTTGTCTTTTTCTTTCTATTTTCTCTCTATGCCTATCCTCCTCTGGCTCGCGGATCTCAGCGATGGATCCATCACCTCTTTGACTCGGTGACCGGCTCTCGATCCTCTCCGCACAGAACGCCCGCGCGCAGACTTTGTTTCCGCAGGGGAAACAGAGTGCTTGTTGTGTCGCCTTGGCTGAGGGAGTTGGGGAGGCCAGGGCCCATGGGAGGCTCCCCTGGCATCCGTACAGCCCCGAATAGGTTCCTTGAACCCCTATTTCCGACGAAGGTAACCTCCTAGCACAGCCATGATGCCGCCATGAAGAACACCGAACCAGAAGGGATGCATTGCAGGTTGATTCTGGGGCAACTAGAAATAGTAGGGAGATCTTCCTTGAGTTCACACGGTCTCCTTGCATCTCTCCACCCATCGCGAGGAGGGGGCGGAACCCCTTATATAGGGGTGGCTCGCAGGTCCACAGGCATGGAGTCTGAGTCAATCTGGACTTTGGGGAAAACTCGAATCCCTCTCCAAAACTATCCAAACTCAGGCTCATTCTACTCGGAACAGGATCCTAATTGTAATGGGAACAGTCATATTGACGCTCGATTATTAATTAGCAAGGAATCTAGTCCCGAAATTATGTGAGTTTGTTCCTCTTTTCCTTATATTAGGTGAAGTGCAGCCACTGTTGGATCCATATCCAACGGCTGTCGGGCCCCATGATAGAACATGAATTATGATATTTAATTTATCCCTCTTACTTTAGGAAAACGTACAAAATTTATATCTCCCAAACCGTTTATCCTTTTGATCCCAAATTTTGAGGGAATCTTATTACTGACTTAATCTATTATCTTACCAAGTTTGGGTCCATTATCTCAAATAAAACGTGCCTTTTATTTAGGTGCAAGGTATCACTTAATTATATATATTTCTCACATATTTTTCTTTTTCCATTGCTATTAAATTATTTTCTTGAGTTCCTTGCACCTCAGGGAACCTTAATGGCTCGAAATCCCCTCTTGAGAATATTTCCTTAGACTCTTTCCTTCTTTTCCATCCCTTTTCTTACTATCTTATTTTTTTCTTTATTAAAATATCTCTTTTTGAATATTTCTCTTTATTTCTATTTTATTTTCCTCTTTGGTATTCCTTTTAACATTATAAATCCTTGGGATACGAAATTCCCCCAAGGATAACTCAATTACACCTCTTTTCACTTGTTTTCCACATTTTACCATTATTTTCAATTTCTTTCTTAATAAAGAAATACTTAATTGATCTTTTCTTTTCTTATTGCTTTTCTTTGCAACTTTGGACTCCTTGGAACCCAAGGAACCCAAGAGGCACGAAATCCTTCTTTGGATTTGCCTTCTAAAGGTTTCTACATATTTCTTTTCTCAAATATTCAATTATCCATTTATTAACTGAATTCCCTTGTTATTTGGGCCCAATAGCCAATAAATCCCACAAAAAAAAGTCATCAAGGCTATTGTAAACGAAATCCATGTATTCAAAACAAATTATACAATTCTTTGTTCAATTATCTTTAAATTGAGAAATTGCATTTCTCACCAAATGAACCCAAAAATTGGGGTTGTAACATCCTTCCCCTCTTATAGGAATTTTGTCCTCAAAATTCAAACAAGCAAACAAACAATCAATTCAGGATAAGACTTTCCATGTCCATCATTGGCCTCTATGTGGCTTTTCCGTACTCATGGCGTTTCCAAAGAACCTCTATCATCACATATTCTTTTCTCTGAGTTCTTTCATCCTGGCGTCTATAAACTGCACAGGTGACTCAGGTCATTTCAGCCTCCCTTGGGGCTCACTAGGTTCATTGCTCAGCACATGGTCGGGTACCTCACATAGTGCTCTAAATTGGACACATGGAACTCATCTCACATTACTCTATCCTAAGAGGTAGGGTCGAACCTAACCTTCTCCACCCATCCATCTCTAATGGACCCATGTATCAGGGACTCAGCTCTCTTAGTTATAACTTAGAGGGGTCGGATTTTCATGTCACATTTTCTCCCACAGTAACTTGTATGTCAGTCTACTTGCATCTGCTCACGACTCTCATCGTCTCTAGGCTCCTTTCATCCCTTGTGCAATCAAAGTGACTTCATCTACACGTACTGGGGTCCCTTTCTCTAACCATCATGTGGTACTTTTCTAACCATAATGTGGTCCTTTCACCAACATCACCTTACTGAAGTGGTGACCGACACAACCTCCCTTACAGAGCTTCATATAAAACCTGATACTGGCTATGGTGGTCATTGTCACATCTTTCATAGGACAAGAACTCTCTAGATATCACCCTGAACGAGCACACATGCCCTCATCAGACCCTTTAGTCTGGATCGTACTAACCATTAGTTAGGGGTGATAAACTATTCTAACATTGAGTCCTTCATATACCTACTTCCACCTTTTGGAAGGGAACCTTTAGGTCAAACTCAAAAGCCTTTGAACTCGCTTCATGGTGTAGTTGAACCATCTTTCTCATGGGTAGTTCAGTTAGATCTGTCCCTTGACAGAACTCTTTATTTCTTATGTCATCTAGGTAAGGCGATCTACCATAACCCATATTGCATCTCGATCTTCCTCAATCCAGGGAAGACTTATCACAACATCCATAGTGTTGAGCTCTCATTCCCTCTTAGGAATTCTTTTGTCCTCCATATCGATACACTGGGTTACTGGGGTTTGTCCTTTACCTCCTGTCTTGCATGGCCATAAACCACATGCAACCTCATCTTAAGCATCTAACATGCTATTGCCATTTTCCATGGTGTATCATGATTTCCTGTATGTCATGATTCTTTCAAGATCAATTCCTTCAAAACCCTAAACCACTCATGTCAGGGTTTCATCACCTTCTTTTCCAAAGAAGCACACTTGAGGTCCTACCACCATCCTTTCATTGTACCAAGAACTAGGCTGGCTAACCAAACAACCCTTAACTTTTCAACGCATCTTGTTTCATCTGAGTGTTATCCAAACACCTCTCCTTTTCAAACTTAGGGTTATCCAAACAAACTCTTCTAACTTCTAGTCAAACAAGTCTTAACCAGAGCATTCATTACCACCTCTCATCCTTAGGTATTAGGTAACATTGAAGACATACACTTCCATGTATTTCACTTATTATATTACCTCAAACTCCATGTCTATCTCTATTAAGAACACTCTCTGATTTCATCATCATGGTGACCAAACTCAACCTGGTATAACTTGTAAGTTCTACATAGCTCATCATAGAAACTTCCTCATAAGGGGACTACCTCATTCCTCTTAGTGTTTGCAAGCCATCCATCATTCATTCACTTTACCATGGTAAGATATCTTCTCTATCCCCACTTCTCATGGCAATGCTCCAACCTACATCATCTCTTATCCTTGGTGTATGACATGCATAATGTCCTATCTCTCACCCCCATAATAAGAGGAAATAAGCATTTGGCTGCAGTCCAAATACAGAGTTCTTCCTGTTCCAAGAGTAGAGATGGCACATCCCACCATGGTAAGATACCTTTGAAAAGTTTGGAACAAATTAAACTTCTAACCTCAGCTGAACTATTCTAACTAGTTCCTCCTTGTTCTTTAATTCTTGAATTCACAAGGTGTAGCTTTACTGTTTGTTCTTTTCATTGTACCTAAAACGCCGACAAACAAAACGTCGGTCAGCCGAAGCTGGTATGTGGGGGAAAACAGATAATCATGCAACTATGATAACCATGTAATCATTCAATTAATCATTTAACAACCAAGATTACGTTTTAAGCCCAAACTACTCAATCCATACCTATCCACAACTCTGTGTTGTCCCTGTAAGGACTTATATGGTACCTCTATAAAGGTGACTTGATGGACCTACCCTCTAGGCAGCCAAAGTCTTTCATGACCTGATGGACCTACCCTTTAGGTAGCCATGTACTAGGTCAGCCATTACAACACAGAGGGGATGAATGATTGATCTAGAAGGCATATACATTATATGATAGTCATAGTCACTTTATAATTGCAAGAAATAAATAAACATTCAACAGTTTAGTTGCATTCAATGCGATTAAACATTCAGGAATCCATCGGAAAACCTAAAGCGGTTATTCATAATCGTAACCACGTACATGATCCATAGTAACTTGATGTCCATGCATTAACATTCATCACAATTAATCAAACAATCAACAATATCCTGAAAATAATGCATAACATTCAAGTGTCATTGTTTTTATTCAAACATCCACAAGATCAACTTGGATTCCACCTTATAATTTCTAGGCCAACCTTAGGGTTTTATTAGGTTTTTAGCCTTCATTATGCATCTATCACTTTTAATGCTCTTTTAGTTCACAAACCCTAATTTCTACATCATAGGCACAATTGAATATCAAATAAGTCTAATATGTTTCTTTTACACTAAAACTATTATCTTTATCCTTTTTGGTCATATCCAAAACATTAAGGCTAATTATCATCTTCGGTTTCTTTCAAATTGACAAATCATATTTCATTATAGTTCAACTCACATCTATGAACCTTATTTATTACTATTTCCACTTTTATACACTAGGAAACACTAATTATCCAAATAATTCACATTAAAGATCTTTGATACTCAATTTATCTTCGAATCATCATATTTCTATTTTATTCGTCGATTTGTACAATTAAAACCATTAGAATTCATATCAACATAAATTAGGGTTTCTAATCCCATTAAGGCATATTCATGTACATAGAACCCTAAATTAAACCAACTATATAAAAATATCATCTTTTAAATCCTATTTTCACTTTTATTAATAACAGGTTAATATCAGCTTGAATTATCCATCTATCATCAAATCTAAGGGTTTTTCCTTAGTTAAATCATTAAAGATGATAACTTTATGTCCTTTTCAACTTCCAAGCATATTTATGTACAAAATCTCCAAATTACTAATTATATGCAAAGATCATCCTTTTCGATCTTAATGTACCATTTTACATTTAACATGTTAATATCTCTTTAAACCATGCACATCAATTTACTAGATCCCCTAACATTAAAATTAGGGTTTCTAATTCATTAAAGTTACTAACTTCGTGCACTTTTTTAACTAGAATCAAAACTAGTACATACTAGTATTTTTATTGGATTCCTTGTATTTTTAGATCAACTTTCATGTATAATATGCTTTAATCCAAGTTACCAAACTTTTGTTATGATTTTTGTAAGACACCTACCTCTGGACCAATCGTGGAGCGCCACTTGTCTTTTTCTTTCTCTTTCATTCTCTACGCCTATCCTCCTCTGGCTCGCGGATCTCAGCGATGGATCCATCACCTCTTTGACCCAGTGACCGGCTCTCGATCCTCTCCGCACAGAACGCTCGTGCGCAGACTCTGTTTCCGTAGGGGAAACATAGTGCTTGCTGTGCCGCCTTAGCTGAGGGAGTTGGGGAGGCCAGGGCCCATGGGAGGCTCCCCGGGCAGTCGTACAACCCCGACTAGGTTCCTTGAACCCCTATTTCTGATGAAGGTAACCTCCTAGCACAGCCATGATGCCGCCATGAAGAACACTGAACCAGAAGGGATGCATTACAGGTTGATTCCGGGGCAACTAGAAACAGTAGGGAGATCTTCCTTGAGTTCACACGGTCTCCTTGCATCTCTCCACCCATTGCGAGGAGGGGGCGGAACCCCTTATATAGGGGTGGCTCGCAGGTCCGCAAGCGTGGAGTCTGAGTCCATCTGGACTTTGGGGAAAACTCGAATCCCTCTCCAAAACTATCCAAACTCAGGCTCATTCTACTCGGAACAGGATCCTAATTGTAATGGGAACGGTCATATTGATGCTCGATTATTAATTAGCAAGGAATCTAGTCACAAAATTATGTGAGTTTGTTCCTCTTTTCCTTATATTAGGTGAAGTGCAACCACTGTTGGATCCATATCCAACGGCTGTCGGGCCCCATGATAGAACATGAATTATGATATTTAATTTATCCCTCTTACTTTAGGAAAACGTACAAAATTTATATCTCCCAAACCGTTTATCCTTTTGATCCCAAATTTTGAGGGAATCTTATTACTGACTTAATCTATTATCTTTCCAAGTTTGGGTCCATTATCTCAAATAAAACGTGCCTTTTATTTAGGTGCAAGATATCACTTAATTATATATATTTCTCACATATTTTTCTTTTTCCTTTGCTATTAAATTATTTTCTTGAGTTCCTTGCACCTCAAGGAACCTTAATGGCTCGAAATCCCCTCTTGGGAATATTTCCTTAGCCTCTTTCCTTCTTTTTCATCCCTTTTCTTACTATCTTATTTTTTCTTTATTAAAATATCTCTTTTTGAATATTTCTCTTTATTTCTATTTTATTTTCCTCTTTGGTATTACTTTTAACATTAGGAATCCTTGGGATACGAAATTCCCCCAAGGATAACTCAATTACACCTCTTTTCACTTGTTTTCCACATTTTACCATTATTTTCAATTTCTTTCTTAATAAAGAAATACTTAAAAGATCTTTTCTTTTCTTATTGCTTTTCTTTGCAACTTTGGACTCCTTGGAACCCAAGAGGCACGAAATCCTTCTTTGGATTTGCCTTCTAAAGGTTTCTACATATTTCTTTTCTCAAATATTCAATTATCCATTTATTAACTGAATTCCCTTGTTATTTGGGCCCAATAGCCAATAAAGCCCACAAAAAAAAGTCATCAAGGCTATTGTAAACGAAATCCATGTATTCAAAACAAATTATACCATTCTTTGTTCAATTATCTTTAAATTGAGAAATTGCATTTCTCACCAAATGAACCCAAAAATTGGGGTTGTAACATCCTTCCCCTCTTATAGGAATTTTGTCCTCAAAATTCAAACAAGCAAACAAACAATCAATTCATGATAAGACTTTCCATGTCCATCATTGGCCTCTATGTGGATTTCCCGTACTCATGGCATTTCCAAAGAACCTCTATCATCACATATTCTTTTCTCTGAGTTCTTTCATCATGACGTCTATAAACTGCACAGGTGACTCAGGTCATTTCAGCCTCCCTTGGGGCTCACTAGGTTCATTGCTCAGCACATGGTCGGGTACCTCACATAGTGCTCTAAATTGGACACATGGAACTCATCTCACATTACTCTATCCTGAGAGGTAGGGTCGAACCTAACCTTCTCCACCCATCCATCTCTAATGGACCCATGTATCAGGGACTCAGCTCTCTTAGTTATAACTTAGAGGGGTCGGATTTTCATGTAACATTTTCTCCCACAGTAACTTGTATGTCAGTCTACTTGCATCTGCTCACGACTCTCATCGTCTCTAGGCTCCTTTCAGCCCTTGCGCAATCAAAGTGACTTCATCTACACGTACTGGGGTCCCTTTCTCTAACCATCATGTGGTACTTTTCTAACCATCATGTGGTCCTTTCACCAACATCACCTTACTGAAGTGGTGACCGACACAACCTCCCTTACAGAGCTTCATATAAAACCTGATACTGGCTATGGTGGTCATTGTCACATCTTTCATAGGACAAGAACTCTCTAGATATCACCCTGAACGAGCACACATGCCCTCATCAGACCCTTTAGTCTGGATCGTACTAACCATTAGTTAGGGGTGATAAACTATTCTAACATTGAGTCCTTCATATACCTACTTCCACCTTTTGGAAGGGAACCTTTAGGTCAAACTCAAAAGCCTTTAAACTCGCTTCATGGTGTAGTTGAACCATCTTTCTCATGGGTAGTTCAGCTAGATCTGTCCCTTGATAGAACTCTTTATTTCTTATGTCATCTAGGTAAGGTGATCTACCATAACCCATATTGCATCTCGATCTTCCTCGATCCAGGGAAGACTTATCACAACATCCATAGTGTTGAGCTCTCATTCCCTCTCAGGAATTCTTTTGTCCTCCATATCGATACACTGGGTTACTGGGGTTCGTCCTTTACCTCCTGTCTTGCATGGCCATAAACCACATGCAACCTCATCTTAAGCATCTAACGTGCTATTTCCATTTTCCATGGTGTATCATGATTTCCTGTATGTCATGATTCTTTCAAGATCGATTCCTTTGAAACCCTAAACCACTCATGTCAGGGTTTCATCACATTCTTTTCCAAACAAGCGCACTTGAGGTTCTACCACCATCCTTTCATTGTACCAAGAACTAGGCTGGCTAACCAAACAACCCTTAACTTTTCAACGCATCTTGTTTCATTTGAGTGTTATCCAAACACCTCTCCTTTTCAAACTTAGGGTTAGCCAAACAAACTCTTCTAACTTCTAGTCAAACAAGTCTTAACCAGAGCATTCATTACCACCTCTCATCCTTAGGTATTAGGTAACATTGAAGACATACACTTCCATGTATTTCACTTATCATATTACCTCAAACTCCATGTCTATCTCTATTAAGAACACTCTCTGATTTCATCATCATGGTGACCAAACTCAACCTGGTATAACTTGTAAGTTCTACATAGCTCATCATAGAAACTTCCTCATAAGGGGACTACCTCATTCCTCTTAGTGTTTGCAAGCCATCCATCATTCATTCACTTTACCACGGTAAGATATCTTCTCTATCCCCACTTCTCGTGGCAACGCTCCAACCTACATCATCTCTTATCCTTGGTGTATGACATGCATAATGTCCTATCTCTCACCCCCATAACAAGAGGAAATAAGCATTTGGCTGCAGTCCAAATACAGAGTTCTTCCTGTTCCAAGAGTAGAGATGGCACATCCCACCTTGCCAGTACACCTTTAAATCTAAGTTGCAACGTGCCACATATGTCTCTTCATCACAAACATCATGATATCAAACTAGTCTTGAACCTACTGAGGTTTATATCCTTGGTCATCTCCTCTAGGTCTATAGGGTACTCACTCTTTTGGGGTCATCCCTCTTCCCTCATGCATCAAGAGAGTGCCCTACTCATTTGCCCTTTGGGTCCCATGAGTTCATGAAGGTGATCAATCTCCTAACCCATGGCCCTCAGATAAAGATAGTTGTTACCTCCCGACCCTATGGTCATGTGCAACTGGGGAATTAGGCAACTCCTACTTTCATCGGTCTTATCCCTACCCGACCCTAGGATAGACTTAGTATTCTCCATTATAGTACATGTTCACTTAGAAACGTACCCAAGTCTTCATCATCTCTCTTTCTGCATTCATGGGCTGACTTTCATCCGTTCATAGGCATTATGGCAACCTGCCTACCTTGGTCAAGCCCCATACTGGTTATCTCCATGGTAACACATTCACATGCAATAGAGATGGATATCTATGGGTCTGTAGATTCAATCTCATACTATGTACCTTTCATTTAGCTTCTTAAGATCCTATGAGACCTCTTTAGGTTACCTTGAACCAATAACACCAAAAGGGGTCCCTCTCCCAGGATGGGAGGAAAACTATCTCTTGACAACAAGGTCACAAAAACTCTTAGGTCTAGGGTTTACATCCACATGAGCCTACTTAACCCTAGCAAGCTATTAAGGCACAAGCTGATCACCTACTGTACTATGCTAGGTCATACTTGTTCTCTTTGCTGGATCAAGATCATACTTTCTTTTATCATCAACCTAGTTATGAGGGGTCCATCAAACACACCTTAAACTTAAGGGGCTTCCCCTTTTTCCTCTATACATGAGGAATACCATGCTCGCTTCTATAGGAACTCAACTTCTCATCATGAGCATTAGGTATACCACTTCCCCTCTTAGGCCTAGGAACCCTAGGTTCACTGCATGCTTTGTCTCTTAACTACAAACCAAGCATGAAAAAGGCATGACACACACTCCTTGTCATCCTTCAACTCAAGCAACACTTAGTGTTGGGTCCTCCTCAAGGACAACCAACAAGGTAGAAGGCCTCATAACCCGCTACTAAACCTTTCTAGGTCTAAGGAACTCTTTTTCCTACCTCAGAAGGTAAACACCTATACTGTAGACACATAGGCACCATATGCTTCATCTTCAATGTCTAGGGTTTGGTCCCTCTAAAGGCAACCAAGATATCATCAACTTATGAGGCAACCACTGTCATCCATTGTTCAGGGTTTTAGGCTTCCAACCTTCTTGCTGGGTTTCCTGCTCTCCCTAGAGCTAACCCTACAACCAACCTCTCTATAAGAGGTCCTTTCTTCAAGAAGGATCATCCTCCAAAGCATTCTCTACATGGGTGAAGCCTAGGTTCGCACTTATGGTTGCTCAAGATCATCCACAACCCTTTATGCTCCATCATAATTCCTTATCCAGGGTTTCATCCTATCGTCAGCATTATGATGTGCCCTAAGTGCCAGCTATGCCCTACTTGTACAAGCCCATAGGGTTTCTATGGTCCTTCACTAACATCATCATCTAAGGAACTATCCTTTACCCTAACATGCATGACCCTTTCCAGGGTTGGGTTGCCAAAGGTTCTAGGTCACCCATGAATCGTATGGCATCCCAAAGGCATGTCCTTTCAAACACCTGGTCCAACTAACCTTCACTTAGGGTTAGGGTTAGCATCATCCCTCGAGGATGTTCCAGGTCTCTACTTGGAATGGAGATCTCTATCTCCAAGACTAACTTATCCTCCTGACCAGAAGGTCTAGCCTCATGTCTCTTCTGAGGACATGACATCTTATGTCATACAGCCTAAGCATGTATCTATTGTTTATTTTGCGCTTAATATATTAAGCTTATGTCCATGACATCTTATTTAGATGACTTTCATTAATTTAGTGGAGGACTCCTTAAACCTTATTAACCTTACCCATACCTCAAGAGGGTGAGGAGAAGAAAGGAAACCCTAATCCTTTATGTCCTTATCAGAATTTTGTGATGAGAAGGGATGAATAAGATGAGAAGTCCTAAAGGTATCTTATTTCGATTCATACCCTAAGACTTTGGCCAGGCGGTCACACGTGTCCGGGAGTCCTCGTATTTATCTTCTTAAGCTGCTATAATAATGTTACTGGCGGAGAGTTATATCTCTCGCTGGGGCAATTTACAATTGTCTCACCCCCGTGGGAACTACATTTTTAGGTGGGCGCGGACGAGGAGGCATGAATCCTTCTGTAGGTGAAGAACAACAACAACAATAGCAGGAACAATAGTGAAGTCTCAGGTGGAGACACCGGTTGTTATGCCTTGTATTGATGTAAATAGAGTCCTATGTGTCGTCTCTGTACTCTCAGGTCCTCGGAGTAGTAGTTAGTGCTTTCGAGATTTTGGCTCAGTGCCTTGAGATTTTATACTGCCCGTGTTTATCTTGACAGGACAGTTAATGCTTGTAATTCTCAAAAGGAGATGATACATAATATGTACATGTGAACAAGAATGTAATTATGTTACTTTGGTTCTATGTGAGAAAGTTTTCCTTTGATGGATCTCTTGATAAAAAGGTTTTAATTTTTAGTGATTTTTGATAATCCGCTGATTAGTGAACGCTTCCGCATTAGTTAATCTTGTTTTCATGAGTTGTATGCCACATGCAGATCCATTGTAATGAACTCTATGTCAGGTAGATCGATATTCTCTAGTGCGTCTAGTACAGAAAACTTGTTTCTATCTTGGGGGTACTAGAATAACTCTTTGTTGTAGGCGAGAGAGTCTAGAAGTATTCCTTGAGGTGTGTATGTTTTTACCATAGGAAACATGCCATTTTTCATTTTCTTCATACCCAAGGACACCGATAGTCTTTGATGATTTTATCCATTCTAAACCTTTATCAATTTATGAGTGCATTATGAAATACAAACTCGTGTGAACCATAATGCCACAAGTAGAACATATGGATGGTATTGCTTCATGATCCACCTTCTAGATTGTATGATTAAAGACAACTCTAGGTTTAATAGGGATAGTTGAATCCATTTCAATGGCCATCATGGAAAAATGACTACGAGTACGATTAATAATGTGTTCATCCACTTTAACCAGTCTGCCTAAGAGCTCCCCAATTCTTCCGAAAAGGACTAAGTTGTAAAGATGAATAAAAAATCAATGATTCTTGCTTAAGAGACAATGTGAGGTGGTAGATTATTAGAAGGATTAAATTCACCGGACCACCTGTTGACTATAAGGAAACAACCAGATAATTACAATGAATCTCCCATTAAGGCATGAAGATAATCTTTCTTGCAAATAAGTTGTATGTCATAGTTATTCATGACGAGTTCCTACATTTTCCATCTTGTAGTGGGATTCCATAGGAAACAGACTCTATCCTGTAGAGTTAAGTAGACAATTGATTTTCAGATCAATTTCACAATAACTACAAAATGGAAATGTTTGTGCAAGATAGTATATGCCTTCGGTGCAATATAAACTTCAGAGAATCCACTTTCATTGACAATCAAGATAACTTCAGGGTTTACATCTTCATAAATATCATCATCGAGAAATGCATTAGGATTTTTCTTACTTGTGCTGACAATTACGTCCCGGAATGACACCATTGTCTTAATAACTTCATACATCATTTCATTAAAACTTTCCAATTGGTGATGAATCTGAAGATATTATGAATTTAGGATAAGGTCTGACTCAAATTGAGATTGGCTATCAAAATTTCCCAATGAACTAGGATATGGGACAACTTTAGCCCGCAAACCTTTGTAATTCAGTTCAAGGATTATCTCTTTTAACAACATAGGGTTTTCTTCCTTGTCAATGTCTGCCTATAAATGTCCTCCTTCAGTTGTAGTGGAATCAGACCAAGTCATGATAGATTTAGTTTGTGCCCCATTCTTCTTAGATGTAGAGAAGAGGATGTGTCTTCGTTAGTTGATGTTACTAAGTGCCCAACGTCTTCTTGCATATGATCATGATATTCCCCAATCCAACTTCTGCTCCCCCTTCCATCATTCTCACTAAGAAAACGACCAAAACCACCCTGACCGCCATAACACGTTAAGCTCTCTCACAAACTCTTTCAGAACTCCATATCTATCTCTTGCTTCTATATACTTCCTATGCAAAAGGTGATATGAAAGTACCCACTACATCTTGTGTTGTTTCTATTTTGTGAATTATTTTTGCAATTTTGCTAAAGCATTAACATGTACTTCTCTATTTTTAAAAGAACTAGATGATATCATTAACTTTGATTTGCGTATTTCAAGATTGTTATGCAAGTCCAATTATTACAAATTTTGGTAGGAGAGAAATATTAGAGTGCATGAAGACAAGGGCCATTCTATTATTGTGTTCTATAACAACATGCAATGAGATTATTTGGCGTGGTACATGGGAGGTTGATATCTGCCTACTATTTTTTAATCTTGCTTCATGGTTGCTAATGATGTTGGCGCGCCACCTTTATTTCTTTGTTGATCTCTATGTTCATTTTATATGTACATATATATTTTTTCTTTTTCTTTATTTCCCTCCCTATATAATTCAACCTTGTACATACTATTTGCTTATAAAAATACAAAAAAGGAACATGCATTTAATTATTTAAAAACCACAACTTGATTCCCACCAATCATCCCATCCCACTCGTTGTATGTCAGTCCTCCTCTCCTAGAAAAATCCTCTTTAACGCGACCTTCTCTTCTTTTCCATCTTATCATGCTCCTCCGGAGACCTTCTCTTCTTTTCCATCTTGTTATGCTCCTTCGCTCTTCATCCTTTTGAACATAAGATAAGACAGATATATATCGATAGTGAGAAGTTGACAACATGGAAGTGGAAGCCAAAGAGTGGATATTGATGACGAAGGATCAATACATAAGTGGATGTTGAAAAAGGAGATGTCTAGGAAAAGAGGATAAATACATGGAAAAGAGACTTGAAGGGGAATGAAGGAAGAAGAGAAGAAATGTAATTATTGGATTAGAAATGCCAATTTTCAACTTGAAGGGACTCATATTGTACAAATTGTTTAGGACATAACTTCTTTCATTTAGGAGCATTTTTGTTTATACGAGACCAGACTAACCCAAACCCAGTCCAAAAGACCCGAATTTTTGGAAGTCCTATTGAAACATTCAATGTGAACATTTGAATATTTAGACCCAAAACCAACGTGAGATGACCCTATTGCTAGCCCTATCAAGTTATTGTTAATAAACAACTTACAAGATTTTGTTACCAATCCAAAAGTGTTTGTGTGCTTATTTATAAGTTTAAAAAGCTGTAATATGGACTTGAAGGGAGTCCGATAGTTGGGGGCACTGAAGGGTCACTTGCTCTTGGTCGAATGGTAAATCCACGTCTGTGGGCTTGGGCTGGGCTGATACAAAATCTGACCCATTGGAATTAGCCATTTTTTCCCACACGAAAATAAAAGAGAAAAAGGAAAAACCAAGAAGAAGAAGAAAGTCGGTCGCTTGGCAACGAGCATGGCCACGAAGGCACGTCTAGATTCCAGAATCCCAAATGCCTGTTTCTCTCGTTTGGCCGTTTGAGGGAATAAAACACACACGCAATGGATTGGAGAAGCGGCTTCCGTTCAGCCCCTCTTACACCTCCTTGAATAACCCATGGCTCTATCTTATCCACTCCCATCTTGCTCTGGCAGCGCCGCGGCGCCGGCCCTCCGTCGCGGCACGCCGAACGCCTCGTTTTCCTTACCGCAGTTTTCTCCCATCCATTGTAACTTCCGAGCTAGGACAAGAGCACGGTGTCTACTTCAGGAAGCCACCCACAACAGCAGAAGCAGTAGTTGTGCCGGCGATTTGAGAGGGATAGGGAACGGCCGGAGGAAGAGGAAGGGCAGAAGGCTAGGGCCTGCATTCGGCCTAGCCAGTGGCAGCGAGGAGAGAAGAGATTTGGTGGACGACGACGAGGATGATTTGGAGGTGGTGCGTGGGGAAGGGGAGCTCGAAGTCGACATGGAGGAGGAGCCGAAGTTGCTATTGCCGGAGAGGTGGGATGTGGTCGGCCTAGGGCAAGCCATGGTAAGATTGTAGCTTTCTACTATGATGCTATCACTTATTTTTTGCTTTTGAATTGCTTTAAATATGTGATCTTTTCTAGTGATGTTGTTTCCTCTCCTTTGCTCGGTTAGCGTCCTCGGATAATGAGATAGGCGAATTGTTGCTAGAAACCGTTGTTTATGTTCCCGTTCCCAATTGGCCAAATGGAGGTGTTTCCCCGGTAGTTGTTACCGTTTCGTCATCTAAATAATTGACTAGGTCACAAGTGCCCCTGTTTTGTTCATCCTTCAAACTTTTGTCCAATTGAGCTCACTAGCGGTAGACCTCAACATATCTATTTCTGGTGGATTCTTATATGAAAGTAATGAAAGATCTCTTTTTTTTGTATTTCTGTTATTTCGACAAATTTGGCTTTTTGCTACATCAGCCACTACACTTTCTGTTAAGTTACAACAGTAGAGCTTAACTTACATTGCCAATCTCGTTGTGGTTTGCACTCTATATATCATGTCCTTGACCTTCAATGATCTCTTCTAGGTAGATTTCTCTGGTATGGTAGATGATCAGTTCCTGGATAAGGTCGGCATAGAGAAGGGGACAAGAAAAGTTGTTAACCATGAAGAAAGGGGTCACATTTTACGCGCTATGGATGGTTGCAGCTATAAGGCTGCCGCTGGAGGATCTCTATCTAATACTCTGGTGGCCTTGGCTAGGTTAGGTGGTGACACAATGGGGAACTCTCCCCTGAATATAGCCATGGCAGGTAGTGTTGGCAGTGATCCTTTGGGTGGGTTTTACAGGTGAATATCTGTTATTTCATTTATCAAGCAGCATCTAGTTTCTATGTTGTTACTACCACAACAAGCTTATTTGAACTACACACTTCGCATTTCCATTGGGCACAATTCATCTTTTTATACTTCATAACAAAGGTCACATGAAAAGAGTCTAGTCATCCACGTCAGAGAAATGTCTTTACTAATGATAATGTGTTAAGTTATAAATTGTACTGCCAAGCAGTGGTTTTCATGTAGAAGAAGCTGATTGGTTAATATATCTTTCTTTCAGAGCAAAGTTGAGGCGTGCGAATGTTAACTTTTTGTCTAGCCCAGTGAAGGAAGGAACTACAGGGACAGTTATTGTACTCACAACCCCTGATGCACAGCGTACTATGCTGGCATATCAAGTAATTCATTCTGTCTCAGCTATATCCTTTGTGCTGATTAATTATGTCGTGTAATATATAAACTTGTCACAAACTTATCATAAACTATAATTTACTGCACGCCACCGTAATTCGCTGTATAGCTTGCATGTCATGTTTCCCAAGTAGATATTTAGCTGTTTGGAATGCCTTACATTTATGTAGACTTTTCTTGGTATAAGGCTGTAAGATATTCATTGTGGAAATATATTTAATCAAAATATGTCATCATTTCTCCAATGAAGTTCTACTTAAAACCTGGTCCAGTTAACAGCATGGCCTGTCGAAAACATTGAAGCCTAACATGCGCAAGGATTCAGTGTGTCCCTTGTCATGTTTATTGATATAATACTATTGAAAGCATAGTCTTTTGAGAAATATGAAGTATACTGTGGTATTTCTATGGTTTAGCCCTCTTATATTCGCTCAGACATACCGAGGGCTTTATGCATGTAAGCCTCTTTAAGTTAGGAGGCGTGAGGTTACAGCTGCGAGGCCTCCTCCTTTCTTCCGCCTTGCGGCGGTGGTGCAACCAGTAGACCACCGGGATTCATCTCCTCCGATCTCTGGTTGCCGATCCGAACTGCTGGAGATTGGTTGCTGAGAAGGTCCCTGAGGCTCGCCGGAGAGCTAGCACAGGCGGTGTCCTGCTGTAGAGGATGAAGCTTCTAGGCGCCTCTGTGCGCCATGGGAGCTAATGCCAGTGCATTTCCTTCTCGCCGGAGACCAACGACATCTGCGACCAGCTTGTCAAAATATGATAGATACACCGATCTAGTATGAGTATGTTTTATTATTACACAAAATTCAGGGGTAAACGAGCCTCGGTCCTAGGGCTGTAAATGGTGCAGCAGTACGGGTCCAGAATCATATACCCTTATTAACTTAGCGGGTCCGCATAACATAAAAGTAGACCTGTTATGCGGGTATGCGGTACGAGTTTACTCGGTCCGCAAAATTTACAATTTGCACCTCAAAATGCCACTATGAATAAATGATACGGTTGATTTTTTCAAACTCTAAATCATAACTAGAAATAAAGGATAGCTTAATGCATGGTTGTCAAGGCGGCTAGGCGGTCAGCATTTCCCAAGGGACGCCTAGGCTGTTCTGGGCGTTTTTTATATTTTGTATCTATTTCAGTATGTTAATTTGATTCTTATTATACATATATACTACATATAATACCATATAGGAAACATAATAAGAGGGCAGAATGAGGTTATGACAGCAGCAGGAGATGGGAATAGGAAGAAAAAGGGGAAGTAATATCAACAAGCCTGCAACAACAATTGGAGCAGGAGACTTAGAAAAGAAAGCAGGGAAAAAGGGTGATGTAAAAGAGGAAAGTAGAAAGTACAACATCATCAACATTACGAAGCATAGGTGATGTAAAAAAGGATTTGAAGAAAATAGAATAAAAAAAAACACAGCATTAGTAGGATTTCGGAGTAGAAGGGGATATAGGAGGAATAACTCAAAAAAAAACGCAGCAGCAGTAGGATTAAGGACTAAAATGCAGGAGAAAGGATAAAAAAAGAAAAGAAAAAGAAGCAAGAACAACAAACATATGAGGAAGTGATTTTATGACTTACCAATTTGGCCCAAATCAAACATGTTTTCCCTAATTTTCCAAAATTTGGCCTGATTTTGCCTAAATCAGACCTATTTCAGCCATAAATTGACTCAAGCTAATCTAATTCGACCAAATCCAGACTTGATTCATGCTAATTTATCCTTTAAATGACTTAATTTAGGCTTACAAGGCCTTAGACACCCATATAATGCACATACTGGGCTGGGCGCCTAGTTTGGGCAGCCTTGCCTAGCGCCTAGGACGCCTATGCGCCGCCTAGGCGGGCGCCTTGACAACACTGGCTTAATGTGCGCACATTAGTACCATGATAGTACTATACATTAAGGGAAATTAGTATAGATCATCTAACTACTATGCTAAATTTAGAATTCTAATTGCTAACCCTGAAAATAACAATAAAATGTACTCATACACGTCAACCATACAAATTGACATGGAAATTTGATAGCTAATAATACTAAAACACATTTACAATATTAAGTATAAGATGTAAATATTAAGAAACGAATAGGATTTTGATGGTTATATCACATTAATATGCAAACATCTTCTGATATAAATTCTGCCCCACACAAAAGAAAAGAAGTTTTTGTGCACACAATCATCACTACTATTAGACTTTATTAAGACTAGTTAATTTAATTATGATACTTACATCAATTTAGTATGTTAGCATTTTGAATCTAAATTGTGATGAACGCTAAGTGCAAGATTTAAAATTTGATCCCTTCAAGTTGACAATGCTACAATTTTCTCTATCTTCGTCTATAATTGGGTCAAACGATAAATTACTTATGGCAGCTCAACCCACATCATTTCATCTGTAAATGCGTCAAAATAGTAGCAAGTAGATGGCAAGACAGAACCATTCACGATGGTTCAGATGATTACCCAGATCATTGTTTATTGGTTTGCCTGGATGGCTCTTACAGGTGTCAGCAAATAAAGAACATTTAATTCATATATCAATTTTCATTTCGGTATGATTTCTAAAATTTGGGAGACTGCAATCTATAGTGATTAATGTATCATGGGAGCTCATTTATTTGACATTAGCGGTAGTTATATTAACATCAAACACGTGTCAATAGGGCTGGAAAAGGAGATTGAAGTAGACAGTTACGGCTTGGTACGACAAGAAGAGTCCCAGGGAAAGGATTAAATGGCAAGAATTATGGGCTATGAAGTGGGGAGAGTTGGGGGAAAATAATAGAAAAGAAAATTAGAGGACAAGTACTTAGAGAACCAGATAGGAGATGCCGTGCTCTTCTTTCTTTTTGGGTTGCATTAGACATAGAATATTACTGGGAATGGTGAGGTGTGGGGAGAGAAAAAGGCATAAGCACGAGAAAAGGATAGGTGAAGGAGGGTGGGCACGTCTTGAAAGTCATTGGAAAGGAAGGCTTGGTGGTGATAAAGGGGACGAAGGTGACGGTAAAGCAGAAATTCACTACAACTGGTGCCAACAGTGATATTTGCCATCTACAACACTGTTCTCACTGTATAGAGTCTTATTGCCATTAATCAGGACTGTGGACAGTGGCACAGCTAGGAGCTGCTACTTGGGTGGGCACCTCTTAAGCAGCAACTCAAATGCAAGGGAATAATCATATTCAAACAGGGCACAAAATGGTATTTGCACATAGTTTTTTTGGCTCATCTAGTGCAATATTTGTGTAAAGATGAACTTTAGGTAGGGCACAGCCCCCCTCATGCCTGCATGTGGCTCTTCCACTGACTGTGGACAGTGGGAGAAGCAGATAGATGTTTCCACAGTCGAGTGAGCCCATTTTCTTAAACATACTAAAAAAATTGTTGAAAGTCAAGTGTCAGAGGTGCTTGATTTTATGGAGTCAAGACTCATGGGCGCAACTAGTGGGATGGTTTCAGAGCTTGGTGGAGTGAGTTTTTTGTGCAGGTCGGGAATTAAAGACTGTCAGACATTTTTCCAGCACGGCAGCGTAGTTGATAACCTGCTCTGCTTATAACTGGAACATTGGCACATGGGAGTCCGGAGACCTGCGTTTCGCCAATGGATGGAGATAGCTAGAGGTGCAATGGGAGGGGAAAGGATTCCTAGGCCCCACTTTAAGAAAAGAAGCTAGATCAACCAGGTTGCTGGCTCTGATGGGTGGTTAACAGTTTAATCTGCGTTCCGACTTGCAAGTATTGTCTGATCTTTCAACTGCCTCAGATGGAAACATGACTAGTTGATCACTGTTCTGCAGTAATCTTGCTTGACCTATAGTTAATGGAGCTACAGGCTTGAGGAGATTGCTGCCTTGCTAAGTTCGGATTCAATTTCTTTGTACATAGGCTCTGACTTTTGCTTTCGTCTTTGCATCATCTTCATATTGCTTCTCCTATGCTTCTTCTACTATTTAACTCTCATACGTATCCTTTTTAGTATTATATACAAACAACTCAATTCCTATTCGCCGAACTACTTTTGCTGCATAGTATTTTTGTGCTAGTGCAAAACACTTGCCATTCTAATCGATTACAACAAAAAGTATGATAAGGGATTGATGCTGATAAAAAAATAGGATAACCCGTTGTTCTAGTCATTCACTTCTCTCTTGTTGCATGATTATGCTATTTCTATGCCAATGACTGTGATGGTTATACATAAATTATTTCTCTGCCGTTGTTCTTTAATTGGTGACGGCACTTTCATTTCTATCTTTGCAGGGCACATCATCTACTGTTAGCTATGATCCTAGCTTGGCCAGCATCGTGTCAAGAGCAAATATTCTTGTTATAGAAGGATATTTGTTTGAACTTCCCCACACAGTGGAAGCTATCAGTAAAGCATGTGAAGATGCTCGTCGCAGTGGTGCACTTGTTGCTGTTACTGCATCTGATGTATCCTGCATTGAGAGATGCTATAACTATTTTTGGTAAGTAACAAAATGCAAATCGGTGTAGCGAGTGTCTAATTTGTTTTATAAATAATGACAATAACTTCCATCTTATTGCATGACAAAGTCGTACTGCTGTTTTGGCCCTGAGATGTATTAATCCAGACTATATTCCAGGTCTAGCTCTGAATCTTATTTCTTTCTTTTATAGGGAGATCATAGCAAATTATGCAGATATCCTGTTTGCCAATGCCAATGAAGCAAGAGCATTATGCAACTTCACATCCAAAGACAGTTCTGACTTAGCCACCCGATATCTGAGCCACTTTGTTCCCTTGGTATCTGTTACAGATGGCCATCGAGGTTCCTATATCGGCGTTGACGGTGAAGCTATATACATTCCCCCTTCATCCTGTGTGCCTGTGGACACCTGTGGGGCTGGTGATGCTTATGCTTCAGGCCTTCTATATGGAATTGTCAGAGGCACATCAGACTTGAAGGGAATGGGGATGCTAGCTTCAAGAGTGGCGGCCACTGTTGTTGGACAGCAGGGAACTCGCCTTAGGGTGCAGGATGCTGGAAGGCTGGTCGAGTCTTTTGCCTCCAATCTGGAAATGGAATTTGCTAGTATAGTAGATTCATCAGAGTTAGATCATGTTTCTAGTATCTGAAGTGGCTGCGTCTCATCATGTGGCGACCCCGCTTCTCAAGCTGACCTAATTTGAAGTTGGCTGCATACGATTTTTACACAATTCGTATAGCGACGACCCAAGCATCATTGGGGTAAGGGGTCTGTTTTGTTGCATGTGTTGAGATGGAGCATTAGGTGTGATTCTGCTGCTTTGCCTCCACCAAAAGTCACACTCTTGGTAGATAAATATGCAGGAATGATCCAATAATTGTATATACATTTAGATATAATTATAATGGTCATTTTAGATTACATGTAGCTGCTACACGAAAGAAACAATGTTTAGTTTTCGCAGGCTATGGCAGTGTAACCCTTTTGAGCTCTTCAATATCCACGTGCTTTTCAATATGCAGGTAGTGACATCCTCGCCTATAAAAGAGAGACAATCTGACCCCCTTCCTGGAACAAAAATGCGGAGGGGTCCATGGCTTTTGGAAAGGCCCATGGCTTTGCCACTTTTTGCTCCTCCGTGATCCCTCACTACATGCAGTGGCAGAAAGTACCGCCTCAATAGACGTTAGGTCAATCGAGTTGGAAAGGATGACTCTCCAAAGCAGCTAGGATTAGTTCGTAATTCGTTGGTTTTGTCTAATAGGTATAATCTAACAGATTGGTGTCATGCTCAAGAGAGCGTGTTTTTTTTAAAATAATAAAATGAGGAGATTTTCATTCATCTCGGTCTCCTCAGCGAGCCAAAATCGTAAGGATCAGGACCAAGATTACAGAGTACCAACTCTGAATGCTATACCTCTCACAAAATGTATAGCTATACAAAATCAAGAAGTGTTCCTTTTAGTATGTCAAAAGTGTAATTTCCTACGTATGTTTTTTGTATTTGTAATCCATGAGCATAGGTATAATCTAAACAGATTGGTGTCATGCTCAAGAGAGCGTGTTTTTTTTTAAATAATAAAATGAGGAGATTTTCATTCATCTCGGTCTCCTCAGCGAGCCAAAATCGTAAGGATCAGGACCAAGATTACAGAGTACCAACTCTGAATGCTATACCTCTCACAAAATGTATAGCTATACAAAATCAAGAAGTGTTCCTTTTAGTATGTCAAAAGTGTAATTTCCTACGTATGTTCGTGAGGCTGTGTTCCAGCGTGTTTCTTTAAGTCTGATAGAACTTAAGGCGGTACTTTTAGTATGTCATGGCTCGCTGAGGAGACCGAGATGAATGAAAATCTCCTCATTTTATTATTTAAAAAAAAACACGCTCTCTTGAGCATGACACCAATCTGTTAGGTTATACCTATTAGACAAAACCAACGAATTACGAACTAATCCTAGCTGCTTTGGAGAGTCATCCTTTCCAACTCGATTGACCTAACGTCTATTGAGGCGGTACTTTCTGATAGAACACGCTGGAACACAGCCTCACGAACATACGTAGGAAATTACACTTTTGACATACTAAAAGGAACACTTCTTGATTTTGTATAGCTATACATTTTGTGAGAGGTATAGCATTCAGAGTTGGTACTCTGTAATCTTGGTCCTGATCCTTACGATTTTGGCTCGCTGAGGAGACCGAGATGAATGAAAATCTCCTCATTTTATTATTTAAAAAAAAACACGCTCTCTTGAGCCAATTGTCCATTGTTGATGTTGTGACACAATTCATTAACTAAGAGGAAGGATATTGCTGGTGACATTTCTACTCGCCACAAAGGTGTTCTATTCTCTAGAGACCATATTAGCAAGAACCCACACCAGTCTCCCTATGAGGAGCTTGCTGATGATCCACATTGCGATGTTGTCGATGCTGATTGAAATGCAACATCATCACATTTGGAAAAAAAATCAGTGTGGTAGCGAGGATACCTCTATTTATCTACTCCTATCAGAATCACTGGTTGATAAAATTGATCAGATCATCTTAATTTGCCTCCCACACATATACAAAGAAGAAGGCATTGGAGCCGTCTGGCCCGGGCGCGCTGTCTTCATTCAATGAGTCAATTGTATCTTTGATCTCTTTTATGGATGGTTGTTGTGTCAAACCCTATTTGTCACCATTGGAAAACAAGTTGGGAATGAGAGTCCGGTCCATGGCCTCTTGGTTGCGAGGCATTGGTAAGAAGAGGTCTGGGTAGACGATAACTACTTCATGAAGAATCTGCTAAGAACTTTCTACCCATGAACTGCCAACCCGTTGTATCCTCTGGATGTTGGTACACCTAGATTTAGCATGGAAGAAAACAATATTCTTCTAGCCTTCATTTAGCCATCAGATTCCTGACTTCTCCCTCTAAATGATTTCTTCTTGTGACATCGCCAACCTCAGTTCATTGTCCATTTTAAGATGTTTAGCTCTACTCTCCACATTGGGGTTATTGTCATAGTCTCTTTGTAAAATGACCATCTCTGGCTCCAACTATTTGATTCTAGCAAAGACATTGCCAAACAACCTCTTTGTTCCATACTTCGAGTGCTGACCTCAAGTTCTTTAGCCTAGAAAAAAGAAGAAAGCTTGGGTTACCCCAACCTTTTTAACACTGGGTTTTTTTTATCATCTTCTTGATCTTGGGGTGTAAGGCCCACATCTAGAGGAATTTGAAGCTCCCAACCCCTATCCCATCCTCAAGCAAGGAAAATGAGAAGAAGACCATGTTGTGATTGGAGTGTGAAGTTCTGGCCAGAATCTCCTCCTTGTAATGAATGGCATAGTCTTGCCATCACTAGTTAATGAAGCAACAATCAAGAGTCTCCCAAATCTCCAACTCTCCATGTTTCTTATCAACCCATGTAAAGGGTCCACCCCTCATCACTATCTTGATGACTGTTGAATCCGTGATCTACATGTTGAATTCTCAAACAGCCGTCGCGTTTGGAGTATTTCTGCCCGCCTTCTCTGTAGCTTCTCAAACAACGTTGAAGCCCCTTCCCACAAAACAACATCTCTGGTTATGCTCTATGGAGATATTGTTGAGCTTAGCCCATAAGACTCTCCTCTAAGATATCAACTAGCGTAAACACATGAGAATGCAAAATGCACACCTGTGGCCATCGTTGCTTCGATCATGAGTGTCTGGTTGTCAAAGGATGTGATGCTTGGAAGCAAAATCTTATAAGACAAGATCCAAATTTTTGCATCACCATCCCCATTACAGCAAGACCAATCAAAACCTAACCATTCATGAGAGGAAGATATCAGTTGCTAGGGATTAAGGGTTCCTGCAGAGCTACAACATAATGTTGGTGGCCGTGGAAAATGGATTTTAGTCTTCCTCTAGAGTCCTTGTCTGCAACTCCCCTAATGTTTCATACGAGGACCTTCAAACTGGGGTGATACTCCACTGCTACTAACCCTCCCAAGTCTTCTTCCATCGTCCACCCTGAAAATCTAGGTGTGAATTTGGTATCACCCTTCGTCAAAAGTATCTATGAGTAAAGAAAAAACATGGTCTTGAATGATCCTCGTGCTGAAACTCTCCCCTTTAGTCTCCTACTAGAGGTCGCATAAGGTGGTGCCATCATCGTAGGATGAGAAGACCATCTCTGGAACACACTCAAATAAGTCACCCAACATAGGTTTAGAGAGTAGGATGCATTTTCCCTCAACATTGAGAATGGGCCTAGTTCCCCGATGGTTATGCCTGACCTACTGGTAATCAGATTTGGACTAGTTACCTGAGTCAGTACGACTTCAGTTGCTAACCGCCCCAGCCGTATGGGGCTTGTGCTCCAGTAGGGAGTTTTCACCTGTTGTATGGTTTGGGTTAGAGCTTGAAGAACAATTGGAATTTGAATTTGAATTTGAGTATGGGTTCAAATTCAAATTCAACGCCTAGTTGATCCCACCTCTATCCTCGACACCCATCATCCTTGTTGGAGGGCATCAGTCCACTCAGAATTCGTTACCGCTGTTGTAGCCCTCCTTGATTCCCTTGAGATCAAAGATCCAATAGGCATCCCTCTTTTTAATCCCTCTCTAGTAAAGAAGAAATTAGAATCACCTATTAAGATGGAGACTATGACAGTGATCGATATTTTGATCATTTTATCCTCCACCAATAGCGAGATCTATTGAACGATGTCTTGTCTTCTTGATTTCACTAGGTAGAAAATCATGAATGTTTCATTCTCAAATGGTCTCCATTCAGAAACCCCTATGAAGACTGTAAATTGCTGAGTAAGGCTCTCCATCGTCTTGGATGAGTGACAATGAAGCAATATATTTCTTACAAGCATCCACCACCATTCTGGTCCCCAAGTCCCTGCATCCTTCGACCACAATTCGATCTTGGTAAGCCACTTGTCGACATTGATCTCCCTCTGGTTGATAAGCTCATCGGGCACCGACCAATCGGGGTGCCACATGATGGCATGTTGCTCAACACATCAAAGGATATGTGAAGCACCTGACCATTATTCCCAGAGCTTGGACTCTAGCTACGACCATGGAATATGTCACTCCCAAGAGAGCATGATGGTCCCTGAGAGAACATCTTCCACCAAAGAATGTGCTTGATCTTCTCCTTATAGTCGGACAACTATCCTTTTAGCTTTTTATTGGTATCCATGCTTCCCCATGTCATTCCCACTCTTTAGGTCCGACTGTTGGCAGGGGTGGAAATTCAGAGCATTTAAAGCTTGTAGGTCCTTATTTCTATGTAGGGGAGGTACATGACCTCACTTTGAGTCCAAAACCTCTGTAAGAGAAACATGTCAATAGGTTGCGGTAGTCTCGTTTCTAGTGCCCCACTCCCAAGCATTTATGGCACGTGAGTGAGGGGTCATCTCTGCGCCTAGGTCCCTGCCCATTGTTTTCTATCATAGCCATCTTCCTACTTTTGTTATCCTGGCTTCCTCTTTCTCACTACTCATTACATCTATATCATTGTAGTGGAACCATGTATGTTGACCTTGGGATGTCGACATCATGAAAGGTCCATGTGAAGCAGCCCACAATTTAGATGAATTGCAGACCTTGATTAGAACTTCCACCACTGCGGGGAGTGGGGAAGCCTTCTGAGAATGTAGAAACCCACCTAGAAAATGTGAGTGGGCCAGTGTCAAGGGGGATGAGCCCCCCGCACAGGCTCTGATGGTTGGAGGGCAAGAGGTTTTTTTTTAGAGAAGCCAAAGATTTATCACTCATTTCCTAAATTCCCCTCAACAATATAATGGGTGGACTTTTAGTTAACACACTATGGATTTTATCCTTATTGCTAGTTCTACCTTAAACTTGGCTTTCATATAATTCATTGAGACATCACTGAAATCTATATAATTTGATTTCCTAATTTAAGCACAAGCAATCCACTATTTCTTAAATAATCTATGGAAGACAATGACCAATTGGGAATTCAATCATGTGTTTGGCACAACACTCAACTTGGCTTAAAAGTTGTTGCTTTGCACCAACACTTATACAGGATAATTCACATTTGATGAAAATTGTCTAGAATCAATATTACATTTCCTTTAAGTCCCAATAATATTTATTGAGTAAGATTCACTACTTAATCCTAATCCAACTCGCACAGTGTCATACTTATAATTATTAGTTTGTTCTCAACCAACCTCCCCCACCCTGACACCCTCGACCTTCCTATGTTGAATCCCTGACACTCTTGTTTCCTTCTCCTTTCTCATGGTGTAATGATATTACAGTTGTTGTTCTTCCATTTTTGACATGATGTTGTTGGTTTTTCCTATGACATTTGTCACGCTGTGGTAGCCGTAGTAGTGCACATGTGTTTTCTTGACCTATCGTGTATGGCTATAAGTGAGGGTTTTGCCCCTTCATCACATTCCCTTTGTGAGAATGATGAGGTACATTTATTCCTTACCGATTCTTTTCCTTTTTTATTGTATTCTCACTTCCACATGGCTATATCTAGGCATAACTGTGTCATCTAAACTTCACCCTGTGATATTTTCTACCTTTATCTTTGGTACTACTGTGTATTGATTTTGATTTTTTTGTTTCCATTTTGGGGAGAATCCCTTCATGTACACTGTTGGCTTTGCAATGGGACTCCGTCCATATATCATTCAGTTCTTTGCTATGCCTCTCCTCCTCCTACTCCTCATTTATGTCAAGCTTACTATGTGTGAAGGTGAAGAATAATACTGTACTTTCATCCAACGATCCTTACTGAGACGGGTCTTCTTTTTTCAATTTATTTGATTGTTATTCTATAGTAGTTTAGTTTTTTTATTATTACTGACTTATTTTTATTTTTTGGTATGAACTATGATCCATGCTTGGTTGGTTCTCAGATGTGGTTCTTGATGATCTATGCTCATAGATTACAAATACAAAAAACAATAACTATGTACTAGTACTGATTCAACTATTTATGATTGGTACTGATTTAGATGTGGCTAGGTATATCGTTTGAGTTATTTTATCCTATCATGCTAACATACTGGGAGTAGCATGTAGCTTTACAAGATTTTATCTTGGATCAGGTGGTAAGATAGAACTTAAGGGAAAAGTATTCCCCATTAGGACAATGTTACATTTGACCATTTATTCACCATACTTGATTTCTATATGAATGATTGGTTCCTTTATTGATTTTTCATGGAATTACCTTTCTTTTTCTTCTTTTACCATTTTATAGTGGATGGCTACTATATTCAAGTGCAAGATGATTTTGAGTCTTTTAAAACTACTATGAGGAAAATTGTCCAATGATGATCACACCATTGAATTTTTTTTCACCTTGCATCTAACTGTCTACTGCATATGTCACATTTTAACAATGAATTCTTAATTTTAAAGTTTATCATTAATGAATTCTTAATTTAAAGTTTATCATTAATGCTGACAACAACATATGGTGCTCAAATCATTCAACATCAGATCCTACTCCCACATATATTCATCTTGGGTAGGGACATGTGAACGTCTGGATTATGTGATATATTATTTTAGGGTTTTCCACCCCAGCTAATCATTATGATTTTGTATTCAAAATATTCCGTTGGAGAATATTTTGTCCATCATTCAAAATTCATGTGCTATCATCAATCGATTTAACTTTTTATTCGCCCATTAAATCACATTCATGTGTTGGACCTAGAAGCACAACTTTTGGTGTTGGGCACATAAACTTAGGACCTAAGTATGAAAACTTGTTTATTCTTTTTCCTTCTTTAGAATAGTATTTGTGCTCTTTGGTGTGTGCACTTCTAGTATTAATATATATGTGCTTTTCTTTTCCAATTATTTCCAAGTTTAATACATGGTTATTCATTTCCTAAGTCTTGTGAATTATGAGAATAGTAATTTGAGGTGAACATTTCTTGTGAAGTGTACATAGCTTATTATATTTTTTATCTTTGATATTGGTTTTTGTTTATATGATTTAATGTTATTGTATTACATAACACATTGGTTTTTTTTACTTTGTCTGTTCTTTTTGAGATATATCAATTACGAAATTTACTACTTTTTACTTAAATGGTATTTCATTTGATTCATTTCAAATGAATGTGTAGCTAAAATAGCTTATGTTCACAATTTACTATTGTTGACACCCTATTTTTACCCACTCGATAGAAATTCACGATTGATACAACTTTTTGGCTATATTCCACCCATTTTCCACATTCACCATTTTTCTACATTTTCCCATATTTTTTGCATATTTGGTTCACCAAGTTTCACCCATTTTCATCCATGTTTACCTAGTTCTGTATTTTCTATGAAGAAACCTTCTTTTCAAGTGCACCACTCTACAATTTCTGCTTTATATTAGTTATTTTCTATAAATTTCCTAGTTGAATTATACAAAATATATTTTTTAAAGATATTGAATTTCTTTTCTAGATAAATCCAAGAGATAACCTCAAATCAAAATTTTATGTAATCTGCACCGATTTCTCCAAAACATTCCTGAAATAACTGAAAGATCAAGAGAACAACTTTCAACCACCCAAGACACCCAGGGGATCCGAGCTATCTACCACATGCCATACTCTGGATCGCCTTAATGCAAGTGCCTCTCCTGTGTGGCGCATCGTGATGATCTATGGCTTTTATAGAAGGTTCAATCCAAATCCATGAACCCTAATATCACCTATAAATCCCCCCACTATATCATCTGTATTTTGGGCCCCTTTTAAACCTCCTGAAGTCATAGGATCAAACTACCTCCCTTGTTATTTTTCATATTTCTCATGATCAGAATATCCTTCCTCTAACACCCCTTGTCTTGTTAGCATCTATAAAATGATAAACCACTTTGTATGGTGCACCTAATTACTACAATTTCTATATATACTCTTGCTAGTGCTATATCTAATATGTAACTACTGCATTTGATCTATTCAAAGTGTCACATCTTATCTGCTAAAACCACCATAATTGCTTTTCTGTTGTTATGACCATTGTTACTTATTTCATCAAATATTTTAGATCCTTTTCCTTAGCCTACATTTAATAATCACCCATTTAATCCTATGCATTGATCCTAATCACTCATGAGGGATCTTTATCATAGGAGGTCCCGAGATGATTAGAACACCAATCTACCTAAAAATTATGACAAGACTGATGGGAAGGACGCAGTCATCTCCAATGCTAAAAGTTTGCCAACAAATAAGTTATTTTTTGATGTTTTCCTTTGATTATCAATTGATTTGTCCTGAATTTCTCTTTTTTACAACAAGGTATCTTCTTGATACCGATTCATCATGCAGTATGGGGGTTATAATCCTTCCCCACTTGTAACAAGACCCCGAATCTGATCTCTGAATTTGTTCTTTATTTACAATTTTTTTAAATCTGACTTGGATGAATCTTATATTTACAATGTGACTTCAAGGATTTATCTTTTTTTTTCTTCATTTTCCATATAAAACATGGTGACCACTCCAAACATCCATTACTTTTATTTTGCGACGTCTCATTACCAAAAAGGGTAGATTTTTTGTCCATATACCTCTATTTCCCTTTTTCGATAAGGGTGCAATGGATCAACAACTCCATTAGGATAAACAAGATAGTATAAATCAAACTCTCGCTACCTTTTTTATGATGATTGATCATCTTCATGAAGTCCATTTTGTGTTATCGTTTTTTCTATTTTCCTATCTTTCTTGCTTGTTTGTTTTAACTTGGGAGTAGGGTGGTGAATCACTCTGATTTTCTAGCATATGGCTCGTAGATCAAGGTGATCTGTCGGCCCTACTCTCTCCCTTACTTGTGGTCAATCTTGATTGTTTGATCATGTTCTTTTTTCCCTCTTTGTTTCTATCCCCTGTTAACTTAGGATTTTGTCTGTGCTTCCCTTTTAGGGTTTCATGTTAGCTTCCCCTTCACAAAAAAAATTAAAATAAAAATAAAGGGTGAACAACATATGCATGCAAGAAATAGAATATGATCTTCCTGAATCCATACGACTGTTGTTCTTTTGTTTGCAAATATCAGACTTTCACGTTCCATGTACTTTCTTCCAAAAATGTTAAAACCAATCACATGCACTTCATGCACCTACCAACCTAGGCATCATGAAACAGGTGTCAACATCATGTTGGATCCCTAGAAGTGATGTTGGATGTTAGTTAAGGTATCATCATAGCTTAAGATGGACATCCAAAGGCCTTGAAAGCGTCTCACTCTCCTAGCACTCACGACTAATTACGACAGCCGTAGTCACGAGGTGTATTGGTAGTAGTACCCTTATATGTTGAACCCAGATTACCCATCGATGAGTTCCATCTACTCATATAGAAGATAAGGATCCACTTCTCCTATACATGTCATGTTTTAGTGAGGACATAATGATTGTTCAAACTCATCGACTAAAAGGGGACCAAACATTTACTTCCTACACATATTTGAGCTACTGAGAATGTTTGAGATTGTTTCTATCCATTTTTCATGTGTAGCTTGAATAGTCTTTTAAAGATTAGCAATCTCAAATTGAATAATCATTCTAAAGATTAACAATGTCAAAGAGAACAATATTTCTAAAGATACACAATCTCAAATAAAAATATTTCTTTAAAGACTAACAATCTCAAATGGAACAATCATTTTAAAGGTTAACAATATCAAATAAACATCTTTTCTAAAGATAAACAATCACATATCAAACATTGTTTTTATCGATTAAGAATCTCAAATCCAATGATCTTTTTAAAGATTAACAATCTCAATCAAACAATCTTGTTAATGATTAACAATCTCAAATCAAAAAATATTTTTAAAGGTTAAGAATCTCAAATCAAATAGTCATATTAAAGATTAAGATTCTCAAATCAAACAATCTTTTTAAAGATAAGCAATCACCAATAGAACACAAATTTTCAAACGAATTGACTCATTTTTAATGTTCTATGAGAATGATAAGCATTCAGAATTTGGGATACTCTCCTATAAAAAATGAATGCAATATATCAAAAAAGGGATTCCTACCCTCAAGTCTAGTCGAGTGGGAAAATTATTCCACATTGAGTGAGATGTCACTTGCCAATGTTGGGTCCTCCCCATGCATGGTCTTGGAATATGACCTTAAACTGATCTAACCTCACCTTTCAAATCCTTTTAGGTTCCTAGACTATGACAAAAAATGGACCAATAATGCACTTTGCCTTCCTGCCGAGGTTCTTGGACTACAATAAAAAATTGGACCACCTAGATCCTTTTAAAGCTCACATCAATGGCCCTGAACTATGTGTCAAAGAACCGTTCTTACCCCAATCCCAATCATACTGCCTAGACAATAGTAAGAGGATTGAAGCACCCATCCCTGAGTGGCCCAATAGGATCTATCACACTGGCATATACGATAAGAAATAATAACTCAAAAACTAGTTATTTAAAGGAACAAATTAACCCAATATGGAGATTTTTCCAATATATGCTTGTCATCAGAGTGTATGAGTGCGGAAGCGATCTTATTCAGTATTCCATTTGTATTACCTAAAATCAAGAAAATCGAGACACAATCATGCAATTTCACGGTACACTATCATTATCAAGTAAAGCAGTTTATAATAAAAGAGTATACTTGGCAGGACTTATATTCAAAAGAATAACAAATGATTTCCAAAACCAATAACATTCGAAAAAATGTTTGTTATTCAACAATTCAATTTTTATTACGAGTTCTCATTATGCTGTAATCAAATAAGCATGCTTATATATTTTATGTTACTCTATTACCCCAACGTGATGGGGAAGATCACTAGGCTCCTTCTCACCATAGGAAATAGGAGGCCAATGTACAAGTACCACCTCCAAATGAAGGGGTTGTTGCACTCAATATCAACATTATCAATATCATCATCATTATCAATATACGGGCAGTCACAATGGGCATGTAATTTATGTTTTCATGTTTTTCAAAATATAGTATAGAAAAATAGAAGACTAATCATAGGGAACAATAGCTCATCCAAGTAAGTAGCCAAGTATACAGTCACGAGATACATAAAAGTATCTTCAATACAATCAAGGAGGAATTATACAATAGCGTACCTTTCACCAAGGACTTCGAGTATAGATCCGCTAGTAATAGGTTGACCCTTCAAGTTAGATCCTAAAACACAATGTTTGGATCAAGGGTCAAGATCAAGATATTTGGATATCACGTTTCAATATTCGAGATTGGGGTTACATTTTCCTAGGTCAACCTTAGGGTTGGGTCATTCACTTATAATCAACCAATATTTCAATATGTGCAACATTATTTCAAATATCAAGTATTTTTGAGTGTGAATGACTTTCCTAGGTTTTCTAGGATCATGTGTTAACCCTAATATATGATCATTATCCAAGTCATCATCAAATTTCTAGTTCATTATCATGATACTTAGTATAATTGAGATTCAAGATCAGTTTGATTAAAGTAGAGTCATGAATCATACACATGATCAAGGTTTTCACAATATCTAGATCCATTATCACAATATAAAGGTTAACACTTAGTTCAATGTTCATGATTCACATTCTATAAGATATGAGTTACAAGATCAGATATAAACTCATATTTAGTCAAGTTTGGTTTCAAGATGATCATTATAGTCAAATATCATGATTTCAAGGGATTAATCACTAAAATAGAGTCATTTGACAAACTAAATAAGAAAGAGTCCAAATATAGAGATATTAGAAAGATCCATAACGAATTAGGTTACAAAAGTATTTTTAGTAAATACCTTGGGTTTTTATAATCAAAATTGACTATTTATACATAATTTTTGGAGTTAAGAATCAAGAGATATGATTTAAACAAGATCAGGCCAATTTATTGATTTTTGAGTAGAGGGGAAATAGGGAATACCTTAAATTGGGAAATTCCATGATCGTTCGATTAAAGATGAGCGGTCCAGATTGCACCATGTGACTGAGGTGGCTTGCTGTCTTCGTGATTTGGTTCAAACTTAGATTCACGATTCAATCCTTAATCGAGCGGTTCATCAACAATTCATTTGGTTCAACCGGGTTAGCTGGTCCCTCTTAAACCAAACGGCTCGGGGACATTCCTCGTCTCCTCCAGTTCTCACACAAACAGAGGCTAACTGATGGAGGTCACCGATGAAAGGGGGATCAAGAGCAGGAGGTGTCAGCATGGGTCGAAAAGGTGCCGCTCGAACTCACAGTGACCTCACGAAGTATGGGGGGTAGTGATTGGTGGGTAGAAGAGCTGAGGGAAAAACACCCACAACGATATAGCGGCGGAACTGCTTGGAGCAATGGTTGCCGACCCTAGGTTGGAAGATCTCACCACAATGTATGGGAGTAGAAACTAAGAACTGGGTTGTGTTCTTGGGTCAAAAGCGAACTCAAAGACATGTTTATATAGGTGGGAGGGCCTAGGGTTAGGGCATATTTAGGCCAAACTTGGCCATGGCGGCGACCACCCATAGAGGCTAGAAGGTTCATAAAACTTTGCGGTTTCAAGTGTAAAAGGAGTGGGAAATGGTGGCATTTCAAATTTGGGAGAGAATGACACAAGAATTGTGCAAAACGGCCTTGAAATGGCGGAGAACCGGCCGACTCAGGCTCCTCTACTCGACGTCACTTTAGCAGACCGATCCAAGGTAGGGGATGACCCCGCTGCCGTGAGATCGGGATCCTAAGGTGTGCAATTCAGTGCCCCACCCCGGTTCAGATCCTCCACGTGGCCCAGGTAGGGCAGAAATCGGCCCAACAAGGTAAAAAAAATGAGGGAAAAGAAAGGGGAAAAAGGTGGTTTAAACATGGAATTTCAAGAATTTCTCTAGGGAGTTAGGAAGCTCAAAATGAATTGAAATTTGTCCACAAGGCTTATAATATGGTCAGGAATATTCATAAATTTTGGGATTTAAATAGTAAATATAGATAATGGAAATAGATAAAAGATTAGAAAGACTAAGATTAGTAGAAATTTATGTGTTCCATCAAATTTCCTCAATTAAGTGTCACCAAAGTCCTTAAATCTCATTATTATCCAAAATTTCTATCAAATGAGTGTTTGACACCTATTTGATGATAAGTGGGGTTATTGAATACAAGAAATATAGAACTTGATTTTAGAGTCAAAAGATGAAAAATCCACTTTATCACACTATGACCTTAAATTGTATTACCTTGTGCCTTCATGACCACATTTATGATCCTAGACTATGACCTAAACTAGACCATGGTTTATACTCAATTTCATAGTTAATAGGGATCCAACTGCTCATTTTTTCTAAAGGGCAAATACTCCCAGGAGAAACTTCTCAAACTAGGAGGAAACTAGGGTGCCATGCATGCTACAACATGTTTTATCTTGGTAATCCTACTAGATGAGAACTCCCTAGGGAATGAAAGAGATTGATTGAGCATAGTCACTGTCCCACTGAGTACTACATTAATCTTGATCAACCACTTGAATCCCCACCTTCCATCCTCTTTTGAGAATAATTCTTCTAGGACACTCTAAGAAATATCACGTCCACCATCTTTTTATCTTCCGCCATAGAATCAACAAGCACATCCCACAGAAAAGGGGATACACTCCTCTATCTCGCCCATGATAGGGGCATGCATGACCACCTAAAAATTGAAAAAAGATAAACATCGTAGGTGTCTTCTTTTGTGAGAAGGTCACAAGAAATTGAGAAATATTCCTTTTCATATCCCCTAGACAAAAGGGGAAAGTGTTTTTAGTTTTTGCCTAATATAATGAGTGTGGAGGGACCCATACCCAAACACATAGTATCATTCTCCTATAATGTTACATACTATTTTGGAATCTCACTAATATAAATTTTAGGACATCAAGGGAAGGTCAAGGAGTCCATACTTCACCAAGTCCCGTCAATGATCAGCCCATATGGTCGGGAACAATAATACAAATTGTCAATTGGATAGAGGCACTAAGGAATACGTTGTGCACAACAAGAAAGACAAAACACAAGGAGTGGAAAATCATAAAGAAGCCACAATAGTTCTTCACATGTTTGCCTCACAAAAGGGTCTTTTTCCCAAGGAGTTGTCCAACATGCTCTTTTGTGCCACCACCAAGTTGGGGATATGTAGGAGGATGACACTACCCATGATTCACCAATCAGGGAGCTACATACTTCAGATCAACGTCGATTTCAATCTCAACAAAGAAAGAGGAAGAAGAATTTCAATCATGAACTCCTTTCCCGGATAGGAAAGTTTGTTATTATTATTACGGAGACTTTCTATAAACTAATAGAGTTGCCACAATGTTGTTCTTCCCCTACGAAGTGTGGGGTTTCCACCCACCTCAGCCGAAATTATTCCATACAGGGCTCTATTAGGTTCACTATTCGAGAACACTGAGGGAATCCTAGTAGTTCAGGAGGCAGACAAATTCATCTTAAGTCCTGAAGGAGAGTTCAAAGGAAAAAGGAAAGAAGAAGAAGCTACATCTATAAAAGGAGATCCACAAGAGACCTAGATGGCCAACACTATCACAAATATTCAAGAACAACATCTAAATGGCCGAGGACCCATCCTCGACTTTTACTCTATGTATAAACTGTTGGTATGTATGACATGAGAGCAAAACATATAATGATTATAATGGCATGGATTGTAACTGATTTTATTATTAATAAAAGGAAAACTTCCAATTTATTCTATTTTATTTAGTTATGAGATAATGATGTAACACAATAAATGTCTAGAGAATGATATTACTCAATGACATATTTCTTCAAGTACATGACTTGAACAATGATATCATATGGATGTTACATGTATATACATTCTCATTATGTCCCTAGTCAAATGTTATTATGAAAGGCAAATAGACAACAATGACACATAAGAGTAGAGTGTGCATTGGTTGATGACATAATCTCATGAGTCATGCTATGTGATGTCAAACTAAAAACACAGACACATGTTATAAAATAGTGTATCAACAGACCCTCCATGAGACTAACTCATGGAAACCATTACAATGATAGCTATAGTCAACTCTCATAGTGTTGGTGGTGATTGTGGTTCTTAGACCCAAAGTCACTACACTCATCACATGTCATTTGGTATGCTTTGACATCATCAAACGTAATCATGAATAAGGGCTACCATAACAGTGATGATTGGATGACTGTGACACATGGGGACTGACTGTGAGTGATGTAGATGGGATTTGTCCCTCCTATAGGATTATGATATCCTAGGCCTCTTGATAAGCGAGACTGAGAAATGCATGGCCATGCACATGTGAGTCAATATGTTGAAGAAACAAGATTGAATGTTGAAGAGGATGACTCCTCCATGCCTCAAGTTCAATCTGGGTATCAGTGACAAAGAAACTATACAAACACTGTAACACCATACATAGGTTCTAGGCTGAAGTTGTTCTCCAACTTTCCATTTACTTGGGTAGCAATGATGAACGACTAGGCACCATTCTTTGCTTATGATGTCATAACTGGTTATGGACATTCATTGCCAACATAATATGGGACCTATAGGGTCATACACATAGAAATTGACCTAGAAGAGGAGTTTTGATCTTGATTTATAATTGGATTGATTACTAAACTATTTAGGTATTCAATTCAAGCAACAAATCAACTGACTAGATTCCCTACTGATCGGATCATGTGATGAAATGACCGGTTGGAGTGTCAAGTTGATTGGGTATTGTATTGGATGAGTTATGAATAAACTGGGGCTCCAATCGACCGTTTCACTTAGTGAACTGATTGGATGGTGGTCATGAGATGACCTGCTCACTTCGTGAGATGTCCGGTTCATGGTGCAATACAGTTGCATCAAGGATTAGTGCTAACATGGTATAGTGCATTGATTGGAATAGAATTTCCAATTCATATGCGATTGGGACAATATGTGAAACATCCACTTCACAGGGCAAACCGATCAACTCACTTGCCGACTGATCGGTTCACTTGGCGAATCAACCATTTCACCATTTGTAGGTTGCAAAAAATCAAGATTCTGGACCCTTCCCCTCCCACACAGATTGGGAACCCAGACCTTAACCCCTCCTATAAATAGAGGGGTACTGGGGGCTTCTCAGACACATCAATTGCCTTTGACAATTGTTTGTCTTCTCTGGTTGTGGTAACTGAGAGAAACTGAGCAAGTCCTACCCGATAAAGGGAGGGATAGCAAGGGAGAACAATTGTTGGATAGCAAGTTGTTGACCAGTATACCAATGGGAGGGAAAAATCCTTCCTGCCCATTCTAGTAGGACAACATGAGTTTTAGGTGGTCTGTGTGAACTTCCATAGAGGTGTGGAGGCCATTGTCTACCACTAGGAGGACAACATCAACCTACTATCTGTGATGAAGACCAGGAGCCAAAATAGATGAATCCCAATGAAACTAGAAGATAGTTGTGCATCTACAACAACAAGGAGATGTCATTGGACTTGGTCTAGGACTAGGTATATCCTCAAAATCATCCTTCCCATTATATATTTGTTGACATGATCTGTTGGTTTAATGGGAAATATGCGAGTAAAACTTTTGCATGTGCTGCCTATTTTGTCATCATATTTCCCTACAGTGCTATTAGAGCCAACATCAATCTACTATATTTTGGCATAATCAATGTAACACCCCTGACCCCGGTTATGGCCTTACCCTAGATGTTTTGCTTAAGTAAGCTTCTTACAACTTGTTCTTATCTTTTGGGAAAGTAATTAAGGCCTTTGTGAAGTTTATTCTCAAAACTGAGCTTATATGCAAACTATGTGTGCATTATATAATAACCTAAGTGAAAAGTACAATTTACCCAAGATAAAGGTTATATTGCAAATGTTACATGTTGAATATATTCTAAGTGTTTTTTATGTCATGAAAGGAAATATGATGCTAAGTGGTGGCTTGTGCAAAGCCTAAACCCTAAGTGAGAACTTGTGTACATAATGCTAAGTGCTTGGTGGATCTATTATAGTACAATTTGCAATATGTTCAAAATGTAGGGTTAATATGTAATTTATCACCTCTAGATTGATTTTACTCTTACCTAGTGTTATCTATAGGAAAGAGAAAGAAGGAGACAACATGATTGAAGCATCTTGAAGTGTTATTACTCTTAATAATAAAGAAAACAAGAAAATGCATAAGTTGAAGTTATACACATGAGCCATATCAATTGTGGACTAATGAAAGGAGCCCCTATCGGCCATAGAGCCATAAGGAGAGCACTTTATCGGTTTGTGGAGCCTTGGTTTGACCCATAATGGGAAAGGTACTTGATATGGCCCATGAATTGCGCGTCTGATAAGGGAGGCATATTCAGAAGGAATCGAGCTTTTAAATTTATAACCCAAAACCTTCAAGGACCCCCACAACTTTTATTATGGGGTCAAAGTAGATATACAGGGTCGAACACAGGGACATGGTGATGTTTAGGATGCTTGAGATTTCATTCTTGAGTCAGATAAGCCAAGATGATAGTCGGGAAAGTAAGGAACTATAACTCGTCTAGCGGGTTGTCACAAATTAAAACAAAACAAAGAAAAGAAAATAAAACAAAGTCTGTAGGATTCTACTAATTAGAGAGAAGGAGTTCCCGGATATGTAACCACAAGTTGGGCAGTCTATGCACCCATTCTCGGGTGTAGACAACCCTCAAACACCTCAAAACGCAACCTACATTCAAACATAGCACGCACCGTGGTATCCGTTCTTGTGGGGTCATCCCACTCACTCTCGCGTAGTGTGACTAAAACTCGTCTTTGGTATGAAACCTCTCTCGAGGATGACAAACCAACATCCTAGAATATTCTAGATACCCTCTTAGGTCTATAATATTTTGGGATGTTAGGAACAAATGACCTTGGACCGTCCTCCTTTCGGATTTCGATTCAAACTATCTTCTCTTGTCTATCTCTACAACAAATCTCTTGATATAGGCAGAAATAGTAGTTCAAGCAAGAAAGAGATCAACCAAACTAGCAATCATAACCACAAAGAGAAGATAGAATAGTAAACATACTAGATCTAGATTAAATCTACTTGCTTAAGGAAAAAGTACATAAACATTCCCAAAACGGGCTGCATAGCCAAGAAGGAGCTCAACTAGCTATGGACAAGCATAGTTGGCACCGAACAAAGATGAAAGAACATCATTTGTATAGAAACCAAGGGGAACAAAAGAAAAAAGGAGAAGAAGAAGAGATTTATCCTGTAGAGGAGAGGTGGCTCTCACTCCCTAGCCTCCGTATAGGCCAGATCTCATCCTTAGGTCGTCCTCCTTGATCTTCTGGACTCCTCGACCTCCTTTCTCTCTAGATCCGCCCCGAACACCAGATTGGTTGGTGGATGGGGGTGGAAGATGATGGTGTGGGAGTTCTCCTTCTCTCGAAGAATATGAGTCCTCAGTCTTCTCTCTCCTCAGCTTCCGCCTTTGGAGATCTAGGACAGGAGGTGGAAGATGGTGGGGGATGGAAGCACGATGAAGAGATGTGCGTAGAATGAACACTTCAGCCTTCTCAGACCTCTAGACTCTCCCATGGGGCTCTAGGAACCTCACCGAGTTAGAACCAACAACTGGAAAACTCCCCAGATCTGAACCCTCCTTCAGGTGGAGAGGGGCGTGTATTTATAGGAGAAATGGTCGAGGTCTGCACTGACTTAACTTCACAATCACGGTCGAGAACGCGGTCGTGGTTGATGTAGATACCGCGGTCGCGGTCTAGGAGGATGTACCGCAGTCGCGGTCGAGGTGCTTCTTCTTAGCCGCAATCGCGGTCCACGAAAATGTACCTCGATCATAGTTAGTTCATCAATGGCGGCGGTGGCTTGAATAGCAATCGAGGTGTATATCCAGACCGCGGTCGCGGTGGAGTCAAATACCTCAGTTGCAGTTGGGATGAGCGTGAGTACCACGATCGCGGTCAGGACCCTGAGGACCGTGGTCACGGTGTAGACTTAGTTGCTGCAAAAACATATGGATTTGGAGAGAAATCATGGAGAATAAATGTCTTTTCAGGTTCGGTGCCTGCAAGTCCCAAATTGGCTAGTTGAGCCACTTTATCTAAGAAAAGACATAAATTACTAAAAGATAATAAACAATGGTTATTTTGGGCATATTAAGGCTATAGTGACACAAAACCATAAATAAATGCTTAGCATAAATGCATAAATTGGGGTGTTATCAGTACTTCAAGGAAAAAGAAAAGGCATCGATTTGCAACTTGCCTAGGAAATGATGGAGTTGAATAAAATAAGAAGTTAGTGGAAGAGAGCATGCCCTAGGAGGCAACTCAAGGGCCACCCCCTTATCTTTTCTTTATTCTTTTGCATGGAAAAATAATAGTGGCATGCATGCAAGAGCATGTGTCGACCTTGCATGGTTAGGTGGCATGAAGCACCTTAAGTGAGTGACACCTATGCCACTATTTTCTATAAAACTCAAGAATAAGTACCTTGAACTTCATTTGTTGGCAAGATTTTTGGATCAAGAAAGTATACTTTTCTCTTGTATTGTGCAACACCCCCTCTTGTGTCGCCCATAGTGAAGAGGGTTGAGTGGTATCAGCCAAGGAGGACAGATATCAGCCAAGGAAGGTTGAAGTAACCAATTAAGGTGATATCGCCCAATATGATGAAGGATATTGTGAAAAAGCTTGGAGCCCAAGTCTTGGAGCTTGGAGAAGGTCCACCTTCAACCTTGGGACGTGAGGAAGTGAAGCTTGAAGCTTGGAAGCTCTTTGAAAGGCAGGTTATATAACTTAAACCCTTCAGTATTATTTATCCTTTCTTTAATGTTGTTCAAATTGTTGATTATTTGCAAATTAGGGTTTCCTATGATCAATTGATGTAATCAAGGGTTCCAAAATGTAATTAGGATTGTTATCCATAGTTGTGAATAAGATTAATGATCTTAAGGTTGAGGATGATGACATCATCATTGGATACCTGATATGAGTTGATCACTCTTTAACAACCCGATATGGGTTGGAGATCTTGTAGAGACTTGGGAAAACCAATATGGAACCCAATATGGAGACTTGCCCGATATGTAGGTAAGCCATAGTAAGTCTTATGGATGATATGGTGGATCCTTATCCATCACTTGTACTTAGCACAAGGGTGAAACAATACCTTGTGCCCGATATGTGAAAAACCCTAGAATGAGGATGGGTGCCCAATATGCATGGCCGATATGGTGCCCAATATGCATGGCCGGTATGGTGCCCAATATGCATGGCCAATATGGTGCCCAATATGCATGGTTGATATGGTGCCCAACATGCATGGCCGATATGGTGCCCAATATGCATGGCCGATATGGTGACCCAAGATGGTGAACGATATGGTAACTTAAGTGGATGCACAATATGGTAACTTAAGTGGATGCACGATATGGTAACCGAAGTGGGTACACGATATGGTAACCTAAGTGGATGCACAATATGGTGATAGGGGATATGCCCTACACCCGATATGAGGATGTGGTTATACCACATGATCAAATTGAATACTTGACAAAATGATATGTGTATCTTCAAATACAATAGAATGACATTATCAATCATACTACTTGACATGGTAGGCATGTCCACAATTATTAAGATTACCTAAGTGATAAATATGACCTATGTAATATTTAGATACAATGAGTTTAACTCATTTGATATTGATAAGGTTGTAAACCTTAAAGATGTGAACTAAGTAATTTAAATCCTAGTGAGGATGTGAGAGAAACTAAGAATTGAAAGATAAGTATGTGATTAGCATACACTAATACTCCTGAGATGAGTGGAGTATGAGTTAGGGAAAGGTAATTGCTAATGAAATCTTAAAACCCTAATTGGTTAATTATAACTCAAATTCATTAGGGAGGATGTGTTCCTTAGTACTTCATGGTTAGAATCATATGTTGAGATGGTTGATAACATGGTATGATAATCATGCAAGTATCCTTAAGTAATAAGTGTGGGTAAGTAAGAGCTATGTGGCTATGTGCCATATACTCAATCAACTATGTGGACTATGTGAACAAAAATCTGGGTCTGATGATATAGGGATAATGATCATCTGCTAAGTGATGACAATACTCAGTGATGAAATAGGGGTTTGAATACCCAAGTATGATAGTGATGTAAGATTGAGATTCTAAGTGATCTATGTGTCTCGGTGAATATGAAAGTATTTGATAAATGCAATTATGCTTTTCTTTGTAGAAATTGATATAATGTTTGTTAGAAACATTGTTTGATGAATTAATACTTTCATACATCTTGATAACATAGACGTTATACATGTTCTTTATATTTCTTTTCAAGTAAATAGATGTTTTATAATTCTGTCATGTTTTATTATATTTCCTTTGATAATAATATTGTTGGTAGAGAGTTATATCTCTCACTGGGACAATAGTCTCACCCCGTGGGATCCACAATTTTTAGGTAAGATGCGGATGAGGGACTAAGAATTGGGTTGTAGAATAAGGAGCGTATCAACAAGGATCATAATTGTATCTTAGGTTGAGTATGTTGTCTGTAATGTCCTGTAGATAGAAGTCCTATGTGTCATCTCTATACTCTCAGGTCCTTGGGAGATAGTCTTAATGGTTTTCATGAGCAACTTGAGATTTTGGGTTGCTTATCTTGACGATTTTATGTTGTTACTGTGTGTATTAAAGCAAAGCAGCTAGTATTTGTTATCCTCAAGAAGGGACAGAACAATGAATGTATAATGTGTATATAAGGCTTCAGTTATTTACGTAAGAGTTTTCTGGAAGATGGATCTATGTGCAAAATGGTTTTAAATTTCAGTGATTTTTTTGTTTGTTAATCCGATGTTTATGATTATTCCGCTTAATTAGTAACGATTTGTTTGTTAGTTTGAGAACGGTTGTTTCAAGTTTGGTATTAGAGCTTAAGGTTCACTGAGTCTACAGAGACATAGGACTAAGGTGTTGAGTCTATGTTAGTGTCCTCCAATATACCCTACAGTGACTTCTACTTATGAAGAAAGGGGGAAGTTTATGAATGACTGGAGAACACAAAGAATACATTACTTAGAGCAATGTTGTTTGCACCAGGAATGGGTGTAAGGGATTAAGCAAGGGAAGAACGAGTGCCTGAGAATTCCCATCTTGACCCAATTAGGATAGAGAATCCTACTTTTTATGGTTTTGTGTCACTATAGCCTTAATATGCCCAAAATAACCCAAAATAACTGATCGGTTCACTTGGCGAATCAACCGTTTCACCATTCGTAGGTTGCAAAAATTCAAGATTTTGGACCCTTCCCCTCCCACACAGATTGGGAATCCAGACCTTAACCCCTCCTATAAATAGAGGGGTACTGGGGGCTTCTCAGACACATCAATTGCCTTTGACAATTGTTTGTCTTCTCTGGTTGTGGTAACTGAGAGAAACCGAGCAAGTCCTACCCGATAAAGGGAGGGATATCAAGGGAGAACAATTGTTGGAGAGCAAGTTGTTGACCAGTACATCAAGACCATGGTACGAGGACAAAACATGTTATAGATACATACATGTTTAGCATACTGAACCCCTTTTGTTTAAAAGAAGGGAGGAAATGACCCAACAACTAAGGAAGACTCGGCATGACGTATGAAAGTCACAACCCAATAGGGTAAAAGGGCAAAAGAAATGACATGGAACAACTAGACTCTATGTGTTAAGTCAACATGAAGTAGTAGATAACCGTGAGGGGTAAGAACCAGATTGAGCTTTTCCATTTTGATTTGCCTTCTTTTGATTTTATGTGATAAACATAAGGGGGATTGTTGTTATTGACTTCTCTATTGTTTTCCCTATGGGAACACATGGGAGAAATGATGGAAGCTAGAATTTATATTTTGTTCAGTATTCTTTTAAATGCTTTATAATTACTCTTGTCTGTGTGAAAGAGAATGAGGCATGGAGGTGATGGTTGGAGAAAATCTAGGGATGCTAAGTCCTATGCTTTGATAATATGAAAAGTAAGGAATAGATTGTTATCTCTCTGATTACTCTGATCAAGTAGTCATTTTGAGACAATCTAGTAAGCCTAACAAGACTGGAAATATGGCATAAGTGTTTTCATCACATCCTAAGTGCAGTAAATTGGAATATGAGATAATCTCTGATCAATCTGTGTGTATGAGGAAGTAAAAAGTATAATCCTCATGATAAGAGGAAGGAGAATTAGGGAGATGATCCCTATATAATAAAGTCTATGTGAATAGTAAGGATCATTTCCATAATATGGAAAATGGGAAATCTGATGAAATTATAGAATGTTCATAAACATGTTAGACAAAAAAAAGAAAGGAATGAAACAAAATAGGGAATTGCTAAGTGAACTTTCCCAAATACATAGGGATTGCTAAGTAGACTTCCCTAACTAATAAATGATTGCTAAGTGGACTTTCCTAACTAGACAAGGATTGCTAAGTGGACTTCCCTAACTAATAAAGGATTGCTAAGTGGAATTTCCTAACTAGACAGGGATTGCTAAGTGGACTTCCCTAACTAATAAGGCATTGCTAAGTGGACTTTCCTAATTAGACAGGGATTGCTAAGGGGACTTCCCTAACTAATAAAGGATTTCTAAGTGGACTTTCTAACTAGACATGGATTTCTAAGTGGACTTCCCTAACTAATAGAGGTTGCAAATTGGATTTCCTCAGCTAAATGTATGTTTCCTCTTTGATGAACAACCTTGGGTAATTATGGGGGTACGTTCCTTCCTTTCATGAACATGGCAATCAAGTGAGTTTTATGATACTTGATGTGCATGAGTTAGGATCATTCATTTGATGGGTACTTCGAAAAGTATCAGTTCGTTTGGGACTTTAGTTCCAAAATTAAGATATGTGTAATATATATATATATATATATATATATATATATATATATATATATATATATATATATAATGTCTTAGGTTAAAGAAAGATCCTTTTGTATGTTTAACTTTAGTATTAGTAATGAGGAGATGGAAATGATTAGGATGTGATGAGTTTTCGACACATGTGAAGAATACCAAGATGAGGTATTCTGGTACCCAAGATGTATCAGATGATATGAGAGATTAAGAATATAACTTTCGATAAAATGAATAATGTTTGGTAACTTAGAAGGGCCAACCTTGACATAACTATAGTGTGGAGATCATATGTTAGGGGTTTATGCTCCACATAAACATAACATCAATAAGGAGGTACTAATTGAAGGAACAACTGTAGAGTCATTTTAAGAAAATCTTATCAAGCTAAAAATGATTCCTTAAAAATATCCCTATCTAGATCTATTGAGGGAACTTATACCTAATCTCTAGAGATACTTCTGAGATAAGTTCTTCTTTGACAAGTAGCCTCTCCTTATGACAAGAAAATAAACAACTAGCGAAATGGTTGATATAAGTCATAAGAAAGCTAGTGTTGAACCAATAGATTATACTGGTACAATAAAAGTATGATTAGACTTGTACCCTCAAATGTAGGACATAATGTAACTCTGGTTCTGGAAGGATAGTTGAGTATAATAGATTCTATGATAATCCTGTGTGAAAGAACCTTGTGCTGGTCAAAATTCTGTGGTATCTCCATAACATCAAGATGTTATGCAGACACTTTGTTATATGATGCATGAACAAACACTGTCTCCCTTTATCTGAGATTTTGGGGATGAAATCCTTGTTAGGGGTTTATAATTGTAACACCCCTGACCTGGGTTATGGCCTAACCCTAGATGTTTTGCTTAAGTAATCTACTTACAACTTGTTCTTATCTTTTGGGAAAAGTAATTAAGGCCTTTGTGAAGTTTATTCTCAAATTGAGCTTATACACAAACTATGTGTGCGTTATATAATAACCTAAGTGAAAAGTACAATTTACCCAAGATAAAGGTTATGTTGCAAATGTTACACGTTGAATATATTCTAAGTGTTTTGTATGTCATGAAAGATAATATGATTCAAAGTGGTGGCTTGTGCAAAGCATAAACCCTAAGTGAGAACTTGTGTAAATAATGTTAAGTAATTGGTGCATCAATTATAGTACAATTTGCAATATGTACAAAATGTAGGGTTCATATGTAATTTATCACCTCTAGATTGTTTTTACTCTTATCTAGTGTTATCTAGGGGAAAGGGAAAGAAAGAGAAAACATGTTTGAAGCATCTTGAAGTGTTATTACTCTTAATAATAAAGAAAACAAGAAAATGCATAAGTTGAAGTTATGCACATGAGCCATATCGATTGTGGACTAAGGAAAGGAGCCCCTATCGGCCATAGAGCCATAAGAAGAGCACTCTTATCAGTTTGTGGAGACTTGGTTTGGCCCATAATGGGCAAGGTACTTCAAGGAAAAAAAGGCATCGATTTGCAACTTGCCTTGGAAATGACAGAGTTAAATAAAATAATTAGTTAGTGGAAGAGAGCTTGCCCTAGGAGGCAACTCAAGGGCCATGTAACATCCTCAATTTCATAGCTAAATTAAGCCTTTAATGTGGGGTTTTCTAGTAAAGGCATGCCATGGGACGTAATGAGCATAACCATGGCTAGGTACGTAATTAAGTTCACAAAATGTGTATTTCAAGCCATCTGATCAACCAGTACACACATTATGACTTGAATGTGTATGATTATAATCGGTTGTATATGAATATAAATGAATTATTCCTATGGACAATAATGTGACAAATATCTAATATGATGAGTCCAGTTCATGGCTTGAGCCTTAGACCTAGCTTAGGTCTTCATGTTATGTAACTAAAGAAATATTGATCGCATATGTCATACATGAGCTTCAATTGAGAAATTATATTGGTTGAAGGCTTATTTTCATGATTAATACAATTAAGCTCATGGACCCTTTGTAATACTAAGGGATGGGCCATGTGCCCTAGAGCCCAAATTCCAGCCCTATTGGGCCAATTAAGTTTTACAAATAGGTCCTTGGAGTACAAATTGAAATTTAGTATTTTGTGGTCATAATGAATGCTCAAAATATTTTTAGTAGGATAATAATTAGAATATAAGATGGTGGGAGAAATTTTAGATGATTTTGTTTTACTTGGAGGCCTAAGTAATTAAATTTGTAATTATTCAATAATTAACTAAAAGATATTTTTGGAGTGTCTTTATAATTAATTTGGACCTGATATGTTTTCCATTATAAGATAATGATGATATATTAGTTATCCCAAAATTTGAGTTCAAACTGGGTCATGTGGTGGTATGTAGAATTATTTCTATAGATTGGACTTTTATGTAAAAGAAAAATAAAATAAAAAAGGGGGCGACCCGGTCTTCGTGGACTGAGAGACGCACCCCTGTTTTTAGACCCAAACAGAGTCCCCAAGCAGAGGATACTTGCTCAAGATCCGGAGGGCAAAAGCTTATAAAAGTCGCATTTCCTAGGATGCGATGGTTAGACGAACCTAGATCTAGGGTTTTTGCGAAGCATGAGCAGAAGAAGATGGGAAGATCCATAACGAAGAAGAAGAATACCAGGAGGGGCGGTGGCCACAACATGGTTGTGGTTTGGGGATCTTCAACCTCATCCACCTAGGGCACAAAGAATGTGCCTCCCATGGAATGTAGACCAGGATGGAGTCAGGGAAGCTTTTACCTCACGAGTTTGTGGCCAAGAGAGGGGGCTCGATCTCACCGGAGGTGATGGGCTGGAGGCACTCTATTTTTGGAGTCCACACACATGAGTAATCAGATCAGAAGGGATGAAGCGCTGGCCCTAGGCTTGAGATGTGCCTGAGATGAGGGCCGCCAGATCAGATCTTGATGGTCGAGATTGGCCATGGTTAGGTAAGCTTCTAAAATTCATATCTTGGGATATAGAACTCAAATTTTATCAAATAAGGTACCCATAGAAAGATCTTTGAATGTACTATATTCTAAAAATATATGCAGAATTTGATTTGGATGTTTATTATTTATTATATGTTTGGTAGCCAAAACTATACGATTTTGATATGTAGTCAATTAAAAATAGCAAACGAACTTATAAATTCATAAAATTTTTACTGAAGGTTTACCTCAATATGCTTAACATGATTTCAAATCCTGATCTCTCATATATGCAGTTTTATTGAGGTTTTTGATATAAAACCTAATAAGGGTATTTCAGATATTTCACCCATGATCTGATTTTTAAATGACCTGATATTTTAATACATGATCATTCCTACATTATATGAATACTTTTCTGGAGTTTTGATGAAGTTTCTTGTGTTATTATATTAGTAGTTAGTTTTAGATGAGTAGCCATTATGAAAGAATAATAAATGATTTTCCTGACACAATAAGTGATATATGTATGCCTAATTAGGTCTGATATTAGTAACACGATGGTATTCTACTTTGATTTCCTGATTGAGTCAGTAAGTTTACAATGTGTGACTATTTTTTATAGAATCATTCTCATTATATGAAGTGTATGTTCATATTAGTGCATAAGACGATTTATGTCTTATTTGAGTATAAAGATAATACTAATTATATAGTATGAGTTTTATTTTATTTCAACACTAAGATTTTATGATGATTTTAGATTAAAGTTATGTTTAGTCTAAATAAGAACCCTAAGTTGGTATATGTAGTTAAGAAGATGGGGTTTTGAGATTTAGAAATAGAAAGAGGGAATATAGGCTTGGACTGATAAAACTATGAAGATATCCAGGTTATTAAAGTTATGGAACTTAGAATCGAGGCTTCCTTATCGATGCCATATGTACAAGAGGTAAGTGGTCCATGCACATGAGTACTCATGTTTTAAGTTCAGTATGTTTACATGTCTCCTGATAAGACTTTTATAATTTATATGGTTCAATGTTCTAAGATTTTAATGCAAACAAGAATATTCTCATATCTTTGTCATTATGCAAGTTCAGATATCCAAAATCTCAAATAGAGACATGTTGCTCAAAATAGTTGTGACCCATGCACCAAGTCCATGAGTAAGTCAAAGAATCATGTTCCTACAATATTTCTTAGAAATGTTCAAAATTAAGGAATAAGATTGTAAGATAGGATATGCAAGTAATGTAGCTATACTTAGTTGGTGATTTGTGATAGTTTTGTATTGAGAATTCAAGTACACATATGTTGTCAGGATTTCTCATATTTATAGGCATAACTATGTACTACGATTTCAAGGAGAAACATGCCATTAAGATTTCATGCATATGTATAGATATAACAACTAGATTCCTTAGAATGAATAATATCTAGAATTTAGTTACAATATAAGAATATGAATTTTAGAATATTAAGACATGGTCTACTTTTAGAAATAAAGGTACTTTTGGGATCACAATGTATTATAAAAATGAGTTCATGATGACATTATAAGATAATGACACAGTAAGTTATGATTAGGTTGCAATACAATATTTTATAAGATTTCTATTTTGATATTTAAGGTTTAATATGTAAGTTCGTATGCAAAGTTTCAAGGTAACATAATATATTATAAGAATGATTGAACCATCTTGTCAGAATTGATATTTTTGGATATGTTATACTTATGACACTTTCATAAGCTTGACTTAAGATACCTTGTATACTTAGCATTTCTATATTCATGTCAGATCCTTTCTCATAAGACATTAGACTCATTTATGATATAATTGGTATAATATAGTAATCTTACCAAATAAGAGTTTTAGAACAAAGTTTACCCAGTGAGATACATGTTCACATCCAACAATGAATTCAATTAGAACTTAAGAATAAGAGATTTAGATTCAGACTTAGACTACTCACTGTGTGAGTATCCAGATTTTGAATAAAGATACATGATATGGGTTATAGACCTAAATGTCAATTATGTTGTAATTTGGAATACATATCCAAATTCCATAATAGATTCAGTTCAGATGTGAAAGAGAAAAGATTCAGATTCAGATTTTAGATTCAAAACTAAGTACATGCTTAGTACTCAGTTTCAAATAAGTTTAGATTCAGAGTTTAGTAAAGATAGACTTAAGATAATTAATTCAAAACCTTCACATAATACATTATATAATAAGTCCTCACCAGAGAGTCCTTCACTACGCCAGACACTGCGGGTGTCACAGAGGGCATGTTATGCCAACAGAGGGTGCGTTGCACCATAGAGGACACTTTGGTGTCAACAGAGAGTGCGCTGCACCATAGAGGGAACTTCGGTGTCAATAGAGGGCACGTTGTGCCAACAGAGGTGCGTTGCACCATAGAGGACACTTCAGTGTCATAGAGGAGGACTTATTGTATAATGGTGGCCAAAAATAGATAAAAATCATAAGTAAAAGATACTGAAGATTAGAGCATGTCTGTAATCTCATCCATGGGTGTGATGAGAGGAATTCAGATAAGATATTTATGATCAGAGACTTTGGCATAGGCCATGAGGCCCAGAGTATATTTCACATCCCAATTTTCATAGTTAATTTTAACTTAATATGAAGTTTTTTTTTTCTAAATAATAATAATTGAGGGGTTTAAAGCAAAATGCCTATAATGCTTGTTTTTATACAAAATAGGATGCGAAAAACTTAAGATAATAGCCAAAGTCATATTTCATTTTCAAATATGAATTAAATATATCCATCAACTCATATTAATCCCTTTCATTTTCTCTCCCCTACAAAATGGCCATAAAGCATAGAGAAAAGTTATAAGGTGACAAATGTGACTAGTTAATAGTAATCTCGGATTTATGACTCATGAATTCAATAATAAAATATCTTTTGAAAATATATTACCTTTAATGGCCACCATAGAAGTTATGGACCAAGATATGCCCAAAAACGAAATATATAACTTCACAAGAATAATCTAGACCCTCTATTTTTCCTATGGTTCAAATTTGAAGTCGTTTGAACCATGTTTGACCTCCCAAATAATTTGAGAGAGTTTTGAATATAGATGGACCAAGATTTGAATATCATTTCATTTAATGCAATGCAAGTAATGGCTTAATTTTGGATGCATGGAAAAGAATATTCATCAATCACATGATGTGGATATTACTTGCTTTCCCCTATTGAATACATGTAACATTATCTTATCTCGAGTCTCTTTCTTCAATAAAATTTTCCATAAAGGCATAATAGACTTAAATGTGATTAAATATTGATCATCTCATTTTTAGAGTCAAAGAAACAATTAAGGAGAATCTTTTAACATTATCTCACCTTTTAATGAATGAAAATGAATTATATACAAATATGGACATTGTGAATAAAAGATTCTCAAAATTCGAATTTTATTGACTAGGAAGGATCTAGAGCATGTAATTAATGTGTGGTCTACATTTTGTTTTGTTTCAAATTTGTTTGACCTCTCAAATAAATATAAATCACAATGTCAATCCATTTAACACATGCAATGTAAACATTAATTAATGTTGATCAAAATTAGTCAAGATGAGACCATATGTTTAAAATAGTAGAAGGGAATCTATAAGGAGAGTTTTATTATTTTCTTTCTTTTAACATTCAAAAGTTTGAATAATTGAATACAATGTGATACATATATTAATTTGAGACTACAAAAATGTGGGTTTTCACCCGTCACTTTTCCAACACTACTAGGAAGCTTTATATGAAAATGAAAATGTCATTATGGATGAGAAGATATAAAATTTATGTAATTAGTATGGACATTTAAAAATGGTTTATTGTTACATAGTTATGACATTATTTTAAACAACAATGAATTATAAGGGAATGAGTAATTGCAGTCAACAATTTTTAATAAAACACTGAAACCACATTATATACTCTTGCTTTACAACTAGTGCATGCAGATGTAACATAAAGTTCTTTTTCTCTTTCCTTCACTTAGTGATTTGTTTTGTTATAAAATGAAATAATGTGTCTCGGCCATAGATACATGGAAATAAGACACTATGGTAATTATGTAAGGAATGGTACAACTCTCTCACGTTTTCTCTCTTTCTTTGTGATTCCAAATAAAATGTAATGGTAATTTAGTTAATGTAATAATTTTGATAAACAAATAAAAGAAAACGATAATACATTCTCTCTTAAATATCTCATACAAAAGATATGAAAGATGATAAATGAAATTCACAAATAAAAGATAATTATTTTAACCACAAAGTTGGACTTTAGTAATTAACAAAGAGAAACACATTTTTCACAAAGTCTTACCTTTTAATATATTGGAGTTAAGATAATTCCAATGTTTCATTAAAAGGACAAAAGATATTAAAAATTTTAAATCCACTTGGACTAGAAAGTTCTAGACCCTTAACACCTATAAAAGGGACCCCCATGATCCTAGCATACCAAGGAAAAAAAAGCACACTAGCCTATGTTCTTGCAAATCACATTCAAGCGCTGCCTCAAAGATTAGAGAGATCATCTTAGGATCAACTTCACTCCAAATAGACTAGCCTATTTTCTTTTAAATCACATCCAGGTGCTTCCCCAAGGATCAGAGATATAATCTTAGGATCTACATTGCTCCAAGGTAAACGGGCCATGCTGCTGAGCACAAATATTTATGATTGCTTGCATGTTAAATATAAAATAGACATTATTGTTTCAAGTTTAATGTTATAATCATGTTCAATATATCATTGCTTTTTGATTGCCACATGCTATGTCTTATGTTATAATGCCCACCATGATTATTGTTATCATTAAAGACTCATGAAAATCATGTTAATAATCAAGTGGGAGAAATCCCATCATGTTTAAAATATCATATTAATGGGGAGAAATCCCTTCATATTATGATTAAAGAATCATGATTTATGTTAATGTCAACTTTATGTTAATGGTCAAGTAATTGGAATTGAAATAGTTTTGTTATGCTCCCGATCATGGACCTAAAAAGGGTCGTCAAGGGCTTTCCTAGCATCAAGGGCTTTCCTAGCAATCATGTGCTCCTAAGGGGGCGTCACAGAGGGACGCATAAGATTTCATTTCAATTCTTCATGTTAATAATGATGATTCAAGAATGCTTAAAGTTAATTCATGTCAATTTTCTTACATGTCAAGTATATTTACTTTGTTTATTTTATAAAGTGTCAGTACCGTTTACTGATGTGTTGTTTTTCCCTTTGCATGACTGGGGACGTGATGTCCCCAGGACAAGTAAGGACTCAAGAAGAGAAATCCAAGACTAGAGGACATCCAAGAGTTATCTATTGGGGTGCCATCCATTCTAGGCAATCCAATCATATAGAGTTGCTTATTGTTATGCTTAGTTTCCCATGTTGAGAGATGAATAGAATTCTAGACTTGTTGTTGTAGTTTCCTATTCATATAATAATGTATGAATCTCAATGGTGAATTATTTTTTTACTTGCAATGATTACCTTTTTGTGACAACCCTCCCTAAAATGCCAAGTACCCCACATTATGGATAATGCTGGGGATTAGGCTGTGCTTCCGCTGGTTATGTACGAAACCCTAGGGAGGGGTGTTACAGTATAGGTCTCCAGAAAAGATAGCATAGAAAATAAGAGTTTAAGAAATGAGAGATAATATGTTTCTAGATTTAATCAGAGTTAAATGTTTGTTTCATATTGATGATGTTCAAGAATCTTTTGTAATATTTCAGTTCTTTAGCAATGTATATTTTAGAATACTCATGTCACTTACTCTAACGACTGTTTTTCCCAATGCATGGCTGGGGACACGATGTCCGCAGGTTTTGGAGAAATTGAAGAACAAAGGGACTAGCAAATGCCTAAGAGACTTTCAAGCTTGCCTAGTGGGGTTCCATCTACCTAGACGATCCTGAGTATTGACATCTTTTTATTATGAACTTATGCATGAACATGATGTAGTTTTATGTTGACAAAAAGCTATGTATGAATCAGTTTTACTAGTTTTCCAAAGTGTTTCATTTACTTTTATTGCAATGGTTATCATGTTTGTGACACTCCCAAAAAAAATTGCTTCCGCTCATGTGATATAAAAATCTGGGTGTTACAATATGATATCAGAGCAATTTGGTAATGGCCACTAGGCAAATGTGATTCTCATAGTCACCCTAGAGTGAAGAGGTAAGATTAGGGTTTAGGGATAGATACTATAAGAAGAATACCATAAACTAGAGTGATTATGGGTCTTAACCTTAGAATGGATAGATATCTTTGAGGTAGAAGTCATCCTTGTTTAGATCTAAATTAGTAACCTAAACCTAGCTAATGACGTTTCTTCTCCATTCTCAGTGGTTATGTCCAGCAAATTAAGAATTAAAAAGGAATTTCATAAGCGCTAGACTTTTATGCATCTCTCCTTTCTTACTAGCCCATGTGGTATGGGACACATGTGTTAGTTGGTTAGTGAGGGATAGCATTTCAAGATCTCACATCTCTGGGTATGTGCTTGATCACCACATATCTAGAAATGTAGGAGGTACATGGAAGACGTAATATTAGACGGTCAACTACACCTAATGTTTGAAATTCATGACAAGGTTGAGGCAGATGCCCTAAGTATAGAGCCAAATTTAGTTTCATAAACTCTAAGTATGAGTTGACAAGTAGACCAAGGTAATAGATCATACTCACATATTTTTTTTATGAAAATACATTACATATCTCTTTTCATGTAAAAGTTTGAACATAAGTGTGCCTTACAATAAATGAAGAGGCAAGCAGAACCCTAAGGTGGGTAGTAGCCTAGGGAAATTTTGAGGACGGAATGTATTTTAAGGTGGGTAGAATTGTAACATCCTCAATTTCATAGCTAAAATCAGCCTTTAATGTGGGGTTTTCTAGTAAAGGCATGCCATGGGACGTAATGAACATAACCATGGCTAGGTACGTAATTAAGTTCACAAAATGTGTATTTTAAGCCATCTGATCAACCAATACACACATTATGACTTGAATGTGTATGGTTATAATCGGTTGTATATGAATATAAATGAATTATTCCTATGGAAAATAATGTGACAAATATCTAATATGATGAGTCCAGTTCATGGCTTGAGCCTTAGACCTAGCTTAGGTCTTCATGTTATGTAACTAAAGAAATATTGATCGCATATGTCATACATGAGCTTCAATTGAGAAATTATATTGGTTGAAGACTTATTTTCATGATTTGGAATACAATTAAGCTCATGGACCCTTTGTAATACTAAGGGATGGGTCATGTACCCTAGAGCCCAAATTCCAGCCCTATTGGGCCAATTAAGTTTTACAAATAGGTCCTTGGAGTAAAACTTGAAATTTAGTATTTTGTGGTCATAATGAATGCTCAAAATATTTTTAGTAGGATAATAATTAGAATATAATATGGTGGGAGAAATTTTAGATGATTTTGTTTTACTTGGAGGCCTAAGTAATTAAATTTATAATTATTCAATAATTAACTAAAATATATTTTTGGAGTGTCTTTATAATTAATTTGGACCTGATATGTTTTCCATAATAAGATAATGATGATATATCACTTATCCCAAAATTTGAGTTCAAACAGGGTCATGTGGTGGTCTGTAGAATTATTTCTATAGATTGGACTTTTATGCAAAAGAAAAATAAAATAAAAAAGGGGGTGACTCAGTCCTCGCGAACTGAGAGCCGTGCCCCTATTTTCAGACCCGAACAGAGTCCCCTAAGAGGAGGATACTTGCCCAAGATCCGGAGGGCAAAAGCTTTAAAAGTCGCATTTCCTAGGCTGCGAGGGTTAGGGGAACCTAGATCTAGGGTTTTTGCAAAGCATGAGTAGAAGAAGAAGGGAAGATCCATAACGAAGAAGAAGACCAGGAGGGGCGGCGGCCGCAACATGGTTGTGGTTTGGGGATCTTCAACCTCGTCCACCCAGGGCACAAAGAAGGTGCCGCCCATGGAATGTAGACCAGGACGGAGTCAGGGAAGCTTTTACCTCACGAGTTTGTGGCCAAGAGAGGGGGCTCAACCTCATCGGAGGTGATGGGCTGAAGGCACTCTATTTTTAGAGTCCATGCACATGAGAAATCAGATCAGAAGGGATGAAGCACCGGCCCTAGGCTTTGAGATGCGCCTGAGATGAGGGCCGCCAGATCAGATCTTGATGGTCGAGATTGGCCAAGGTTAGGTAAGCTTCTAAAATTCATATCTTGGGATCTAGAGCTTAGATTTTATCAAATAAGGTACCCATAGAAAGATCTTGGAATTTACTATATTATAAAAATATCTCCAGAATATTATTTGGATGTTTATTATTTATTATATGTTTGGTAGCCAAAACTATATGATTTTGATGTGTCGTCAATTAAAAATACCAAACGAACTTATAAATTCATAATTTTTTTTGAATGTTTATCTCGATATGCTTAACATGATTTCAAAGCCTGATCTCTCATATATGAAGTTTTATTGAGGTTTTTGATATAAAACCTAATAAGGGTATTTCAGATATTTCACCCATGATCTGATTTTTAAACGACCTGATATTTTAATACATGATCATTCCTACATTATATGAATACTTTTCTGGAGTTTTGATGAAGTTTCTTATGTTATTATATTAGTAGTTAGTTTTAGATGAGTAGCCATTATGAAAGAATAATAAATGATTTTCCTAACACAATAAGTGATATATGTATGCCTAATTAGGTCTGATATTAGTAACACGATGGTATTCTACTTTGATTTCCTGATTGAGTCAGTAAGTTTACAATGTGTGACTATTTTTTTAGAATCATTCTCATTATATGAAGTGTATGTTCATATTAGTGCATAAGACGATTTATGTCTTATTTGAGTATAAAGATAATACTAATTATATAGTATGAGTTTTATTTTATTTCAACACTAAGATTTTTTGGTGATTTTAGATTAAAGTTATGTTTAGTCTAAATAAGAACCCTAAGTTGGAATATGTAGTTAGGAAGATGGGGTTTTGAGATTTAGAAATAGAAAGAGGGAATATAGGCTTGGACTGATAAAACTATGAAGATATCCATGTTATTAAAGTTATGGAACTTAGAATCGAGGCTTCCTTATCGATGCCATCTGTACAAGAGGTAAGTGGTCCATGCCCATGAGTACTCGTGTTTTAAGTTCAGTATGTTTACATGTCTCCTGATAAGACTTTTATAATTTATATGGTTCAATGTTCTAAGATTTTAATGCAAACAAGATATTCTCATATCTCTGTCATTATGCAAGTTCAGATATTTAAAATCTCAAATAGAGACATGTTGCTCAAAATAGTTGTGACTGATGGACCAAGTCCATGAGTAAGTTAAAGAATCATGTTCCTACAATATTTCTTAAAAATATTCAAAATTAATGAATAAGATTGTAAGATAAGATATGCAAGTAATGTAGCCATACTTAGTTGGTGATTTGTGATAGTTTTGTATTGAGAATTTAAGTACACATATGTTGTCATGATTTCTCATATTTATAGGCATAACTATGTACTACGATTTCAAGGAGAAACATTCCATTAAGATTCATGCATATGTATAGATATAACAACTAGATTCCTTAGAATGAATAATATCTAGAATTTAGTTACAATATAAGAATATGAATTTTATAATATTAAGACATGGTCTACTTTTAGAAATAAAGGTACTTTTGGGATCACAATGTATTATAAAAATGAGTTCATGATGGCATTATAAGATAATGACACATTAAGTTATGATTAGGTTGCAATACAATATTTTATAAGATTTCTATTTTGATATTTAAGGTTTAATATGTAAGTTTGTATGAAAAGTTTCAAGGTAACATATCTTATAAGAAGGATTGAACCATCTTGTCAGAATTGATATTTTTGGATATGTTATACTTATGATACTTTCATAAGCTTGACTTAAGATACCTTGTATACTTAGTATTTCTATATTCATGTCAGATCCTTTCTCATAAGACATTATACTCATTTATGATATAATTGGTATAATGAAGTAATATTACCAAATAAGAGTTTTAGAATAAAGTTTACCCAGATAATGAGATACATGTTCACATCCAGTAATGAATTCAGTTAGAACTTAAGAATAAGAGATTTAGATTCAGACTTAGACTACTCACTGTGTGAGTAGCCAGATTTTGAATAAAGATACATGATATGGGTTATAGACGCAATCTCAATTATGTTGTAATTTGGAATACATATCCAAATTCCATAATAGATTCAGTTCAGATGTGAAAGAGCAAATATTCAGATTCAGATTTCAGATTCAAAACTAAGTACATGCTTAGTAATCAGTTTCAGATAAGTTTAGATTTAGAGTTTAGTAAAGATAGACTTAAGATAATTAATTCAAAGCCTTCACATAATACATTATATAATAAGTCCTCACCAGAGAGTCCCGGGACGAGTCAGAGGGCACACTGCGCCAGACACTGCGGGTGTCACAGAGGGCATGCTATGCCAACAGAGGGTGCGTTGCACCATAGAGACTTTCAAGCTTGCCTAGTGGGGTGCCATCTACCTAGACGATCCTGAGTATTGACATCTTTTTATTATGAACTTATGCATAAACATGATGTAGTTTTATGTTGAAAAAAAGCTATGTATGAATCAGTTTTACTAGTTTTACAAAGTGTTTCATTTACTTTTATTGCAATGGTTATCATGTTTGTGACACTCCCAATTTTTTTTTTTGCTTCCGCTCATGTGATATAAAAATATGGGTGTTACAGGCCGCCCCCTTATCTTTTCTTTACTCTTTTGCATGGAAAAATAATAGTGGCATGCATGCAAGAGCATGTGTTGACCTTGCATGGTTAGGTGTCATGAAGCACCTTAAGTAAGTGACACCTATGACACTCTTTTCTATAAACCTCAAGTATAAATACCTTGACCTTTATTTGTTAGCAAGATTTTTATATCAAGCAAGTGTCTTTTTCTTTTGTATCGTGCAACACCCCCTCTTGTGTTTCCCATAGTGAAGAGGGTTGAGTGGCATCTGCCAAGGAGGAGAGATATGGCCAAGGAAGGTTGAAGCAACCAATTAAGGTGATATCACCCAAGATGATGAAGGATATCGTGCAAAAGCTTGAAGCCCAAGTCTTGGAGCTTGGAGAAGGTCAACCTTCAACCTTGGGACATGAGGAAGTGAAGCTTGAAGCTTGGAAGCTCTTTGAAAGGTGGGTTATATCACTTAAACCCTTCAATATTATTTATCCTTTCTTTAATGTTGTTCAAATTGTTGATTATTTGCAAATTAGGGTTTCCTATGATCAATTGATGTAATCATGGGTTCTAAAATGTAATTAGGATTGTTATCCGTAGTTTTGAATATGATTAATGATCTTGAGGTTGATGATGATGACATCATCATTGGATACCTGATATGAGTTGATCACTCTTGAACAACCCGATATGGGTTGGAGATCTTGTAACCCGACATGGGTTAGAGACTTGGGAAAACCAATATGCAGACTTTCCCAATATGTAGGTAAGTCATAGTAGGTCTTATGGATGATATGATGGATCCTTATCCATCACTTGTACTTAACACAAGGGTGACACAATACCTTGTGCCCGATATGTGTAAAACCCTAGAATGAGGATGGGTGCCCAATATGCATGGCCGATATGGTGCCCAATATGCATTGCCGATATGGTTCCCAACATGCATGGCCAATATGGTGCCCAATATGCATGGCCGATATGGTGCCCAACATGCATGGCCGATATGGTGCCCAATATGCATGGCCGATATGGTGCCCAACATGCATGGCCGATATGGTGCCCGATATGCATGGCCGATATGGTGACCCAAGATGGTGCATGATATGGTAACTTAAGTTGATGCACGATATGGTAACTTAAGTGGATGCACGATATGGTAACCTAAGTGGATACACAATATGGTAACCTAAGTAGATGCACAATATGGTGATAGGGGATATTCCCTATATCCGATATGAGGATGTGGTTATACCACATGATCAAATTGAATACTTGACAAAATGATATATGTATCTTCAAATACAATAGAATGATATTATCAATCATACTACTTGACATGGTAGGCATGTCCTAAATTATTAATATTAACTAAGTGATAAATATGATCTATGTAATATTAAGATACAATGAGTTTAACTCATTTGATATTGATAAGGTTGTAAACCTTAAAGATGTGAACTAAGTAATTTACATCCCAGTGAGGATGAGTGCGAAACTAAGACTTGAAAGATAAGTATGTGATTAGCATACACTAATACTCCTAAGATGAGTGGAGTATGAGTTAGGGCATGATCATTGCCAATGGAATCTTAAAACCCTAATTGGTTAATTATAACTCAAATTCATTAGGGAGGATGTGTTCCTTAGTACTTCATGGTTAGAATCATATGTTGAGATGGTTGATAACATGATATGATAATCATGCAAGTATCCTTAAGTAATAAGCATGGCTAAGTAAGAGCTATGTGGCTATGTGCCATATACTCATTCAACTATGTGGACTATGTGAACAAATATATGGGTCTGATGATCTAGGGATAATGATCATCTGCTAAGTGATGACAATACTCAGTGATGAAATAGGGGTTTGAATACCCAAGTATGATAGTGATGTAAGATTGAGATTCTAAGTGATTTATGTGTCTCAGTGAATATGAAAGTATTTGATAAATGAAATTATGCTTTTCTTTGTAGCAATTGATATAATGTTTGATAGAAACATTAGTTGATGAATTAATACTTTCATACACCTTGATAAGATAGATGTTATACATGTTCTTTATATTTCTTTTTAAGTAAATAGATGCTTTATAATTCTGTCCAATTTTATATTATTTCCTTTGATAATAATATTGTTGGATCAGAGTTATATCTCTCGCTGGGACAATAGTCTCACCCTGTGGGATCAACAATTTTTAGGTAAGACGCGGACAAGGGAATAAGAATTGGGCTGCAGAATAAGGAGCATATCAGCAAGGATCATAATTGTATCTCAGGTTGAGTACGCTGTCTGTAATGTCCTGTAGATAGAAGTCCTATGTGTTGTCTCTGTACTCTCAGGACCTTGGGAGATAGTCTTAATGGTTTTCACAAGCAACTTGAGATTTTGGGTTGCTTATCGCGAGCATTTTATGTTGTTATTGTGTGTATTAAAGCAAAGCAACTAGTACTTGTTATCCTCGAGAAGAGACAGAACACTGAATGTATAATGTGTATATTAGGCTTCAGTTCTTTATGTAAGAGTTTTCTGGAAGATGGATCTATGTGCAAAATGGTTTAAAATTTCAGTGATTTTTTTTGTTTGTTAATCCGCTATTTATGATTATTCCGCTTAATTAGTAACGATTTGTTTGTTGGTTTGAGAACAGTCATTTCAATCAATATGATCAAATTTTACATTTCATGATTTATTTATTGCATGTGATGCGAATAAATATGTTCAATCAAATACTACACATAATCCCAAACTAATATATATATACATATATATGTATATATATAAAGGAAAAATCAATTCGGTTAATAAGCTAGAAACAAAGTCGTGAAAAACACTAGAGGGGGGGGTGAATAGAGTTTTTAAATATTTTAACAATAATTTAACTCAAACAACCAACCACAAGAATATTGGACAAGGGGACAAGGATTCAGAGTGGTTCCTACCTTAGCAAATACTAAGGTAGTCAGTCCACTACCCGGTTGCTTACCCAACCGGGATTTGGAAAGAATTTAATTTTATTACCTTGCAAGGACTTTACATAAAATTACAATTCTCTCCCTAAACCCTTCAAGCAGCCTTCACCTTGAAGTAATTGCACCACCTTGAAGCATCCTTCACCTAGAAGTAATTGCACCAACTTTGAAGCAGCCTTCCTTCTGAAGTAGCTTCCTGTTGCAATAGCCTTCTTGAAGTAGCTTCCCATTGCAATAGCCTTCTTGAAGTAGCTTGAAGTCCACCTTCTCCTCCGAGAAGAACCTTCTCCAATCCGCAGCCTCCAACCCTAGGAGTAGCAAGGAGAATACAAAGAATAAAAAGAACAAGAAGGAAAATAGAAAGTACAACTTATCCTTTGAAGCAAAAGGCTTGATTTTCCTATATCAAGCATATTGATCTCCTAACCAATGAGTGTAGAAGTGTAAGTGTTGTGGAAAGAGATGCTAGCCTATAGGACACGAAATAGGAGCAATGGGAATGAATAGCCAATGTTGGAATTGCTCTATTGCTCAAAATAGATTGCCAATGAGTATTCAATCTCAAGTGTAGCACAAGTGTAGCTTAGGTGAGTTTAGGTGTCCTAAGGCATGTCCTATTTATAGGAATGGCCTACAAGTGCTTAAGGACGTTTTAGACACTTTCTAGGGGGTTCTAAGTGCTTAACTAGCCGTTAGGTACAAGTTAGTTGCTTTAGCAACGGATAGTTAATTAATTCTGCAGTTGCTGTCAGAGTCCATCTCGGTCGAGGAATTGTCGACCGAGACACCTACTCGGTCGAAGTTTTGTCGACCGACAGGCTCTCTGGATCAAGTGTTAGCAATGTTCATCTCCAACTTCCAACTACTTTCTCAGCTGTGTCTAACGGCTACTTGGGTCATTCTCGATCGAGAAGTTTGTCGACCGAGAGTGTCTCGGTCGAGGAGTTTGTTGACCGAGATTGACCCTGTTTCAATGTTTCACTTTAAGGCATTAAGTATGTGTATGAGTGTGCATAGGTGACACTATTGGAGGGGATGACCTATCTAAGTGTAGTGATTGGCTAGGGAAGATCTAACACTTGATTTACATGATGTATAAGTACTTGTACATTATATACTTGTACAAGTTTACAATTGATTACATTTCATGAAATTTACAAGAATTCAAGCATATAGATTCCCTAGTACTTTGTCATCCACCTTATTCCTGCAACACTCAAGTAGCTCGTTAGATCGACAAGAATGAAATGTTTGTCATCATCGAAACAAAGGGATTTATCATTATGTCAATTTAGCCAACAATCTCCCCCTTTTTGAAGATGACAAACATTTCCTAAATATGAAATAAGGAAATATAAAGCATGTGAGTTTCATACCTGAGGATTACCTTTTGTAGCCATTCTTGTTTTGCAAGTGAGTGCTGGCTAAGATGTTATGAAACTCATTTACTCATTTATATTTTTGATTTTATATTCTTTCTCCCCCTTTGTCATTTCAAAAAGATATCCAAGTTGAATATTTTATATTTCTTCTCCCCCTTAATTTTATACTATGCTCCCCCTTAGATATTCTATGGATTTAATATCATTTTTTTTCTAATTTAGCCACAATTTGTTTCTCAATCATTTGCAAAGGATGTTAAGCCTTGAAATGATATGAGGTCCTGTTAGGGTCATGGCATATGTATTGATTTCTCACCCATTTTACAAGGGATGTTAAACCCTAAAAATGAAATGAGAATCCTTTAATCTTACAGTACATAAAGATGTCTCTAACCAAATGCACGGGATGTTAAGCCCTGATTTGTTTAGAGAATTCCTTTAAGAACAGGATATATCATTTTTATGAAATTTGTAGATTTCTTCATAACCAAGAGTCAAAATACTAAGGTCATAACTAGCTTCAAATGATGTTTACAATGTTTTTGTAAGCTTCTTAATCAAATAATCAAATTTGATTTATGAGCTCCCCCTTAATCTTACAATTAAAGCAATTTAAAGCTTCTAAGGTCACATATGATTTTAAATTTTGATTTTGACCTTTATCAAAATATACTAAGATTAAGTACAATAAAATGATGTCCAAATAAGCATTTTGTCAAAGCTTATTTTAGGTCAACCTTGACTTCGACCATAGCGCCCCTTGGTCAAATTTTATTTCAACCAAGAGGCAAAAATTGCAGATTTCCAATTTAAGCACTCATATGTGAAGTACTTGATTAGATATCAATTTTGAAGCATGTTTAGTGATACTCAATATGAAAACATCCTCTTAAAAATGAAAGCACGATTAATATCTCAAGTCTTTTAAAGATGCCAAATGAGAAATTTTTATCTTATGTGTTGCAAGCATTTCTAAGAGACATATCATCATTGAATTATTTTGCTTGCCTATGTATCATCCAGGATCCATGCATACAATTATCATTATCTATTCGTGCTAACACATCATCATCATGATGAAAATGATAATTCCATGATTGTAATCACATGATTTCTATATGGTTAGACCAGAAAAAAACTTTAGGAAAAATCATGTGAATAATGATAAATCAGAAATTTCCTTTTTATTAAGCTAAGCATAATTTCAGTTTTAACTTAAATCATTTAGAGAATAAACCAAATTAATCTCATATAAGTTTTCAGGGATGATTTCCAAAATATATACAGTCATTAATCACAAATAGATAGCAATTTGATCAATTACAAAAAGAATTCAGCAATTTTACAGCAGACTGGAAATCAGTGACATGCTCGGTCGACAATTTTTCGACCGAGGTTCACTCGGTCGACAGATTCTCGACCGACAAAGTTTCTGGAATATTTTCAGAACTGTTAATTTAGTCCAAGCAAAATAAGATTATGCAAGTTAGAGCTTGATTGTTTTGAGATATGACATTTGTATATCAAGAATCAGTTTAGGTCAAATCTCAACTAGTTAATTTTAAGCTACTAAGTTTTAGGAATCCAAGCTAAATCATCATTCTTTTTCTTATATGGGCATGAAAATGAATAATTTCCAAGACGTATGCAATAATGACAACTAATAGAGTCAACTTCATTTCTCTTTCTAGGAATTGTGTTCCTAGGTACAAACATAATCTTAGTCTTGGATGCTTTAACTCTTTTGGGTTTATTTCTCCTTGGATCATATCCTAATCCTTTTCTTCCATTATAACTAGAGGAGATTTTCAGAATATTTTCAAGCATGTCATTTCCTCTTAACTCATTTACATTTCTTTGTAACTTAGCAATATCATCCATCTTCTTGTTTATATCTTTCTTTGCTTGATCTAAATCAGATACTAGAGAGTTTCTTTCTTTGACAACCTCATCATAATCTAAATGTGAACATAGAACAGGTTGTTTCTGAAGATCATTCACTTGAGTTTGCAGGTTTAACTTTTCTAAGGAAAGAAGATTGCAATTAGCTTCTACCGATTTTAACTTAAGATCATAATCTTCATTTTCCTTTTTGAGATTTTCATTTTCGGATACAAGAGCAAGAAGTTTAACATTTAAATCATCATTTACTTTATTTGATTTCTTAAGTTTCTTCTTGCACTCAATATATTTCTCATGAGTATCTTGAAGACTAGCAATTAGATCTTCTTTCGGTAGATCATAAAGACTTACCTCTTCTTCGTCTTCATTTGTTGTAGCAATGAGGCATTCTACTTCTTCTTTTCCATCATCACTATCATCACTTGAATCATCCCATGCAGCTTTATATGATCTTTCTTTTTTGTGAGATGATTTCTTCCCTTTCTTGAGTTTTGGACAATCACCTTTCATGTGTCCCTTTTTGCCACATTCAAAGCACCTGGAAGAAGAAACACTAGAAGTTTTATTAGTTTTAAAACTTTTATATTGCTTACCATTTACAATGAGAGTTTCTTCTTCACTATCATCTTCACTTGTGTCATGAGTGTCCTTGGTTGATGCTTTGAATGCAATGTCCTTCTTTTTGCCTTGTTGACGTTCACGTTCTCTTCTTTCTTCCTCTTCTAAAGTTGCCTCATGAGCTTCTAGATTGCCAATGAGTTGCTCCATTTTCAGCTTAGTGAGATCATTAGCTTCTTCAATGGCCGTTACCTTGGGCTTGTATTTGGGAGGAAGTGATCGAAGTACCTTTGATACCTGGTCTTCTTCAAGAACGGTTTTTCCTAAGGCATTTAAACAATTAACAATAGAAGAGAATTTTGCAAACATTTCACTAATGGATTCATTTGGATCCATACGAAAGTGTTCAAACTTCTGTTTAAGCATGCTAATCTTAGAATTCTTAACTTGAACTGTACCTTCATAAGTTATGGACAGTCTATGCCAAATGTCATAGGCTGTGTCACAATTTGATATTCTATTAAATTCTGCTACTGAAATTGAACAATATAAAATGCTTACAACTTTGGCATTCATTTGAGCCAACTTTACCGTATTTGTATCCCATTCTGCATATTGCATTTGAGGAAGCTCGTATGGAGTTGACACCATCCTCCATAAGTCCCAACTGATGCCTTGGAAGAAGAACTGCATCCTTCTCTTCCAATATGTGTAGTTTGTTCCATCAAACACTGGAGGCCTAGCAACAAATGTCCCTTCAAGGTTAAGGTTGTTAAGCACCCCGTCACCCATTCTTCAAGACCTTGTTAGGGTTCCTTGAAGCCTGCTCTGATACCAATTGAAAAACACTAGAGGGGGGGTGAATAGAGTTTTTAAATAATTTAACAATAATTTAACTCAAACAACCAACCACAAGAATATTGGACAAGGGGAAAAGGATTTAGAGTGGTTCCTACCTTAGAAAATACTAAGGTAGTCAGTCCACTACCCGGTTGCTTACCCAACCGTGATTTGGAAAGAATTTAATTTTATTAACTCGCAAGGACTTTACATAAAATTACAATTCTCTCCCTAAACTCTTCAAGCAGCCTTCACCTTGAAGCACCACCTTGAAGCAGCCTTCACCTAGAAGTAATTGCACCAACTTTGAAGCAGCCTTCCTTCTGAAGTAGCTTCCTGTTGCAATAGCCTTCTTGAAGTAGCTTCCCGTTGCAATAGCCTTCTTGAAGTAGCTTGAAGTCCACCTTCTCCTCCGAGAAGAACCTTCTCCAATCCGCAGCCTCCAACCCTAGGAGTAGCAAGGAGAATACAAAGAATAAAAAGAACAAGAAGGAAAATAGAAAGTACAACTTATCCTTTGAAGCACAAGGCTTGATTTTCCTATATCAAGCGTATTGATCTCCTAACCAATGAGTGTAGAAGTGTAAGTGCTGTGGAAAGGAGATGCTAGCCTATAGGACACGAAATAAGAGCAATGGGAATGAATAGCCAATGTTGGAATTGCTCTATTGCTCAAAATAGATTTCCAATGAGTATTCAATCTCAAGTGTAGCACAAGTGTAGCTTAGGTGAGTTTAGGTGTCCTAAGGCATGTCCTATTTATAGGAATGTCCTACAAGTGCTTAAGGACGTTCTAGACACTTTCTAGGGGGTTCTAAGTGCTTAACTAGCCGTTAGGTACAAGTTAGTTGCTTTAGCAATGACTAGTTAATTAATTCTGCAGTTGCTGTCAGAGTCCATCTCGGTCGAGGAATTGTCGACCGAGACACCTACTCGGTTGAAGTTTTGTCGACCGACAGGCTCTCTAGATCAAGTGTTAGCAACGTTCATCTCCAACTGCCAACTACTTTCTCAGCTGTGTCTAACGGATACTTGGGTCATTCTCGGTCGAGAAGTTTGTCGACCGAGAGTGTCTCAGTCGAGGAGTTTGTCGACCGAGATTGACCCTGTTTCAATGTTTAACTTTAAGGCATTAAGTATGTGTATGAGTGTGCATAGGTGACACTATTGGAGGGGATGACCTATCTAAGTGTAGTGATTGGCTAGGGAAGATCTAACGCTTGATTTACATGATGTCTAAGTACTTGTACATTATATACTTGTACAAGTTTACAATTGATTACATTTCATGAAATTTACAAGCATTCAAGCATATAGATTCCCTAGTACTTTGTCATCCACCTTATTCCTGCAACACTCAAGTAGCTCGTTAGATCGACAAGAATGAAATGTTTGTCATCATCGAAACAAAGGGATTTATCATGATGTCAATTTAGCCAACAATCTCCCCCTTTTTGAAGATGACAAACATTTCCTAAATATGAAATAAGGAAATACAAAGCATGTGAGTTTCATACCTGAGGATTACCTTTTGTAGCCATTCTTGTTTTGCAAGTGAGTGCTGGCTAAGATGTTATGAAACTCATTTACTCATTTATATTTTTGATTTTATATTCTTTCTCCCCCTTTGTCATTTCAAAAAGATATCCAAGTTGAATATTTTATATTTCTTCTCCCCCTTAATTTTATACTATGCTCCCCCTTAGATAGATATTCTATGGATTTAATATCATTTTTGTCTAATTTAGCCACAATTTGTTTCTCAATCATTTGCAAAGGATGTTAAGCCTTGAAATGATATGAGATCTTGTTAGGTTCATGGCATATGTATTGATTTCTCACCCATTTTACAAGGGATGTTAAACCCTGAAAATGAAATGAGAATCCTTTAATCTTACAGTACATAAAGATGTCTCTAACCAAATGCACGGGATGTTAAGCCCTGATTTGTTTAGAGAATTCCTTTAAGAACAGGATATATCATTTTTATGAAATTTGTAGATTTCTTCATAACCAAGAGTCAAAATACTAAGGTCATAACTAGCTTCAAATGATGTTTACAATGTTTTTGTAAGCTTCTTAATCAAATAATCAAATTTGTTTTATGAGCTCCCCCTTAATCTTACAATTAAAGCAATTTAAAGCTTCTAAGGTCACATATGATTTTAAATTTTGATTTTAACCATTATTAAAAGTATACTAAGATTAAGTAAAATAAAATGATGTCCAAATAAGCATTTTGTCAAAGCTTATTTTATGTCGACCTTGACTTCGACCATAGCGCCCCTTGGTCAAATTTTATTTCAACCAAGAGGCAAAAATTGCAGATTTCCAATTTAAGCACTCATATGTGAAGTACTTGATTAGATATCAATTTTGAAGCATGTTTAGTGATACTCAATATGAAAACATCCTCTTGAAAATGAAAGCACGATTAATATCTCAAGTCTTTTAAAGATGCCAATTGAGAAATTTTTATCTTATGTGTTGCAAGCATTTCTAAGAGACATATCATCATTGGATTATTTTGCTTGCCTATGTATCATCAAGGATCCATGCATACAATTATCATTATCTATTCGTGCTAACACAACATCATCATGATGAAAATGATAATTCCATGATTGTAATCACATGATTTCTATATGGTTAGACCAGAAAAAAACTTTAGGAAAAATCATGTGAATAATGATAAATCAGAAATTTCCTTTTTATTAAGCTAAGCATAATTTCAGTTTTAACTTAAATCATTTAGAGAATAAACCAAATTAATCTCATATAAGTTTTCAGGGATGATTTCCAAAATATATACAGTCATTAATCACAAATAGATAGCAATTTGATCAATTACAAAAAGAATTCAGCAATTTTACAGCAGACTGGAAATCAGTGACATGCTCGGTCGACAATTTTTTGACCGAGGTTCACTCGGTCGACAGATTCTCGACCGACAAAGTTTCTGGAATATTTTCAGAACTGTTAATTTATTCCAAGCAAAATAAGATTATGCAAGTTAGAGCTCAATTGTGTTGAGATATGACATTTGTATATCAAGAATCAATTTAGGTCAAATCTCAACTAGTTAATTTTAAGCTACTAAGTTTTAGGAATCCAAGCTAAATCATCATTCTTTTTCTTATATGGGCATGAAAATGAATAATGTCCAAGACGTATGCAATAATGACAACTAATAGAGTCAACTTCATTTCTCTTTCTAGGAATTGTGTTCCTAGGTACAAACATAATCTTAGTCTTGGATGCTTTAACTCTTTTGGGTTTATTTCTCCTTGGATCATATCCTAATCCTTTTCTTCCATTATAACTAGAGGATATTTTTTGAATATTTTCAAGCATGTCATTTCCTCTTAACTCATTTACATTTCTTTGTAACTTAGCAATATCATCCATCTTCTTGTTTATATCTTTCTTTGCTTGATCTAAATCAGATACTAGAGAGTTTCTTTCTTTGACAACCTCATCATAATCTAAATGTGAACATAGAACATGTTGTTTCTGAAGATCATTCACTTGAGTTTGCAGGTTTAACTTTTCTAAGGAAAGAAGATTGCAATTAGCTTCTACCGATTTTAACTTAAGATCATAATCTTCATTTTCCTTTTTGAGATTTTCATTTTCGGATACAAGAGCAAGAAGTTTAACATTTAAATCATCATTTAATTTATTTGATTTCTTAAGTTTCTTCTTGCACTCAATATATTTCTCATGAGTATCTTGAAGACTAGCAATTAGATCTTCTTTCGGTAGATCATAAAGACTTACCTCTTCTTCGTCTTCATTTTTTGTAGCAATGAGGCATTCTACTTCTTCTTTTCCATCATCACTATCATCACTTGAATCATCCCATGCAGCTTTATATGATCTTTTTTTTTGTGAGATGATTTCTTCCCTTTCTTGAGTTTTGGACAATCACCTTTCATGTGTCCCTTTTTGCCACATTCAAAGCACCTGGAAGAAGAAACACTAGAAGTTTTATTAGTTTTAAAACTTTTATATTGCTTACCATTTACAATGAGAGTTTCTTCTTCACTATCATCTTCACTTGTGTCATGAGTGTCCTTGGTTGATGCTTTGAATGCAATGTCCTTCTTTTTTCCTTGTTGACGTTCACGTTCTCTTCTTTCTTCCTCTTCTAAAGTTGCCTCATGAGCTTCTAGATTGCCAATGAGTTGCTCCATTTTCAGTTTAGTGAGATCATTAGCTTCTTCAATGGCCGTTACCTTGGGCTTGTATTTGGGAGGAAGTGATTGAAGTACCTTTGATACCTGGTCTTCTTCAAGAACGGTTTTTCCTAAGGCATTTAAACAATTAACAATAGAAGAGAATTTTGCAAACATTTCACTAATGGATTCATTAGGATCCATACGAAAGTGTTCAAACTTCTATTTAAGCATGCTAATCTTAGAATTCTTAACTTGAACTGTACCTTCATAAGTTATGGACAGTCTATGCCAAATGTCATAGGCTGTGTCACAATTTGATATTCTATTAAATTCTACTACTGAAATTGAACAATATAAAATGCTTACAGCTTTGGCATTCATTTGAGCCAACTTTACCATATTTGTATCCCATTCTGCATATTGCGTTTGAGGAAGCTCGTATGGAGTTGACACCATCCTCCATAAGTCCCAACTGATGCCTTGGAAGAAGAACTGCATCCTTCTCTTCCAATATGTGTAGTTTGTTCCATCAAACACTGGAGGCCTAGCAACAAATGTCCCTTCAAGGTTAAGGTTGTTAAGCACCCCGTCACCCATTCTTCAAGACCTTGTTAGGGTTCCTTGAAGCCTGCTCTGATACCAATTGAAAAACACTAGAGGGGGGGGGGGTGAATAGAATTTTTAAATAATTTAACAATAATTTAACTCAAACAACCAACCACAAGAATATTGGACAAGGGGACAAGGATTTAGAGTGGTTCCTTCCTTAGAAAATACTAAGGTAGTCAGTCCACTACCCGGTTGCTTACCCAACCGGGATTTGAAAAGAATTTAATTTTATTACCTCGTAAGGACTTTACATAAAATTACAATTCTCTCCCCAAACCCTTCAAGGAGCCTTCACCTTGAAGTAATTGCACCACCTTGAAGCAGCCTTCACCTAGAAGTAATTGCACCAACTTTGAAGCAACCTTCCTTCTGAAGTAGCTTCCTGTTGCAATAGCCTTCTTGAAGTAGCTTCCCGTTGCAATAGCCTTCTTGAAGTAGCTTTAAGTCCACCTTCTCCTCTGAGAAGAACCTTCTCCAATCCGCAACCTCCAACCCTAGGAGTAGCAAGGAGAATACAAAGAATAAAAAGAACAAGAAGGAAAATAGAAAGTACAACTTATCCTTTGAAGCACAAGGCTTGATTTGCCTATATCAAGCATATTGATCTCCTAACCAATGAGTGTAGAAGTGTAAGTGCTGTGGAAAGGAGATGCTAGCCTATAGGACACGAAATAGGAGCAATGGGAATGAATAGCCAATGTTGGAATTGCTCTATTGCTCAAAACAGATTGCCAATGAGTATTCAATCTCAAGTGTAGCACAAGTGTAGCTTAGGTGAGTTTAGGTGTCCTAAGGCATGTCCTATTTATAGGAATGGCCTACAAGTGCTTAAGGACGTTCTAGACACTTTCTAGGGGGTTCTAAGTGCTTAACTAGCCGTTAGGTACAAGTTAGTTGCTTTAGCAACAGCTAGTTAATTAATTCTGCAGTTGCTGTCAGAGTCCATCTTGGTCGAGGAATTGTCGACCGAGACACCTACTTGGTCGAAGTTTTGTCGACCAACATGCTCTCTGGATCAAGTGTTAGCAACGTTCATCTCCAACTGCCAACTACTTTCTCAGCTGTGTCTAACGACTACTTGGGTCATTCTCGGTCGAGAAGTTTGTCGACCGAGAGTGTCTCGGTCGAGGAGTTTGTCGACCGAGATTGAACCTATTTAAATGTTTAACTTTAAGGCATTAAGTATGTGTATGAGTGTGCATAGGTGACACTATTGGAGGGGATGACCTATCTAAGTGTAGTGATTGGCTAGGGAAGATCTAACGCTTGATTTACATGATGTCTAAGTACTTGTACATTATATACTTGTACAAGTTTACAATTGATTACATTTCATGAAATTGACAAGCATTCAAGCATATAGATTCCCTAGTACTTTGTCATCCACCTTATTCCTGCAACACTCAAGTAGCTCGTTAGATCGACAAGAATGAAATGTTTGTCATCATCGAAACAAAGGGATTTATCATGATGTCAATTTAGCCAACAATCTCCCCCTTTTTGAAGATGACAAACATTTCCTAAATATGAAATAAGGAAATATAAAGCATGTGAGTTTCATACCTGAGGATTACCTTTTGTAGCCATTCTTGTTTTGCAAGTGAGTGCTGGCTAAGATGTTATGAAACTAATTTACTCATTTATATTTTTGATTTTATATTCTTTCTCCCCCTTTGTCATTTCAAAAAGATATCCAAGTTGAATATTTTATATTTCTTCTCCCCCTTAATTTTATACTATGCTCCCCCTTAGATAGATATTCTATGGATTTAATATCATTTTTGTCTAATTTAGCCACAATTTGTTTCTCAATCATTTGCAAAGGATGTTAAGCCTTGAAATGATATGAGATCTTGTTAGGTTCATGGCATATGTATTGATTTCTCACCCATTTTACAAGGGATGTTAAACCCTGAAAATGAAATGAGAATCCTTTAATCTTACAGTACATAAAGATGTCTCTAACCAAATGCACGGGATGTTAAGCCCTGATTTGTTTAGAGAATTCCTTTAAGAACAGGATATATCATTTTTATGAAATTTGTAGATTTCTTCATAACCAAGAGTCAAAATACTAAGGTCATAACTAGCTTCAAATGATGTTTACAATGTTTTTGTAAGCTTCTTAATCAAATAATCAAATTTGTTTTATGAGCTCCCCCTTAATCTTACAATTAAAGCAATTTAAAGCTTCTAAGGTCACATATGATTTTAAATTTTGATTTTGACCTTTATTAAAAGTATACTAAGATTAAGTACAATAAAATGATGTCCAAATAATCATTTTGTCAAAGCTTATTTTAGGTCGACCTTGACTTCGACCATAGCACCCCTTGGTCAAATTTTATTTCAACCAAGAGGCAAAAACTGCAGATTTCCAATTTAAGCACTCATATGTGAAGTACTTGATTAGATATCAATTTTGAAGCATGTTTAGTGATACTCAATATGAAAACATCCTCTTAAAAATGAAAGCACGATTAATATCTCAAGTCTTTTAAAGATGCCAATTGAGAAATTTTTAACTTATGTGTTGCAAGCATTTCTAAGAGACATATCATCATTGAATTATTTTGCTTGCCTATGTATCATCAAGGATCCATGCATACAATTATCATTATCTATTCGTGCTAACACAACATCATCATGATGAAAATGATAATTCCATGATTTCTATATGGTTAGACCAGAAAAAAACTTTAGGAAAAATCATGTGAATAATGATAAATCAGAAATTTCCTTTTTATTAAGCTAAGCATAATTTCAGTTTTAACTTAAATCATTTAGAGAATAAACCAAATTAATCTCATATAAGTTTTCAGGGATGATTTCCAAAATATATACTGTCATTAATCACAAATAGATAGCAATTTGATCAATTACAAAAAGAATTCAACAATTTTACAGCAGACTGGAAATCAGTGACATGCTCGGTCGACAATTTTTTGACCGAGGTTCACTCGGTCGACGGATTCTCGACTGACAAAGTTTCTGGAATATTTTCAAAACTGTTAATTTATTCCAAGCAAAATAAGATTATGCAAGTTAGAGCTCGATTGTGTTGAGATATGACATTTGTATATCAAGAATCAATTTAGGTCAAATCTCAACTAGTTAATTTTAAGCTACTAAGTTTTAGGAATCCAAGCTAAATCATCATTCTTTTTCTTATATGGGTATGAAAATGAAAAATGTCCAAGACATATGCAATAATGACAACTAATAGAGTCAACTTCATTTCTCTTTCTAGGAATTGTGTTCCTAGGTACAAACATAATCTTAGTCTTGGATGCTTAAACTCTTTTGGGTTTATTTCTCCTTGGATCATATCCTAATCCTTTTCTTCCATTATAACTAGAGGATATTTTCAGAATATTTTCAAGCATGTCATTTCCTCTTAACTCATTTACATTTCTTTGTAACTTAGCAATATCATCCATCTTCTTGTTTATATCTTTCTTTGCTTGATCTAAATCAGATACTAGAGAGTTTCTTTCTTTGACAACCTCATCATAATCTAAATGTGAACATAGAACAGGTTGTTTCTGAAGATCATTCACTTGAGTTTGCAGGTTTAACTTTTCTAAGGAAAGAAGATTGCAATTAGCTTCTACTGATTTTAACTTAAGATCATAATCTTCATTTTCCTTTTTGAGATTTTCATTTTCGGATACAAGAGTAAGAAGTTTAACATTTAAATCATCATTTACTTTATTTGATTTCTTAAGTTTCTTCTTGCACTCAATATATTTCTCATGAGTATCTTGAAGACTAGCAATTAGATATTCTTTTGGTAGATCATAAAGACTTACCTCTTCTTCATCTTCATTTGTTGTAGCAATGAGGCATTCTACTTCTTCTTTTCCATCATCACTATCATCACTTGAATCATCCCATGCAGCTTTATATGATCTTTCTTTTTTGTGAGATGATTTCTTCCCTTTCTTGAGTTTTGGACAATCACCTTTCATGTGTCCCTTTTTGCCACATTCAAAGCACCTGGAAGAAGAAACACTAGAAGTTTTATTAGTTTTAAAACTTTTATATTGCTTACCATTTACAATGAGAGTTTCTTCTTCACTATCATCTTCACTTGTGTCATGAGTGTCCTTGGTTGATGCTTTGAATGCAATGTCCTTCTTTTTGCCTTGTTGACGTTCACGTTCTCTTCTTTCTTCCTCTTCTAAAGTTGCCTCATGAGCTTCTAGATTGCCAATGAGTTGCTCCATTTTCAGTTTAGTGAGATCATTAGCTTCTTCAATGGCCGTTACCTTGGGCTTGTATTTGGGAGGAAGTGATCAAAGTACCTTTGATACCTGGTCTTCTTCAAGAACGGTTTTTCCTAAGGCATTTAAACAATTAACAATAGAAGAGAATTTTGCAAACATTTCACTAATGGATTCATTTGGATCCATACGAAAGTGTTCAAACTTCTGTTTAAGCATGCTAATCTTAGAATTCTTAACTTGAACTGTACCTTCATAAGTTATGGACAGTCTATGCCAAATGTCATAGGCTGTGTCACAATTTGATATTCTATTAAATTCTCCTACTGAAATTGAACAATATAAAATGCTTACAGCTTTGGCATTCATTTGAGCCAACTTTACCGTATTTGTATCCCATTCTGCATATTGCGTTTGAGGAAGCTCGTATGGAGTTGACACCGTCCTCCATAAGTCCCAACTGATGCCTTGGAAGAAGAACTGCATCCTTCTCTTCCAATATGTGTAGTTTATTCCATCAAACGCTGGAGGCCTAGCAACAAATGTCCCTTCAAGGTTAAGGTTGTTAAGCACCCCGTCACCCATTCTTCAAGACCTTGTTAGGGTTCCTTGAAGCCTGCTCTGATACCAATTGAAAAACACTAGAGGGGGGGGGGTGAATAGAGTTTTTAAATAATTTAACAATAATTTAACTCAAACAACCAACCACAAGAATATTGGACATGGGGACAAGGATTTAGAGTGGTTCCTACCTTAGCAAATACTAAGGTAGTCAGTCCACTACCCGGTTGCTTACCCAACCGGGATTTGGAAAGAATTTAATTTTATTACCTCGCAAGGACTTTACATAAAATTACAATTCTCTCCCTAAACCCTTCAAGCAGCCTTCACCTTGAAGTAATTGCACCACCTTGAAGCAGCCTTCACCTAGAAGTAAGTGCACCAACTTTGAAGCAGCCTTCCTTCTGAAGTAGCTTCCTGTTGCAATAGCCTTCTTGAAGTAGCTTCCCGTTGCAATAGCCTTCTTGAAGTATCTTGAAGTCCACCTTCTCCTCTGAGAAGAACCTTCTCCAATCCGCAGCCTCCAACCCTAGGAGTAGCAAGGAGAATACAAAGAATAAAAAGAACAAGAAGGAAAATAGAAAGTACAACTTATCCTTTGAAGCACAATGCTTGATTTGCCTATATCAAGCGTATTGATCTCCTAACCAATGAGTGTAGAAGTGTAAGTGCTGTGGAAAGAAGATGCTAGCCTATAGGACACGAAATAGGAGCAATGGGAATGAATAGCCAATGTTGGAATTGCTCTATTGCTCAAAACAGATTGCCAATGAGTATTCAATCTCAAGTGTAGCACAAGTGTAGCTTAGGTGAGTTTAGGTGTCCTAAGACATGTCCTATTTATAGGAATGGCCTACAAGTGCTTAAGGATGTTCTAGACACTTTCTAGGGGGTTCTAAGTGCTTAACTAGCCGTTTGGTACAAGTTAGTTGCTTTAGCAACGGCTAGTTAATTAATTCTGCAGTTGTTGTCAGAGTCCATCTCGGTCGAGGAATTGTCGACCAAGACACCTACTCGGTCGAAGTTTTGTCGACCGACAGGCTCTCTGGATCAAGTGTTAGCAACGTTCATCTCCAACTGCCAACTACTTTCTCAGCTACGTCTAACGGCTACTTGGGTCATTCTCGGTCGAGAAGTTTGTCGACCGAGAGTGTCTCGGTCGAGGAGTTTGTCGACCGAGATTGACCCTGTTTCAATGTTTCACTTTAAGGCATTAAGTATGTGTATGAGTGTGCATAGGTGACACTATTGGAGGGGATGACCTATCTAAGTGTAGTGATTGGCTAGGGAAGATCTAACGCTTGATTTACATGATGTCTAAGTACTTGTACATTATATACTTGTACAAGTTTACAATTGATTACATTTCATGAAATTTACAAGCATTCAAGCATATAGATTCCCTAGTACTTTGTCATCCACCTTATTCCTGCAACACTCAAGTAGCTCGTTAGATCGACAAGAATGAAATGTTTGTCATCATCGAAACAAAGGGATTTATCATGATGTCAATTTAGCAAACAAGCCGCAATGCCCCTAGGGTTCGGGATCCGTGGAGGCGGTCGTGGAGGACGTAATCAGGGATTCTCAGATCATCATCGATCTTTCGAGGAGACAAGTAATCCTTTACCGCCTGATGATGGAACTGTCACTGGTGATCTATCACGGCAAAACGTTGATCCCACTAACATTATCATGATCATGGAACCGGCTGAAGCCGTCCCTTTTCTCCGAAGCTACAAGGATGCCCACATTGGGAAGGATCATGGACTCCTGTCATATATCAACCCAATCTCGCTGGATACTCTCACAGAGGCAGACATCCAAGTCAACCTCTTCGGAGTTCTGCCTGCCTTCTCGGTTAAGAACAAATCCATTCAACCACTCCTGGCACCGTGGCAGTATGCAGTCGTTGTGAAAGCCATCGAGATCATGATTGGATTCCAAGCACTTGTCAACAAGATTAGTGTGTTGTTGTAGCCGACAACACAACTCAGGATCATTGACCTAGAGAACGACTACTACATAGTCTAGTTGGGTAATCAAGAGGACTTCAAGAAGGCGCTACTAGGTAGTCCATGGATGGTGTTTGGAAACTACCTATCCATTCAGTCATGGTCTCCTTCCTTTAGACCGTCAGAGAAAATCCCTCCAAAGTTGGTCATCTGGGTGAGGGTCGCAGATCTACTAGTATTCCTCTACCAAAACCAACTCCTTATCAACATTGGAAACACCATTAGCAAGACAATCAAAGTGGATGCCAACACACTCTTGTGGAACAGGGGGAAATTCACAAGAATTGCTATTGAGGTTGACACACAAAAACCTTTACTTCTGGATATCTTTATTAATGGAGAATAATACAAGAATATACCTCAATTCTATCTAAAGTACGGTCACCTGGGACACTCCACGGAAGAGTGTAAGTAAGGCACAACCCCATGAGTGATCTGGACTCCACCTCCATTCCCATCTTGGTTCCGGCACCAACAGTAACTAGACTACGGTGACGCAAAGCGAGCACAAGGTCCCAACAAGCAAATCCAATGACACCATTGGCCCAGTTGGTGAGGAGGATGAGTTCCAGCCGGTTGTTAGCAAGAAAGCTAAGCAGCGTCAGTGACAAAAGGAGGTAGCTATGAAAGCCACTCTGGTTGTAGAAATCAAAGACACAACCAGCCAACCCCCAGCTAATACTTCTGTCAAACTCACAGGCAATGAAGTAAGCAAGGGCAGGGAGTCAGCCTCAACACATGGTGGTGATTTCCGCTTCCAAGCTAAGGCCAATGAGATCCCTGTGATCCCCAACAAGCACATCACTCGTCACAGCTGAAGTGATAGCAGATATGTCATGATGAGGAACAAGAAGATCATCTTCCAAGCAACTCAAAGCCTAGGCCGAATTTGCAAGAAAGGCTGAGTTGAAGACTTGCAAGGCACTGCAAGCACAACTCCCCATGCGAAACGTGTACTGGAATTCCAAAAGCACCTTGAAGATGCTGTTCAAGAAAACCCTACAGAGATGTCAATGGAAGGTGAAGACCAGTCTGTAAGACTGTGTGCCACCCTTCAATAATTTCTTAATGAATCTTATTTGTTGGAATATCCAAGGTGTGTGCTTGGATAAGAAGATCCGTTTAATCCAAGAAATGAAATCTATTCACAAAGTGAACATTATGGCCATTTTCGAACCTCACTGCAGTGGCCAAAATATTGATAAGATCATCAAACACCTAGGCTATAGTTCGCCCCACAGGGTGGAAGCCAACGACTTCTCCGGTGGCATATGGCTCACTTGGAACCAACACTGCTATTCGATTGAAATTGTTCTCAATCACTGCCAGTTCATGCATTGCCATGTTAATGCCGATTGGTACTTGACCATTGTGTTGGTATGTATGCCCTGAGAGCCAATCATGGGATGATTGGTGGGATACATTAAGATTGATTTGATAAAGATCAAAGGCAAGCTTCCAATTCTTTCTGGTTCAGTCATATGAGATAATAATAGAACAAATTGGATGTCTAGAGAATGACAGTACTCAATGACGTATGCCTTTAGGTTCAGGACCTGAACGATGAGATCATACAGATGCTAAGAGTTTGTACAATCTTATTATGTCGCTAGTCGGATGTCATTGTGGAAGGTTGATAGACAACAATGACACACAAGACTAGATTGTGGTGTTGGTTGATGACAGAATCTCATTAGTCATGATATGGAGATATCAAACCAAACACATAGGTACTTGCTAGAGAACAAGTTTACCATACAGAACCACTGTGAGTTTGACACATGGAACCATGACATGGTAGTCACAATAAGTTCTCACAGTGATAGTGGTGAGTGTGATTCTTTGACCTGAAATCACTACACTCAACACATGTCGTTGGGTACACTTTAACATCATCAAACACAGTCCTGAAACATGGGTTGTTATAAATGTGATGATTGGGTGGCTTTGATACATTGGGCTTTTGAGGGGTGAGTGATAGATATGGGATTTGTCCCTCCTGAGGGAGTTTGATATCCATGGCCACTTGATGAGTAGGATTGAGATAGGCGTGCGCACGCTTGTGTGAATTAGTATGTGATGTTGATGTCATACATATCTCTTCCAATCTACTCTGAGATCAAGAAAGTGAATGAACATTGATAGGATGATTGTTCCATGCCTTGAGTTCATTCGGGATATCAGTGACAAAGGAATTATACATTCACTGTAACACCATTCAAGGATTGTAGGATTGAAAGTTGTTATCTAAACTTTCAATTTCACTTGGGAGCACTAATGTGCGACTAGGCACTGCTCTTTGCTTGTGAAGTCATAAGTGTTATGGACTTTCACTGCCAACGTGAAATGGACCTGCAGGGTCACACACATAGGATTTAACCTGGAAGAGGAGTTTATCCACAAACTATGTTTAGATTGATTACTAAAGGAGTTTAGTAGTTCAATTAAACACTCAATCAATTGATAGCTCAGTATCATAGTGTTTAAGGTGTTGGACCGATTGATTAGAGTATCAGATTGATTGGAACTGCAATTGAATAATTTTGCATAGTCTGCTACCCCAACTGATCGGCTCATGGGATGAACCGATCGGCTCCGGTTGATGAACCGATCGGCTCATGTGTCCTGAAATGATTGGCTCATTTGTTGAACCGGTTAATTCGTGGACCAACCAAGATCGTTTGGAAAGTCAGAAGACTATTTTGCAAATACAATTTGTTTCACTTTTACAAATTTGATTTGGACAAGGATTCATATTTGATTAATCAAAAACAAATATGAAAGTCAATTTGAGTTGGACCAGGACCACGAATCGATCGGCTCAGGTGCCCCAACCGATCAGTTGAGGTGTCAACCGATCGACTCAACTCCCCAACCGGCTGTTTCATGTATGAAATGATCGATTCAGGTGGCGCAGTTGGTTGTTTTGTGGAAAATCTCGAACCCTTCTGCTCCTGCTATAATCCTGCATTTCCCGGGGTAGAGAACCTTGTCCCATGACCCTCCTATATATAGGGGTATTGGGGGCTTCTCATGAACAACAAATCAAAACACCCATTGCTCTGCAAAGTTGTCGTTCTCTCTGGTTTTGGTAACTGAGAGAGAGCCCGAGCAAGTGCTATCCGATAAGGGAGGTGTAGCAAGGGAAAGACAACTACAGAAAGCAACTGGTTGTAGGAGAGTGTGTCAGTGACTAGTACGCCGATAGGAGGGTGCGACTCCTTCCGATTCCTTATGGGACAAGGAGATCGGAGTTCCAGGTGGTCTGTGTGGACTACTTCAGAGGTGGGAGACTTCTACCGCTCAGAGGACAACTGTCAATCCTGATAGTCCTAGTGAGACTAGGAGCTACACAAACACCATCCAAGACCAGAGGTGAAGACCGCGCAAGCCACGAGGTAACGTCACCGAGCAAGCTTCGGGACAAGGTACACCTCTACAAACCATCCCTCCTATTATATAGACGTTGACACAATTCCTTTATTCTGGGTTTGGGAGAAGAAATTTTTGTTTCTTCTACCTTCTCTATCTCCCCTAAAACCCAATAGTGGTATCAGAGCCACGTCAACTGTTCTATACTTTAGGATTATCGATGTGATCGATTTTGGTTTGTCGCCTTTATTTTTTGCATGCGATGCAAATAAAATTCACTTTATGCATGTCCAATCCTAAATCCACAAATCCCAATATACATATATGATATGTAATATGAATGCACTCGATACGCGTCACCCGTAAATGAGTTTTGTGGTGGATGCATAGCGTGGTTATGGCCAATAAACCCTATGTATGTGTGCTTGTTTGAATGTGGTTGCTTGCATCTCAGTCTGCGCACCGTTTCCCTACCTCCTTATTCCTGATGTAACTCGAGATAACTCATGATTTCTTTCCTACCTTTTCTCCACCCCGAATGTAACTCGGGGTTTCCCAATATAAATGTAAATATGATAGATCTTTTTATTTCATGTTATGTCAAAGAATAGAGGACAATCTAACGACGACTGAGATGATCAGTTCAAGGCGTGAACTGATCGGTTGGTGATCTAGACGATCGACTCGAGGAGCAAGACGAGCGAGTGGCAACCTGAAGAGATGCATGATGACCAGGCGAACCGATCGGTTGGAGGAGCCAACCGATCAGCTGGTGGCACCCAGACGACCAACCAGGGTGAACAAGTCATTCATGTAATGAGTTGATCAACTCGGATGGCTATAGCACTTCATCTTGTACAGGTTGCATGTGATGTAGACCTAGATGACCGTGATTCCTCTTGGCTCGAGGAATCACATTAGGATGGCCATAATCATCGCTTTTATCATTTCACATGTTTTCTGTGGGATATAGCATGTATATGATACATACTATATATTGTGGTGATTGGATATGTATATGTACCTATAAAAACCAAATACCTCATTAAATATTAAAGTTTTAGATGCCTTCCAAATGCGACACACATGAAAAGCTTGATCGTCCAAGTGTGGGCACGCCCTAGCGTGGTGCACCATCTATCTCATGGAAGCATGAAGGATGGATATGTGGGTCTTCCCTAGCAGGGTGCATATTCATCATGTTGGCTTTGGGTCGGACTTAACAAGGTAACCTAGATAGGATATAGAACCTTGAGGCATGGAGGTGATCATGGCAAGGAGTTGCATATGACATCTTTCAAGAGTTTCATATGATGCAATTGGTAAAAGTTGCCTACCTGGAAGATCTAAGTTGTGGGTGATAGCCCTAGCTGGCCTATGACTTAGTGGATTTCAAGATCTTGACCCACTAGAAGATTGTTCACCGCAATCCTCCAAATTGATGGTGATGGCTATCAATTTGAACAAAAATAGTGGGAGTGATAATTAATTATAGTCCTAATTATATCGTCAACCTTTCAAATCAATCAAATAAGTCAAAAATGAGTTTTGGACTAAATTGCATATATTTCCTTTTATAGTACAAATGACAAAAAACAACAATCACTTTTCGTTGCGATCGGTCCTTGAAAAGGACAAGCTGAATGGGACTAACTTCCACGACTAGTTTAGGACATTGAAAATTGTTGTCACTCAAGAGTGAAAGCTCTATGTCCTGGATACTCTAGTTCTAGAGGAACCTGCTCCTACCGCACCAAAGGCAGAAAGGGATGCTTATAAGAAGCATTCTGATGATGCCATTGGTGCAAAGTGCTTGATGTTGTGCTCCATGAACCATGAGTTGCAGAGACAATATGAGAACATGGGTGTCATTGAGATGATTCAACATATCAAGAACATGTATGAAGATCAAGCACGGCAAGAGAGATATGATGTCTCCAGGGTGGTGTTCAAGTGTGTCATGACAGAAGGAGATCTAGTTGGTCCTCACACGCTCAAGATGATTGGGTATGTGGAGAACCTAACGAGACTGGGATTTCCTCTAAGCCAAGAGAGGCTACTGACGTGATACTACAATCGTTGCCAGAATCTTATAGTCAGTTTGTGATGAACTACAACATGAACAACTTTGATAAGCCATTGACAGAGTTGTTGGACATGTTGAGGACAGTCGAGACACAGATGAAGAAGGACAAGCCTAAGAAAGGCAAGTCCAAGCGCAAGGGCAAGGGCAAAGCTAAGAAAGATTCTGATGCTAGCCAGTAGCCCAAGTCATCTTCAACTCTCAAGGCCAAGGGAGGCATGACCAAGAGAGGCAATTGCCACAATTGTCAAAAGCCAGGACATTGGAAAAGGAATTATCCACTCTATCTGGAAGAACTAAAGAAGAAGGAGGTGATAGACGTATCCACCTGAAGGTGTCATGAAATAAACTTGTAACAATTTTTGAGGTATATGATACCAAGATATAAAGTGTAAAGCACCAAATACATGGGGCAAGTGTTGCCGCCATAGATAGGAGTACTTTAGTTTATTTTCAGCCTCGAAGACATGTAATAGAGTTATGAACTGGTATTTCATATTTTCCAATGGATAGAAACACATTATTTTTGCATATTGTATGACAATGATAGCAATTAATAAAGTTGATGTTTCAATATTTGTGGCAATGGCTTGTTTATCTTGTGGTACTTGGTATGCATAAGATAAAATGATACCTAAAAGTTATTGATAACTCAAACAATCAAATTAGCATAAATCATGAGAAGTTCATTTCTAGTTTCCATATGATGGATAAGCTAGACTCTTTTGGTTAGAGAACCAGTAAGAGACATGAATCTCTTAGACATGATTAATCAGTCTTCACTAGTGGTAGTGGGAAAATGATTATCCTATTAGGTATAATACATGTGATGTATTTACATACCTATTGGACTTAATGCTAGTATTTCAAATGGTGTTTAGAGAAATACCAATATGAATATCTTGAAGTGTTCAAGAATATCTTGAAGTGTTCAAGAATATCATAGATGAAGTACAAATTTGGTAAAGTGTTAATTCTTGATGAGATCAATGAATGAAATACTTGAACAAAATGTTTGAGATCCTTATGAGTGATTATGATAGTGTATCATAGTGAACTCATGATTAAGGCATGGTTATGTCTAAATCAAAAGGAGTCATACTCTAAGGAGTTAGAGGATGATTTTCAAATAACTAATTTCTTCTTAAATAAGGAATATCCCACACTAATAAAGGACATTAAGAATTACAAGGAGTTGTGAGTTCTTATATCCTTGATAGATACACATCAATTATCTATGTGATGAGTTGGTCATGTGATGAATCAACTATCTAGATGAAAATGAGGAACCAGATTTTGAATTATGGTTTATGACCATTACATCCTAAATGACTTCCATGAAAACCATAAGGTATGACCTTGATGGTAGCACCCATTGGGATGAAACCCATAAGTGCGAATGAGTATTAGGTGTTAAGACACATGGATAACATTTTGAGAAGGATGATGCTTGTTAATTGCAACTTAATGACTAAAATATTTGGCATACAGATACTAAAACCAAATTCCTATAAAACAAGGATGTGCACGTGACACAACCTATAAGGTTTATGAATCCATTAATGCAAATGAAGTCTATAAGTTAGAATGGACTAATCAATGTGATTGATTAAGTACAAGAAACTCAGAGCTAGATCTTTACTTTGATGATATAGTCAAAGGGTTTGACTGATATGACGAAGAAGGGATCTGTGATTTAGTGGGAGCGTATTTGTATTCCACATATCGATGAGGAATGAAATGTTCTAGAATGGAAATACAAAGTGGATATTATCTTTAGGGAAGATAGAGACATTTCCTATGTAATAGGAATAGAGATCTATAGAGATAGTTCTTGAAAACCTCTTGACATGAAAAGAGATAGCATACATTGGCAATCTATACTGAAGGGTTCAGTGTGCATAGATTAAGTGGGAGAAAACTTGTCCATGTTACATGGGGTTAGTATCCCAAGGCCTAGTGTCCAATTCTTATGAAGAATGAAACACTAAGAATAGATAAGGATCTATCATGTATGTAATCATCCCATTATCTTACATGTATGGACATAGCAAGAATAAAATGCATTTATCATCTTGTATGTAGGACATGACAATATGATATGCTCATCCTGATAACTCATATGTGGGACATGATGAGTGGATGTATGTCTAGTTCCAGTAAGGGTTACTGGAATACCATGAGAACTTGATAAGTACTTGAGAAGTACTAGTTCTATGGATATAAGGAAGGATTCACTAATGCGAACTTCCAAAAAGGATAGAAAATTAATCACAAAATATACATGGGATATATAAAAGTGAATGTTTGTTGATTAATGGAAACGTTCCTATAAGATTGTTTAAAAGGAAAAAGCCAAGTATCTGTGTGTTAGAGAACATTAGTGGATACTATGTGGATCTAGAAGTTCATGAGATGAACTTATAGATATTCCGATCTTTGATGACAAGTAAAGGAGTACTTGGTCATGCAATGTGGCTAAAGGTTAAGCAAAGGAATACTAGATCACATATTACGGAAACTCCATCTCATACGTGTGACGTACAACAAAGAGATGAGAGACATGCAGTTAATACTGACTTTGGCAAGGTGTTGCCATAACTCACTATGAAGATCACTATGAATTTGATTCAAGGGTGATTGGCTCGAAGTGCAAGTGGGAGTCTATTGGTATGTATGCCCTGAGAGCCAATCATGGGATGATTGGTGGGATACATTAAGATTGATTTGATAAAGATCAAAGGCAAGCTTCCAATTCTTTCTGGTTCATTCATCTGAGATAATGATAGAACAGATTGAATGTCTAGAGAATGACAGTACTCAATGACGTATGCCTTCAGGTTTAGGACCTGAACAATGAGATCATACAGATGCTAAGAGTTTGTACATTCTTATTATGTCCCTAGTCAAATGTCATTGTGGAAGGTTGATAGACAACAATGACACACAAGACTAGATTGTGGTGTTGGTTGATGACAGAATCTCATTAGTCATGGTATGGAGATATCAAACCAGACACATAGGTACATTTTAGAGAACAAGTTTACCGAACAGACCCACTGTGAGTTTGACACATGGAACCATGACATGGTAGTCACAGTCACTTCTCATAGTGATGGTGGTGAGTGTGATTCTTTGACCTGAAATCACTACACTCAACACATGTCGTTGGGTACACTTTGACATCATCAAACACAGTCCTGAAACATGGGTTGTTATAAAGGTGATGATTGGGTGGCTTTGACACATGGTGCTTTTGAGGGGTGAGTGATAGATATGGGATTTGTCCCTCCTAAGGGAGTTTGATATCCATGGCCACTTGATGAGTAGGATTGAGATAGACATGCACACACATGTGTGAATCCGTATGTGATATTGATGTCATACATATCTCCTCCAGTCTACTCTGATATCAAGAAAGTGAATGAACGTTGACAAGATGACTATTCCATGCCTAGAGTTCATTCGGGATATCAGTGACAAAGGAATTATACATTCAATGTAACACCATTCATGGAGTGTAGGATTGAAAGTTGTTCTCCAACTTTCCTTTTCACTTAGGTAGCACTGATATGCGACTAGGAACCGCTCTTTGCTTGTGAAGTCATAAGTGTTATGGACTTTCACTGCCAACATGAAATGGACCTACAGGGTCACACACATAGGATTTAACCTGGAAGAGGAGTTTATCCACAAATGATGTTTAGATTGATTACTAAAGGAGTTTAGTAGTTCAATTAAACACTCAATCAATTGATAACTCAGTATCATAGTGTTCAAGGTGTTGGACTGATTGATTAGAGTATCAGATTGATTAGAACTGCAATTGACTAATTTTGCATAGTCTGCTGCCCGAACCGATCGGCTTATGGGATGAACCGATCGACTCAGGTTGGTGAACCAATCAGCTCAACTGGTGAGATGATCGACTCATGTGTCCTGAAATGATCAGCTCAATTGTTGAACCGGTCAATTCGTGGACCAACCGAGATCATTTGGAAAGTCAGAAGACTATTTTGCAAATACAATTTGTTTCACTTGTACAAATTCAATTTAGACAAGGATTAATATTTGATTAATCGGAAACAAATATGAAAGTCAATTTGAGTTGGACCAGGACCATGAACCGATCGGCTCATAAGTGAACCAATCGGCTCAGGTGCCCCAACCGATCGATTGAGGTGTCAACCGATCATCTCAACTCCCCAACCGACTGTTTCATGTATGAAACGATCGATTCAGGTGGCGCAGTTGGTTGTTTTGTGGAAAATCTCGAACCCTTCTACTCCTGCTATAATCCCACATTGCCTGTGGTAGAGAACCCTATCCCATGACCCTCCTATATATATAGGGGTATTGGGGGCTTCTCAGGAACAACAACTCAGAACAGCAGTTGCTCTGCAAAGTTGTCGTTCTCTCTGGTTCTGGTAACCGAGAGAGAGCCCTAGCAAGTGCTACCCGATAAGGGAGGCACAGTAAGGGAAAGACAACTGCAGAAAAGCAACTGGTTGCAGGAGAGTGTGTCAGTGACTAGTATAATGACAGGAGGGTGTGACTCCTTCCGATTCCTTGTGGGACAAGGAGATCAGAGTTCCAGGTGGTCTGTGTAGACTACTTCAGAGGTTGGAGACTTCTACCGCTCAGAGGACATCTATCAATCCCGACAGTCCCGGTGAGACTTGGAGCTGCACAGACACCATCTAAGACTAGAGGTGAAGACCACACAATCTACGAGGTAATGTCACTGAGCAAGCCTCGAGACAAGGTATACCTCTACAAACCATCCCTCCTATTGTATAGACGTTGACGCAATTCCTTTATTCTGGGTTTGGGAGAAGAAATTTTTGTTTCCGCTGCCTTCTCTGTCTCCCCTAAAACCCAACACATTCTGTATGGGAATCTTAACTCTACAACACGAGAGTTCCTCTGGGATAGACTGGAGGAGATGTCATCTTCTATGAATGTTGCATGGGCAGTCCTCGGCAACTTCAACACCATGCTCAACGTAAATGAGAAGAGTGGTAGCGACTTCTTTGATAGGCATGCTAGCAGGCACTTCCACGAAGCCCTTGCTAATATTGACCTCACTAAGCTAAAATCTCAAGGTCCTATATTCACGTTCAAGCGCCAACACCTTCATGAACGCCTTGATCAAGCCATTGCAAACTCAAAGTGGATCCACAAGTTCAGGGATAGCTCTGTGGTGGTCCTTCCTTGACTGTATTCCAATCATCACCCATCCTCCTATCATGTAGTACCCGGATGCCCATACACTTCCTCTTCCACACAGAGGCAAGCTAGAATCTCATTCCTGAGTTCAAGGATGAGATCATGTGGTACTGGCCTGCAAATGGAAATTTCTAGGATGCTCTTCAAAACTTCAAATGCAAGGCTATTCGGTGGGACTCTAAGAGAAACAATCCATCGGCACAAGGAAAAACAACAACTACTTGCACATATTAGTAGGCACCAGGTACATCTCCAATATCCCTAAACCCTATTCCTTTGACCGACCCATCTCTTCCCCTTCAAGAACATCTTCATGATATTCTTCTCAAAGAGGAGATTGACTGGAAACAACGTGCTCATATTGACTGGTTGAAGTTTGGTGATCTCAACACCAGTTTCTATCAGTCCTATGTGCAGTCTAGATGATACTTCAATAAGATCACCCACCTCTAAAAGGATGATCGGAGCTGGACTTCCATGATTGAAAAGATAAAGATGTTAATTTGCAATTTCTTTGAAGACCTCCTGACTCAAGCTGCCCCGACACACACTGCTCAGATACATGCGTATCCTGGTGTCTTCCCAGCCATTTCTACAGCTGCTTCTACCGACCTGAGCTCCATCCCGGACATTGCTGAGATTAAAAGAGTCACTTTTGCCATGGCACCTCTCAAAGTGTCATGACCCAATGGGGTCTACTATGGCTTTATTCATCATAACTGGGAATACATATGCCCAAGCATTACCCAAATAGTGCAAGAGGTCTTCCTATCTGAGAGTATTAACTCAACCATTGCAGATTCATTTATGGTCTTAATTCCAAAGGTTCCTGCACCCCAGCGCTGCAGTGATCTGAGGCCTATATCTCTCAACAACAATTGCTTCAAGTTTATATCCAAGATCATTGTGGAAAGACTAGAACCTTTTATGAATGACTGGATTAACCCAACATAGTCTAGTTTCATCTCCAGAAGATGGATAAGTGATAACATTCTCCTAGTCTAGGAGGTTATCCACTCCATAAAGTCCAATGCTACTAAGAAACCTTGGATGTGCATCAAACTGGACCTGGATAAAGCATTTGATAGAATGAGCTGGACCTTTATTAATGACACCTTGATGCGCACAAGTGTCCCTACCAAATTAGTTACCATCATCATGGAAATCATCAACAAGGGCTTAACCTACAGGCTATGGGAAGGTAACCCTTGTCTCCTTTCAAAGCTTCACAAGGTGTTTGACAAGGGGACCCAAATAGCCCCTATGTCTTTGTTCTGTGTATGGAATGACTGAGTCAAGCTATTTCAGACTCTGTGGAAGCAGGTCATTGGAAACCAATTATTCTCTCTTGAGGTGGCATGAAGCCGTCCTATGTCTTTTTTGAAGATGACATTCTCCTTCTGGGTGAAGCCTCTGTCAAACAGGCTCAGGTCGTCTCCTCTATACTCAAGGACTTCTCAATGGCTTTAGGGCAATTAATTTCCAAACCCAAATCATGATGCTTCTTTAGCAAGAACACCCCTCAACCACTAAAGAGATCAATCAATAGGAAGTTGGGCTTCTCTTAGACCTGTGATCTTGGGAAGTATCTAGGTGTACCTATTCTTCATCATTGATTTAATAAGGAAACCCATGGGAATGTACTAGCCTCCATTCAAAGAAGGATGAAAAACTAGACTTTAAAGCATCTGTCCCTTGCTGGTCGAGTGACACTGGCTAAATCCACACTGTAGGCCATTTTGACCTATATTATGCAAATAGTCAAACTATCGCCACACCTTTGTGATGACATTAAGAAGCACATCAGGAGATTTGTGTGGTCAGGCACTTCCAACCAAAGGAAATCATCACTAGTTTCTTGGAAAAAGGTATCATCCAGCAAAGATATTGGTGGTCTTTCTATCAGGGATGCTAGGGACCAAAATGATGCTCTCATGATGAAGAACACATGGACCTTTCTTACTAACCCTTCTAAAGTCTGGGTCAAGGTAATGAAGGACAAATATGTCAAGAAAGGAAGCTTCAAATTTGTCCGTGTTCCCCGACTTGGAGCTTCATTATGAAGAATCTCAGCAGGGTCATCGGACAAAGTCACAAAGTGAGTAATAATGGGAAACACACAAACACATGGGAAGACAAATGGATCACTGGCCGCTCTATGTTGGATATCCATCCAAGTTGGCAAATCCCCCAGGACATTCGAGACCTCATGGTCGACTCCATGGCAATTTCTAATGGGGTGCGGGACTGGGACTTTATCTATAACTTCTTTCCTGATTCCACATGGTCCGCAATTGCTTCAATTCCTTCCCCACTCCTTAATTCTAAAGATGATGGATGGATATGGCCACTCGAATGTAGTGGTTTGTTCACATCTAGATCTGTCTATAGGTGGCTTGGATGAGGAAAAGAAATAGCGACGAATGGCAAATGGAAGGCAATTTGGCAAGCCAAATTGCCAGAACGCATCAAATTATTCCCTTGGCTCATGCAACACGGAGCCCTCATGACAAACATGGAGAAGCGCTGCAGGCACATGGAGGTGCCTGAAGAATGCCTCATCTATACCAACAACCAAGACACCATGATCCACGCCCTATGAGATTGTAAATCAAGTCGGGATGTTTGGCGTCAACTTCTGCCCAACGAAGACCATTCACATACTCAACCTAATGAATGGGTTCAACGATGTACTATGAATTTAGATGGCACATTCACCATGAGAACGGTTGCCTGTTGGCATATATGGACATTCCATAATGAACAAATCCACCAACAAAAGGTACTGTCAGCATCAAAGAAAGTCAAATTCATCAGGCTCCAGACAGAGACCATACTCAAGTTGTAGGAAAGCCCTTACAACACTCAAAAAGCAGCAAGCTCATCTACTCAAAATCTCACCGCAAAGTCTGTGTATGTATTCAATGATGTGGCTCATAGTCATGGTCAAGACACAGTGGCCATTGGTGCCCATGTAGTTCATGCAGATGGGTCACATATCTTGGGATCCTACCAAACAATCCAGTCCACCTCACCACTTGTGAGTGAAATCAAAGTGATCTTGTATGGAATACAACTATGCAAGAATTGGAACTGGGATGCCTTTTATATCTTCACAGATTCCTTGGAAGCCATAGAGCACCTTACAAAAAATAGACCTCTTCCACAATTCTTACCCTTTGCTAGGGAGGCTAAGAACCTTCTCGGGGCCCCTCTTGTAGAGCTCATTTACCATGTTCATCGCGACTTCAATGGAGCCGCTAACAACCTAGCAAAATATGCTATCTGTTCAGAAAACTCTCTTAGCTTTACTTCTATTGTACCCCACTGGTTTCAATCTAAGAACTAGTTGGACATTCAGTCTATTTTGTCTGCAGTAGAGTGTGGAATGAATAAGAATTAGCTCTACCCTCATTAAAAAAAATATACATATATATATATATATATATATATATATATATATATATATATATATATATATATATATATATATATATATACACATAGTGTTATGGAGTAGTATGAATGCATGAAAGTGTTGGAATGCTAAAGCTAACGGTCATATGGTTTTCTTTGTGGTTATTGGGCCATCAATTTGAGAGAGAGAGAGACTACCTTAGAACCTAGATCTATTCTGTTCTCGAGAGAGGAGGGAATATACATTTTGATGATTGCTTGTAATCTTGATAGGAGTATATGAAGGGGTTTAAGTTTTGCATGCCGGTGAGAGACCTTAGTAGGTGAAACACGATTCAAGTTTCCTTCCTTATCTTTGTTTCTTATCGTTTGTTAACTTTTTTTTAGTTGACTTTATTTTCTTCCTTTTACCTTTCTTTGTTTTGAATGGAGCATCATCGTTCCTTAGGGAACACCCTTTTTAACCGACCTATTCATTTGGAGTGTAAGAGTGCGAGACTCTACGTACTTAACACTTGTCGACCTTGTCCTTGTGGTTCAACCTCGAATACTACATCGGACCTCGTATAACAGTTGCAGGGGCTCAAGTGTCAGGTTGTCATCTTAAAAGTTTGACTACTCCGAATTCGCTCCATTTTAGACATGTGATTTAGACCGGTCAACCTTTTGGCACCGTTGCTGGGGATAAGGCAAAGCGGTACTATTAAGAACACGAGTCCACACACTATACTCCCGTGCCTCAAGCTTAGAGATAAGATTGACTGCACGAAAACTTAAAATCTTCTACCCTATGATTACGTAAAATGGTTCATTTTAACACATCTAGTTTTCTAAATTGGCTGTGCGGTCTATTTTGGGAACCCGAAGGGAAGTAGATCTATTCATTTTCTTCACCTTAACTTCAAGTCACCATGACACCTCATGTGGACGACAGTCTTACTGGGGACAATCGAAATGCAAGAGTTCAACACGACCCACCGCCGCATGAGACAGATGAAGAAAGAGACGACTATCACTCAGATGGTCGTTGTTGTGAGGAAGAATGACGTGAGGAAGAATGATGTCACAATCATTGTAGAAGGCATCATAGAAACCACTGTGAGAATGAATGTGTGACTGGAACAGTGAGAGTGAAGATGATGAGGAAGATAAAACTCCTATAGAGCTAGCCGTAACTAGAGCCAACAAGTCAATATGCCCAATTATCATCCCACACTTCAATGTAGCTAATTTTGAGTTGAAACCTACTATAATCTTGATGATCCAAAACAAGCACTTATGTGGGAATTCAAGGAGTGAAAACCCATACCATCATCTTGATGCCTTGAAAAACATCTACAATAACATCAAGATGAGGGGAGTGCCCCAAGAAGTCATATATTGCAAAGGATTCAATTTCTCTCTCGAAGATAAAGCTCTATCCTGGTACCTTAACTTTCCCCACTAGTACATAGATGGATGGAGACCCCTTGCAGATGTTGTTGTCACTAAATTTTATACCACTGAAAGAACTATCCGTAACATGCAAAAGATTACTTCCTTTGCACAAAAACCAGGGGATAACCTTCATGAGGCATCAGAACATTTTCAAGAATACCAGAGAGACTTCCCCCACCATAACTACCATAAAGGATTTTAGGTAACTACTTTTTACAACGGGATAACTCCTACAGAAAGAACTTCACTGAATGCAGTCATCGGAAGTGACTTTCTTGGTAAGAAACTGAGCATAACCATGAAGATCATGGATAACATGGCTGCACTACAAGAAGGCATGGACTATGACAGAAATGATAGAGGATCAACCAAGAAGGCATGATCTGAAGGACTGTCAATCAAAGCTAAGGATTTGGAAACTATTACAGTTCGGATTTAGAAAATCACTACCAATGTCAAACAATTAAAAGACACCAAGGGAAAGGGCAAGAAACACACAGAGAAAGTCATGAAATGCATTACATGTGGAGAAGGAGGGCATGGAGTTGACAACTATATTTTTACATGGCTAAAAGAGAGAGAGAAAGAAAAAACAAAGAAGAAAACAAAAATGTCTTTTATGCCAATTTCAAACAACTAGATCATCTTGGATTTAACTACGATAACAAAGAAGCTGTTGAAAATGCTCATGAATTGAGTAATTCATCTAAACAACCTCTAGGATTCGAGAAGAAAGGAGGACTGACTCAATATACTAGAACTACTAGTTATCAGGCAAACAAAAATAGCTACTAGAGTCAAAATAAAAATATGAGTCGACAGGGTCAAGGACAAGGCCAAGGATTGAGCCTGGTCAAAGATAGCAACCAAATTGATGTAATTGATCAAATGTTTGACTTAATAAAGAGGCAAGCTTTAGTAAACAACCAACTTGCTTAAAGTGCCATCACTAATTCAGGAGTGTTAACTACAATGCAAACTCAGATGGAAGACATGCAAACCCATCAATGGTAGATTGATCAACAACTTGTGCAACTAGCAGAACTTATGAAAAACCCTTCAGGGAAGATCCCATCAAATATGGAGACTGCAAAGATGGCCACTCTTTGATCAAGGAGGATGTTGGAAGACCCTATCACTAACACTAAAGAAGAAAGAAACCGTGGTGAGCAACAATCTGACGAGGTGATTACACTGAAAGAGTCCAAGGCACAAGGATCAATTGAAGACGGCTGAGATGAAGGAAATGGGGAAAAGAAGAAGGATGAAGAGGTCAATAATTCAAATCCTATAGGAGAATTACTTATGAAGAGAAATCCTTATGCCCCAAGAGTTCCCTTTCCCTACAAACTAATCAAAGCACATTTAAAGAAGAGGTACGAGAAGTTTATGGAAGTAGTAAAGAAGCTACACCTGGATGCCCCATTTCTCAATTGAAGAGGTGCTGACATATGTAAAATTATTTAAGGGCCTAATCACAGAGAAAAGGAGAGGAGACCATGTTGAGACTGTGCAATTGGCAAAAATGTCAAGCGCCTTTATTCAAGCTGAGTTAAAGACCAAAAAGAGGGATCTAGGGGCATTCAACATACCCTTCTGTGTTGGAGATAATGTGAAAAGGAAGGGATTAGTCAATTAAGGAACAAGCATTAGTCTTATGCCCTTAACTCTAGCACAAAGGCTCATGTTAATAGATATGGCGAAGATGGGCATGAAAATCAAATTAGTTGATCACACCTTTACAAGACCCGTGGAAATAGTAGTGTTGGTATGTATGCCCATAGAGCAAGTCATATGATGATTGTAATGTGATACTTTGTAAATGATTTGAATAATAATAAAGGCAATTTCCGATCTATATGTTTAAACTATTTTTGAGATGATAGTGTAACATGATAGATGTCTAAAGAATGATTTTTACTCAATGACGTATGCTTTAAGGTTAAGGACCTAAACGATGAGATCATGCGGATGTCAAGAGTATGCATTCTTGTTTGGTCCCTAGTCAATTGTTATTGTGGAAATAACCATAGACATCAATAACACTAAAGACTAGATTGTATGTTGATTGATGACAGAATCTCATTAGTCATGATATAGTGATATCAAACCAAGCACATAGGTACTTGTTAGAGAACAAGGTACCGAACAGACCCACCGTGAGAGTGACACATGGAACCATGACTTGGTAGTCACAGTCATCTCTCACAGTGATGGTGGTGAGTGTGATTCTTAGACCTGAAATCACTACACTCAACACATGTCGTTGGGTACACTTTGACATCATCAAACGCAGTCCTGAAACATGGGTTGTTATAAAGGTGATGATTGGGTGGCTTTGACACATGGGGCTTTTGAGGGGTGAGTGATAGATATGTGATTTGTCCCTCCTGAGGGAGTTTGATGTCCTTGGCCACTTGATGAGTAGGATTGATAAAGGCATGCACATGCACGTGTGAATCAATATGTGATATTGATGTCACACACATCTCACCCAGTCTGCTCTGCAATCAAGGAAATGAATGAACGTTGACAGGATGACTGTTCCATGCCTCGAGTTCATTCAGGATATCAGTGACAAAGGAATTATACATTCAATGTAACACCATTCACGGATTGTAGGATTGAAAGTTGTTCTCCAACTTTCTATTTCACTTGGGTAGCACTGATGTGTGACTAGGCACTACTCTTTGCTTGTGAAGTCATAAGTATTATGGACTTTCATTGCCAACGTGAAATGGACCTACAAGGTCACACACATAGGATTTAACCTGGAATAGGAGTTTGTCCACAAACAATGTTTAGATTGATTACTAAAGGAGTTTAGTAGTTCAATTAAACACTCAATCAATTGATAGCTCAATATCATAGTGTTCAAGGTGTTGGACTGATTGATTAGAGTATCAGATTGATTGAAACTACGATTGACTGATTCTGCACAATCTGCACTCCCAACCGATCAGCTCATGTGATGAACCGATCGGCTGAGCTTGGTGAACTGATCAGCTCAACTGGTGAGTCAATCGGCTCATGGACAGGGTGAAGCGATTTGTTCAAGTGTTGAAACAATTGGTTCAAGGCCAACCGAGCAAGTTGGGAAAGTAAGATTGGTGAGAAATTTCCTTTCGTTTCACTTGCCCAATTCGATTGGAACAAGGATTGGTATTTGATACCGATTTGAAACAAAAGAATAAAAGTCAATCGGGAACTGATCAGGACCATGAACCAACTAGTTCAGAAGTGAACCGACTGTTTCATGGGTCCCAACCGATCGGTTGAGGTGTCAACCGACCGGCTCAGATCCCCAACCGACCATTTCAGTTGTGAAACGATCAGTTTAGGTTACACAGTTGGTTGTTTTGTGGAAAATCTTGAACCCTTCTACTCCTGCTTTAGTCCCGCATTGCCCGGGATAGAGAACCCTATCCCATGACCCTCCTATATATAGGGGTATTAGGGGCTTCTCATAGTACAACTCAGTGCAACCAGTTGCTCTATAAAGTTGTTGTTCTCTCTGGTTTTGGTAACCGAGAGAGCCCGAGCAAGTGCTACCCGATAAGGGAGGCACAACAAGGGAAAGACAACTATAGAAAGTGACTGGTAGTAGGAGAGTGTGTCGGTGACTAGTACGCCGACAGGAGGGTGCGAGTCCTTCTGATTCCTTATGGGACAAGGAGACCAGAGTTCTAGGCAGTGCGTGTGGACGAATGCAGAGGCGGGAGACCTCTTTCGCGAGGAGGACAACTGTCAATCCCGATAGTCCCGGTGAGACCAGGAGTCTTCAGTCCCGGTACGACCAGGAGCTGCACAGACACCGTCCAAGACAGGAGGTGAAGACCGCGCAAGGCGTGAGGTACTATCGTCGAGCAAGCCTCGGGACAAGGTATTTATCCACAAACCATCTTTCCTATTGTATAGATGTTGACGCGATTCCTTTTGTTCTGGGTTATGGGGAGAAATTTGTTGTTTCCACTGCTTCTCTGCCTCCCGTAAAACCCAATAGTGGTATCAGAGCCACGTCAACTTCTCTATATTTTAGGATTATCGATATGATCAATTTTGGTTTGTCTCCTTTATTTATTGCATACGATGTGAATAAAATTGGCTTTATTCATGTCCAATCCACAAATCCCATATATACATATATGTTATGTAATATTAATGCACTCGATACACATCGCCCTTAAACGAATTTTGTGGTGGATGTGTAGCATGATTATGGCCTATAAACCCTATATTTGTGTGTGGTTGTATGTGGTTGCTTGCATCTCAGTCTGCGCACTGATTCCCTTTCTCCTATTCCTGATGTAACTCGAAATAATTCGATATTTCTTTTCCTACCTTTGATCCCCCCGAATGTAACTCAGGGTTTCCCAATTCAATTGTAAATAGGATAGATTTTATTTCCTATTATGTCAAAGAACGACAGACAACCTGAGATGATCGGTTCAAGGCATGAACCGATCAGTTGATGTTTCAGACAACCGGTTCGAGGAGCGAGATGAGCGGGTGGCGATCTGAGGAGATGCACGATGACCGGTGAACCAATCGGCTGGAGGCGCCAGTCGATCGGCTGGTGGCACTCGAACAACCAACTTGATGGTGAGCCGATCAGTCATGGAGATGAGCTGATCGAACCTAGAAAGGCAGGCACAAATTTCATCTTGTACAGGTTGCATGTGATGTAGACCTAGATGACCATGATTCCTCTTGGCTCGAGGAATCACAATAGGATGGCCATAATCATTGCTTTTATCGTTTCACATGTTTTTCTATGGGATATAGCATGTATATGATATGTACTATATATTGTGGTGATTGGATTTGTATATGTATATAAAAACCAAATCCCTCATTAAATATTAAAGTTTTATATGCCTTCCAAATGCGACACACGTGAAAAGCTTGATCGACCAAGTGTGGGCACGCCCAAGTGTGGTGCACCGTCTATCTCGTGGAAGCGTGAAGGATGAATGTGTGGGTCTGCCCAAGCAGGGTACATGTTCATTGTGTTGGCTTTGAGTCGAACTTAACAAGGTGACCTAGATAGGATCTAACACCTTGAGGCATGGAGATGATCACGACAAGGAGTTGCATGTGACATCTTTCAAGAGTTGCATATGATGCAATTGGCAAGAGTTGCCTACCTGGGAGATCTGAGTTGTGGGTGACAGCCCTAGCCGGTCCATGGCTCAGAGGATTTCAACATCTTGACCCACTAGAAGATTGTACACTGCAATCTTCCAAATTGATGGTGAGGTCTGTCAATTTGAGTCAAAATAGTGGGATCGGTAATTAATTAAAGGCCTAATTAACTATCATCAAATTTTATTCAAATAAAATCAAAAGGAGTTTTGACAAAATGCAATTTTCTCTTGTAGAATGGCAAAAGAATCATCTTTTAAAATGGGCGAATTTATTGAGAACAAAATCCATAACTGGTTGAGGACTGTGAGAAGTGTTCTGCACAATCCAGATATACCAAGAGCCTTTGAATCCACTCTATGTACGCTTAAAGCATTGGTGAAGAAGAAAGAAAGTTGATTGATAGAGATCAATGGAACGATAGGTAAGGGAGAGAAGGGTTCTATCGCCAAACCAATTTCTTCTACATGGAGAGGATGGAAGGAACAAAGGAAGAAGAAGTCAGAGATAGAGATCTCTACTTCTGGTGTATACGTGATAGAGATTAACTTTACTACTTCTTCGTCATGGGTACTTGATACCGGATGCGGATCTCACATTTGTTCAAATGTGAAGGATTTTAAGAGAAGTAGGCCTTTGGGGAAAGGCGAGGTTGAACTACGTGTTGCCAATGGGGAAAGGGTTTCCGCCACTGCTGTAGGAACCTATGAGTTAACTCTACCAAGTGGGCTAATAATAGAGTTGAAGAACTACTATTATGTACCTGCCATAAATAGGAATATCATTTCCGTCTCTTGTTTGGACAAGGATGGATTTGAATTTCTTATTAAGAATGGAAATTGTTCCATTTCTAAAGATGGAATCTTTTATGGCAGTGCCTCAATGTCTTATGGTTTATACTTGATAGGTTTGGAGATAAGTGTATACAACGTAAACACCAAAAGTCAAAAACTCAACAACTCAAACAAAACATATCTTTGGCATTGTCGTCTATGGCACATAAATGAGAAGCACATTTCTAGACTCCATAAAGATGGTTATCTAGACTCTTTTGATTGTGAATCAATAGAGGCATGTGAATCTTGTTTATTGGGCAAGATGACCAAGACTCCCTTTTCAGGTAAAGGTGAGAGAGATAGTGATCTATTAGGACTCATACATACTGATGTATGTGGGCCTTTTAGAACTAATGCCAGAAATGGGTATAAGTACTTCATTACCTTCATTGATGATTTTAGTAGGTATGGCTATGTGTACCTGATGAAGCATAAGTCTGAAACCCTTGAAAGGTTCAAGGATTTCATGAATGAAGTACAAAACCAACTTGGTAAAAATATTAAAGCACTTCGATTTGATCGAGGTGGAGAATACTTAAGCCAAGTGTTTGAGGACCTTCTGTGAGCCCGTGGTATTGTATCACAATGGACTCTGCCTAGAACACCACAGCATAACGGTGTGTCTGAAAGAAGGAATCACACATTGTTAGATATGGTGCGATCAATGATGAGATGATCTTTTGATTTCTTTCTGGGGTCATGCTCTTGAAACCTCCGCGTTTACACTTAACCGAGTACCATCTAAATCGGTTCAAAAGGCACCATATGGGATATGGACTGGGAAGCGTCCCGATTTGTCTTTCCTAAAGATTTGGGGTTGTGAGGCTTATGTTAGGAAAATGTTTCCTGATAAGCTTGGAACCAAGTCTGATAAATGTTATTTTGTTGGATATCCCAAGGAAATGAGGGGATATTATCTATACCACCCTACTGACAACAAAGTGTTTGTTGCCAGGACAGCTGTGTTCCTAGAGAAGGAATTTATTTCCAAAGGAAATAGTGGGAGGAAAATAGAGCTTGAAGAGGTTCAAGCCCAACAAGAAAACATAGAACCGGTAGATGTACAAGAGGAAAATGGAGATTCATAAGGTGTTGTAGAATCTCAGTCTCCTCAGGTAACACAAGGACCTCATAGATCTAGTAGGACCCACCTTGAACCTGAGAGGTTTGGATACCTTGTAACTCAGGAAGGTGGTGAGTTGATCATAGATGATGATCCAACTACCTACGTAGAGGCTATGGAGGGACCAGATTCTGAGAAATGGCTTGAAGCCATGAGATCCGAGATGGAATCCATGTACTCCAACAAAGTATGGACTTTGGTGGAACCACCCGAAGGGGTAAAACCCATAGGGTGCAAGTGGGTCTTCAAGAAAAAGACCGACATGGATGGCAATGTGCAAACTTATAAAGGCGGATTGGTTGCGAAGGGATTTTGACAAGTTCAAGGTGTTGACTATGACGAAACCTTTTATCCAGTTGCCATGATTAAGTCCATCAGGATCATGCTTGCTATTGCAGCTTATTATGACTATGAGATTTGTCAGATAGGTGTTAAAACCGCATTCCTTAATGGGAATATAAATGAGGATGTGTACATGACACAGCCTGAAGGTTTTGTAGATCCAAAGAATGCCAATAAAATTTGTAAGCTGCAAAGGTCAATCTATGGATTGAAGCAAGGATCTCAGAGTTGGAATCTTTGATTTGATGAGGAATTCAAAGTGTTTGGCTTTATTCAAAATGAAGATGAACCTTGTGTGTACAAGAAGGTTAGTGGGAGCTCAACCACATTCCTCATATTGTATGTGGATGACATACTGTTGATGGGGAATGATGTTTTAGCCTTAGAGAAGGTAAAGACTTGGCTTGAAGCCATGAGATCCGAGATGGAATCGATGTACTCCAACAAAGTATGGACTTTGGTGGAACCACCCGAAGGGGTAAAACCCATAGGGTGCAAGTGGGTCTTCAAGAAAAAGACCGACATGGATGACAATGTGCAAACTTATAAAGGCAGATTGTTTGCGAAGGGATTTCGACAAGTTCAAGGTGTTGACTATGACGAAACCTTTTATCCAGTTGCCATGATTAAGTCCATCAGGATCATGCTTGCTATTGTATCTTATTATGACTATGAAATTTGGCAGATAGATGTTAAAACTGCATTCCTTAACGGGAATGTAAATGAGGATGTGTACATGACACAGCCTGAAGGTTTTGTAGATCCAAAGAATGCTAATAAAGTCTGTAAGATGCAAAGGACAATCTATGGATTGAAGCAAGCATCTTGGAGTTGGAATCTTCGATTTGATGAGGAAGTCAAATTGTTTGGCTTTATTCAAAATGAAGATGAACCTTGTGTGTACAAGAAGGTTAGTGGGAGCTCAGCCACATTCCTCATATTGTATGTGGATGACATACTATTGATGGGGAATGATGTCTTAGCCTTAGACAAGGTAAAGACTTGGCTTGGGAATACTTTCTCAATGAAGGACTTAGGAGAATCATCCTACATTCTAGGAATTAAGATCTATAGAGATAGATCTAGAAGGCTTCTCAGACTAAGTCAGAGCACGCACATCGACAAAATGCTAAAGCGGTTCAGCATGGAGAACTCAAAGAGAGGCAACATCCCCATGCTACATGGAGTCACCATCTCTAGAGCTCAATGTCCCCAATCTTTTGAAGAAAGGGAGCGTATGAATGGGATCCCATATGCATCAGCCATCAGATCCATCATGTACGCTATGTTGTGCACACGCCCAAATGTCTCGTATGCTCTCAACTTGACGAGCAAGTACCAGTCAGATCCCAGGGATGCTCACTGGACAGCCGTAAAGAACATCCTCAAGTACTTGCGAAGGACTAAGGATCCGTTTCTTGTTTACGACGGCGAGGAAGAGTTGGTTGTAAAGGGTTACACCGATGCAAGCTTCCAAATCGATAAAGATGATTACAAATCACAGTCAGGATTTGTATTTTTCCTTAATAATGGAGCTGTGAGCTGGAAGAGTTCCAAGCAAGAAATAGTTACCGATTCTACTACAGAAGCCGAGTATATTACTGCTTCACATGCAGCAAAGGAGGCTGTGTGGATCAGGAAGTTAATTTTCAAACTTGGTGTAGTTCCCAGTAGCTGTGATGCAATTGAGATTTATTGTGACAATAATGGAGCTATTGCATAAGCTAAAGAACCCAGATCACATCAGCGGTCCAAGCACATACTGCGGCACTTCCATCTCATATGAGAGATCGTACAACGAGGAGATGTGAAGATTTGCAAAGTACCAACTGAAGACAACATAGCTGATCCACTGACTAAGGCCCTTTCTTAGCAGAAGCATGATGGTCATGCTAGGTCACAAGGACTGAGGTTCCTTGGTGACTGGCTCTAAGTGCAAGTGGGAGTCTGTTGGTATGTATGCCCATAGAGCAAGTCATTTGATGATTGTAATGGGATACTTTGTAAATGATTTGAATAATAATAAAGGCAATTTCCGATCTATATGTTTAAACTATTTCTGAGATTATAGTGTAACATGATAGATGTCTAAAGAATAATTTTTACTCAATGACATATGCTTTTAGGTTAAGGACCTAAACGATGAGATCATGCGGATGTCAAGAGTATGCATTCTTGTTTGGTCCCTAGTCGATTGTTATTGTGGAAATAACCATAGACATCAATAACACTAAAGACTAGATTGTGTGTTGGTTGATGACAAAATCTCATTAGTCATGATATAGTGATATCAAACCAAGCACATAGGTACTTGTTAGAGAACAAGGTACCAGACAGACCCACCGTGAGAGTGACACATGGAACCATGACTTGGTAGTCACAGTAAGCTCTCACAGTGATGGTGATGAGTGTGATTCTTAGACCTGAAATCACTACACTCAACACATGTCGTTGGGTACACTTTGACATCATCAAACGCAGTCCTGAAACATGGGTTGTTATAAAGGTGATGATTGGGTGGCTTTGACACATGGGGCTTTTGAGGGGTGAGTGATAGATATGGGATTTGTCCCTCCTGAGGGAGTTTGATGTCCTTGGCCACTTGATGAGTAGGATTGAGAAAGGCATGCGCATGCACGTGTGAATCAGCATGTGATATTGATGTCACACACATCTCACCCAGTCTGCTCTGAGATCAAGGAAATGAATGAACGTTGACAGGATGACTGTTCCATGCCTCGAGTTCATTCAGGATATCAGTGACAAAGGAATTATACATTCACTGTAACACCATTCACAGATTGTAGGATTGAAAGTTGTTCTCCAACTTTCTATTTCACTTGGGTAGAACTAATGTGTGACTAGGCACTGCTCTTTGCTTGTGAAGTCATAAGTGTTATGGACTTTCACTGCCAACGTGAAATGGACCTGCAGGGTCACACACATAGGATTTAACCTGGAATAGGAGTTTGTCCACAAATAATGTTTAGATTGATTACTAAAGGAGTTTAGTAGTTCAATTAAACACTCAATCAATTGATAGCTCAGTATCATAGTGTTCAAGGTGTTGGACTGATTGATTAGAGTATCAGATTGATTGAAACTGCGATTGACTGATTCTGCACAATCTGCACTCCCAACCGATCGACTCATGTGATGAACCGATCAGCTGAGCTTGGTGAACCGATCGGCTCAACTGGTGAGTCGATCGGCTCATGGACAGGGTGAAGCGATTCGTTCAGGTGTTGAAACAATCGGTTCAAGTCCAACCGAGCAAGTTGGGAAAGTAAGATTGGTGAGAAATTTCCTTTCGTTTCACTTACCCAATTCGATTGGAACAAGGATTGGTATTTGATACCAATTCGAAACAAAAGAAGAAAATTCAATCGGGAACTGATCAGGACCACAAACTGACTGGTTTAGAAGTGAATCGACCGTTTCATGGGTCCCAACCAATCGGTTGAGGTGTCAACCGACCGGCTCAGATCCCCAACCGACCGTTTCAGTTGTGAAACGATCAGTTCAGGTTACACAGTTGGTTGTTTTTGTGGAAAATCTTGAACCCTTCTACTCCTGCTTTAGTCCCGCATTGCCCGGGATAGAGAACCCTGTCCCATGACCCTCCTATATATATAGGGGTATTGGGGGCTTCTCATAGTACAACTCAGTGCAACCAGTTGCTCTGTAAAGTTGTCATTCTCTTTAGTTTTGGTAACCGAGAGAGCCTGAGCAAGTGCTACCCGATAAGGGAGGCACAACAAGGGAAAGACAACTGCATAAAGAGACTGGTAGTAGGAGAGTGTGTCGGTGACTAGTACGCCGACAGGAGGGTGCAACTCCTTATGATTCCTTGTGGGACAAGGAGATCAGAGTTCCAGGCAGTCCGTGTGGACGACTGCAGAGGCGGGAGACCTCTGTCGCTCGGAGGACAACTGTTAATCCCGACAGTCCCGGTGAGACCAGGGGTCTTCAGTCCCGGTGCGACCAGGAGTTGTACAGACACCGTCCAAGATCGGAGGTGAAGACCGTGCAAGGCGTGAGGTACTGTCGCCGAGCAAGCCTCAGGACAAGGTATGCATCCATAAACCATCTTTCCTATTGTATAGACGTTGACGCTGTAATGACCGTCTCGCGAAAATAGGATTAACTAATGCGGAAGCGAATTATTTGCAGCGGATTACTGAAAATCACTGAAAATTTAAAACTTTTTGCAAAGAGATCCATTCACAGGATAACTCTTTAACCATGAACCAAAGTATTCCAAATTCATCCTGGTTCACAAGTACACAACCTGTACCATTCCTTTTCAAGGATTACAACATTGACTGCCCTGTTAACAAATATACACAGGCAGTATAATAACTTCGAGGCACTAAGACAAAACTCAGATTGATACATTTAAAACTCCGAGGACCTGAGAGTACAGAGACGACACATAAGACTACTATCTATATGACTAGACAGACAATATTTCCACCTGAGATCTTATTGCTGTCCCTGTTGTTGCTGCTGCTCTTTCCCTGTTCTAGGGTTTCTGCTCTACCTTCCATGCATACCTAAAAATGTTTCCCACGGGGGTGAGACAATTGAAAATTGCCCCAGCGAGAGATATAACTCTCCGCCAAAAACATTGTTATTGCAGTTTATCAAATTAAAACTGAGTAGGGGTTACTTTTACATTATCAGGCAGAATTATTCATCATAGAACAGAATAAGATAATCTCCATTCTCAAGGAGGTCATTACATCTACCCATGGTAGATAAGTAATTCATCTGTCTACTTTGCAGAGAATATAAAGAAACATAATTAACATTTATCTACTAAGGAATGCACAAAGAAATGCAACATCACCCAATGAATCTCCGTATTCAATCCTTAAGCAAACATGCTATACAACTGATTACATTTTACAATCACACTTATGCTCTGAGGAGATGAGATATACCGCTCATACTCCAACCGACCATTACGAAATCGCCTCGGTACCATACATAGGTCATCAAAAGAGCTGGATTCTTATGACCTCATTTGTCTCGGTCAGTACGAGATCACATGCAGGACATCTCGTGTCTCTGCTAACTAGCTATCCAGGGTATTCTGGCACCTTCGCTACAGAGTTACAGCGTCAACTGCACTCTCATCGCCAATCGAGAGATTTCTTGTTTATCTCCTCGATCCGACATTAAGTATCATTGGGAGATTCATGATACATCCATCCCGACATATTCATGAAGGATTGAGAGGTTTCTTGTTTACCTTCCAACAATCTCTTCAAGAGGACGTAAGGATATTTTCGCCCATTTACCCCCACATATTCAAAATATGTGCTCCGGGTTTTGTCGCGGGCACCCGTTTCACCATCACCTATTCCTGACAATGATGGATCTATGGTCAGAGCACTGCATGAATAGATTTCACTTGATTTATTAAGTACATTCTCATATTCTTTTAGCATCAGCCAAGTTCTCAAACATAACTTATTACAACAATTCTATAAAGAGACATGTACTACTTTTATCAGATATTTATCAGTCTTTCAAAGACCCTGGGAACTCAGTCCCTCATTTCAATACTAGGAATTATCATCCCTTCACTTTCTCATCACCATAATCATATGGTTCTGGGTATTCAAACCCTTAACTCATCATTGAGCATTATTATACCTTTTTCAGGTAACAATCACCTTCAGGTCATCTGACCAAGGCATTCATGATACTTGTTACACAAGCATCACATCTGGCTCACAAGGCCATGGAATATCTTGTCACCTCTCACTAGGTAACAACTTACTCATGTGACTCATAAAAGTCCATGCATATTGCTTCTTTTACTAAGCAACAACAACATTAAGGCACATAATGCCAATCAACATTTATTATATAAATGTCACAGCTCACACTAGCTATATACATCATCTCATAATATCTGTATGGTTATTAGGCATGATAACAGTCATACAAGATATTCATCACATCATGTGATGTGATAGTAACACCATTATTCCTCTACCAGGAATTAGGGTTTACTATCAAATAGGGCTTTTCATTCCCTTTACCCAAATTAGGGTTAGGGTTCCCCATTTCTCATTAATAAAGAGTTCATGATCTCATTATCTGTCCAACCCTTAATACATTATTCCATACCTCTGGGGCATTCAAGGATATCATATTTGATTATTCTAGAACACAACTTTCATCATATAGCATTAATGATCATCAATTCAAGGTATGAGTTCATTTCTCATCCTTATCATGGTATGATTATATCATACACATCATTTGGGCTTAACCCCATTCTCAAGGTACATTAATTAACACTCATCAAGGTGTAACAACTCATTACATTTCATTGTAATAGTTGCATAACACACTTCATATGTTTCTTACCCAATTATATTGGATTTGAAGTACATCAAGGCATATAAACCCTGAAATGCTGAATGTGATAACTATCATATCTTGATGTATCACTTTCTCATCATTTCAAACTCTGTTGAGTTATCCATCTTATCTTGTATTAAGGTATTTCCCTCTTAATACATTCCATCACTAATCTCTTACCTTTAGCATATAATGCAAAGGCCACACATTAGAATTGTACAACTATCTCCATGATATGGACTTGTCTTAGTTTAAGGCATGACTTTATTATAAAGTTGCCTATAAATAATCACAATGATACACCCTCAACTAGGGTTTCTCATCACATATCTTATGTATCCTTCATCCAATTATATTGGACTTATAATCATATCAAGGTATACGATCATATGAGGTCACTTTCAAATCACCTCTAAATCAAGCATAGAGCACCACGTCCGTGCAACCAAGAACGGCCGTGCAAAGGGAAGCCACCACGGCTGTGCTACCTTGCACGGTCGTGCAAAGTGCAGCTACCATGGTCGTGCTACAGAAGTTCCCCTCATGAATCATATTCAAGTATGAATTCTATTCTTTCATTAGGGATTAGGGTTTCACATACCATATCCCTTCTTTAGAATAGGGATTACATATAGCATCACCCTTCATTAGGGTTTCATATCACGTTTCCCATATTCAAGGTTTTCTAATCATTCCCAATTAGGGTTTCTCATGAAATCACCCTCAACTAGGGTTTCACATGGATACACCCTCAACTAGGGTTTCACATGGATACACCCTCAGTTAGGGTTTCACATGGATACACCCTCAACTAGGGTTTCACATGGATACACCCTCAACTAGGGTTTCATAAGGATACACCCTCAACTAGGGTTTGAGTTCAATAACCCTATCAATTAGGGTTTATGTTCATGTTTAGGGTTTCATGATCTCTTTACTTAAGGATCATAACTCTTAACCACCACATGAATCATATTCATGTATGAATTCATGCTATCAACTTCTCAACTTGAATAGGTCATATCACCCTTCAGTTGAGTACATACAACTATGATTAACATAGTGTATCAAGTCATTGACCCTATAAGCAATTAGGAATTCATCCCTTAATTGGCACTAATCCCTTAGGTACTATTCGGGTTTCAACCTTTGTACCTTCTTTGATTATCATTACTAATCAACATTGGATCAATGGATCATTCATCATCTTGATTCTCAAGAGATTCAATCACATTGGACCTCCATTACATAGGGTATCCAATTGAATTAGGGTTTTAAATGTTGATTCCTTCAATCATTGAATTCATGGAACCAGGCATCAATTGGACCTACCCTCATACTTCAATTGAGTTTAATAGGTCAACCTTCAACTGATTTGACTCTCAATTGACCCTCAATTGATCATCAATTAGGGTTTGATTCAATTGAATTAGGGTTTGGAATCGATGATTCAACAACACTAATCAATGTAAGACTAGTTGCTTTGAAACCATTGAACCATCATCCAAATTGGGTATGACCTGACCCCAAACGGTCTTGAGGTCGTTTGGATGACCTCCAAACGGTCTTGAGACCGTTTTCCCATCATATCAATCAAATCTAAGCAATCCAATTAGGGTTTGGTTCATTGGATTGATCACCAAATCAGCATTACATTGTTTAACAGCTTGGTACCTTTAGACCTTCAAACACCTAACCATACTCAACCCTAGACCTCCAAACGGTCTTGTGTGACCACCAAATCAGCATTACTTGACCCCAGACCTCCAAACGGTCTTGGGGTGATCCCCAAACGGTCTTGAGACCGTTTGGGTGATCCCCAAACGGTCTTGAAACCGTTTGGGCTAATCAACCTAAAATCTCAACTTAACTCATTGGAATTTCAGCACTGTTTTCAATTAGGGTTTACCTAATTGATTAGCCTTCAACTCATGATTCTTTTGGAGTTAACCCCTCAAATTTGGAGGGTCATTAAACAACATCATTAGGAACAGTAATATCAAACGGTCAACGCTTGGTCAACTCCACCAAACGGTCTTGAAACCGTTTTCCCAAAAAGGTCAAGTTAATCAGGTTGAAAAATCAGCACTTAGTCCAATTAGGTTTCCCTAATTGATTAGGCTTCAAGTCACGATTCCTTTGGAGTTAACCCCTAAAATTTGGAGGGTTATTAACTAACATGATTAGGAACAGGAATCTCAAACGGTCAACGCTTGGTCAACCATCTCAAATGGTTTTGAAACCGTTTTCCCAAATAGGTCCAGTTAATCAGGTTGAAAATCAGCATTTAATTCAATTTGATTTGCCTAATTGATTGGCCTTCAACTCACGATTCCTTTGGAGTTAACCCCTCAAATTTGGAGGGTAATTAGTATACATAATTAGAAACAAGATTCCAAAACGGTCAACGCTTGGTCAACCATCTCAAACGGTATTGAAACTATTTGCTCCCAAACGGTTTCAAACCGTTTGCCCTTAAACGGTTTGCTGAAACCGCATAGCCAATCAAATTAAAACGATTTGGAATAGCTATCAAAACCATTTGTCTTGGTAATTTTCTTTGGATAAGCATATAGGATGATGTAATCATCCCCTTCCTTCGAACAACCAAGAACAGAAACCGTTCTTGATGGAAATTGCAGCAAATAAACAAGAGTGTATCAAATTGAAGAAATAAATCAACAAAGCATAGAGAATTGATGCAATAGCAATGTTTAAGGGTTTGAGTTATAAAAACCGCCTCCAATTGAGCTCCAAAGATCCAATCTCACGCCATTAATGGTGGATGAAGCTCTTGCAACTCCCCCTAGGCTCGTCCTCAAGCTTTTGATTGTAAAAGTTGGCTAGGGTTGAAGAGGAGATCAAAATAAGAAGGAATCCATAATTTATTTTCGATTTCCACCATGAAATCATGGAGAACGAAGGTCAAGGGCTTACCAAAAGGTTGGGGACGTGCTCCCTGCTCCTCCCTATCTCCTTGGTCGGTTTTGCAAGCAAGGGGAAGAAAGAAATCCGAAAAGGCCTTGGTTTGGGCTTGGAAATGGCACTTTTATAAGGAAATTGATGAGAGAGAAAATGTCTTATAAAAATCCAATTAATCCCAATAAAGTGGCCGCCTCTTCCCCCTCAACTACCTTGGGTACGAGGCACCTTCCTTGCCTTTAATTATCCTTCATTATCCTCAATTTAAAGAAAAGAAAATTAAGCACCTTAATGCTTATAATATAATATCCCACATGTGAGTGGATATTACTTTTCTTTATAAAAAGGTGAGTGGAATTTCACCTACTTAAGATATTTTCGTTCCTTATCTTATTAAAGGAACGTCCATCCTTATTCAAAATCAACCCAAAACATTTTGGTTGAAAGCCCTTCAATTATTTTTATTCATTTTTGCCCTAAATCGAATTAGGGTTTCAATTAGGCATTATTCTTGATTATTTTAATGTCAAGATTCTCTCTCCTACAACTTAATTCAAATGAGGAGTCCCTCTCATTTTCTTTGCTCTAAATGATGATAAGAAACATTAGGGACATTGTTTAAGTGGTAATTTGCATATTGAACCCTAGATTTTGGGTAAATTGCACATTACACCAAAACTAGGTTTTAATGCACAAGGATTGCTTTACAAGCTTAATCTTGGTGTCGAAGCTTGTGGAAACCATTCCACTACATCATATTCATTCTTATGATGTCTCAACATCATAGGAACATCTTATCATGTAAAATTTTCAATTTAACCCCTCAACTTGTGTAATTTGCACTTTAGTCCAAAATAAGCAAACATTGCTTCAACATTGTTCAAACAGGACAAAAATTGAAACATAGGTTCCTTTTGAGCCTTAATTACTTTTCACAAGATGATATTAAGCATATAATCATCTTTATTAATCAAAACACCTAGGGTTAAAGCATAACCCAGGTCAGGGATGTTACAAATTATAAACCCCTAACAAGGATTTCGTCCTCGAAATCCCAGATAAAGGGAACAGATATTATTCATTCATCATATCATCATGTCTCTTCATAACACCTCATTGTTATGTAGACATCATAGAACTTTGATCAGCACAAAGTTCCTTCACACAATATTCTCATAGAGTCAAATGAGAACTTATCTTAAAGACATATTTAGTTGTTATGTTTATGCAAAGCATAAACCCCTAACATATGATGTTCATATCATTTTATATAATCAGACTGATTTCATAGTTGACCATTCCAGGTAGCCAATCTAAACCATCTGATAATTCTCAGATACCAGAATCTCTTACCTTGGTATCAGTCGCATGTGTTGAAAACACATTATATTCTCATCTTTCTTTTATCATATTTACAACTTTATAGAACAGGGATCACCTCCCTTGTTCTCTTTCTCATCATATGAGGGTCATACTTTTACTTCCTCATATACACATACTGATCTGAATTCCTATCAGATCCTTCTTTCTTGTTCTTAAGATATGATACATTTATCCATATCATATTTCCAATTTCATGATACTCTTTAGATTGTATCAGAATGATTGCTTGATCAGGGTAATCAAAAAGATATCAATCTAAGAGTTTCCATACTCACTTTATCATCAATAGTTGTACACCTGATCAGGGTTTACAAGTACTGAGATCAAGTAGTATGCACTTACATGCTCTCATATTCCTTTCTTTTCATATTACCATAACATAAGATTTAACATCCCTGGATTTTATCCAGGCATCTCTTCTATACCTCTTCCTCTTTCATGGAGGTAAGATCAATATAGAACATTTAAAAGAATACTGAACAGAATTCAAATTCTAGTTCTCATCATTTCATCCCTATATAGCAACCAATGGGGAAAACAATATCAACAATCCTCCTTTTTATAACAAAAAGGGTTTAGTGTACTCAACATGTACCCATTTATAACATACCTTGTACTCATATCATGGTCTTACTAGTCTTATTACTGAAGCAAAAACTAATCCATAGAATCTTATAGGTGAAAGGTTAAGACCTTTGCACTTACTTAGTGGCTACTTCCCTGGTACACTAGGCATTTATTGCACTATTAGTACCAAAAAATTGGTTGTTTAAAACCATTAGGCAAATGTCTCTAGAATTATAGAGACCATTCCCTACTTCTCAGCTTATTGCCCCTTCTTGGGCACTACCATCACATATTTATTATCTGTCTGAACTCATAGCAGAGTCCACTTTCTTGCTATAAGTTAATCTTTTCCATATTTTCCCTTGTTCCCACATGACTAATTCATTCATGAACTCTTTTAAAGCTCAAGCTTTCTGTATTAAGGACTGATAACCTAGATTGTAAGGCTAGTATCCAGTCCACTTATATGCATTATTGTTGCCCCAATCTGCCCAACAAGAGCATGATCATAGGATTCTCTATCCTGATCAGGTCTTAATGGGGATTCTCAGGTACTCATTCTATTCTTGCCTGATCCCTTGCACCTCTTCTTGGTGCAACAACATTGCCCTTAGCAATGTGTTCTTTGTGCTTTCCAATCATTTTAAAACTTTACCCTTTCTCTGCACAAGCAGAAATCATTATAGGGTATACTGGAGGACACTAACACAGACTCAACAACTTAGTCCTATGTCTCTGTAGACTCAACGAACCTAGAGCTCTGATACCACTAATTGTAATGACCGTCTCGCGAAAATAGGATTAACTAATGAGGAAGTGAATTATTTGCAGCGGATTACTGAAAATCACTGAAAATTTAAAACTTTTTGCAAAGAGATCCATTCACAGGATAACTCTTTAACCATGAACCAAAGTATTCCAAATTCATCCTGGTTCACAAGTACACAACCTGTACCATTCCTTTTCAAGGATTACAACATTGACTGCCCTGTTAACAAATATACACAGGCAGTATAATAACTTCGAGGCACTAAGACAAAACTCAGATTGATACATTTAAAACTCCGAGGACCTGAGAGTACATAGACGACACATAAGACTACTATCTATATGACTAGACAGACAATATTTCCACCTGAGATCTTATTGCTGTCCCTGTTGTTGCTGCTGCTCTTTCCCTGTTCTAGGGTTTCTGCTCTACCTTCCATGCATACCTAAAAATGTTTCCCACGGGGGTGAGACAATTGAAAATTGCCCCAGCGAGAGATATAACTCTCCGCCAAAAACATTGTTATTGCAGTTTATCAAATTAAAACTGAGTAGGGGTTACTTTTACATTATCAGGCAGAATTATTCATCATAGAACAGAATAAGATAATCTCCATTCTCAAGGAGGTCATTACATCTACCCATGGTAGATAAGTAATTCATCTGTCTACTTTGCAGAGAATATAAAGAAACATAATTAACATTTATCTACTAAGGAATGCACAAAGAAATGCAACATCAGCCAATGAATCTCCGTATTCAATCCTTAAGCAAACATGCTATACAGCTGATTACATTTTACAATCACACTTATGCTCTGAGGAGATGAGATATACCGCTCATACTCCAACCGACCATTACGAAATCGCCTCGGTACCATACATAGGTCATCAAAAGAGATGGATTCTTATGACCTCATCTGTCTCGGTCAGTACGAGACCACATGCAGGACATCTCGTGTCTCTGCTAACTAGCTAGCCAGGGTATTCTGGCACCTTCGCTATAGAGTTACAGCGTCAACTGCACTCTCATCGCCAATCGAGAGATTTCTTGTTTATCTCCTCGATCCGACATTAAGTATCATTGGGAGATTCATGATACATCCATCCCGACATACATATTCATGAAGGATTGAGAGGTTTCTTGTTTACCTTCCAACAATCTCTTCAAGAGGACGTAAGGATATTTTCGCCCATTTACCCCCACATATTCAAAATATGTGCTCCGGGTTTTGCCGCGGGCACCCGTTTCACCATCACCTATTCCTGACGATGATGGATCTATGGTCAGAGCACTACATGAATAGATTTCACTTGATTTATTAAGTACATTCTCATATTATTTTAGCATCAGCCAAGTTCTCAAACATAACTTATTACAACAATTCTATAAAGAGACATGTACTACTTTTATCAGATATTTATCAGTCTTTCAAAGACCCTGGGAACTCAGTCCCTCATTTCAATACTGGGAATTATCATCCCTTCACTTTCTCATCACCATAATCATATGGTTCTGGGTATTCAAACCCTTAACTCATCATTGAGCATTATTATACCTTTTTCAGGTAACTATCACCTTCAGGTCATCTGACCAAGTTATTCATGATACTTGTTACACAAGCATCACATCTGGCTCACAAGGCCATGGAATATCTTGTCACCTCTCACTAGGTAACAACTTACTCATGTGACTCATAAAAGTCCATGCATATTGCTTCTTTTACTAAGCAACAACAACATTAAGGCACATAATGCCAATCAACATTTATTATATAAATGTCACAGCTCAAACTAGCTATATACATCATCTCATAATATCTGTATGGTTATTAGGCATGATAACAGTCATACAAGATATTCATCACATCATGTGATGTGATAGTAACACCATTATTCCTCTACCAGGAATTAGGGTTTACTATCAAATAGGGCTTTTCATTCCCTTTACCCAAATTAGGGTTAGGGTTCCCCATTTCTCATTAATAAAGAGTTCATGATCTCATTATCTGTCCAACCCTTAATACATTATTCCATACCTCTGGGGCATTCAAGGATATCATATTTGATTATTCTAGAACACAACTTTCATCATATAGCATTAATGATCATCAATTCAAGGTATGAGTTCATTTCTCATCCTTATCATGGTATGATTATATCATACACATCATTTGGGCTTAACCCCATTCTCAAGGTACATTAATTAACACTCACCAAGGTGTAACAACTCATTACATTTCATTGTAATAGTTCATAACACACTTCATATGTTTCTTACCCAATTATATTGGATTTGAAGTACATCCAGGCATATAAACCCTGAAATGCTGAATGTGATAACTATCATATCTTGATGTATCACTTTCTCATCATTTCAAACTCTGTTGAGTTATCCATCTTATCATGTATTAAGGTATTTCCCTCTTAATACATTCCATCACTAATCTCTTACCTTTAGCATATAATGCAAAGGCCACACATTAGAATTGTACAACTATCTCACATGATATGGACTTATCTTAGTTTAAGGCATGACTTTATTATAAAGTTGCTTATAAATAATCACAATGATACACCCTCAACTAGGGTTTCTCATCACATATCTTATGTATCCTTCATCCAATTATATTGGACTTATAATCATATCAAGGTATACGATCATATGAGGTCACTTTCAAATCACCTCTAAATCAAGCATAGAGCACCACGGCCGTGCAACCAAGAACGGACGTGCAAAGGGAAGCCACCACGACCGTGCTACCTTGCACGGTCGTGCAAAGTGCAGCTACCACGGTCGTGCTACAGAAGTTCCCCTCATGAATCATATTCAAGTATGAATTCTATTATTTCATTAGGGATTAGGGTTTCACATACCATCTCCCTTCTTTAGAATAGGGATTACATATAGCATCACCCTTCATTAGGGTTTCATATCACGTTTCCCATATTCAAGGTTTGCTAATCATTCCCAATTAGGGTTTCTCATGAAATCACCCTCAACTAGGGTTTCACATGGATACACCCTCAACTAGGGTTTCACATGGATACACCCTCAGTTAGGGTTTCACATGGATACACCCTCAACTAGGGTTTCACATGGATACACCCTCAACTAGGGTTTCATAAGGATACACCCTCAACTAGGGTTTGAGTTCAATAACCCTGTCAATTAGGGTTTATGTTCATGTTTAGGGTTTCATGATCTCTTTACTTAAGGATCATAACTCTTAACCACCACATGAATCATATTCATGTATGAATTCATGCTATCAACTTCTCAACTTGAATAGGTCATATCACCCTTCAGTTGAGTACATACAACTATGATTAACATAGTGTATCAAGTCATTGACCCTATAAGCAATTAGGAATTCATCCCTTAATTGGCACTAATCCCTTAGGTACTATTCGGGTTTCAACCTTTGTACCTTCTTTGATTATCATTACTAATCAACATTGTATCAATGGATCATTCATCATTTTGATTCTCAAGAGATTCAATCACATTGGACCTCCATTACATAGGGTATCCAATTGAATTAGGGTTTTAAATGTTGATTCCTTCAATCATTGAATTCATGGAACCAATCATCAATTGGACCTACCCTCATACTTCAATTGAGTTTAATAGGTCAACCTTCAACTTATTTGACTCTCAATTGACCCTCAATTGATCATCAATTAGGGTTTGATTCAATTGAATTAGGGTTTGGAATCGATGATTCAACAACACTAATCAATGTAAGACTAGTTGCTTTGAAACCATTGAACCATCATCCAAATTGGGTATGACCTGACCCCAAACGGTATTGAGGTCGTTTGGATGACCTCCAAACGGTCTTGAGACCGTTTGCCCATCATATCACTCAAATCTAAGCAATCCAATTAGGGTTTGGTTCATTGGATTGATCACCAAATCAGCATTACATTGTTTAACAGCTTGGTACCTTTAGACCTTCAAACACCTAACCATACTCAACCCTAGACCTCCAAACGGTCTTGGGTGACCACCAAACGGTCTTGAGACCGTTTGGATGAGCTCCAAACGGTCTTGAGACCGTTTTCCCATCCAACCTTTGGACTCTAGTGAAAATTCATCATGGATTGGTCTATCGAGTTGATCAACAAATCAGCACTACATTGCAATATGATTAGTACCTTTGGACCTTCAATTGGTCAACTATACTTGACCCCAGACCTCCAAACGGTCTTGGGGTGATCCCCAAACGGTCTTGAGACCGTTTGGGTTATCCCCAAACGGTCTTGAAACCGTTTGGGCTAATCAACCCAAAATCTCAACTTAACTCATTGGAATTTCAGCACTGTTTTCAATTAGGGTTTACCTAATTGATTAGCCTTCAACTCATGATTCTTTTGGAGTTAACCCCTAAAATTTGGAGGATCATTAACCAACATCATTAGGAACAGTAATCGCTAACGGTCAACGCTTGGTCAACTCCACCAAACGGTCTTGAAACCGTTTTCCCAAAAAGGTCAAGTTAATCAGATTGAAAAATCAGCACTTAGTCCAATTAGGTTTCCCTAATTGATTAGGCTTCAACTCACGATTACTTTGGAGTTAACCCCTAAAATTTGGAGGGTTATTAAACAAAATCATTAGGAACAGGAATCTCAAACGGTCAACGCTTGGTCAACCATATCAAACGGTTTTGAAACCGGTTTCCCAAACAGGTCCAGTTAATCAGGTTGAAAATCAGCATTTAATTCAATTTGATTTTCCTAATTGATTGGCCTTCAACTCACGATTCCTTTGGAGTTAACCCCTCAAATTTGAAGGGTCATTAGTCTACATAATTAGGAACACGATTCCCAAACGGTAAACGCTTGGTCAACCATATCAAACGGTCTTGAAACCGTTTTCTCCCAAACGGTTTCAAACCGTTTGCCCTTAAACGGTTTGCTGAAACCGCATAGCCAATCAAATTAAAACGATTTGGAATAGCTATCAAAACCATTTGGCTTGGTAATTTTCTTTGGATAAGCATCTAGGATGATGTAATCATCCCCTTCCTTCGAACAACCAAGAACAGAAACCGTTCTTGATGGAAATTGCAGCAAATAAACAAGAGTGTATCAAATTGAAGAAATCAATCTTCAAAGCATAGAGAATTGATGCAATAGCAATGTTTAAGGGTTTGAGTTATAAAACCTGCCTCCAATTGAGATCCAAAGCTCCAAGCTCATGCCATTAATGGTGGATGAAGCTCTTGCAACTCCCCCTAGGCTCGTCCTCAAGCTTTTGATTGTAAAAGTTGGCTAGGGTTGAAGAGGAGATCGAAATAAGAAGGAATCCATAATTTATTTTCGATTTCCACCATGAAATCATGGAGAACGAAGGTCAAGGGCTTACCAACATGTTGGGGACGTGCTCCCTGATCCTCCCTAGCTCCTTGGTCAGTTTTTCAAGCAAGGGGAAGAAAGAAATCCGAAAAGGCCTTGGTTTGGGCTTGGAAATGGCACTTTTATAAGGAAATTGATGAGAGAGAAAATGCCTTATAAAAATCCAATTAATCCCAATAAAGTGGCCGCCTCTTCCCCCTCAACTACCTTGGGTACGAGGCACCTTCCTTGCCTTTAATTCTCCTTCATTATCCTCAATTTAAAGAAAAGCAAATTAAGCACCTTAATGCTTATAATATAATATCCCACATGTGAGTGGATATTACTTTTCTTTATAAAAAGGTGAGTGGAATTTCACCTACTTAAGATATTTTCGTTCCTTATCTTGTTAAAGGAACGTCCATCCTTATTCAAAATCAACCCAAAACATTTTGGTTGAAAGCCCTTCAATTATTTTTTTTCATTTTTGCCCTAAATCGAATTAGGGTTTCAATTAGGCATTATTCTTGATTATTTTAATGTCAAGATTCTCTCTCCTACAACTTAATTCAAATGAGGAGTCCCTCTCATTTTCTTTGCTCTAAATGATGATAAGAAACATTAGGGACCTTGTTGAAGTGGTAATTTGCATATTGAACCCTAGATTTTGGGTAAATTGCACATTACACCAAAACTAGGTTTTAATGCACAAGGATTGCTTTACAAGCTTAATCTTGGTGTCGAAGCTTGTGGAAACCATACCACTACATCATATTCATTCTTATGATGTCTCAACATCAGAGGAACATCTTATCATGCAACATTTGCAATTTAACCCCTCAACTTGTGTAATTTGCACTTTAGTCCAAAATAAGCAAACATTGCTTCAACATTGTTGAAACAGGACCAAAATTGAAACATAGGTTCCTTTTGAGCCTTAATTACTTTTCACAAGATGATATTAATCATATAATCATCTTTCTTAATCAAAACACCTAGGGTTAAAGCATAACCCAGGTCAGGGATGTTACAGACGCGATTCCTTTTGTTCTGGGTTTTGGGGAGAAATTTTTTGTTTCCGCTGCTTCTCTGCCTCCTGTAAAACCCAACATGTAGAGGATGTTTCGATATGGGTGGGGCGATTCTTCATACCATGTGACATAGTAGTGATCAACACATTCAAGGACTCTAAGTGTTCGATGATATTTGGGAGACCGTTCCTCACAATTGGAAGGGACCTAATAGATGTAGTAGAGGGAATCATTACTTTGAGCGTGGGGGATGACCACATGACTTCCGAGTATAAAAATGCTATGAAAGGACCATCTCTGTTTGAGTCAGTTTACTTTATGCTACAATCAATAATGTGAAGAGATGCAAGAGGACAAGGAGATTGTTGAGCCCCTCATGCGAGCCTTGAATAGTCCAGACCCTATAGTGGAAGATCCAGAAGTCACAGATATCTTGGATTATCTGAATAAACCTAAAGAAGAACTTAGTGAGGATGAAGAAACTATCGAGACAACAAAGTATGCCTCACTTGAGCAAACACCTAAAGAAAAGAGATCACCAAAACCAAATCCAGAATTGAAACTACTTCTAGAAGGGCTGAAATATGAATTCTGGACAAAGAAGATAGGAATCCTATGATCGTTAATGCCAACTTGATAGATGATCAACTAGAAAGGTTGCTAAAGGATCTTAGATTTCATAGAAAGGCTATAGGGTATTTGGTAGATGACATCAGAGGCCTCAACCTTACCTTGTGCATGCACATAATACATCTCGAAGAAACAACTAAACCTTTAGCTCAACCGAAGAGGAAGTTGAACCAAATGCTAAAGAAAGTCATGAAGAAGGAAGTTATTAAGCTGTGAGACAACGAGATCATTTACCCAATAAGTGAGAGTAACTGTGTAACATCCCTGACCTAGTTTATGACTTAACCTAGGAAGTTTTTCTTAAGCAATTTATTTACAAACTTGCTCTAATCTTTTGAAAAGTAATTAAGACTCTGTGTGAAATATGAGCTTAATTGCAATCTATTTGTGCAATATATGATAGTCTGAATGAAAAGTGCAATTTACCCAAGATGAGCGGTTATATTGCAATATGTCACATGTTGAATGTGTCCTAAGTGTTTTAATATCATAAGAGAAAGAATGATGCTCAGTGGTGGCTTGTGGAAAGCCTAAATTCCAAGAATTGAGCTTGTTTGAATAATGCTAGTGCCATGTGTACCAATTTTGGTACAAATTGTAATTTACCCAAAATATAGAATGATGCTCAGTGGTGGCTTGTGGAAAGCCTAAATTCCAAGAATTGAGCTTGTTTGAATAATGCTAGTGCCATGTGTACCAATTTTGGTACAAATTGTAATTTACCCAAAATATAGGGTTGATATGAAAATTGCCACCTCTAGAGTGTCCCCACTCCCTCTATGTATCATTTAGAGGAGAGAGAAAGAAGAAGACACCATGTTTGAACCATCTTTGAGTAATGGTACTCTTGGTGATGAAAATACTAAGAAAGGATTGAATTTGAAGCCCTTACTTTAGTTGTATTGAGTTGTAGACTTGAAATGGGAATGCCTATCGGCCAAGGAGCCATAAAGGGGATCCCATATCAGTTTGATGGACTCTTGGAAAAGGCCATGATGACCTAAGAACCTCAGGGAGGCAATCCATGATGAGTTAGATGCTCCTTGCAAAAAGTGTATCAGTTTGCATAACTTGTGAGATAGAGATGAGCTATCTTATCCAATAAGATAAGGGATGGCAGAAATATCATCTCTAGATTATCCTATAGACTTTTGCATGTCAAGATATACATGTGTGCATGCATGGAAATGTATCAACCATGCATGGACACGTGTCACCAAGTAGCATATGGTGAAGACACCTCTTATACATTCTCTTTCATGAACCCCAAGTATATATATACTTCTCCTTCCACCTACTAATGGAATTTTATGAACCCCACAACTCTCTTTCTTGGAGATATCATGCATACCCTCTTAGATATCGTGCATAGTAGCTCAAGGAGCAAGGGGAGCTCGAGCACCCAGCTTAAGGTAAAACTTTGGTCATCTTCAACCTTGGTTGAAGCATGATTTCAGCTTATAGATATTCCTCTCTTTTCTTCTTCACCAAGTTCTTAACTATGGTGATTTCTTGTATATGGAGGAGTTGTGAATGACCCTTGGAACTTGGATAAGCTCATCTTCAACCTTAGGATTGTGAATATTTGGAGCTTGAAGCTTTGAAGTAGTTCTTGAGGTAGGTTATATAACTTGAACCCAACTATATTGTTATTCACCTTCAATATTGTTGAACTTATTGATTTACTTTCAAATTAGAACTCCTTTGATTAATTGATGTTCCTTTACGTTCCAAAAAGTATCTTAGGACTATTGTGCATGATCTAGAACAGCAAGAGTAGGAGTCTAGAGGTTGATGATGATGACATCATCAAGGTCCAACCCAAGATGGGTTGAAGCACCTCTAAATCCGATATGATGGAGTGAACACACCATTAACTCGATATGGTAATGAGTAGATACCTCTTGCCCGATATGATGATGAAGTGCATACCTCATGTACGATATGTTGTTAAGCAAACACTATGTGCACGATATGAGATCAAGTCATGCACCCTATGCACGATAGGGAACCAAGCATGAACTCCCACCCGATATACTAAAACCCTAGAGGATAAGTAACCCGACATGTTGATATGAGCATACTTTAAACATGATATGGTGAGGAGTGTATACCTCATAGGCGGTATGAGTGAAACCTATATACAACATGAGAATAATATAGGGTCTAGTATTCACCTCCTACATGATATGGTGTTAGGACTATACCCTAACTCGGTATGGGTTGAAAACCCTAGATGGTGATAAGGAACCCGATATGAAATCCAAGATGAACGGTAAATCAATATAGTAGTGAGTGATATCACATGAATGATAAGAGTGATACCTACATATACTTTGTGCATAATAGGAAGACAAGTCCATATTCCATGTACAAAATGGTGTCAAATGGATGCTATAGCCGATATAGTGTGAAAACCCTAGATGATGGAATAAAACCCAGCACACCTCTATTGGTTTGTGATGGGTTGTTTTAAAACACTCAACTAGATATCTAGCTTTTTGTTCAAATATATGATGGGACTGATCTTTGGAAGGAGTAAAAGGATATGAGCATAATGATTTACCCAACATGGAAATCTGATATGGAATCCAACATGGAAACCCGATATGGAATCTGACATGAAAACTTGATATAGAATCCAACATAGAAACTGATATGGTATGAGCTACTTGAACGATAATATGATGAGGCAAATACCCTATGCATGACATGGTGCACACCTTGTGCATGATATGGTAGCAAGTATACCCTTATACCCGATATGTGGTCAAACACCAAGCTCTTACATGATATGAGAATGACTTAAGGAGATAAGAACTAAGTGATAGCCAACTCGACAATGGTACATGATATGGAATAGGGGATACACCCTAAAACCCAATATGGTCATATGGGTACACCATGATGCCTGAGATAGATACACGATATGGTGGTAAGGTGTATCTTAAAATTGATATGGTAGCATACACTCTTTGATGCCCGATATGGTAGGAATATTTTCAATCCAATATATTTGACTAAGTGACATATGATGTGTGTTAAATTAATGCAGTTGGATAGTTGTAACTAAGTGCAATCAACATCCTAGTGAGGATGAAATAGAAACTGATATTTGAATAATAATCGTGTAATGAATATATGTTGATACTCCTAAAATGAGTGAAGTATGAATTAGGGTTTGATTCTTGATAACATGATCTTGAATACTTAATTTGTTAATAAGGGGAAAACCTAACCCTAATGAAGGGTGATGGTATGCACTTACAACCCTAATCGGTTAGATTGAGAAATCCTAACCCTAATAATGGGAAGGATGCATTTTTCATATATCACATAGTGATGTGAATTTGAAACCTATTTGGTTAAAATAAGCAATCCTAACCCTAATAATGGGAAGGATGCATTTCACTTGAATTGCATAGTGATGTCATATATTGTTAGAGTTTTTACCATGAAGTATTCAAGAATCATGAGATGATGAGCATAGCCAGGAATGAGCTATGATGTTTTATATGATACAGATTTAAATGAGCCTTGTGAGCCATGTTAAATATATGTACAATAAAGTATAATGATAATACAGTCTGATATCTTAAAAGATAGTTGTTGCCTAGTGAGAGGTGGCAAGATATTTAATAAACCATGTGATCTATGTGAAATACTTGTACCACAAGTGCGATGAATACCTTGGTCTGAGGACCTAGAGGTAATAGTTACCTATTATAGAGGTAACAATGTTCAGTGATGATCTAAGGGTTTGAATACCCAGATCCAATAATCATGATGATGATGATGATGTGAAGGATGGGAACTCCCAGTATTGTGATAAGGAACTGAGATTCTGAGTGATATACATTCAAAATGTTCCAAAGATCTTAAAAGAATACTGTAATGTTTGAAACTTGGTTGATGCTAAAAGAATACTGTAATGTACCTAATTAATTAAGTGAAATCTAATCATGTAGTTTCCCTGACCATAGATCCATTCAGTGTCAAAAATTGCTGATGGTGAAATGAGTTTAACTTAGAGAGCATATTTTTGAATATATGGAGGTGAAGGACAAAGTATATCCATACGTCCTAATGAAGTACTGATGTAGCACCTTCCTTATTTATCCTAGGATGATGTGAATCTCTCAACCAAATGGGGAATTGATGTGTAAATCCTTCTTCATTATTATTATATGTTGTTGGCATTGATGATTATCTCCAGATCAAATGAGGAATTGATGTATAATCTTCCTTTTCCTTATAAAGAGTACATGTTGCGACTGTAACTCTATAGCGAATATGGCACTATACCCCGACATGCTATTTGCAGATGACACGAGATGTCCTACCAGCAGATGACATGAGATGTCTTGCTAAGTGGTCTCGTACTGACTGAGATAGGTGAGGTCTTGACGGCCGTCTCTTCCATTGACCTTGTATGGTACTGATTTTGACTTACTAGTGGTCAGTTGGAGCATGAACGATATACTTCATCTCCTCAAGGCATAAGTGTGATTGTAATATGTAATCAGTTGTGTAGTGTATTTTCTTAAGGATCGAATATGGAAGACATTGGTTGATGTACACTCCTCTTATACATCTTAGTTGGATAAATGTTATTCATGTTTCTTTATATTCCTTTTAAAGTGAATAGATGATTTATTGCTCTACCATAGATAGATGCATTATTTTAAGAGAAGAGATTACTCTATTCTGCCTATAACAGTGATTAATCCTGCTTGTTAATATAAAAAAACCTCTGCTCAGTTTTATACTATTTACCTGTGATAATAATATAGTTAGAGGAGAGTTATATCTCTCGCTAGGACAATTGTCTCACCCCATGGGATCCATAATTTTTAGGTGGACGTGCAAAAGGAGGTAGAGACCTTTCTGTAGAGGGAGAATAACAGCTGAAACAATAGTAACAACTCAGGTTGAGTGTACTGTCTGTCGTGTCTTGTAGATAGAAGTCCTACATGTCGTATATGTACTCTCATGTCCTTGGAGTCAGTATGTAATGGTTTCATGAATGATATGAGATTTTGGCTTGTGTACCTTGAGGTTTTATGTTGTTTCAGTATATGTTTTGACAGATCAACTGTTATATGTTGTCCTCAAGATGAGATGAAATAGTGTATGTACAATGTGAATCATGATATGTATAAGTTTTGGATCTCTCAGTAAGAGTTTCTTAGTATTGGATCTCCTTGCAAAATGGTTTTAATTCTTAGTGATTTTTGTTAATCTGCTATTTATGGTTATTCCACAATTATTACTGGTGATGGCTTGATTTGTTATCAGGTAGTCACAAATTTTTGGTATCAGAGATTAAGGTTCCTGAGTCTACAGAGACATAGGACTAAGGTGTTGAGTCTATTCTAGTGTCCTCCAGTATATCTTATAGTGACTTCTGCTTATGCAGAAGATAGAGTAAATCTTAAAGATGTCTCGAGAACACAAGGAACACATTACTGAGAGCAATGTTGTTGCACCAAGAGAAGGTGCAAGGGATCAGGAAAGAGAAGAACGACTTCCTGAGAATCCCCAGGTTAATCCAACCATGATGTAGAACCTCTTTTAATGCTCTCACTGGACTGGTTATGAAAGCATTAAGGTGTATCGAGGATCAGATACAAGCAATACAACCAAGATCACCAGTCCTTTATAATGAAATTTTGGGCTCTAGTAGGATTTCTGATCAACATAGTTATGTTGGAGTAGTAGATAATGTTGAAAGAATTAGGATACAACATGGAACCAGAGTCTGCTACAAGTGTAGGAAAGAAGAAAATTTTAAAAAAGATTGTCCAGTAAACGATGATGAGTTAGAAATTAAGAAAAGATCTGTCCAAACACGAGAATAAATGCCTAGTGGCCCTAAAAAGGGGAAGTTTTTGGTGCCACCAATGCAACCAACATCTAATGCACCCGGGCAGTGGCTCCCAAGAGAAGGAAAAGGACCTGATAGAACTCTTGATTTAGCTTCTACATCGGGAATAAGGCCGACAAGACCATGGGGTGTGTATAGGACATGTTATGATTGTGGACAGGTTGGGCATATTCGACCCTTTTGTCCAAAAAGAAAGAAGGAAATGGCCCAACCATTGAGGCAGAGTCAACAAGGCTCTTAAAGGCAACAGGTTAGTAGTGACACACGAGGATGTGGATAGGAATCCTAAGTAGGGCCATCTACACCAAACGACAAAGCATGATGTTGGAAACAGGTAACGACAAGATTGTATGCAATGAATCAGCCTAAGGTAGTAATCAATCCACAAGTTGAGACAGGTCGGATGAAATTGTGTCATTCTGATATGTCTTCTCTTGATTTTATCTATTAGTTATAAGAAAGTAGTTATTGTTGAGCTTCCTTTGATTAGTCCTATGTGGACATAAAGAGGATGAGAACTTACATTCTGTTTAGTAATCTTTAAAATGTTTTATAATTTTCTTTATCTATATAAGAGATGATGAGGTGTAAAAGAGATGCCTGGAGACATCTAGGGATACTAAGTCCTATGTTTTTAATGATATAAAAGTAAGGTATATGATACAAACAAGGTGCATACTACCTAATATCAGTACTTGTATACCCTGGCCAGGTATTCAATTATTAAAGGCAAGGTAAGTATGGGACTCTTAGATTGTTATTTTTTTTATTACTCTGATCAAGTAATCATTTTGAGACAATCTAAAGAGCATAATGAAGCTGAAAATATGGCATGGATATTTCTATCCCATCCCAACTGCAATGAAATAGAAACCGAGTTTATCTTAAACCAGTATGTGTGTATGAGGAAGTAAAAAGTACAATCCTCATATTAAGAGAAAGGGAGCAAGGGAGACGATCCTTACTCAACAAAGAATGTGTGAATAATGAAGATCTTTCCTATTTTGTGGAAATAAATAAAGTCAGAAAATGACTCATGAATAGCTGAAAGTTCATGTGATAATCAAGGAAGATAATAATCTCTTCTGTTTGATAAACAACCCTGGGTGATGATGGGGCAATAGAAAGGAATATGTTTCCTTATGTTCTATCCTTGTAGGGAAATGACAATAATTAAGTCTTATGAAACCAAATGTGCAAAGATTAGAAGTAATCTATAGATGGGTACTTAGAAAAGTATCAATTCATCTTGGACTTTGGTTCCAAGATAAAGATATGTGATAAGTAATGTTCCAAGATGAAAGAAAGGTCTTTTTATATGTTTGTCTTTGGTATAAAAAATAGGGGGATGTATATGATGAGGATATGATGTGTTTTTGGCACATGTAATGGATACCAATGTAAGGAATCCTAGTATCCAAGAACTTTCAATGGTATAAGAAAATAAGAACATGACTCCTGATAAGATGAATCATGTTTGGTTACCTAGAAGGGCCAACTTTGAGATAACTATAGTATGGATATCATATGTTAGGGTTTATTCTCTACATTAACATAACATCATTAAGGATGTATCAATTGAAGGAACAATTGTAGAATCATTTTGGGAAAAAGCTTATCAAGCTAAAAATATTTCCTTAGAATATTCCTATCTAGACCTGTTGAGGCAGTTTATACATAACATCTAGAGATACCTCTGAGATAAGTTCTTATTTGATAAGTAGACTCTTCTTATGAAAATAAATAATATAGCTAAAATAAGTCATAAGTAAGTTTAGTATTGTGTCAGCAGACTAGAGTGGCACAATAGATGTATGATAAGATTTATAGTCCCAAGTGGGTGATAGAACGTAACTCTAGTCTATCCTTGGAGGAGAAATGCTAAAATAAGTGAGGGAGCATGATAAACTCCCCAGAGTCAAGAATATTTTTACATAAAATATGTAAGTTGAGAATATGACAAATCAATGAGGTTTGACACCCGAATTATTCGAAGTATGAATAGTATTGCTCTGACTTAGAAAGTGTTACTTGACACAGAATTGACACTACAGTCATTAATGAAAAGGACAGTTGAGTATGTATTTTGTATGACAGATTCTATGATGACCCTATGTGAAAGGACTTTGTACAGGTCAAAGTTCTATGGCATCTTCATGACAATAAGATGTATGGAGAGTTAATGATATGATGCATTAATAACAATTGTCTTCCTTCATCTGGGATTTTAGGGATGAAATCCTTATTAGGGGTTTATAATTGTAACATCCCTGACCTGGGTTATGACTTAAACCTAGAAGTTTTGCTTAAGAAAGTTATTTACAAAGTTTTTCTAATTTTTTGAAAAATAATTAAGACTCTTTGTGAAATATGAGCTTAATTGCAAACTATTTGTGCATTATATGATAGTCTGAGTGAAAAGTGCAATTTACTCAATATGAGGGGTTATATTCCAATACGTCACATGTTGAATGTGTCCTAAGTGTTATAATATCATAAGATAAAGAATGATGCTAAGTGGTGGCTTGTGGAAAGCCTAAATTCCAAGAATTTAGCTTGTTTGAATATTGCTAGTGCCTTGTGTACCAACTTTGGTGCAAATTGTCATTTACCCAAAATGTAGGGTTGATATGAAAATTACCACCTATAGAGTGTCCCTACTCCATATATATATCATTTAGAGGAGATACAAATAAGGATACACCATGTTTGAACCATCTTTTAGTAATGGTACTCTTGGTGATGAAAAGACTAAGAAAGGATTGAATTTGAAGCCCTTACTTAAGTTGTATCGAGTTGTAGACTTGAAATGGGAATGCCTATCGACCAAGGAGCCATAAAAGGGATCCCATATCGGTTTGGTGGAATCTTGGCAAAGGCCATGGTGACCTAAGAACCTCTGGGAGGTAATCCATGACGAGTTAGATGCTCCTTGCAAAAAGTGTATTATTTTGCATAACTTGTGAGATAAAGATGAGATATCTTATCCAATCAGATAAGGGAAGGCCAAAATATCATCTCTAGATTATACTCTATACTTTTGCATGTCAAGATATACATGTGTGCATTCATGGACATGTGTCAACCATGCATGTCCACGTGTCCTCTTATACATTCTCTTTCATGAACCCCAAGCATATATACTTCTCCTTCCACCTACTAATGGAAGATTACAAACCCAAAACTCTCTTTATTGGAGATATCATGCATAACCTTTTAGATATCGTGCATGGTACCTCAAGGAGCAAGGGGATCTCTAGCATCAAGCCTAAGGTAAGGCTTTGGTCATCTTCAACCTTGGTTGAAGCATGATTTCGGGTTATAGATATTCCTCTCTTTTCTTCTTCACCAAGTTATTAACTATGGTGATTTCTTGTATATAGAGGAATTTTATATGAGCCTTGGACCTTGGATAATCTCATCTTCAACCTTAGGAACGTGCACATTTGGAGCTTGAAGATTTGAAGTTATTCTTGAGGCAGGTTATATAACTTGAAACCAACTATATTATTATTCACCTTCAATATTGTTGAACTTGTTGATTTACTTTCAATTTAGAACTCCTTTGATTAATTGATGTTCCTTTGAGTTCCAAAGAGTATCTTAGGACTATTGTCCACAATCTAGAATAGCAAGAGTAGGAGTCTAGATGTTGATGATGATGACATCATCAAGGTCCAACCCGAGATGGGTTGAAGCACCTCTGAATCCGATATGATGGAGTGAACACACCATTAACTCAATATGGTAATGAGTAGGTACCTCTTACTCGATATGATGATCAAGTTCATACATCATGCACGATATGTTGTTAATCAAACACTATGTGCACGATATGAGATCAAGTCATGCACCCTATGTATGATAGGGAACAAAGCATGAACTCCAATCCGATATACTAAAACCTTAGAGGATAAGTAACCCGACAAGTTGATATGAGCATACTATAAACATGATATGGTGAGGAGTGTATACCTCATGGGTGGTATAAGTGAAACCTATATACACCATGAACATAATATAGGGTCAAGTATTTACCTCTTACATGATATGGTGTTCGGACTATACCCTTACCAGGTATTAGTGAGTGATATCAAATGAACAAAAAGAGTGATACCTACATATACCTTGTGCATGATATAAGGACAAGTCCATATTCCATGTACAAAATGGTGTCAAATGGATGCTATAGCCGATATAGTGTGAAAACCCTAGATGATGGAATAAAACCCGAAACACCTCTATTGGTTTGTGATGGGTTGTTTTAAAGCACTCAACTAGATATCTAGATCATTGTTCAAATATATGATGGGACTGATCCTTGGAAAGAGTAAAAGGATATGAGCATAATGGTTTACCCAACATGGAAATCCGATATGAAATCCAACATGGAAATGCGATACGGAATCCGACATGAAAACTTGATATGGAATCCAACATAGAAACCGATATGGTATGAGCTACTTGAATGATACTATGATGAGGGAAATACCCTATGAATGACATGGTGCACACCTTGTGCACGATATGGTAGCAGGTATACCCTTATACCTGATATGTGGTCAAACACCTAGCTCTTACACGATATGAGAATGACTTAAGGAGATAAGAACTAAGTGATATCCAACCCGACATGGGTACATGATATGGAATAGGGGATACACCCTAAAACCTGATATGCTCATATGGGTACACCATGAAGCCTAGGATAAATACACGATATGGTGGTAAGGTGTATCTTAAAACCGATATGGTAACATACACTCTATGATGCCCGATATGGTAGGAATATTTTCAATCCAATATATTTGACTAAGTGACATATGATGTGTGTTAAATTAATGCAATTGGATAGTTGTAACTAAGTGCAATCAACATCCTAGTGAGGATGAAAGAGAAACTTATATTTGAATAACAATCATGTAATGAATATATGTTGATACTCCTAAAATGAGTGGAGTATGAATTAGGGTTTGATTCTTGATAACATGATCTTGAATCCTTAATTCGTTAATAAGGGGAAAACCTAACCCTAATGAAGGGTGATGGCATGCACTTACAACCCTAGTCAGTTAGATTGAGAAATCTTAACCCTAATAATGGGAAGGATGCATTTTTCATATATCACATTGTGATGATGTGAATTTGCAACCATTTGGTTAAAATAGGCAATCCTAACCCTAATAATGAAAAGGATGCATTTCTCTTGAATTGCATAGTGATGTCATATACTATTAGACTTTTTACCATGAAGTATTCAAGAATCATGAGATGATGAGCATAGCTAGGAATGAGCTATGATGTTTTATATGATACATATTTAAATGAGCCTTGTGAGCCATGTTAAATATATGTACAATAAAGTATAATGCTTATACAATCTAATATCTTAAAAGATAGTTCTTGCCTAGTGAGAGGTGACAAGATATTTAATGAACCATGTGATCTATGTGAAATACTTATACCACAAGTGCGATGAATACCTTGGTCTGAGGAACTAGAGGTAATAGTTACCTATTACAGAGGCAACAATGTTCAGTGATGATCTAAGGGTTTGAATACCTAGATTTAGTAATCATGATGATGATGATGTGAAGGGATGATAACTCCCAGTATTGTGATAAGGGACTGAGATCCCAAGTGATATACATTCAAAATGTTCCAAAGATCTTAAAAGAACTACACCCTTTTTATAGCATATGTTATAATTCATGTTTGAAACTTGGTTGATGCTAAAAGAATACTGTAATGTACCTAATTAATCAAGTGAAATCATGTAGTTGCCTTGACCATAGATCCATTCAGTGTCAGAAATTTCTTATGGTGAAATGAGTTTAACTCAGAGAGCATATTTTTGAATATGCGGGGGTGAAGGACGAAGTATATCCATACGTACTAATGAAGAACTGATGTAGCACCTTCCTTATTTATCCCAGGATGATGTGAATCTCTCAACCAAATGAGGAATTGATGTGTAAATCCTTCTTCATTATTATTATGTGTTGTTGGGATCGATGATAATCTCCTGGCCAGGTGAGGAATTGGTGTATAATCTTCCTTTTCCTTATAAAGAGTACATGCTGCGACTATAACTCTATAGAGAAGATGCCGCTATACCTCGACATGCTATTTGCAGATGATACAAGATGTCCTGCCAGCAGATGACATGAGATGTCCTGCTAAGTGGTCTCGTACTAATCGAGACAGGTGAGGTCTTAACATCCAGCTCTGCCATTGACCTTGTATGGTACCGATTTTGACTTACTAGTGGTCGGTTGGAGCATGAACGTTATACTTCATCTCCTCAGGGCATTAGTGTGATTATAATATGCAACTAGCCATGTAGCGTATTTGCTTAAGGATCGAATATGGAAGACATTGGTTGATGTACACTCCTCTTATACATCTTAGTTGGATAAATGTTATTCATGTTTCTTTATATTCCTTGTAAAGTGAATAGATGATTTATTGCTCTACCATAGATAGAAGCATTATTTTAAGAGAAGAGATTACTCTGTTCTGCCTATAATAGTGATTAATCCTACTTGTTAATATAAAAGAACCTCTGCTCAGTTTTATACTATTTACTTGTGATAATAATATAGTCGACAGAGAGTTATATCTCTTGTTGGGACAATTGTCTCACCTCGTGGGAACCACAATTTTTATGTGGACGTGCTCAAGGAGGTAGAGACCTTTCTATAGAGGGAGAACAATAGCTGGAATAACAGTAAGAGCTCAGGTTGAATGTACTATCTATCATGTCTTGTAGATAGAAGTCCTATGTGTCGTCTCTATACTCTCATGTCCTTGGAGTCAGTATGTAATGGTTTCATGAACAATATGAGATTTAGGCTTGTATACCTCGAGGTTTTATGTTGCTTCAGTATATATTTTGATTGAGAAACTGTTATATGTTGTCATCAAGATGAGATGAAATAGTGTATGTACAATGTGAATCATGATATGTATAAGTTTTGGATCTCTCAGTAAGAGGTTCCTGGTATTGGATCTCCTTGGAAAATGGTTTTAGTTCTTAGTGATTTTTGTTAATCTTCTGTTTATGGTTATTCCACAATTATTACTGGTGATGGCTTGATTTTTTATCGGGTCATCACAAACTGGGTAAGCCCTATCCATGTGGTGCCTAAGAAAGATGGAATGAAAGTGATATGAGGAGAGGATGGAGATTAAGTGGAAACAAGAATAGTATAAGGTTGGCGTATGTGCATTGACTACCACAAGCTGAATGCTGCTACTAGGAAGGATCATTTCCCTCTGCCATTTATAGATCAAATTCTAGAAGAATTAGCTCACCATGATTACTTCTATTTTATGGATGGGTACTCAAGATTCCATCCAGTACTGATTCATCTTGATGATCAAGAAAAGACAACCTTCACGTACATGTATGGCACGTATGCTTTCAGAAGGATGCCATTCAGATTGTGTAATGCACCACCAACTTTCCAACACTGCATGATATCTATGTTTTCAGACTTTCTAGAAGAGATAGTGGAGGTCTTCATGGATGAAGTCTCTGTCTATGGAACATATTTTGAGGCATGTCTAAGAAACCTATCTTTAGTGCTGCAGTGCTGTGAGGAAAAATACCTTGTCCTAAACTGGGAAAAATGTCATTTTATGGTCCAAGACAGTATCGTCTTAGGGCATAAGGTTTCTAAGAAAGGAATCAAAGTGGACCTGAGAAAGATCGAAGCCATATTCAAGCTTCTTCCACCTAAATCCATTACAAGAGTAAGGAGTTTGTTAGGGCATGTGGGATATTATAGATGATTTATAAATGAATTCTCAAAGATCACTAAATCCCTTTCAAATATCCTAATTATAGATGCTGAATTCAAATTCACTAGTGAATACTTAGACGCCTTCCAGACCCTTAAAAGGGCATTGACAACAACACCAATTCTACAAGCTCTAGATTGGGAGCTACATTTTGAAATTATGTGCGATGCCAGTGATTTCACTATCGATGTAGTCCTAAGACAGAAGAGGGATAAGAGACACCATGTGATTTACTACACAAGCCGAACATTGGATGAAGTCCTAGTAAACTACACCATCACTGAAAAAGAAATGTTGGATATCATATTTGCCTTTAATAAGTTCAGATCATATTTGGTAGGGTCGAAAGTAAAAGTATACACTGATCACAGAGCTATAAAAATCTCATGCAGAAGAAGAACATGAAGCTGAGACTTCTGCGGTGGGCCTTATTACTGCAAGAGTTCGACCATGAGATCATCGATAAAAAGGAAAAGAGATTGTGGTTGAAGAGAACCTGTCAAGGATAGTTTTTGATGAAGAAAACCAATTTCTATTAAAAAACAACTATGTTGATGAAGCTCTTTTGATGGCCCAGTCAGATGAGAAGAGCTTGCCTTGGTTCCCTGACATTTGTAATTATCTAGCCTACGGGCAACTTCCACAAGAGATCACTTACAATCAAAAGAAGAAATTACTTTCCAATCTAAAAAACTACTATTGAGATGATCCACTATTGTTTGAAAGATGCTCTGACAACTTATATCGTCATTGTATACCAGAAGAAGAAGTTCCCCTAATCCTAAAAGAATGCCACTCTTCATCTTATGGGGGTCACCACAAGGGTGGGGGGGAGAACAACCACAAATGTGCTACAGTCAGGATTTTATTGGCTGAATCTTTTTAAAGATGCTACATCATTTGTCAAGACCTACAAAGAGAGTCAGCTTACATGAAACATCAGTTGAAGGAATGAGATCACGATGGCTGATTGGGTGGAAGTTGAAATTTCCAATGTATGGGAGATTGATTATATGAGACATTTCCCATTGTCAAAAGGGAACCAATATATTTTTTTAGTTGTCGACTACATCTCGAAATTGGTAGAGGTTGTCACCATCCAAACATGTGACTCCATGGCAGTAATCAAGCTATTCAAGAAAACTATCTTCCCACAATTTGGAGTACCACACACTATTATAAGCGACAGAGGGTTGCACTTTAGGGAAAAGTAGTTTGAAGCCTTATTGAGGAAGGATGGAGTAAAATACAAGGTTGCAACACCATATCATCCCCAAACATTAGGCAAGTCGAGGTGTCTAACAGGCAGATCAAATAAATCCTAGAGAAGACTGTAAGTCATACAAGGAAGGAGTGGTCTATGAAACTCGAAAATGCACTATGGGCTTACCACACAACGTATCAGACACCTAAAGGAACGACACCCTACATGGTGATTTATGGGAAGTCTTGTCGTCTGCCCATAAAATTAGAGCACAATGCCCTATGACCTATCAAATTTCTAAACATGTGTTACAACCTCGCCTCCCGATAACCCCCAATTAAGGGAGACCGAAAGGACAAATCCATTAACCAATAACCCAGATCAAAGGTTCGACAAATAATCATTAAAAATTATTAAATTCTACCAACTATACTGAAATATGGAGAAAAATAAAAACTTTTGCATACCTTTTAAAAACTGGGATTTCAAATCTTCTATCCACATAGATACTTATCTATCTAATCCTCCTTTGCACTTTAATTCTCATTTAGTACCACATATGCCACTTTACTGTTTGTTCTTTTCATTGTACCTAAAACGCCGACAAACAAAATGTCGGTCAGCCGAAGCTGGTATGTGGGGGAAACAATAATCATGCAAATATGTTAACAATGTAATCATTCAATTAATCAGTTAACAACCAAGATTACATTTTAAGCCATATTGCTCAATCCTTACCTATCCCCTAACTCTGTGCTATCCCTTGTATGCTACCTCTCTTTAGGTAGCTTCTTACCCCCATGGACCTACCTTACAGGTAGCTAATACCAAGGGTAATAGAGTCGCATGGAACTACCTGAAGGTAGCCCAATATCTAACTCATGATGACTTGATGGTCCTACCCCATTGGTAGCCATTTACTAAACCATCTAATGACCTGATGGACCTACCCCATTGGTAGCCATTTACTAGGTCAACTATTAAGCCACAGAGGGGACCGTGATCTAAGCTGGTAGGCACATATCTTATGTGATAGTCATATCCACATTATAGTTTGCATGAATTAAATTCATCCAACAGTTAATTCATGTCATCGATGAAAACTTCGAAAAACCTCGGAAAACTAACTCGAGATATTCATAAGCATAACCACATACCTGATTTGATGATTTCAAAAGTATTAGGTAATTCCATCCAAGAAAGCAATCCAAGCAAGCAATTCAACAACCACATAATTCCTGAAAAGAATATGTACTCTATTTATTACACACTTTATCAAGAATCTACTTTATTGACTTGGATTCACTTTCTAGGGTTTCTCTATCCATTTTAGGATTTTTTTTTCAATTAGGGTTTCCCTTCATCTTTTACCATATTAAACCCTAATTTTATGCCATTACTAAAAAAACCCTAGTTATCTTATCTATTCTTCAATATTAAGGTTATCTCAACAACATATAACCCTATTTCCATATTTAAAGGCACATTAATCATCAATTAATTTCATTAAGCTTCTTTTACATTTAAGCTACTATTTTTATCCTTTTAATTCATGACAAGATTATTATGCACATCTATCATTAATTCAAAGTTCATTAGGGTCTAATTAACATATGAACTCATTTTGCCATCAATTCTACCTTTTATTCATGAAAAGACCCTAATTACTACATTTAGGGTATTTATCCATAATTAAGGACTTTCAAATAAAATAACTTAGAATCATCATTTAACAATCATATTTTCACATTTTTCAAATTAAATATGATCTTATCTTCTTTTACCCTAAACTAGGGTTTCTAAATTATTTAATCATTCTCATATGGGGCAAAAACCCTAAATCATGCAATTTTACATATGGATCAGGTTTGAATCTAACGTTATCATTCAACAGGTTATTAATACTTCAATTAACCCATTAAGCATTCTAGATTCAACCTTTAATCACACAAAGGGTTTATAACTTGATTTTAATGCACTTTTCATCAATTTATTTTACTTTTGGAATTAGGAACAGAATCAATATTATTATCATTTTTATTGGTTTCCTCTCATTCTCCTAATTAAAATACTTATATTATTTGTATTTATCTGAGCTACGGTTTATGAGATATGAATTTAGCAAAAGATACCTTTTTGGACCAACCAGAAGCTGCCATGTCACCTCATACATGCAACACGGCTAGCTTGGGTTTAAAACTGAATTATGAACTTGCCCCCATTTAAGTCAGTTGTTGCTTCAGCCCGCTGAGGGGCAAATCCGTCCAGTGCACCTGGGTCGTCTTCCTCCTCCGAATAGCCCTAACTGGCTGCCGATAACAAGCCTTGCGTGGGCTCTCCCCTCTCCCTGGGACCTCGAAACTGACCACCGCTCCTTGCCCTATGTCCATCGCCCCCTTGTGCACATGGGGCGCCGCCTGGTCATAGACAACGCGACCGTTCTCTTTCCCGTTAGGCCAGGTATTTGCGGCCGACGCTGCAGCCTAGGCGCTACCACTGTGCCAGCTCTAGGGCACAGATCTGATGGCGAAGCTCCTCCTTGGCACCGTGGCACACCAGGCTATCATCTCACCCCCTTAGTTCCCTCTCTTTCCATCATTCTCATGGTGGTACCTGGGGTTAGGGTTTGAAGACGAAAATAGAGAAGAAGGTGGGAGAAAGAAGAGAAGGATATGTGGAATCCTTATGAACTCGACCCTGGGCTCTACCCCTCTATATAGGGGTGGGAAATGAAGCCCTAGGTTGGCTATCCACGAGATCTAAGTCTCTTCTCTACTAGGAAAGTATATTCCTTCATGAATAAACAATCTTCTCTCTCTTGCTTATTATTCCTTTGATATTCTTTATCCTTGATATATTAGAATTTCGAAAATATCTTCTTTTATCTTCTTAGTACTTGCCCTTTATTCTAGTGGCACAAAATTATATTCTCTTTTATTAGAAAATACTTCCATTCTATCTTATCACAAAATCCATTAATAATGTATCACATTATCCTCTTATTTTGCAATTTTAGTATTTTCTCTTTCCTTCCTCTTTATTGGGACTTCTTAGACCCCAAGAAACTCTATTATTTCGAAATCCTTTTTATTGGATACTCATTATCCTTCTAGATGCATCTAAAGGCATTATTTCACTTTATCTTGTTTATTTCTTATTAAAATAACTCTTTTTGAGGTTTTCTCTTTATTTCTCTTTTATTTTCCTCATTGGCATTCCTTTTAATATTAGCAACCTCATGGATACGAAATTTCACCAAGAAATCTTATTTATGCCTCTTTCCCCTCATTTTCCACATTTTATCATTATTTTGAATTTCTTTCTTAATAAAGAAATATTTATTTAAAATTTTCTTTTCTTATTGCCTTCTCTGTGCAAATTTGGACTCCTTGGAACCCAAGGAACCCAAGAGGCACGAAATCCATCCTTGGATTACATCTCTTTGCCTTCTAGAGGTTTCTACCTCTTTCTTTTCTCAAATATTCAATTATTCATTTACTAATTGAATTTTCTTGTTATTTGGGCCCAATAGCCAATAAAGCCCACAACACAATCATCAAGGCTATTGTAAACAAAATCCATTTATTCAAACCAAATTATATCATTATTTGTTCAAATATATTTAATATGAGAAATTACATTTCTCACCAAATGAACCCAAAAATTGGGGTTGTAACATCCTTCCCCTCTTATAAGAATTTTGTCCTCAAAATTCTATCAAGCAAACAAACAATCCAGGATAAGACTTTTCCATGTCCATCAACGGCCCCTACATGACTTTACCTTACCCATGGCACTTCCAAAGAACCTTTATCATCACATATTCTTTTCTCTGAGTTCTTTCATCCTGTCATCTATAAACTAAACATGTGACTCAGGCCATTTCAGCCTCCCATGGGGCTCACTAGGTTCATTGCTCAGCACATGGTCGGGTACCTCACATAGTGCTCTAAATTGGACACCTGAAACTCATCACACATTACTTTATCCTGAGGGGTAAGGTCAAACTTAACCTTCTCCACCAAACCATGTCAAAAGAAGCCATGCATCGAGACTCAGCTCTCTTAGCTATAACTTAGAGGGGTCAGATTTTCATGTCACATATTCTCCCACAGTGCAATGCATGTCAGTCTACTTTGCATCTGCTCATGACTCATGTCATCTCTAGGCTCCTTTCAACCATTACATGATTAAAGCGACTTCATCTACACACACCGTGGTCCTTTTCTAACCATCATGTGGTCCTTTCACCAACATCACCTTACTGAAGTGGTGACCGACGCAACCTCCCTTACAGAGCTTCTTATAAAACCCGATACTAGCTATGGTGGTCATCATTACATCTTTCATAGGAAAAGAAATGTCTCTAGCCATCACCCTGAATGAGCACATATGCTCTCATCAGACCCTTTAGTCTGGATCATACTAACCATTAGTTAGGGGTGATAAATTGTACTAACATCGAGTTCTTCATGTACCTACTTCCACCTTATGGAAGTGAATCTTTAGGTCAAACTCAAGAACCTTTAAACTCACACCATGTTGTCATTGAACCATCTCTCTCATGTGTAGTTCAACCAAATCTGTCCCTCGATAAAACTCTTTCTTTCTCATGTCATCTAGGTAAGGTAATCCACCATAACCCATATTGCATCTTGACCTTCCTTGGTCTTGGGGAGACTTATCACAACATCCATAGTGATGAACTCCCATTCCCTCTCAGGAACTCTTTATCCTCTATATCATTGTACTGGGTTATCGATGTTCATCCTTCACCTTTTGTCATGCATGGCAACATATCACATGTAGCCTCATCTCCAGCATCCATAGTACTACTACTACTCATTATCTTAGTAATATCATGGTGTAAGGTGATCTCAACATCATTATTTCTTATATGTAATGATTCTGTAAGATAGATTCCTCAGAAACCCTAAACCACTCTCATCAAGGTTTCATCACCTTCCTATCCAAAGCATGCATTGGAGTTTCTACAACCATCCTTTCATTGCATCCAGGCCTAGGTTGGCTAACCAAACAACCATTAACTTGTTCCACAGATCTCATTACATCAGAGTATTAGCTAAACTTATCTCCTTTCCAAACTTAGGGTTAGCCAAACAACCTCTTCTAGCTTCTAGCCAAACTAGGCAGGTATATCTCCACCTGAGCATCCATTACCACTTCACATCCTTCGGTATTAGGTAATATTGAAGATATACTACCTCCATGTATTCCGCTTAAGTCTCATCTCAAACTCTAAGTTTATCGTCATCAAGAAAACTCCGGGATCATCCTCTTGGTTATCGAACTCAACCTTGTATCACATGTAGATTCCACATAGCTCATGATAAAACATTCTCATAAGGTGCTTATCTTAATACTCTTATCATTTGTACCTGTCCATGTATCATTCACTTTACCAGGGTAAGTTATCTTCTCTGTCCCCATATCTCGTGGCTACATTTCAACCCACATCATCTTTATCCTTGGTGTATGGCATGTGTACTGTCCTATCTCTCACCTCCATAACAAGAGGAAATAAGCATTTGGCTACAGTCCAAATACAAAGTTCTTCCTGTTCCAAGAGTAGAGATGGTACATCCCACCTTGCCAGTACACCTTTAAGTCTAAGTTGAAACGTGCCACATATTTCTCAACATCACATTCATCTTGATATCAAAGTTACTTCCATAGAAAACTAGTCTTGAAACTACTTAGTCCAAACACAATCCTTGGTCACCTCCTCTAGGTCCATGGGGGTACCGACACTTTTGGGGTCTTCCCTCTTCCCTTATGCATCCAGAGAGTGCCCTATTCATCTGCCCTTTGGGTCCCATGAGTTCATGAAGGTGATCAATCTCCTAACCCATGTCCCTCGGACAATGATAGATGTTACCTCTCGACCCTATGGTCATGTGCAACTAGGGAATTAGGCAACTCCTACTTCCATCAGTCTTATCCCCACCTTACCCTAGGATAGACTTAGGATTCTCCATTTATAGTACATGTCCAACTGAGAACCTTGCCCAAACCTTCATCATCTCTCTTTCTGCATTCATGGGCTGACTTTTATCTGTTCATAGGGATCATGGTAACCTGCCTACCCTGGTCAAGCCCCATACCGGTTACCTCCATGATAACACATCCACATGCACATAGAGATGGTTATCTATGGGTCTATAGGTTCATTCTCATGCCATGTACTCTTCACTTAGCTTCTCAAGATCCTATAAGACCTCTTTAGGTTACCTTAAACCAACAAAACTGATATACACCCTACCAAAGGGGTCCCTCTCCCAGGATGGGAGGAAAACTATCTCTTGACAACAAGGTCACAAAATCACTTAGGTCTAGGGTTTATGTCCACATGAGCATACTTAACCCAGGTGCTACTAAGGCACAAGCAGATCACCTACTAAACCATGCTAGGTCATACTTGTTCTCATTCCTCATCATTGGATCAAGATCATACCTTCCCTTGTCATCAACTTAGCTGTGGGGGGGGGTTCCTCAAACACACCTTAAATTTAAGGGGTTTCCTTTTTCCTCTAAACATGAGGAGTACCATGCTCGAAACTATAGCAATTTAATTCTCGTCATGAGCATTAGGTACATTTCTTCCCCTCTTAGGCCTAGGAACCCTAGGTTCACCTTTGGGTGTCCAACTGCATGCTCAAACTCTTAACCACGAATCAAGCATGCAAAAGGCATGACATGCACTTCCTGTCATCCTTCAGCTTGAGCAACACTTAGAGTTGGGGTCCTCCTCAGGGACAACCAACAAGGTACAAGGTCTCATAACCTGTTATTAATCCTCTCCAGGGTTTACAGAACTTCTTCTTCCTTTCTCAGAAGGTAAACTCTTATACCATAGGCTCATAAGTGCCAAAAGTCTCATCCTCTCTCTAGGGTTTGGTTCCTCCCATGGAAACCAAGACATCATCAACCTCTAGGGATCAAGCATGTGACGACCACTATCATCCACTTAGGTCACATCATCCTCAATTCCTGACTTCTCCTCGTATCCCGGAGTATGGATTCCAACCTTCTTGCTTGGTTCCTGCTCTCTCTTTCTAGAGCTAACCCTACAACCAACCTCACCATTAGAGGTCCTATCTATGTGAAGGGTCAACCTCAAAAGCATGCCCCTACCTGGATGAAGCCTATGTTCAGCTTATGTTTTGCTCAAGGTTATCCATAGTTCTTTATGCTTATTTCATAAGCCATCCTTCATACTCTCCTGGTCAGGGTTTCAACCCTTCACTCACACTACTAACGTACTCGGGGTGCATGCTATGCCCTACTCGCATAAGCCCATAGGGTTTCTAAGGTCCTTCACTAACATCATCTTATGAGAATAGCAGAGGATATTGTATGGACCATGAAGTTCATATGGGTGAATTTGTGTGAGGTTCCAACCATTGATGACACACTAGAACCACTGTGACAACAATGGAGCTACTAGATAGGTTGGGAATCTCAGATATCATACTATGGTACTTCCATCTCATATGAAATGTCCTACAATAAAGAGATGTGATAATTGCAAAATACCAACTTTAAGCAAATGTTGCTAAACTCACTGTAAAAGCACTTGGTCAGTAGAGACACGATTAACATGTTAAGATCACTTGGAATATGATTTGTGGGTGATTGGCTCTAAGTGGAAGTGGGAGTTTTTTGGTGTGTATGCCCAGAGAGCCAATCATATGATGATTGGAATGTGGTACTAGATACCTAATTTGATAAATGTAAAGGTAATTCCTTATATTATGTTTGTATCAGTTGTGAGATAATGACACAGACATTGTAGATGTATAAAGAATGATGGTACTCAATGACATATGACTTTAGGTTTAAAACCTAGACAATGAGACCATATGTATGATAAGAGTACATATATTCTTATTATGTCCCTAGTCGGATACTATTGTGGAAGAAAAATAGACAACATTAATACATAAGACTAGAGTGTGTGTTGATTGATGACATAGTCTCATTACTCATGATATATGATATCAAATCACTCACACAAATACATGTTAAAGAGCAGTGTATTGGATAGACCCACCATGAGAGTGATACATGGAGACCATGGAATGGCAGTCAGAATCATCTCACATAGTGACAGTGGTGATTGTGGTTCTTAAACCTAAAGTCACTAGACTCATCACATGTCATTGGGTATACTTTGACATCATCAAATGTAATACTAAAATATGGGTTGCCCTAAAGGTGATGATTGAGTATCTTTGACACATGGGGACTGAGTTTGAGTGATTTAGATGGGATTTGTCCCTCCTATAGGAGTTTGATATCCAAGGCCTCTTGATAATCGAGACTGAGAAATGTACGGCCGTACTGATGTTGTTCAATATGTGACATGTGAACTCACATGCATCTTAGACAGTCTGCACTAGTTCAAGAGACATGGATTGAATGTTGAGAGGATGATGATTCCATACCTCGAGTTCAATCCAAATATCAGAGACAAAGGAACTATATGATCACTATAACACTAATCATGGATTGTAGGTTGAAGTTGTTCTCCAACTTTCCAAATTACTTGGGTACACTTATGTGTGACTAGGAACCACTCTTTACTTGTGATGTCAAAATTTGTTATGGACATTCACTGCCAATGTAATTTTGGACCTATAGGGTCGCACACATAGGAAACATTTGGATTAAAGGAGTATATACATGAATGATGTCTATATTGAATGCTAAAGGTGTTTAGGTATTCAATTAAATAATTGATCAACTGACTAGACTCAAAATCATAATGTTTAAGAGTTGGACTAACTATTTGGAGTGTCAGGTTGATTAGAAACTAAATTGGTTGATTTCTGCCAGAACTGGGGCATGAGACGACCATCTCGCGTGATGGTCGTGAGACGACCGTCTCGCATGATGGTCGTGAGATGACCATCTCATTGAGTGAGATGACCGGTTTGTGGTCATGAGACAACCGGATCGCATGAGGAAGATGACTACTTTGTGGTCATGAGAAGACTAGATCGCGTGAGAGAGACACCCCATTTGTAGGGAAATTTGATTGCATTAAGGATTACTGACAAGGTCATGTTATGCATTATTGGATTCGAATTGCCAATTTGATTCAGAATAGAAATTTACATGAAATGATTATCTCTCTCATGAGACGACTATTTCACTATGTGATACAACTGTCTCATAGTTTGTAGGTTCTAGATCATTCATAATTCTAGACCCTTACTCTAACACCGATCAAGAACTCTAACTCTGGCCTCTACTATATATAGAGGGGTACAAGGAGCTTCCCAAGACACACAATTGAGAATTAATTGCTATAACCATTGTTATCCTCTTTGGTTGTGGTAACCAATAGAGAACCCATTCAAGTCCTACCTGTCAAAGGGAGGGATATCAAGGGAGAGAACAACTAAGGATCAGTTGTGGGAGAGCATGTCAATGACTAGTACACTAAAAGAAGGGGGACAACTCCTTATCATTGGATGTAGTAGCACAATGTGGAGTTCCCGGTGGTCCGTGTAAACTAATCTAGAGGTGGGAGGCCATCATCTACTGCTATGAGGACAACATCAACTCACATTCATGGTAAGATTGCAAGAACCATTGTAGACATTGTTCTAGTTTGCTGTCTATGGTGAAGACTAGGAGCTACACATACATTGTCCAAGAGCAACTAGATGATAGTTGCACATCTACAATGATGAGGAGTATGTCTCTGGACTTTATCCAAGGCCAGGTATATCCTCAAAATCATCCTTTCCATTATATAGGTGTTGACGCAATCCATTGGTTTATGGGAAATATGGCAATAAAAAATTTTATTTCCGCTGCCTATATTTGTGCCCTATTTCCCAACATACACTTTCACGAGATAGACGATGCACCATTCTTTGGCATAACCTATGCTTAGTCGATCAATATTTTCATGTGTGTTGCTTATGGAAAGCATCTAAGACTTTATATTTATTGAGGGATTTTATTTACAAATACATATACATATCCAATCACTGCAAACTTATAATATGTATCATATACATACTATATCCAAAAAGAAACACTCAATCACAAACATACAAGCAATGGTTATGGCCACACTAATGCAATTATTGGGAGAAACATAGAATTTCTACCAACTAAGGTCATACATCATATGTAGAAACCTATAATGAAAATATATTGTTAGGAACGGGTCAGTCGAATGGATGGACCCTCTAGTTGATCAATTCGACTTCTGATCGGGTGGCTTCCATCACTCATTCGACTGGCTCCTAACTCATGTCATTGGTTGGACTTCTCTAGTTGATTGGTTAGACCTCCAGTCCCTTGATTGGATCCTCCTATCAGCTTGCCTCCTTAGTCTGATCGATCGACTCAACTTCCCAATCAGTCAACTCACCTGGTGTAGAGCATCTTTTCTTTACTAAAATAGAAACTAAAACTATCCTATTCCTATTTAACTTATTACAGTGTAAGAGTGAATGATCGAGTTACATTCAAGGGGAGTATAGGGAGGAAAACACTAATTAACATTTGGAGAGAAAGAGAGAGACTCAGTATGAAAATTGAATCCAAAAGATAGGATTAAAACCATTCAACAATGCACACACATCCATATGGGGTATTGACCATAACCACGTATACATCCACCATCAAAACAATTTTACGGTGACACACATAAATTTTATATATATATATGTATATATATATATAGCCATTCATTCACTACCCACACGGGTAACTAACTTTAGTTACCCATGGATCCATTTTGTAATACAAAGGTACATATATGTAATGAGATAGACAACAATTGTAATGAGATGACTAAATTTGTGACACAAACACTCATTTTGTATTACAGTGTAAATTGCTATCATAAATATCATTTTTACTGTAATCAGATGTGTAATACAAAATGAGTGTTGTATTACAAATTTGATCTTCTTATTACAAATGTTGTCTTCCTCATTACAAATAGGTACCTTTCTATTACAAAATAGATCCATGGGTAATTAAAGTTAGTTATCCGGATGGGTAGTGAATATATATATATATATATATATATATATATATATATATATATGTGTGTGTGTGTGTGCGTGTGTGTGTATGTCTATATGTCTACATGTATATATATATATATATATATATATATATATATATATATATGGGTGTGTATTGGGATTGTATGTGTTATTTAGTCGAATATGTACATTAATAATTTTAAAATATTAAGATCATATGCAATAAAATAAGTGAAAAATCAAAACCGGATCACATCGATTTAAATCTCGATACACCATAAATTGGCATGGCTCTGATACCTTTGAAGGGAAATAAGGATGGCAGATAAGGCAGAGGAAACAATTTTTTTTTATCCTTATTCCTAACTAGTAGATTGTTTCAACAACAATGTATCTAAGTAGGAAGCTTGTGAGGCATATACCTGGTCCTAGAGAAAGTACAGCGACAATCCTCACAAAGTCATACTTCTTCTTCAAGCAACACACGATCCACTATCAGTGACGGCCTCTTGGTGTAGCACCATAGATGACGGTTGACAACATTCTCCTATCATGGTGGAAACAACCTCCACACCTCTATATTGTCCAAGCGGACCACCAGGAACTCCTCTCATTCTTCTAGAACGGGTGGGAAGGAGTTGTCCCTCATATTTTCAATGTGCTAGGGTCGACTTTCTCCCCTTTGTCGATCTCTCCCTTTTACATTTAATATGCCTTTGCCTCTTACATTACCACAACGTTGAGATTAGGAGACTTGTCCCGAGTGCCTTGGCCACCCCCCCCCCTTTATATAGGAGTGCATGAATCAAGATTTCCACAAACTCAAGGATACAAGGAGACAAATTTCATTAATTTTTGGTTGTTGTGAATTGCAAGTCGGTCGAGTGGGCTTCCAGTCGGTTTACTGGGATGTTTTCCTATTCACAAACATATTGGCTTTCAATGCGACAATCTATGCACAACATGACATAAGCATAAATCCTTAATTTAGTCTTACTGATCATCTAGTCGGTCGACTAGACTTCTCAGTTGGTCAACTAGACACTCTAGTTGGTTGACTCACATTCCCAGTCAGTCGACTTACATTCTAGTCAGCCAACTATCAGCCAATGTTGTTTAATTTGATTACCTAGACACTTTAGTAATCAAGTCAAACCTTATTCATGAGTATACTCATATTCTAGGTGTGTCCTGTGTGTGTGACCTTATAGGCCCCAAATTATGTTGGCAGAGAATGTCCATAACTAGAATATGACATCACAAAAAATGAGTGATATTTAGAAACACATCATTTCTAGCCAAGTAATTGGAAAGTTGAAGAACAACTTCAACCTACAATCTGTGATCAATGTTACACTAATCATACAATTCCTTTGTTGCTGATATGTGAGGCATGGAATTATCGTCCTATTAATACTCAATCAATATTTGTTGAAGTAGAGCAGACTGTTGAGATACATGTGAGCTCAAAATCACATATTGACTCAAATGAGCATGGCCATTCATTTCTCAATCTCGCGTATAAGGTGGCCATGATATCATCTATGGTAGGATGGATGAATCCTGTATGCATCATTGACAATCTATCCCCATGTGTCACAATACCAACATTATGGAGACCCTTATTCAAGGTCACATTGGATGGTGCCAAAGTTCATCAAATGACATGTGATGACTTTAGTGACTTCAGGTCTAAGAACCACAATCGCAACTATCACTTTGAGAGCTCATTCTAGCTACCATTCAATGGGTCCATGTGTCACTCTCAAGGTGGTTCTATCTGGTACTCTATTCTCTAACAAGTACCTATGTGGTTGGCTTGATATCATTTATCATGACTAATGAGATTCTCTCATTAGCCAACACATATTCTAGTGTTATGTATTATTATCTTCTATTTTACTTCTATAGTAATATCTAACTCCGGACATAACAAGAATGTACATACTCATATCATACATATGATCTCATTGTTCAAGTCCTCAACCTAAAGACATATGTCATCCAATAACATTTGGGCTTAGATATGATTCTAACCTGAAGATATTTGTGATCAAAGATTTTGATAGTAACGTGCACAATAGTTTACTTGTGTCTCCTAATATTCAGAAAGAGCTCACCAAAAGTCATCCCCTAAATTGTAGCTTTCTCTTAATTAGGGAAAGTTGATATTGGTAAATATGGTTGGTCTGATGGTGCATATGTTGTTGATAAAACCACATGGCCACATGTGTCTTCTAAATACCCTCTAGATATGTCTGTATGGTGGACATATCGTAGGCATTCACTATGGGTTGTTGTGCATCAAAATCATCTTCTCTTTGTCTAGAATGGTGACGTTGTAGAAGAATATGTTGTTGATCCTAGACATTTGTCTCCCCTTCCTTCTCTGGTGTTCCCTATATCTCTGGGGTGTTGCCTTACCCAATTGGCAAGCATCTCTATGAATTTTTTCATTGGTCGTATACTATCAAGAAGAACAACAAAATGGTAGGGAAGCTCTAAATTTATTCTAGGGTCATGCATTCAAGTCGTATATGACTTTTTTGTTGTGTAGGGAGATCATTTGGGATCTTGCAAGATAACTCAGTTCTTCATGCTTAGTACCCTCTACCTTTGTGAGGCCTCCAAAGTCACAATCTAAGGCTAGAGCAACGGCAGTGATCATCCACTAATACATTTTTGACCTCTACTATTACTTTTCTTAATTTAGGTTTCCAAAGAAAACATACACCATCGACCTCTATCATCACTTCCTAAAACAAAAACATCACAATTGGTCAACGCTTTCCATTTAAGGAAGAAAAAAAAGGTATTGTGTTAGTTTTAACGTTTATTTCTTGGGGCTGAAGTGACGTCGTCACATACTGACTGCAAAATTCAATTTTCCTAGAAAAGTTTTAATATAGAACGTGTTGTGTTGGTGGACACAAAACCAACAATGCAACCCTTCTCACAAAATAAATTTTTACCTCCTAAAATCTTATCTCATTATTTTATGTCTACTAAAACTGATGACATAGGTCTTGTGCCCTGTGAAAAAATTTACATCTAAAATGCCTTTGATGTAGATTCTTTTAGCTAGAATCGATGATATTGGGTTTCCTCCACATGCCAAATAAAAATTAACTTCCCTCAAATTTATTAATATTGTCAATTTTTTTCTAGAAACCAAAGACACAAGTCCTAGTGAGGTTGGCATTTTCTAATAGGGATAAGTACATATGTCGTCAATTTTTTATTGGCAAACCAATGACAAAGAATGAACTATGTCATCAGTTTTGCTGGAGAAACCAATGATTCATGTCTTAGTGAGGTTGCCATGTTTTAATAGGGGTAAGTACATATATCATCATTTCTTGATGGAAAACTAACAACATAGATTGAAGTATGTCTTAGTTTTGCTGAGCCAATTGATGACTAAGTACTTAGTATTAGTTTCTTCATATCAAGTGACCACTATGTTCTACTTAATAGCACCAACACAAATTCTGTTCCCCATTCTCTCGTGCATAGTTCAATATCTAACAAGATACACTTCTTCTATAGAGATTGTCGTGTTGTGTCATTCTCAATGTGTGGTCCTATAACCTCTTCTTTTGTTGCTGCTAATTGATTTGTGTTGTGTTTTCGTCATTGTGATGATGTCACCACTTCTAATCTTCTTCTGTTGTCTGTGTTAGCATCGCCTTCTTCTTTGCTACTTTTGTCTCCTCTTCTCTGATGTTGTCATCACCTCTTCTCAGATGGCATCACCTCTTCTCTGCCATTTTGTTATCATCACCATTGTTGTTTCTTCTTCTTTGTTTCTAGTCTCTCCTCTTCTCTACTACTAGTCTCTCTATTTCACTTCACCCATTGAGGTAGCTACCATTTGTTATTTTTAATTGTTAATTTGTTATGAAATGTGTGTATTATGTTTAAGTCAATCAATTTTAAATTGTATTATGACTTTCTAATAAAATGCAAGTATTATATTATTAAGCTAGGTCACTAAATATTATTATATATCTAGTTAGAATTTAAAATTATTCTGAGGAATATGAATGATTAATGGTTGCTTGTTTAGTGTGTGTAAATATTTTCTAGGTTGAGAATGGAATATGCTTATCTTAATGTACATTTTTTTTGCATCTAATGATATGAATGATGACACTAAGATCATAGGTATATAATGAAAACATTATTTGTTGGCCTCGAGACTCATCCCATAGTTACTTATTAATGTAAATATTGGATACTCTAAGGTTTCAGACTATTCTTGAACACTTAATCTCACTTAGGATGTAAATGTATAATGTGTATTCGGTTTCATGATGCTTCATCAGTACTTCCCCGCTTGGTCTCTATGTTCATATGTAGGTGGGTCTTTGCCCATAAACATTGGTGTACTTGGAGAACTGTAGGGAAATGTTATTAAAATATTCTTAAAATCCAAATACATGTCATACCCTTACTAGTGATATTAGGAATTCAAGAATGGGGTAGGTGGTACATATTCATTACTAAACCCTAAGCCTTAATCTATAAACCCTAAACCCTGAACTCTAAACCCTAAAAGCTAAGCCATAGTCTCTAAGACCTAATCTCTAAAGACCTAATTTAATACTCATTTTCTTTGTGATCATAGGATGGATTGATCATGGATGTCCATTTCAAATCGATGCACTCTGGAGTTTATTACTTGTCTTCATCAGTTTATAAGATTTTTAGAGTAACATAGGAAATGACCTAGAGATAGGTTCTATTGTCCATGTAGGAATTGCAGTAATAACTTGAAAGTTGACACTATTGATGAAATCAAAAGTCATGTCATGTGTAATGGGATTATACATGGATATACATAATGATACTGGAATGGAGAGATTCCAACTATGAGATAAGTAGATGGAAATAACAATAGTTGTATTGTAGAAAAATTTCTAATGATATTGATCTGAATGAATTATTTCCGATAGATGTGGTTGATGTGATGTTAGATTGTTGTAAAGTAAATCTTACTGATCCACCCTCCTTATTTAGAAACATTATGCATGATGTTGATAGAACATTATACTTAGGTTGTACTAAGTTTACAAAGTTGAGCATTGTGTTGAGATTGTGTACTCTGAAGGCTAACAATATATGGACCGACAAAAGCTTCACATATCTAATGTCTTTGTTGAAAGAAATTCTTCCTAAAAGCAATGAGTTTCCAATATCAACAGACAAAACAAATAAAATGTTGTTCCCAATGGGAATGGAGGCTAAGAATATACATGCATGTCTAAATGACTGTGTATTATTTTAAAAGGACTATATCGATTTGAAATATCGCCTAAAATGTGAGGGTTTAGGTACAAAATGATGACTTTGGGTAAGGCCAAAATTGGTCTCCTGCCAAGATGATGTGGTATCTACCTATAATACCATAGTTTCAACACTTGTTTTCCTATACCATAGATGCACATAATTTATATTGGCATGCAGAGGTAAAGAAAAAGAATGATGGGATCCTACAATATTCATCTGATTTCCTAACATCAAAGAAAACCGGTTATGTGTACACTAAATTTGGTGAAGAAGTTGGGAATATAAGACTAGGTTCTACTAATGGAATGAATCCATACAATACATTAAGACGACAACATATCACTTGGCATGTTATGATTGTTATATACAATCGTCCTCCCTAGTTGTGTATGAATAATAAGTATGTCATGTTGTCCTTGTTGATATCAGGCCACAAAAAACCTGGCAATGATATTGATGTATTTCTTGAACCTCTACTTGATGACTTAAAGAAACTTTGGGGAGAAGGTGTGATGACCAATGATGATTTATGTAGAGAGACTTTTTGTTTGCATAATATATTTTTGCATTATTTATGACTTTCCAGCATATGGGAATATTTTTGGATACAACATAAAAGGATCCAAAGCATGCCCTATATGTGAAGAGAACATAGATTCGATATGACTAAAATATGGTAGAAAGATTGTATATCTTGGTCATCGAAGATTTCTTCTAAAAGTGCATCATGGTAGAAGGTTGAACAAAGCATTCACTAGCTCAAATGAGGAATGGGGTGCCCTTATACATGTATCAATGGAGGATTTTTATGAAAGAATAAAATACTATGTCAATACATTTGGTAAAATATCACAATGTACTATTTCTACACAGAGTAACAAATATTTTTTCAGGAAGAGGTCAATATTATGGAATCTTCCTTTTTGGAGTTTTTTGGAAGTTAGGCATTGTATAGATATCATGCATGTTAAGAAAAATGTGTGTGATAGGATCATTAGTACTTTGTTGAATATACCATGTAAGACTAAAGATGGCATCAAATTTAGAATGGACCTATGTGAAATGGGTATAAGGAAAGAATTAAAAATAGAAGTTTGAAGTAGTTGGAAAACATATTTACCTCCTACTTATTACACATTGTCTAGACATGAGAAGAGATTTTTTTTGAGTGCTTGCTTAATGTTAAGGTACCACTGGGATATTCTTCCAATATCTATAGATTAGGATTAATAAAGGATCTAAAACGGATAGGTCTTCAATCTCATGATTATCACACTCTGATGAAAAAAAATCTTATGGCAATTCTATCTAAACTATTGAAGCGTGTAAGGTTTATAATCACCAAGCTTTATTTCTCCTTCAACACTCTATGCAGCAAAGTTATTGTTCCTAAAAATCTTAATAAGTTGCAAAGAGAAGTGGTCATTACACTATGCCATCTTGAGATTTATTTTCCTCCTTCATTCTTTGATACCATGGTACATCTTATTGTCCATTTAAATAGGGAAGTAAAAATGTTGGGTCTAGTTTTCTCACATTGAATGTATCCTTTTAAATGCCACATGAGTTTATTTAAAAGTGATGTTTGAAACCTTTATCAATTTGAATGGAGTAGTATTGAGGGTTATGTGTCTAGGGAGGTTATGGACTTCTATGATATCTTTTTGAGTTGTAATAAAGCTCCTAAAAATGAAAATAATATTGATTCTTTTTGTGGAAAAGGTACTTTAGGAGATCAAGTGAAATTAATTAGTTGTGATTTGTGGGAACAAGAACACATGTGTGTTTTACACAACATCAACAAAGTGGGTATTTATATCACTAGACATGCCAATTTTATCAACACAAAATATCCTTGAGCAGTTCAATGTGGCCTTCTAGAAAGCATAATAGGTGCATTTATTCAGTTCTTTGAAGATAAAGTCTTCCATCAACTATCTCAAACTTGAAATAATGATGCTGAAAATATGAAATGGCTTGCCTTTAAACCAAAAGTGAAATTTATAGCTTACGAAGGGTTTGACATGAATGGATTTTCCTACTACACAAAATGTCAAGATAATAGGAATGTCGTCCAAAACAACATGGTCACCCTTCAAGCGTCGTCATTGTATTTTTTAGTGCCAATTGTAAGAGTCCACGTGAAGTTAAAATGTCTTATTACTGTGTCATTAAAGAAATATGGGAGTTTGACAACAAAGATTTTAGGGCTCCCATATTTAGGTGTACTTGGGATGATAATAACAAGGGATTTTTATGGATGAATCGGGGTTAACAATAGTAAATTTTGAAAAAGATTTGTGAGAAGAATGCACCACCATTCATAAAGGAATACAAGAGAAGCAAGTATTCTATGTAGATGATCCTACAAATGAAAAATGGTTAGTCGTTCTTCATGGGAAAAGATAGTTCATTACAGATCCTATAGATCAAGAATATACTATGACAAGTATGATGACTCTAGTCCATTCTCAGTTGGCTAGCCAAGTGTAAATCTTGAAGTTGACATTGACTAATATACATGCGGAGATCACTTAGAAGAAAAATTAATTGATCAATGATCCAACCAATACTAGAGGCAAGCATTTTACTTTTTATATGCTAGATGTGAATTTTACATTCTATGTTATAGTTATATATGTTTCTTATGCTACATGTGCATTTTAAAGTCTTTATCACTTATATTTCATTTTTTTTACTATTTTTAATATGAAATTTTTTTAGATGGTGTCTATGAGGATGAGCACCATCAGGACAAGCACCATGACGATGTGCACTGTCAGGATGAGTTTGATGTAAGTTGTATTATTTTATTACATAGATGTGCATTTTACATTCTTTATGACAATTATATAATTAAAAGTTTTTATGACTTATATGTGTTTCTTGCCAATTTTAGGATGAGCAGCCTAACAATGTGCACCCTAAGGATTTTGTTGGTTCTTATGTGGAGCAGTGTGATCGTGCATGTAAAAGAGGCATCACTTTGTTGAACAAGTTAGTAGCACAAAGGCACAAAGGTCCAAAGTTGGTCATTGACTTTGATGAAATAGGAAATCATATTGGGAAGAATCATAGTTCTTTCAGGTTATATATAGGGGTTATTGTTCACAGCAAAGTGGATATAACAATATAATCTTGTAATCAACTTGATCATTTTGTTAAAGAACTCATATGGAAGAACATAACTGTGAGCTATTCTATTTTTTTAAAGATATTCACAATTCTATTTTTTAAAATATGCCATTTAGTATATGAACTTTTGTAGAGCATCTTTGACCTTGATGGAAAACTGCATTGTAAAAATATGTTGCAATGTTGTGGGAGGATATTGAGGAATTATAGCACAAATCTGACAAGAGAATACATAATGAGTGGCAAGAAGAACAAGCTTGTCACTGAGAAATGGACCGGTCTTGATAAGAATGTGAGAGAAGTATTTTTTGTTTCAACACAAACTGATAAATTTAAAGTATTAAGCCTCCTTTATAATATGTTCTTATGATTAATCATATGAATTCAACATATTACATAATTAATATGTGTTTTGGATTAGTCAGGCTATACAAAATTCTCAAAACAAAAGGCATGCAAAGAATGTTCACAACCACAAGTTGGGTCTAGGTAGTTATGCCTGGTGTTGCCGACAAAGATAGCAAGTGTTATACTAAGAAACCTACTCTTGGGTCAGCTAATTTTCTACTACTCATGCACCTCTATCTCTCCATGAGGCATGGATAGATGCAAGATAAAGCTACTCTGGAGAAGAACCCAACCCTACAACCCCTGAGGTGGCTGACAAAAATGGTAAAATCCAACTCTCAGAATGCATCTACATTTTTTACCTTGATTGTTATGTTTTACTGACCAATTACTATTTGTGATGATTAGTGGGATCTTTACAAGAAAAAAAAAAAAGAAGGCATGTTCATCCATGAGGGCCAAAGGGATGATGTTGTTTGTCTTACTTGTTGGATATACTTCTTCATTATGTTGTTATTATGATTTTTGAAATTTAGTAGTATGGTTGTTTCATGGTACCATGGCTGTGTTGAGGCCTTTATATCATACTTTAATCTTCATTTTCACAATTCGTGTAGTTATATTCTTTATCTTAGCCCTTGGCCACTATGGGTAATTTAGGGCGATTCTTGGGCTCTCCATAGGCTCCTCCAAAGGTGGAGAAACCCTTATATCCTCCTTGTGCTCTCTAGTCCATCCAAAGAGTGGTCAAGGTACCTAAAAACCATACAAAGAACCTCCATAACTACATTTGACAATAAACCATTTACTGGGAGAAGTAACATGCATTCTAAAATGTTTAGATATGATTAAAGGATAAAATGAAACAAGTAGAAGCTCAGAATTAGGGTTGCATCACATATGAGCTTCTACACCTATTTGAAGAGGTCATCTTATTGGCTCTAGCTTAAGAAGAGGACGCACTTATGACTACTAAGCCTTGTTGGAGTGGTGGCATCCATACCAAATTCATACTGGGTTAGAAGAACTAGGAATTTAATGGAAGAAGTGCAACTATAGGAATCATGGAGTTCATATCCAAACTTTTACTTATAAGGAATGACACTATCACAGGAGGCGGAGGCTGTTTGAGTATTGTTGGCTTACCATGTTAAGAACAAAGTCCAACACATCAAGTTGATGATTACTACTTTTTTAAAAAACGGTCATGGTCATCTTATCATTCAAGCAGTTAATTAGGATAGAAAACAGTGTCAAGGGATAATCAAGAAAAGGCATTGTAGTAGTGGTCAATTATCTTAGATATGTTGAATGTTTCCAAGTTATCCAAGGTGAACATATCCTCTATAAATATTTTTTTTGTTAGATTCTTCCTTGCAAATAAATATATATACTCAGAAATTAGAATTTCTAATTCACACTCACCTCAAGAAATTCAGTCTGTTCAATAGTGTTGAGAAGTACGGCCTTATGAAGAACCTCATACAAACCAAATTCATTGTGTTGTTCAATACTACAGAATCTTTATTAGATTCTTCTAATGTTTCTTCATCTATGGTGGCTTAATATCAAAACACTTGACCCTAGACTTATAATTCTGATGCACCTTCCTCGAAGCATCTTTCATAAATTTTTCCTCAATACACCTACCTTGATTGTGTGGCAATTTAATGTTACAACCAGAGTTGCATCATCTTCCCTACAATTTTGTTTATCATTCCCCACCATCTCTAATAGGGAATTGTAGTTGTGAAACTTTTTTAAGATTACAAAGTTGTTTATATATGTAGTAAAATTAATTTATAAAGTAGTATACATTTTGAAAATGTTATTGTAATTACAATTTTACTTAATATATTACATTGATTATACAAAAAGCTTTATAGCTAAGTAGATTTGGTAAGAATTTCAATGCCAAAAAATGTGATAAAATCTGACTGTTTGACATAATTAATGCACAAAAAGAATTCCATACAGTTAACATGGTTCATTCATAGTTAAACAAGCTAAGGTAAACCACAAACTATGATATATTTTACATGGGGTAACTCACAATGGGGAAAATGACTTATTTATCTGATGTAGCACAAGGTTTGGTAGAACTGAAGATGTAGATTAATCGCCACATTCACAACATGCAAAAATTAATGACTATTACATTCATTCAGAATTGCAAAAATAATGAATAAATGGTGAAAATACATTGAATAAATCATGTTTTCAAGATAACACAAAGTGTTAAAAATATGGTTACATAAAATCATCCTTACATGTATGCCTAATTTATACAAACAATTTACAATAACTTTATTCAAATAGGCCAAACCACATTGTTATTTGATCCTATTCCAAAAACATATCTGAACCACTCCCATTTTGTTTAACATACTCAAACATATTTGACCCACCCCTACTAGACCATCATATAGGCAAATAGAACGAACAATAAACTATAATAACAAAACACTTTGAATTTGTTGTGAATGTCAAAATTAATAGAGAGGTTATAGAAAACCACACTAGATTGTGTGCAATAACCAAACACTCTTAATTTATTGTGAACATTATTATTGACCTCAAAATTGACAGGACTCATGATAATAATAGATAGGTAGTAAATCTGTAAGTATAAAAATATCAACTACAATTGGAAATGTACAAGGATTTACAATGTGGAAATTTTGACCAAGCTTAAAAACAAATGTCTATATCCTACACAATATAAATAATGGAGATAGTTGCAAACAAAATATATAAATGAGTTTCAAACAAATAAAGGTGTAGACTATAAAGAGGGATATTGTAAAACAATGATAGGTGTGCCACAAATTGATTTTGGGAATAATTTTTACCCAATCACCATCAAATTCAACACACATGTATTTTAAACCATTAAATTGTGTTAATTTTGATTGTGATTGTGTACAAATATTGCAAAACATGTGAAAGAGTTCAGAAGGAATAGATGATTGTCCTAGATCAGACATCATGGACCAATCATTATTGGAAAACTACATTGAACAATGCTTACCAATATTGTGATGAAGAAAAGATAAAAAAATATTAGCATTAGATCTAGATTAAGGTGAGCTGAATCAATTGCAACACCATAAATTGATGTGGTAGTAATATTATGAGATCATCAAACGTTGATCAGGATTCCAGTAGGAACCCACAAACTAAAAAGTAGAGTGTTGTGTAATACAACAACACTAAAAATAATTATGAATCATGTATATGAATATTGTGGTCAAGTACCTCAAAACTCTAATGAATACCATGTGTTGTGAGAATGTAGCCAATCTCAATATTCATCTTTTAGGGGATACCACATAAAACTATATGTAATTGTCAAAAGCTCTTGACTCATTGTAAATATTGGAAGGAATACAAATAATTATAAATAAATCATAAAAACTAAAAGCAATTAACACAATTGAACAATACATGCAATTTTGATCTTAGATTCTTGGCCTTCAAATTTTCAGGACCATTTTAATGATAGACATGCAGTAGATAGGTAAGGATAGAAACATCAACATCCATTGGCAATGTTCAAGGTACAACTAAAACCAACCTCACAAGGAGATTTAAATATCCTTCAAAATCTAAAATATTGGCATTTGAAGGGAAAGTGCACCACATATTTAGGAGACATTCATCAAAAATTTATGTACACATGGGTTTTCATCCAACGAAAGTGCAAATTTTGAAGGCAACTATGTACAAAAATATTTACACAATAACTACATGTGACACCTCAACTACAAATATCGTAAATGGTATACCAAACATAGGTGAAACACATACTTACCATGGGACTAATTTGGTCCCAATCTCCAACTAAACCAACACACATGGGTTTGAAACCACTAAATTGTGCTAACTTCAATGATGATTGTGAAATAAGTACATGATAAACCTTTGAAAGACAAGGGTAATTGTATGGTTGGTTGTCCTAAATCATATATCTTGGGCCACTCGTCATAAGAAAATCACACTAAACAATAAAAACAAATTGATAAGCTAAAAATGAGTGTGGTATATAGTTCAGTAGCACTGAAAATAAATCTGAAGCATGCATGTCAATATTGTAATAAGAACATATAAGAAATAAAGAAACCTTGGGACACTAATGAATATCATAGAATGCAAAAATAAGTGATTTCATAATTGAGATTTTGGGGGCTACTGAATTATTTTTATATAAATATATGTTGTGACACCATATATTGATGTATAAATAACCAATATGTTATACAGTCCAATAGCAATGAAAATAGATCTGATTCATGCATATGAACACACTAATCAAGAACATATAAGAATAAAGAAACCTCAAGACACTGATAAATATCATAAGATTTTTTATTAGGATCCCAAGATAAATCAACAAATTATAAAAATAATGCAAGTCAGCCGACCTCTGATGCGACTTATTGAGACATCGATGTGCGGGCACACGGGTCTCCCGGGTTTACCATCCCTGCTATCTGGGCCTCCGCCTAGGGGGGTGGGTTCCCCCGACAATAAAAAAAATATGCATCATGCACATGAATATTGACATCAAGAATAGAATTAGTAAGATATAAACTTCAGGACACTGAGAAAGACCATGAGATGTGTGAAAGTAGTGAATCCCAAAGTTGAGATTTTTGGGGCTACCACATCCATTTAAAGTCAATAAAATGCAACACCATAAACTAATGTGGCAATGATAGCATGGCATCATTCATCATTAAATAGGACTTCAATACAAAATTGACAAACTAAAAACCAGAGTAGTATGTAGTTCAACAATGCTAAAAAATCTAAATCATGTATATTAATAATGTAACCAAGAACATAAAGGTAAAAAACAAACATCAGGTACTTATGAAGATATGAGATATGAGATATGAGAAGAGTCATAGATGCCAAAATTCAATTTTCTAGGGCCACCGCATTCATTTAAAATGAGTCAAATGCAACATCATAAACTGATATGGTAATTATAACAAGAGATGATTGACTGTTAACTAGGATCTCAACATAAATCCACAAACTAAAAACCAGAGTGATATGTAGTCCAATAAAACTAAAATAAATCAGAATCAAGCATCTAAATACTATAGTAAAATATAGAGAAGTATAAAAAGAAACACTCCAAACTCTGATCAAGATAATTAAATGTGGGAAGAGTAGCAAATCCCAAAATTTAGCTTTAAGGAAATACCAAACTCATTTGCAATTGATCAAATACGACATTGTAAACTGATGTGATAATAATAGCAAGAGGTCATTGATTGTTAATTAGGATGTCAATATGGATCGACAAACAAAAAATCAAATTAGTATGTAGTAAAATAACATTAAAAATAAATCTAAAACATGCATATGAATATTATAATCAAGAATAGAAAAATAAAAAGAAACATCAGGACATTGATGAAGACCATGATATTTGAGAGTACTAAATCCCAAAAATGAGCTTTTAGGATCTACCACATTTGTTTCAAATGAATCAAATACAACACCATAAATTGATGTAGTGATAATAGCAAGAGATCACTTACTATTAATTAGGATCTTAACATGAATCTAAAAGGTAAATATCAGAGTAATGTTTAGTCCAATAATACTAAAAATAAATTTGAATTAGACATATGAATACTATAATCAAGAACCAAAAAGTAAAAGGAGAAAGATCAAGATACTAATGAAGATCATGAGTTGTGGCCTAAAATTGAGATTTTTTGGACTATCACATTCATTTGAAATGAATTAAATCAAACACCATAGTCTGATGTGATAATAATCATTTACTATTAATTAGGATCTCCATATGAATCTACAAACAAAAAATAGAGAGGTATAGAGTCCAATAAAACTGACAATAAATCTAAATCATACATACCAACACTCTAATGAAGAAAAGACAAAAATAAAACAAAAGTCAGTACATTGATAGAGACCATGGGATGTGTGAATGAAGTAAATTCTAAATTTGAGATTTTTTAAAGATACTCCATTGAGTTAAACTAAAACAACTTTGATACCATAAACTGATGAGTAATGATGGCATGATATCATTGATTGTTAATTAGGATCTCAACATAAATCAAGAAACTAAAAACCAGTGTGGTATGTAGTCCAATAACACTAAAAATAAATTAGTATCATATACATGAACATTGTGATAAACAATTGTGACTTAAAAAAAGAAACTTTGGGACACTGATGAAGATCATGAAATGTAAAAAAATTCCAAAATTAAACTTTTGGGGCTATCATATTCATTTAAATTGAATCAAAGGCCACACCATAAATGGATTTGGTAATCATACCATGAGATCATTAATTTTTAATTAGGACCTCAAAACAAATCAGTAAACTAGAACTAGAGTGGTATTTAGTTCAATAACACTAAAAATAAATATGAATCATTCATACTAGCACAATATAATGAACAGATAAGAAATAAAGAAACCTCAGACACAAATAGAAAGAATGGTATGTGGGGATGTGTTAATGATATCATTAAATCATTGACTCTTAATTACGATCTCAACAAGAAACAACAAACTAATAATTAGTGTGGTACGTAGTACAATAACGCTTAAAGCTATTCTCTATCATGCATGTGCATAATGTAATCAAGAATAAAAAAATTAAAAGGAACCTTAGGACAGTAATGAAGATCATGGTACGTAGGAAAGTAGTTATCACACACTGCCTAAAAAGTGGAAATAGGGGTATGTGGAGAAAAACTCAATCCTTTTTGGTAGTGAAATGTCACAAAATAAATGAGAAAAAATAATAGGGGCATGTGGAGAAAAACTCAATCCTTTTTGCCACCACCTTTATATGGAAAATGAGGAAAAATAAGATAAATCATTGAAGCCATGATGTTATTCTAAGATGTCATCCAAGTCAGACTCAAAAAACAAAATAAAGAACAAATCCAGAGATCAGATTGGGTGGTCTTGTTATGAGTGGGGAATGAATACCACTCCCAACCTACCAAGTGAACCAATATCAAGATCACTACTTTTTTGTCAAAGAAAGAGTAATTCATGACAGATTAAAAATGACATTTATTTGTGGCTAGGATAAAAGGGTTGGAGATGGTTGTGTTCTTCCCATCATTGCCCTAAAAGTCCAAATTTTTAGATAGATTGGGGTCATAATTACCTCAGGACCTCCCACAGTGGAGATTCCTCATGAATGATTATGACCAATGGGTAGGATTTAATAGGTGATTAGAAAATGTAGGCAAAGGAAAAGGATCTATCTTTAGATGAAATAAATAAATGTGTAGGATCAATGGGATCTAGAAGAAGGGTTGAATAGAGATAAAACACTTAAATAAAATTCATTAGACCTTCAAAATATCAAAAGCTTAGGTTGCATATATGTAATTTGTGTGAAACTAAGCATACATAGAAAGAATGAGAGAGATTGAATAGACACAAGAACACAAGCTATGCATAGTGGTTACAAACTCCAAACTAGAACACGTACATCCACTACCTAGAGGGGTCAATCTCTAGGATTTACAACCATTGCACACTTCTTATATTCCATTATAAGATATACAATATGACCTTCCTTTTCCAAGTCAAGGATACCTAACATTCCTTTCAAGGATCAAAGGATCCAATAACATTACAAGGACTTAGCTATCCTAGAGAAAGAGTCTTCAACTTTAGCAAGGACTTACCCACTTTTGCAACGAGCTAGCCACCTTCACCATGGAGATATCCTCTTTGCAATAAGTTTTCCACCTTAAAGGAATTACCCACTCTTCTCTTGGATCTTCTGCCTTCAACTTCACCTTCACCAAGGAGAAGCTTTCACCATCATAGCTTCAGAGAAAGGGATTGGGAAGGGGAAGTTGAGAGATTCACCAAGGAGTACAATGAAGTAGCTTTCTCACAAGTAACCTATCTCACTCAAATTGATGTTTGATTAGTAAGAAAGAGAGAGAAAGGGGATCTTAGTTGACAAATCCACTCAACTATATCTAGGAGCATAAGAAGCAAACTTGGAATGAAGTCCAATGGCACCTATTTATAGTTGGTGGTGTCTACTAGCTAGTAGATGCACTTGAAAACAAATTCTAGCCGTTTGAGGTGTTGTGACAGTCTATTTTCAATTTTTGCAATATTCCAATGGTTAGAAACACTTTTTGTGCACATTTCTTATAGCACAGTCGGTCGAGTTCAATAAAAGTAACTTGACTAATAGCACTATGTGACAAAGTAATTTTGGGTTGTCGATTAAATTTATCCTAGATGAAACTTGACCAACGACATAAAATTGATTTTCCTAAGTAGGGGTGTCAGTCAAATTTGTCCTGGGGAAACTCGGCCAACCTTGGCAATTACCAAGACCCATCCTAAGCATTGATCAAATTTCATGTGAGTGAAACTCGATTGAAGAAAGTGCATGTGATGAATTTTAGAAATTTCTATAAAAGTGCTTAAATATTCATTTTAAGTGCATTTTATATTCTTTTCATCTTAGTTAAAAGTCATAGAATCAATACATATGTTTAACAAAATGGTTCTAAGTGATTTGAAGCATTTTCTAGAAAAGTGCATTTGCATTGATTTTGGCTTGTATTTGGTAAAGCTAGGGCTTGATTAAATTCATCCTTTTCATGTACCTAATACCTGAAATCAATCTCAAATAGACATACTAGATACATATGTATGAAATGGTTAAGTCATCATCAAAATATGAACAATGTATGACTATTAGGTCGACATTCACCCCCCTTTGAAGATGAAAAACCATTCCTCAAAATATTGAAAAGAACTTAGAAATTCAACTTTTACCTTGTTAGTTGTAGGGGGATACATGAATAGACAATAGCATTTGCTCCCCCTCAATTCATGCTTACCTTTACATGTATGATTAGTTCCTCCAAAAACTATAGACATAACATATATGTACTATTTGAGTACACTTTCATAGTCATAAGATACTTCAGAAAATTAACTATAAAAGGATCAAATTCAATATGTACTAAGATCATTTCTCCCCCTTTGTCATATCAAAAAAGGAGGGGGTAGAAGAGCTAAAACATGTTTTATCCAAAAGCACAAATGACACACACAACCACTATTTGTAAGAACCACACATAGGCCAAAAAGAGAACAAATATACAAGAGTCATAATAAAAATATGGAACCACACACCATGATATATACCAAAGCATAGAGTTAAAGGTACAGACAATAAGATTACAATAAAAGTAAGTCCTCTCAAGATGAAAACTACAAACAACAAAGAAAAATGATGAGATAAGAAAATAGTAGTCCTAAAATGAAGTGCCCTGTGTTCAATACATGAAAGCCTACAAATAAACATATATATGAGCACTCTATAGACTAGGAACTAAATGTCAAGCTCGTCTATGTCAAACTTGTCAGATTGGTAGTCCTCATCATTGACTGTCTCAAAAGGAGTAGTAGTGACAACAATTTTGTCCTCATTGCCATCTCCATCACCATCAGACCCATCATCCTAATCACCATCATTGTCTTCTTCATCACCCTCTTCATCATCATCATCATCATCTTCATCAATTTATGTGTTCTCAAGAACAAAATAGTGAGGACTGGGCCATCTAAGGTTTTGCTCTTCCTAAGAGATGCCACACTCGTGCAGTGCCTTAGCTTGCTCATAATTGGGTATAGAAGACCAACAGAAGTTGGCAAGAATGGTAATAGCATGGACAACTAGAAGGGAATGTAGGTTAGAGGAAATAGGTTGAGATGAGATAGGGATAGGTCTCACACTAGTGGTAGGAGGTGGAGTGGAAGCAACAATATGGTAAGCCAGGTAGAACTGATCATATGCATATGAAGCATAGTCAGTGGCTCGAAACGGCTGGTAGGAGGGATAAGGTTGTGAACATGACAAGTTCATGTCAAGCATGATTTGAACAAGGTCCTAGTGTAGGTGTTCTTGAACCTACATCTGATAGGCATTGTGGTGCATCATGTAACCCATAAGGGTTTCATTAGACATAGAAAAGGATTCATAGGAAGGTCTAGGAGGAGGTGTCAGATCCTAGGTAGAGGTGGATGCACTAGCAATAGGTGTAGATGTGGGGTGAAAGGACTTCTTGATAGTGGTTTCAATGATGCAAACACCTTTTCTACTAGCTTTGTAGCGAAGATCCTTGAAAAGAGATTGTTCAGTATAATGTTGAAAAAGACCACAAATAAAGTTAGGGAGGGTGGGTGGGATTCCTTGGTGTTCTTCTATGTGTCAAAATATGGCATATGAAGTAGAATATATCTGGCCCATTTGACTCTGACATTTTGAAGAAGATAGTACATGATCACTGTAGAGTTTTCTACAATTTGAGTTTGATTTTTCTTTCTATGGATATTACAGTTAAGTAAATGAGCAATTAGGTGAATCATAATGTCAAAAGAAGAGGATAGTAAGATATATTTATTTCTATAGGGAACCTCTAGTTTCTTCAAAGTTTTGTGGATGTTAAGAAGGGTAAGCTCGTGATCAAAACTCTTGAAGAAGGCTTCAGGATCATGGATGTCATGGTGATTAGGATAGGAAGACATCTAAGTATATAAGGAACAAGATAAGAATCTATTAAAGGTGTACTCGGAGATTTAAAATCTTATTCCCGCAATCATGGATGACAACACGACTTGGGTATTTGGAGGTGGCATTAAGGCAGTGTAGTTCCATGTGAGATTGGCATAGAACTGATGTACAACTTTTATGCTAGATTGAAAATTGAAAAAGTCATTTATTCTACACAAAGTGCACCGAGGTGTTGGTCAATAAATACCTTCTTAATCTCTTTCAAAAACTCATTTCTATAGCATAACCAGGGCCTAAAAGGATAGAGATTTTTAGGGAACAACTCTTTATATTAATTAACAGCTTGAAAGTTGATAACATAGGTGTCATCATACCCAATGAGCCTTGAGGGGGTGGAAGAAGAAGGCACACTAGCAGGATATGTCCTCTTCTTTTGGTTTGACGCCATGGAGAAAGAATAAGAGATAGATGACACCAAATGAGGAAGAAACCACCAGCAACAGGTCACCCAACACACTAGGTAAGCGCTAGGGATGGGTAGGGAAGAATAAATGTGGCTAGATTGGGCTAAGAGATGTTTGGTAGAGGTATAGGGTTTAAGGATGAGCACAAAAGAAGACTAGTTTGATGAGTTTTCTCTAGTTGATAGGGAGGCAAATTGACCAGTGGTCCTTTTATATTTCCTCACAACAGTTTTTAGTCGAGTCTATAGTTTAGAAAACTCAATTGACACTGAAGTCAGTGCAGTCCTTGGCCATCTTGTCTTCGAGTTTCCCTAGAGAAAACTTGACTGACAAAAAATTCTAACAACAAGATATGAAATTTAACTCTAGACTTCTAGACCAATATATAAATGCATTTCTCTAGACTATTATGTATTATGAAAGATAAAGGCACTTTTGACTCATCATTGGCTACTATTTTGTGATTAAACAAGTGTTTGCAATTTAAATCAAAAACACCAAAAACATAAAGCATATAAACTTAGAATTTGTAACACAAACAAGTATCAGATGAGCATTTGATAAGAAACAATCATATAGATAAGTGACCATCTAGCTAGAGGGCATACCATTATGATCAAGAGCAATTACAAGAAATTTTGATCTAATAAAAGTAAATTTCTCTCGAGTTGGAGGTTTAGTGAAAATGTCCACAAGTTGATTTTCATTGTCCATATGAGTGACATAGATAATTTTCTTAGCAATGTGGTCATGAAGGAAATTATGGAAAACCCCTATATATTTATCTCTACTATGCAATATAGGATTTTAAGATAAATTGATTGCACTAGTATTATCACAGTAGATAGGAGAAGCATCATAGAAAACATTAAAGTCTTAGAGAATTTGCTTCATCCACAAGACTTGGGCACAAAAACTCCCAAATATAATGTACTCAGCCTCGGTAGTTGAAAGAGCCATTGTGCTTTGTTTCTTAGAGTACCAAGAAACTAAGCATGGTCCTAGGAGGAAGCAATTGCCACTTGTACACTTTCTATCAATTAAGCACCCAACATAATCCACATTACTATAAGCTGTGAGAGTGAAGTACCTTGACTAAGGATACCATAGTCAAACATTTCAAATTTTGTCTAGGTACCTTAGAATCCTCTTGATCGTTGTAAGAGTGGATCTCCTAGGGCTTGATTGAAATCTAGCACACAATCCAACACTAAACATGATATCAGGTTTAGAGGCAGTTAAGTATAACAAGATACCAATGATACCTCTATAAAGCTACTCATCCACCTTTCAACCTTCTTCATCTCTATCAAGTTTGGTAGTGTTGGACATGGGAGTATCCATGGGCTTCATGTTCTCCATCCAAAGCACTTTAAGAGTTCACTTGTGTACTTGCCTTGGTTAATGAAGTTTCCATCCTTTGTTTGCTTGATTTGGAAGCAAATGAATAATGTAAGCTCCCCCATCATACTCATCTCAAATTCACTATGCATAAGAGAACTAAACTCCTTGCAAAGATCAATATTAGTCCCATGAAAAATGATATTATCAACATATATTTAAATAATCAAGAATTATTTTAAAAGTGTGCTTAAGAAAGAGTGTAGAATCAACTTTTCCCATGACATATACATTGTCTAAAAAAAAGCTTTACAATTTCTAATATGAATCTCTAGGGGTTTGTTTGAGAGCATAAAGATCTTTTTATAACAAATAAACATGGTTAGAAAGCTTGTCAAGTTCAAAGCCAGAAGGTTGATCCACATAGGCTTCCTCCTCTATTCTACCATTCAAAAATGCACTTTTAACATCCATTTGATATAGCAAGAAATTTTTATGACTAGCAAAGGCAAGTAGGATTCTAATAGATTCAAGTCTAGCAACAGGTGCATATGTCTCACCAAAGTCAATACCTTCATGTTGATTATAAACTTGAGCTATGAACCTTGCTTTGTTCCTTACCACTTTGTCATTTTCATCAAGCTTGTTGTGGTAGACCCACTTTGTGCCAATGATCTGTCTATCACTTGTTCTTGACACTAGATTCCACACTTTGTTCTTCTTGATTTTTCTAGTTCCTCTTGCATTGCTAGGATCCATTCATCATCTTTAAGAGATTCTTTGACATTCTTTGACTCAAGTTATGAGATGAAGGCAATTTCAGCTTATTCCTTGTTGAATGCAGCCCGTGTCTACACCCTTTCAAAATGATTTCCTATGATGAGCTCTTTAGGTTGATCTTTAGAAAATCGGGGAGTAGGATCCTTCTTTTCATCTCTATTTTATTCTTCATCTACAACCACCTCTTTTCCTTTGTCATTGATGTTGAGTTCTTTTAATCTAGGAATCACCTCATCTACAACATCATCATTCACAATATTCTTGGAAATAGAGGGGTTAGTCTCCATAAACATAACATTGATAGATTATTCTACTTTAGAAAGTTCAATGTTAAAACTCTAAGAGATTTACTTGTAGTGTTATATCCAGGAAAGAAAGCGTTATAAGATTTAGCATCAAACTTATCGAGAGAATTTTTGATGTACAAGAAAAAGCAAGGGCAACCAAACGTACAAAAAAAGTGGATTGAAGGATTTATACCACACCATAACTCATAAGGGATTTTTTGAAGCAAAGGATGAGTGAAAATCTAGTTTTGCACAAAGCATGCGGTACTAACGGCTTCAGCCCAAAATTTCTTGGGAGTGTCATACTCCAAAAGAATTGTTCTAGTCATTTCTTGTAAACACCTATTCTTCATCTACACTACCACATTTTGTTGAGTCATACTAAGGGGAAAAAAATGGTTTGAATAACCAAAATCTTCACAAAAACTTTCTAACATTTCATGTTCAAATTCTCCCTCGTGCTCACTATGGATAGACATGATGTGGCGAGAAGCTTCATTTTCAATTTGTTTGCAAAAAGTGGAGAAAACATAAAGAGTGTCACTTTTTGAAACCAAAAATACCTGAAATGATAGAAATCATTGACAATCACAAGACAATATTTACTACCACGAAGCGATTGAGTTCTCATTGGTTCAAATACTCAATGTAAAGAAGTTCAAGAATCCTCTTGGTGCTAATGATTCCTTTGGATTTAATTGAGGATTGAGTTTTCTTTCCTTGGGTAAAAGTTTGACATTCCTCATCCTTCTAAAAATCCAACTTAGGAATTCCTTTGACCAAGTCCTTTTTTCTCAACTTCTTCGATTGATACATGTTAATATGACCAAGCCTACGGTTTCACAAAGATACATCATTTTTATCAACAACTAGGCATTTACTAAGAATAGGGTTAAAAGAATCAAGAAAAATAATATAAATATTTCCACTTCTAGTTCCCTTATATATGGCATTGTAGGAGAGGCAATCTAGAAGCAAGCATTCATGTAGTAAAGAGAAAAATATGACCATTATCACAAAGTTGGCTAACACTAATTAAATTGTGATGTAGTCCATCCATAAGAAGTACATTATTTATGCATAGTGAATTGCCCACATCACGCTCACCTATTACTTTACCTTTCTTGTTGTCCCCAAATGTCATTGAACCTCCTTTCTTCTTAGTAAGAGTGTTGAAGTGGTCTCTATCACCGATCATGTACATTGAGAATCCATTATCAACAATACATTTTTCTTTATCCCTTTGGTGCCCAATTCAAACTCTGTGATCCGGAGTTAGCTTGGGGACCCATTTCATGTTTGGGTTTGTCCCCTTCTCTTTGTATGGAAAAAAAGTATAATAATGATCATTACACTTACAAAGAAGACAAACTATAGATGTCTTAGAGACAAAAGTCTCTCTATGATAGATTGGAGGCCCCTTTCACTTTTTCTTGCCTTTCCCTTTGTTCTTAGGGGTTTCTTTATATCCCAAACCACTTATACCCACTTCTTTGATAGAGTGCTCTAGGAATTCATTTAGGGACTTTTTTTTCTATGACAAACTTTTGCAAGGTACTTCTAAGTCTATGGTTATCATCACTAAGAGTAATGACTGTAGAAGAAAGACTAGCAAGATCATCTTGAGCATGAAAAAGGTTAGCCTCCAAACAGAGGGCTTTAGTCAAATATGAATTCTTTTGAAGAGTTAAACTTGCTATTTGATTACTAGGAACGATAGGTATATATTTGAGATCATTGAATTTAGAAAGAAGCCTAGAATTTTATGTTATAAGCATAACAAATTCATCAAAATAGATTTGGTTTTCATCTTTAAGATAATTCATTTTCTTTAGATAAACACCATTTTCAATTTATACAAGTTCAAGATCAAGAAATTTTCCTTGCAAGGAATCTATGCTATCACGATGAACTTTTTCATTTTGTTCAAGAATTTAAATTCTAGAATATAGATCATCTATGATTTTCCCTAGTCTCTTCTTTTAGATTTTCACTTAGAGAAAGAAGAATGGGTATCATGAATCATATCAATAAGAGAATCTTTTAAAAGTTCATTTAAACTTACCTCACTTACCTCACCTATGTCTTCACTTGTTAAGGCCATGAGAGTAAGGTGACACTCTCCTTCATTTGAGTAGGAATCACTAGAGGAAGACTCCTTCCAAGCATCATGGGAAACATCTTTGCCTCTTATTTCCTTCTTCTCCCTCTTTCTAAACGTTGCTCTCCTTGTGGTAGTCATCCTTCTTGGAGCAGCTCTTGTGGTGGAACCTCTTTACCTTAGGAAATCATTCTTGTTGTGTCCTTTTTGTCCACAATAATAGCATCTAGGAGTAGAGGAGGTGGGTTTCTGTTGAACTGTTTCCCCTTGGATTGGTTGACTTCAAGAATACTAGGGGCTTCATATTCAATAGAGGGAGGAGTAGGTCAGCAATAAAATTGTTATTGAAGAACAATGGCCTCCACTTGAACTTTGAAGGTTGCATCCTTTATCTTCTTGGATTCCTTTTCTTCTAGGTCGTCTTCTTCTTCTTGCTTGTCAAGCCTCACTTCAAAAGCTTGGAGATTCCCAATGTGCATTATGATATAAATATCACCAAGGCTTCTTATTTCTTCAATGGAGGTCACCTTGGATTGCCGCCTCTTGGGAAGACATCTAAGAATCTTGGATTTGACCTTCCCTTGGTCCATGGGTGTACCAAAGATGCAAGTCCATTCACAATGGTGGTTAGTATTGCATACATTTCAGTAATTCTTTCTTTCCTTCCCATCTTGAAGTTCTCAAGCAAGTCATTAAACATGTATACCTTTGACTCCTTGACATGCTCGGTGCCTTCATAGGTAACACAAAGCTTATCCCATAACTCATGAGTTGTATCCCCAAGTGGAGATCTGGTTGAATTCAGTGGGAGTGAGGGCTATATAGATGATTCTTTTGCCTTGGCATTGAGTTGAGCCTTCTTGGTGGCAACTTCATTACAAGTAGCCATGTCTCCCTATGATTCCTTATATGGAGAAGAAACCACTCTCCGCATGTCGTATCTCATTCCTTGAAGGTAAAATTGCTTCCTTTGCCTCCAATAAAGAAAGTTTTTGTTGTCAAATATGGGGGGACACATGGAGAATCCTCATTCTATGTTGTGGGACTCCAACAAATTCTCACCCATTTTCTCATCTCGTAGGATCACTTTCTTGGAGAAGACCTACTCTGATACCACTTGCAGGATCAATAGGCTCTCAAAGGGGGGTTGAACAGAGATAAAGCACTTATACCAAATTCCTTATACCTTCAAATTATATCAAGAGATGAGGTTGAATATATGTAATTTGAGTGAAACTAAGAATACATAGCAAAAATGAGAGAGATTGAACAAATAGAAGAACACAAGCTATGTGTAGTGGTTCCAAACCCCAAACTAGGAGATATACATCCACTACCTAGAGGTGTCAATGTATAGGATCTGCAACCATTGCACACTTCTTATATTCCATTATAAGAGATACAATATGACCTTTCTTTTCTATGGCAAGGATACCTATCTTTCCTTTTAAGGATCAAAGGAGCCAATAACTTTACATGGACTTACCTATCCTAGAGCAAGAGTCTTCTACATTCATAAAGGCGTATTCACTTTTGCAACGAGATAGCCACCTTGACCAAGGAGATATCCTCTTGCAACAAGTCTTCCTCCTTGAAGGAATTACCTACTCTTCTCTTAGATCTTCAGCCTTCAACTTGACCTTCACCTTAGAGAAGCTTTCACCATTCTAGATTGAGAGAAAGGGATTGGGAAAGGGAGGTTGAGAGCTTCAAAAGGAGTACAATGACACATCTCTCTCACAAGTAACCTATCTCACTTATATTGATGTTTGATTAGTAATTAAGAGAGACAAGGGGGCTATTAATAGACACATCTACTCAACTATAGGAGCATAAGAAGCAAACTTGGAATGAAGTCCAACGACACATATTTATAGTTGGGGGTGTCTACTAGCCAGTAGATGTTCTTGGGAACGAATTACAACCATTTGGGGTGTTGCAAGGGGTCTAGTTTTATGTTTTGCAACACTCCAATTGTTAGAAACACTTTTTGTACACATTTCAAATAGTACAGTTGGTCAAGTTTCAATAAAGGTAACTCGACCGATAGTACTATGTGACAAAGAAATTTTGAGTTGTCAGTCAAGTTTATCCTAGATGGAACTCCACTAATGGCATAAAATTGATTTTTCTATGTAGTGGTGTCATTTGAGTTCGTCCTAGAGAAACTCAGCTAACCCAAGCAATTACCAAGACCCATCCTAGGTGTCAGTCGAGTTTCATGTGAGTAAAACTCATCCGACAAAAGTTCCTGTGATGAAATTTGGAAATTTCTATAAAGTCTTTCAATATTCATTTTTAAGTGTACTTTATATTTTACTCATCTTAGTTACAAGTCATAGCATCAATACAAATGGTTTACAAAAAATTTCTAACTGGTTTGAAGCATTTTCTACAAAAGTGCATTTGCATTGATTTTGGCTTGTATTTTGTCAAGTTAGGGCTTGATTGAATTCATCCTTTTCATGTACTTAATACCTGAAATCTATCCCAAATAGACATATTAAACCATTCTATAGATGTTAACAAAGGAGGGGTTCCAGAGTAAGTATCCTCTGATCACGAGCACTATGAAAAATAGCTAGGGAGGTAGTTCGATCCTCTGGATTTAGGAGGTTAGAAAGGGGCCTAGAATATAGATGATATGGTACGTACTTATAGGTGTAATAAACATTTTGGATGAGGCATACGATCACTAGGATTCATCCCGCATGAGGGATGTGTAGATTGAGGTGATCCTTGACACACCTAAAATGTGTGTGTAAAACACAAGTGTACGCGTCACATAATGTACGCCTATGAGGCCTGAGTGTTGAACTCAGGGAAACATTTTCTTAAAAATACTACTATTTTTAACCTAATCAACTAGGCCTAGAAAAAGAGATTGGTTGGTTGTTAGAAGTAAAATATAAATTAAGTGGAAGTGATCAAAATGGATGGATTCCTTAAGATTATAGTTTCATTGTGATATGCATTGCATTCAACTTAAATTCATTAATAATGATTTACCGCTAACCGTGGATTAAATACATGTAGCAAGTATTACCCACTTTTGTAGCATAATACATCACCTACACTAAGATAAACCCCACTTTTGTAGTGGTTTAAGAATTATCTAGGTGCATTAATGATAACTTTAGGTCATTATTTCACAGTGGTAATCCCTCTCCCAAGGCACGATATAAGCTACGTAAACTTATAGCATTTCCAACCCCTAATCCCTCTCCCAAAGAAATTCTTGGTCTAAAATATTGGTTGTGGTTATCAAGCATAGACAATTCGATAAGAAATTATAGATTCACGTGTAGAATTAAAACAAATATGTAATTAATTCATGAAAGTCAAATACAACACAATATCGGGCTACTCTCAGGTCCTAAGGAATATGGGGATCATCCCTACATGACTTCTACCATTATACACAGAGAGGTAGAGAGAAAAAATGAACAAAAAATTAGAAAAACAATGAAAACCCTAAAAGAAGAAGTCCCAATGATCCCCTCTGGTAGACACCTTGATGTACAACATATGGCTACAAATCTACCTTCCAAAAGATCCTGAAGCATCTAGTCCATAGATATCTCTTTTATCTCTTCCTCTCTTGTCTTCATGCTCTATTGCAACGAGATAGAGTGTTTTTTTTGTTCCTTGGCCAAACTCCCCTTATGTCATATGTGGGACTCAGGATGTAACATCACAAGATTTGACACCTTAGATAAAATGATCTAAAAAGGATGATTGGACTACCCATATCACCAATGTGCACCTTCTTTTCTAGGAGCCCAACACTAAAGAACTCTTTGGTTAAGTGTGCTTGGCCTAGAGTTGTACTAGGATGGGTGACCAATTGGGAAGTTTATCCTGGCTTTTGTGTGTGTGAGGACAAAGTGCATAGTTTAGGCTAGTAGTGGTATGTGGGGCCAGTCATTATTGTTGAAACTCTATGAGAGCCTTGGAAGTAGGCCCAAGCATTACAGATGGTATCAGAGTCATTACCCCTCTAGTAGGTGGGGCTCATATTGACATGTGGCATGCCAGTCTTGAGTCATGCGGTCCAGGCATGTTGGAAAGGGTTGTCCATGGTGATGTAGCCAGCCTTGCGTTGGTATTCTATGATTGGGAGCTAGGTATCCATGGTCCACTCAGGGTTTGCATGAAATGGGGAAATATCATGAGGACATATAGTTGAGTCTTGAAGAGGATGTCAAGAGTCTAAGTGGGAGAGACTATAATGTCCCAGGATTTGAGGTCTCGGATAAAATGATTTTAAAATGAATGATTAGACAACCCATATCACCAAGGTACACCTCCTTTTTAGGGAGCCCATCACTAAGAACTCTATAGTTAAGCATTCTTAGCTTTTAGTAGTACTAGGATTGGTAATTAGTCAGGAAGTTGATCATGGCTGGCACGTGAGTGAGGACAAAGAACACAATTAAGGCCAGTGGTGGTCTATGGAGCCATTCATCATTGTTGAAACTCTACTAAAGCCTTGGTTAGTGGGCTCGGGCGTTAGCGGTCTCCATTAATTTACAATCATTGGATCAGTTGCAATTTGCAATCTGCATTGATCGTGCAAAGTTGGTACCACCCATTGGATTTTGGTGGCACTAAGTTGTCGTCTGACACAAAGCCCTTGATGATTTTTGATACCATCGGTGGGTATGTCAATAGCACCGAGTTGCTTTCTATGAGTTTTGACTTGCTCTGGGTACAAAAGTCAGTACCACTGACTAGAGTTTCAATGGCACTGAAGCACTAAAACCCAGCTACTTATGCTTTTTGGGTGGTAAGTCAGTATCACCAACCCTTCTCTTTGGTAGCATCAAATGTATTCTTGGTAGCATTGAATTATGCCTCCATAGAACCTGAAATGTCTATAATTCCCTATAGGATTTTTGCATCATGTCGGTACCACCAACATATATGTTGGTAGCACCGAGCTATCATATAAATACTCAAATTTCCTGAAACAAGGAAAAATCAACATAAGCCTGAATAAAGTTGATAATTTAACACAATTAGGTAGAATTACTCAATATTTGATGCAATATTGATTCACATATACCATATAGGCTAATAACAATAAACATGCATAACTAATATCAAAATGAACAATTATGCACTAAATACATGGAAAAAGATTCTGTAAAAAACAACTAGAACTTAGTGCATAAAAATATCCTAAGATTGAATGTTGCTCACCCTCAAGAAATACTACATTTGGATCTATTTGAAATAAGTCAGCAAGAGGACCAATATTATGAATTACATTTCTCAGTTATCCCCACCTGACGGTCCTGAATCGGTCCTTACCAACCGTTGAACAAATAACTACTCGGAAGTGACAAAAAATGTTCACTAAATATATCTACCCTTAGATCAATGAAACACTATTAATAGATTTGTTAACATCATAGTCAATATGGCATACGCTTGATGCACCATGTGATTCTCTATCTACATGGTTTGAACTACCTAAAAAATTATATTGGAAGCATTTCCTAATATAGAAATGAGTGAGGGGATCCATCATTTATGTGGCGAACCATACAGAATAATGGTTGGAAATAAATTATGTGGTTATGAATAATAATCACAAGTAACATCCAAATCATTTAAGCAAAACAACATATAATGACCAACAAAATGAAGGAAATGAAAAAGTGCATGAATCTTTTACCTAATATCATTATGGAATGATGAATGCACTAAATGTTCATCCACATGGTGAATTGTGGGAGAAAGAATGCATACATGTAACAATTTTCACCTTTTCTAAAAAGAAACATCATATTGAGTTTAAGGCATCCTTTTCTACCTCTTTATTTGATATTCCTTTTTTTCTTCCCTCTTATTTTAGCATGATTTATGATTTTTGCTCATGCTTTCTTCAACAAATATATCATTGCTTTTTTCATTAGGAGATATGTGGATGTGTATCATTTCACTTTAATTTTTGGATAAGGCTACAAACATACATGTTGCCACTTATGCATCAAATGATGCAAAAACACAATGTAGTCTACATGAAATTTGTTATGCAACTAATTATTATGCACATCTCTATATTTTTTTCTTTTACTTCTTATAACTAATGCACTATAAAGAAACTATATATCATGCTATATATTGAGATATGCAATGTAGTCAAGAGGAAACAATTTGGGTTACTTGATCAATTTTTTGGTGGTGGGTGAAATGTCATGAAGGGTGGGTGGAATCACATGATTAAGAGGCAATACATGTCTTAAATTTAATGTGCTCCTCTCTTTTCAACCTATGTATAGGGAAACCTTACGGTTTCTTTCTAAAAACCCCATTTAAAGTCTCATTACTTGTTTAGTCTGTTTGGGTTCAAACCTCTTCATCATACTTAATTCTTAGATAACTTAATATTTTCATTAATTTTAAGTGTCCTCAAGCTAACAAACCCAAATACTTTCTTTGGTTGGTGTTGTCTTAGACTTTGCACATAAGATTAAAAATATGTGACCATTATAAATTTTAAAATTACATCACAAGGGCATGAAAAGCATTCTTTTTTTATGATAGAAGAAATCATGATAACTAAATTCTGTGATTACATAAGATAGATTGTGGATCCTATACTTCCAAATAAGGAAAAACTAAAACATGATAGAAAATAAACAAGATAAAGCCATTCTAGCACCCCACCCCCTAAGCTTGAACTTGACTATGTCCGTATAGCCAGAATTCAAACAAAGATGTGGAAAGAGGGTACCGGCTACTCATTGTTGTGATGGTGGGTGGAAAGATCCCAGTAGCATATGTGGATCAAGCTATGTAGCAATGTTTGTCCTTCTGTATCGGTGCCACTGACTTGTGTGTTGGTGGTACCGAGATATGATGTCATTTATCCTTCTTTGAGGTGTATGAGTTTGTGCCACCATTAGGTGTGTCAATGTATTGACAATCTTTCCTATAGCTTTGTGACTTTTCTCAAAAAATATTGGTGCTACCAACTTAGATGTCGGTGGTACCAACTTTTTATAGACTTCAACCTATCAAGGATTCTATACCACCTACGTGTGTCAATAGTACCAAAAATTTGCAAAATCATTGTTGAACATTTTAGCTGGTCGGTGGTACACAATAGTGTCGATGGTACCAAAATTAACTCTACCTGCACACCAAACAAAAGCTACAAGGTACCTTATATACATTATTTTAAAAATCTAACAAGACAAACATGAAATGTAAATAATGAAAAGACCTAAACAAATAGTAAATAATAGAAATAAAATTAGGTTGCCACTGATGAGTACTCTTGTATAATATCCTAGGCTCGACAAGGTTATTTTCTTCAGCTTAGATTGTCATGAGATCATTGTAAAGACTCATCTGGCATATGAACTCCACTCTACAATCATATAACCCAAGTGTCATGTAGCCCCTACTCATGGAAATGATCACATTGGCCGTAGCTTGGAACAACCTCCCTAATAGTATATCAGATCCCCACATCTCGTTCATTTCCATAACCACCAATTCAAGAGGATACAAGAATTTGTGAACATTGACTAAAACATCCTCGCATATCCCATAAGGTCTCACAATCGATCCATCCACCAATTGGATTGTCTTGGGTTTCTTTTTGGTTCCTTCAATCCCACCTTCTGAAAGGTAGAGAGAGGCATGACTTATGTTCGCTCTAGAGTCACATTGTGCTTGATGGAAATGTTTGTTGACTATGGAATAAGGGATGTACAATCATATTGGGTCTTTTCTCTTCACTAGCAATCTTTTCTGGATCATCTCACTCACCACTTTATCAACACACAAGACATTTGTAACTTTTATCCATCTTTTCTTGTTGATGATATCCTTTAAGAATATTCCATATGCAAGGATATGTTAGATCACCTCCACGAGTGGGATGTTGATGTGGAACTTTTGGAAGATGTCTAGGAATTTCTTAAATTGCTTTTCCTCCTTTCTTAGCTTTAGATTATCCAGTAATGTATAAGTGGATTCTCTACATGCTTGTGATGAGGAATGTATGGGACATTAGGGATCTCCTCCCCTAGCTTGCAACACCTCTTAGGATAGAATCTAACATGTCTCTTGAGGTTTGGATGGCATGTGGCTGCTCCTTTGTTGTAGGTGCTTCCTTGCTGATTGTGACTGCTCCACGATGAAGCAGAACTTTCACCTGCTCTTGTTATATAGGCACCACCTTTTTAGGAACTAGGGCATGACTTAGAAATGGTGGAACCCTAAATTTACGTGTCTTGCAAAATTGGTGTAGATGGTGTGCCATTGTTGCTAACTGAAGACGTTGTGTTGAATAGGGTGCATGTGTGAGAATAATTCATTGATGTCCTACATCACCCTGGTCTTTCATACAGACTATGGAGAGATGTAATTTTTGGCACATACACCCGCTAGAGTGCATTAATCCAGTGACTCCTCAATAATCTACTCTATTTACTCAAAATAGAGACAAAATTTACTTCATGATGTTGATGAGTTGTCTTCGTCTTCCCAAGAAATCTATGTTGAATGGGATTCTTTATGTATGTTGCCTCCACTTCTAGATGAGAGATCTAATTTTCCATGTTGTGGTTTTGAGCTTCTTGATTTTGTTTCACTCTTTTGTCTAGTCTAGTAAGGCCTCATTCTTACTCACTATTCTTACTAGCATGTCTTTAGACATGTCTATATTACTAGGACCCCTATCTTGTTAATGTTGCTGATGTGAGTAAATGCACTCCTCTTCTTTATCTCCAGATGAGGTACCAAATTTTTTCTCCAACTTCCTTGTGAGCCTCTCCATCTAATCCTTAAGTTTTGTGATTTCTTTTGATTCCATACAGCTGTTGCTTGTTGTTGGTACTTTTTCTCCTCACATAAACATAGATTCTTGGCCATGTTCTTCAAGATCTCATGACACCCGATAGCCTAATTGTTCAAGAAGAAACATGCACCTACATTGTGAAGACTAGTTTGTTTCCCTTTGTGGAACCTAGAATAGAATTGCTTCTCATGTCCATACAAGTCAATCCCATGATGAGGGACCTTCTTGAGAATGTTTTGAAATCACTCCCAAGCTTCAAAATAGGACCCCTCAGAATGCTTCTTGAAGTTGTGGATCTTCCCCACTGGTTCATTCATCTTTTATGGCAGGAATTTTTTCTCAAAGAAGGTGTCCATCATCTCATCCCAGGTTTCTATCAATTCTTGCAAGATGCTAGGAACCATACCTTAGCTTTGTCTGATAGTGGATGAGAAAATATCTTCTAGTAGGTCATTGTGGTTGGAACCCTTTTGAGTTTGAGCATATAACAACTCTCTACGAAGCTATTCATATGAGAAATAGGTTCCTCCATGTTTTGGAAGTGAAAATCTTTTAATTTGATTAATGCCACCAGTCTAAGATCTATCCTGTAACTGCCCACGTTGACTACTTGCCTATTTATCAGCCATACTTGTGTTATAGCTGAATATGTTTTCATCTTTTCCCAAATAGTTTGTTCCTCAAGCTCTTCCTCAACATGTCACTTAGTGTTTGGGTCCATGTCCACTACTTGTGCCTTCTCCGGCTATGGTAGTGGAGTTTGGATGAGCTTCTCTGCTAAAGCTCCAAACTCTCTTACCTTACAAAGAATTTCCTCTTAGCTTGTGCCTATTGGAATGCATTCCATGTAGTATATGGTTCTAGTATGAACCATACACTAGTACCATAAAATGAGATAAAAGGGTGAGAGAAAGAATAGTAGTAAATTGTTGTGAGAAAAATATTTTCAATTATGTGAAATTTCAAAGAAAATGTTTGAAATATAACTAAAAAAAAGGAAATGGCCTCGAGTGGTCGGTCAGATAACTAGTAGTGTTGGGGTTTCCATTTCCCCAACAACGGAGCCAAAAACTTGACACGCCTATACCACACATGTAAAATTCAAGTGTATGCGTGACGTAATATCGGCCGATGAGGCCCGAGTGTCAAACTTAGGGAAATGTTTTCTAGAAACTACTACTAAATGTAACCTAATCATCTATGCTAAGAAAAAGATATTGGTTAGTTGTTTTATAACTAAAAGCAAGAAATATAATCCCAATTAAGTGGAAGTGATTAGGAATGGATGAATTCCTTAGGATTAATTTTCACCATGATATGCATTGCACTCAGCTTCAATTCATCAATAATGATTTACACTTAACCCTAGACTAAAGACATATAGAAAGTATTACCCACTCTTGTAGCATAATGCACTACTGACACTAAGACAAACCCCACTTCCATAGTGGTTTAGGAATTTGCTAGTTGCATTAATGATAACTATAGGTTATTGTTTCACATCCCTAAGCCCTCTCCTGAGGTGTAATATAAGTAGTGTAAACATGTAGCATTTCGAACCCCCAATCCCTCTCCCAAAGAAACCAGTGGTTTAAAATATTGGGTATGGTGATCAAGTACAAACAACTCAATAAGAAATTATAGATTCATGTTTAGAATTAAGAGAAATACATTATTAATTCATGAAAGTCAAATACAACACAATATCAAGCTACTCCCAGGTCCTATGGAATATGGGGTGAGCCCAACATGAATTCTACCATCTTGCAAAGAGAGGAAGACAGAGAAAATGATCCAAATATTAGAAAACCCATGAAAACCCTTAGAGAAGCGGACCGGATGATCCAATCTGGTAGACACCTCAATCTGCAGTGTTTTGAATATAAATCAACCTTCCAAAAGTGCCTATATCATCTAGTCCATGTCTATATCCTTTGTTTCCTCCTCTCCCAACCTTGTGCTCCATTGCAACAAGATAGAATGTCATGTAGTTCTTTGTTTGAACTTTCCTTCATTCACAAGTAGAACTCGGGTCATCATTAAGTCATAGTCAATGGATTGATGGTACTTTACAATCTACATTGACCGCACCAAGTCAGTACCACCAAATGGATTTTCGTGGGACTGAGTTGTCGACTAACTCGAAACCCTTGACAAGTGTTGGTACTATTGACGAGTATGTCAATAGCATAGAGTTGCTTTCTACAAGTTCTGACTAGCTCTAGACACAAAAGTCGGTACCACTAAGTAGAGTTCCAGTGGTAATGAAGCATTAAATCTCAGCTACTAATGCTTTCTAGGTGTAAGTCAGTAGCATCGACCCTTCTATTTGATAGCATTGAATGTATTCTCAGTAGCACTGAACCATGTATCAATAGCACTAAAATGTCCAGAATTCCCTATTGGATTCTCACATCATGTTGGCACCATAGACATAAATGTTGTTAGCACTGAGCTATCATATAAATACTCAAATTACCTGAAACAAGGACAAACCCACATAAGTTCGCATAAAAATTGATAATTTAACACAATCTAGTAAAAAAAACTCAATATCTGATGCAATAGTGATTCACAAATACCAGACAGACCAAAATGATAAACAATACATAAATAATGTCAACATGAACAATTATGCACTAAATACATTGAAAACGAGCCTGTGAAAAGAAACTAAAACTCAGTGCATCAATCTGTCACATGGCACATGGTGAATGGCTCAGATCCTCCAGCTGTCTCGATGTAACATCCCCAAATTTTCAAGACTAATTTATGCCTAATAATGTAATTTTTCTTAAATAATGATAGTTGAGGGGCTTAATGTAAAATGACCATGAAATTGTATTTCCTATATGACAATGAAGTATGAAAAATTAAATGAGACTCAATTCGTGAGACTTCAAAGATTATTTTTCCATCCTAAACGGGTCACTTCCCAGTCTTTGTCAGTGGATGTTTTATCAATTTGGTTTTCCCATATTTCCTTTGCCTCCCCAACATGTTTTAGGGATAGGAAGACCCTTTCATAGTCTCGATTGTTTCCTTGAGTCTGCCCAGGTGTGTAGAACCCAATGAAGAAGTTTGCTTCCATGGTGAGGCCATTCTTTGTCTTTTGGGTCAATGTCCTTTATATCTCCATGACTACAGTCTTGGAAGGAAACAAGGAAGAAGATGAACAAGGACATTTTTACCCTGCTGTCCTTCCTGGGTCAATTTGATGATTAACGTTGCATGGGCAATTGCGCTCTTTTACACACATTTTTGCTTAATCAACAACAAATTTGATGGCCATAGCAAAGATTTCGGTATGTGCATAGACAAATTTAGAGAAAAAGTTAATAACTGGAGTGGTCTACATATTTCTCTTGTTGGACGGCTTGTTCTTATTAGATCTGTCCTACAAAGCACTATTAGATTCTGGGCTTGCCTTAGCGAAATCCCTGGACCTTGTTTGGATAAGATGAGATCCATCACTGCTTCTTTTCTTTGGGGTGGTAAAGCACACGGAATTGCTTGGTCGGAAATTGCCAAGTCTTTTAAAGAAGGTGGGATGCAGCTCATGGATCCTGAAGATATCATGGAGGAAAGAAGGCGGAAAAGAATTCAGAAGTTCATCACTGAACCTAACACTACGTGGGTCAAATGGATGCGGGTTAGATATGATAACCACATCATGCTGGCAACAAATAGTAACCCTTCACGGGTTTAGAGGGGAATGTGCAGGTCCTATAACAACATTGCTAGTAGATTTCAAGTTGATAATCAAGGTATTGGGGTCTTGATAGACCCAACAACTCGGATCAACTTGATCCCTAGACCTGAGGTCAGCTGGTGGAAGATTGTGTGGGGCAAGTTCTACTATCCAAAATGGAGCACTTTAACATACAGAATTATCAAGAACCGCATCCCTACCAATGATAGACTGTTGAATTGGGGGCTGTTGGTGGACAGAGTTTGTACGCTTTGCATGAAGGAAGATGAGTCTGTCGAGCATCTCTTTTTCAAATGCAGCTATACTACCCCGCTTTGGAGAATAGCTAGCATTAGGAATGGATGGGGCGCAGATCTGCCTTGTGATATGGTTAATATTCTACGTTGGTGCCAAAGTAAGTTTGTGGATCCATGGGCACTCTCTTTTGTTGGCATAGTACTTGGTAGCATTTTGTATGGGATTTGGAAGGAAAGAAATACCAGAAGGCATGGAGGCCCACCCAAAGATTTTTTGATGCTGATGGAAGAGATCAGTAGGGACTTTAGAGCTGTGTGCACAACCAGAAAACAACTCATTGTACGAATGAGTTGCAATGCTAGAAAATGTTGGGGGTTTTGTAGCTACTTCCCATAATTTTCTGTTTTAGTTTAGTTCTTAATCATACAACAGGTTTTACATAACCTTGTAATATGATGCTCAGCCGGGTGTGGCTGCCTTGTAAAGTTTAGCAAAGTTTTGGCAATACAAATTTTACCTATTCCAAAAAAAAACAAATTTGATTTATGACTGAATGACAATTTTATCCTCAAGTGTTTGATTTATATATCACACAAATGTAGGTTCTTTTGTACATTCATCAACTATTTACATCATATTTAATTTTGATTTTAATTGATGTCACACTATAGTTTTCCTTATTTTCGGTGGGTCCATTTTGCAAAATTCATAATATTTTCATATGACCTCAGAAAATGATGGAAAAATATTTTTTGGAAAGATCTTTTGATTCTCTATCCATTTCTAGTTTTATATATCTATTTTTCACATTAAATCACTTCAATAATTCAAAGACAAATATTAGGGTTTAATGGCTATGAACTAATGTAGATATTATGGTTTTAATCAAATTATAGGCAATTGGAAGACTCAATCAAGTTATAGGACTTCAACTAAGGAGGTTTACTCTAGGTAAGTGGGCCATGCATGTTTGGCACAAGTAATTTTGTTTTAATGCTTGTTTATTTATGATTATGCGCATTAGTTGATTTCTTGAATTATGAATGCTTTTTAAGAAGAAAATCATGTATATCTATCATTGTTTGGTTGGTTGATTATATATAGTATGTAGTAAAACCCTAATTACAATTATGATTATCAGTAACAAATCATGTTCAAGAAGTGAAAAATCCTTGTTATGGTTTATGAGGGAGAAATCCCATTAAGACATTAAGAGGGAGAAATCCCATTATGATTGAAGGGGAGAAATCCCATCATCGTGATAAAAGGGAGCAATCCCATTATAATCAAGATTATAACTAAAGAAAGTTGATGTTTAAGTTAAGATCTAAGTTAATGATGAAAACCATGGAATTGGTTAAGTTTTTATATGGGCCTCATTCATGGACTTCAAGAGGTTGTTAAGGGCTTTCCTAGCATTATTAGCTTCATAGCAATTATTGGCTCCTATGGGGCATTAAGAGAGGTGGCATATATCTACTTTTCCAATTCATCATGTTTAAAGTTACTCAATGAGTGCTTAATTCAATTCATGTTCAAGTTCATGTCAATTTATTTCAAGTCAAGTTATATTTATTTTAAGTGTTATATAGTGTCAAATACCACTTGTTGATGTGATGTTTGTTTTGCATGGCTGGGGACGTGCTTTCCGTAGGACTCAGAGCAAGTGAAGAGTATTAAGGACAATCGATGACTAGGAGCTTTTCAAGTTTTTCCTAGTGGGTTCCATTTACTAAACCAATCCAGAGGTTTAGATATATTTACATTATGTTTAGTCAAGTTACCAAGTAGATCATATTTTATAAGATAAACCAATAGTTAGCTTTCTTTTACCCAAGAACTATGTATGAATCAGATTTTATTCAATTCAAAGTGTTTCATTTATTTAAATTGCTAAGCTCACCATAGTGTGACACCGCTTTGAGTAAGAATGCTTCCGCTCAATGATATTTACATGAAGTGAAAAGTGGGTGTTACACTCGAGTTGTTGAAAATTGATTTATCAATTTTCCAATAATTTCATGTGTGTTCTACAGAAAATTAGATAAAATGTGGAGAAAGATAATTCATGATTATCTCTTAGATTTATCTAAAAAAGTAAATGAATATCCTTGAAAAAAAATCAATTTATTTTGGATGATTCAATTGGGAAATTTATTAGAAATAGCTTATATAAAGCAAAATTGAAGAGTAAATTGCACTTTTGGTTGGAAAAAAAGGTTTCTTCATAGAAAGTCCCAAATTGGGTCAAAATGTAGGAAAATGGTTGAAATTGGGTGAATCAAATTTGCAAAAAAAATGAAAAGATGTTAAAAAATAGTGAATGTAGAAAATGCGTGGAATGTGGAATGGATTCCATCGTCATTCTGAGAATTTGCACTAATCATGAATTTGTGCTAAGTGAGAAAAAATGGGGCATCAACACTTTCCTCCTCTCAAGGTAAGGTTTGAGATAAGAGCAAGAACCGCATGATTGAGCCAAATCTGACCCCCAATTTTGGTCATGAAAGGTCATAAAGGATGGAGTTGTCAAGGATATTTTGAAAACCCGTATGAAGGATGGAAAGTGTAGGTGATGTCTTTTCCTCCTACGCATGGATTATTGAGGAAAAGACTAGAAATAAATGATTTCTCCAGAGTAAGGGAAACCTTCTATTTAGATAGTTTCCTATATTTGACCAAATATACATTCCCCATGAGCTTTGTTGAGACCTAAATGTTTTTCAACCACAAAAGTGACACTCATCATTGCTTCAATTTTTACATACATGTCTGAATCTCCCACTAACTCATGCCTTAGTGAGAAAAAGTTGGATGTGAAAAGCTAATGTGATTTTTGTTTTGTTAGAAATATTAAGATCGGGAGTTTGTAACCATTGAAAATAGTGGCATCTGCTCTTCTTGAAAATAGATCTTTGGGAAAAGAGTAATCACCCTTCTTCCTGTGCTTATTTAGTTATTATTTTATTTTTTAGTAGGTCAATTTAGAGTCAGGACGAGAATCTTTAGAGGCATAATATGGAGACTTTTCCTATGGGGGTAGTGTTGGTATGTATTCCCAGGGAGCCAATCATATGATGATTGTAATGGCATATCTTGTGAACGATTTGATTAATAATAAAGACAATATTCCAATCTATTCTATTTTATTCAATTAAGAGATAATGATGAAACATAATAAATTTATAGAGAATGGTATTACTCAATGACGTATGTCTTCAGATTGAGGACATGAACGATGAGATCATATGAATGTCAAGAGTATATGCATTCTTGTTATGTCCCTAGTCAGATGTTATTGTGGAAGGCTGTTAGACCACAATAACACTTAAGACTAGAGTATGTGTTAGTTGATGACAAAATAGCATTAGTCATGATATGTGATATCAAACCAAGCACATAGATACTTGTTAGAGAACAATATACCGGACAGGTCCACCTTGAGAGTGACACATGGAACCATGATTCGTAGTTAGAGTCTTCTCTCATAGTGATGGTGTTGATTGTGGTTCTTAGACCTAAAATCACTACACTCATCACATGTCATTTTGTGTGCTTTGACATCATCGTCTGCGATCCTGAATAAGGGTTGCCATAAAGGTTGTGCTCGGGTGCACTGTGTCACATGGGAATGATTGTGAGTGGTGTAGATGGGATTTGTTCCTCCTACAAGAGCTTGATATCCGGCCACTTGATAAGCTAGACTAAGAAATGCATGGCCATGTGAATGTGAGTCAATATGTGATATTAAGCTTACAATATCTCATACAATCTACTCTAGTTCAAGGAACATGGATTGAATGTTGAAGAGGATGACAATTCCATGCCTCAAGTTCAATTCGGATACTAGAAACAAAGGAACTATACAGTCATTGTAACACTAAACACATATGATAGGTTAAGTTGTTCTCCAACTTCTCCAATTACTTGGGTAGTAATGAAGTCTTTCTAGATACCAATCATTTCTTGTGAAATTGTAATATGATTATGAAATCACTATCAACGTAATTTGGAGCCTATCAGGTCACACACATAGGGTGTATTTGAATAGGAGTGAAATTGTTGATGTGATTGGAAATGTTCCAAATCAAACTGATTACAAAAACATTTAGACAATCTACTATAATAATAATGGAATACAATCTATGGTAATTTGTTAATATGTTGAAGCCAATTAATTAGACTTAAATTGTTAAGTCATCTGGCTAGTCCTAAACAATTGAGTAAAGCTAGATGACAAAGATTAGTAAATCAATTAATATGATTAATTGGTTACTTAATTATTTCCAAAATATTGTTTTAATAGACAACGATCCACTCATTTTAAATGTAGTCGCAACCTTTTCTATTACCCGAGGGTTTTGGAAAACCTTGCTTCCTTTCCTATGCTATTTATAGGGGTATGACAGTTGGATTTTGAGTGAGGCAAAACCACACACTCTTGTACGTGAACCCTAACCCTCATCATCCCCAAGCAAGAGATAGGGAGAGAAACTGACACTACTACATTGTCAAGCAGAAGGCTACTCCTTCACGTCAGCTTGAGAAGCATGATGTGGAGTTCTAGTCCATCCACATGCATGAAGTAGAGATGCAGACGCTAAGTTGCCTACGTTCGGAGGATGAATGACGACCGCATGTGCATTCTAGGAGTGGCGCACATCACTACGCCAAGGGACATCAACAAACTTGCTTTGGGATGAGGTATATATCATGCATACCCACCTTCCGAATATCTTGTTATCGACGAGATCTTCTAGTAGGATATATGTGAAGAAAATCTTATTCTTACTTCTTTTGTGCCTATTGCCTCCACAAAACCCAACATATAGGACTTGGATCTTCAAAATTGGAGATTTAACATTTAGACAAGTTTTTTTCGATTTGAGGTGGCCTTGTGAGTAGTGAATTTATTGGCTAGATATATTTTTGATTGAGGCATCTAAGATTGATCTAAGATTGGATATTTATATAATTATTGAGAAAAAGGTGGTCTCCATGACGTGTTCTCTATGGGTTCTCCCTTCATCCTCGTTGACGACTAATTTATCCTCAACTCTCTTAATATCATCCTTGATAAAATTGGAGGTTTATGAAATAACTTAGGGTCATAAAATGAGTTTGAAATTTAATTCATTTTCAAGTCATAATCTGAGATTGGCGATGAATGTGTGTGTGAAAGAAAAGTTGATAACCCTAGTCACAAATCGAGCTTATTTAAATCGAAGGCAACCTCAGTTCAATATTAAGGTCTTGAGTCCTGATCTTTAGAAATATTTGGAAATGAAGAGCATGATGTTGGTTTAGTTTTAGGTCATGTTCCTAAAAAGATAGAAAGATAAGGCATGTTGAGGGCTCAATTTTAGGTCATAGTCTAGGACCCTAAAAGGATATGAAAGATGATGCACAAGATTGGTCCAATTTTTTGTCATAGTCCAGGACCCTAAAAATATATGAAAGGTGGCAAATAGAAATGGTCCAATTTTATGTCAAAGTCAAGGACCCCAAAAATATTGAAAAATAACAAATAGAATTAGTCCAATATTACATCATAATCCAAGACCCTAAAAAGTTTGAAAGATAATGAACAAAATTGGTCCACTTTTAGTTCATAGTTCAATACCCTAAAAAGATTGGAAGATAACCAATTGATCCAATTTTAAGTCCTAATCTACGATCTAGAAAATATTAAAAGATAAATATTAGAATTGGTCCCAATCTAGGACATAGTCCATGACCCTAAAAATATTGAAAGATAGTCAATATAATTGTTACAATTTTAGGAAATTGTCCAGGACCCTAGTGATCATAAAATGTGGGGTTTCACATTTTAAGTCAAGATTGGCATTTTTCAGATTTTTTATAAAAAATTTGGTAACTTATTTGTATTTTTTCTATTTATTTTGTGATTTTCTTTGATTATTTTATTATTTTATAATGTTCTAGAAATTATGTTGAAAACTACAGACCTTTTGTAACTTTTGTAGAAATTTTTATCTATAAAAAGAGGGGAAATGGGAGGGAAGTCGAGCACCCTCCACATTTCTTCACACACAAAACAGACATGACAATGACTAGCTCGGAGCGATCAGGGTTACATATGTGGTCAGAGGAGGGAGAGAAAAAGCTAGAGGATTGCTCTTATCCTCTAGCTCTAGACTGGTGGATTGCGGTGTTCAGTCAGCCATCCCAGGTTGTGTTGTAGGAGGTAGTGTTGCGGAGGTAGAGGAGCTTTAGGTCACCCTTTGCAGTGACATTTTAGCATCGAATTTGGCTACATTCATCTTAGGGAAGGTATATCTTTCACTTTTGCACTTTAGTGTGGCCATCTTTTCCCTTGTTGGAAAATTTTGGTTTTTGGTTACCTAGAGTTCTTTGTGGTTTGGGGGTTGTAGATGACTTGGTTGTGCATTCATATTTGTGATTCGGTTGATTTTGTTGTTTTGTCATTTTTTTGGTCAACTATTGTCTGATTGAGTTTATTTCAATTGTGGAAAGATTATGATGTTTCTGTCATTCTTGTGCATATGTAATCTCATGAATGGCACAAGGAAGATCCCTTCATGGATGAACATAACGTGGATGGTCATTTAAGAACTGAGGCATACCCAGAGTATGTTTGATAATCTCCTTCTTTGAATTTGTATTTTTATTAATGAATTCTTTGTCTGATGTTCTCCTTGAGCAGGCATAAGGGTTGTGCAAGAAGTATCATGGAAGAAATACTCCCAGCTGAGAGATTGATCCAACATCTAGGCATGTTGTGGATGAATTTACATCACTAAGTTTGTCGAGCGGGTGATATGGTATAACTTAGAAACTTTACTCCGTATTATCCCCTTTCTTTTTTGTCAAGCTTGAAATATGACTTTTTCTCCATGTATCAATAGTTTTGACTTTATCTTTTGCCTTGTTCCTTTAGGGTCTCACATTGTCGAATGTATATTGGAGGACCCATTGGAATGATTTTTGATACTTTTATGATAGCTTAGTGGCTAAGTAGGTAGACCAATTGGAGAGGACCAATTTTGGTACCACCTATCTGTGTGGGATCATAGATAGACCCTATCGATTTCCTCTTATTGAGCATTTTCTCATGGAAACTACCACATTCCACTTTGCATTTGGTGAGCCAGCCGTCACCCCCAAGTGAGTTTTCAGGATTAGTAGGTTAGGATTTGGTGGGATCCCTATTAGTTCTCTACCTGACCGAAAGGAGTGGGGTCATCACCATTTTTTTGAGGTTCTACGAGTGAAACATGGGGATATTTAGATGACCTCAAGATATGAGGTTAGGTTTACCTAGTTAGGGGCCACCTTCTTACTTAAGGGTGAGTGGTGGGTGCCATAAAACCTTTTTCATTTAGCATTGAGAGTCATGGTGCTTTTGTTTGTCTTGATCACTTGTTGCTTGTTTAGTAACAACATGGGGAATAGGGGAGACATTGGATGGTTCTCCTTTTCTCTAGATTTAGACGTAGTTCCTCCTTTGATTGAGGTGGTGGTGTGTATATCCATTGATTGATGTACTTGTGTAGGTGCCTTGTGTGTGACCTTAAGGGGTAGCTGGTCGGGGCTATGAAGGGTTGTTGAAGCTTTGTAGGTTAATTTGCAGTAAGCTTCTCACCTAATGTTTATTTGCATTTTATGCTTTGAAATATCTACAATTGATTTTAATGAGGTTTTCCATTCAGTTGTGGGGCTATGAGCACTTTCAGATTTATGAACATGTTATCTTGAGTAATCCATATGGTTTTCTATATGCAACCCTCCCTAATTATCATAATTGGGATGGATATAGTAGCAGGGTAAGGTATGAGCTATGGAGGGGCAAACTGGAGACAATGATTGTAGTTGAGGTATATGTAGTACTTTAACACTACAATATTTCATGCATTTGGTACTTCATCTAACTTTAATTTGTTGTTGTTCCCATGTTTGATTAAGGATCTTCTCTAGGTTCCAATGTTGTGAGGTAGCTATGTCTTATGTAGCCTATTTAAGGCATTGTCTCTAGATCCTTGTCGGGTCCAGTTTGAGTCTCCTTCTAGGAGTGTGTTGTATATGGAAGGGTGTGTTGCCCATCACTGGGTTGGTGACTGGCACATCCCCTTTAACCCTTTGTCTAGGTTTGTTCCTCTTGAGGTGGTTTCTTCTCTTGTTATGGTTCCTTCTACTAAGACTTCTCCTTCTCCACCTATGGATTTAATGACTTCATTGGGTTGAGACCTCATCAAAATTCAGTATGGGAGGCTCGTGTACCTTTTGGGGTGACTTTTGTTGGATCCCGTCCTTTTAGGACGTAGAAAAGTCTTCAAATGTAGCGGCTGGTTGTAGTTAGCATTTTAAGAGATCTTCTGGTGTTAGAAAATTTTCCTAAGATGTCCTAGTTTGAAATATACATTCACCAATGATAAGTGTAGGAGCAAGCTCCTCCCATCATAGCGATGATTCCTTGATTTTGGAGGTGCCATCCCGTAGTTCCTCCTCAGGTCATTGTTGGTCAACCAGTGGCATTTTCTCTGAAAAGAGCAGAGGATGTCATTCTTCTAGTCCTTTTTCCACTGATCATCATACTTTGGATAAGAACTTGATTGTGTGTCAAAAGTAGAAGTTGAAGAAATATTATTGTCCTTAGCATTTCTATTTCATGGTGTATCATCCTTTCCTATAAGAAAATCATGTATTAGCTATGTTCGTGTTTGTGTTTGTATTTAATTTTAAATGAACATATAAATTTGGGTTAAATAAATCTAAGGTTTGTGATCTTCAATTTGGAATAAAATTTCAAGAGTTTGACCTTCAAAAGATCTCTAGTATATTGGTAGATTGCCTCGATCCACATGCCAATTAGAGGAGGCAGATTGCAACAATCAACCAACTTGTAGGACAAAGAGTCATGCCATTTTGGGATGTGTGTCCACATTGACCATTGATGTAGACTTATATGATGGATTGCACCATTCAGATAGGGAATAGGATAAGGATTCCTTTTATCTTTGGATTGTGAACCTGTCATGTCTATATCATATAAATAAGGTTGTTTCCCTTCATGTTTTCAGTGCATCTTGCGTTACATGAAGTAGAGTTATGGAAAAGAGGGAGATATGAGAAGTCTCACTTTTGTGACTTCCTCACACTAAAATTTCCTTAGTATGTTTCTACAAAATAGACAACAATAATATATAAGACTAGAGTGTGTGTTGACTGACGATAGAGTCTCACTAGTCATGATATGTGATATCAAGTCAAGCACACAGGATTATGTTATAGAATAGTACATCAGACAGACCCACCATGAGAATGATACATGGAGACCATGGAATGGTAGTTAGAATCATATCCCATAGTGGTAGTCATGATTGTGGTTCTTAGACCTGAAGTCACTACATTCATATCATGTCATTCATGTACTTTGACATCATTCGATGTGAACCTGAATAAGGGTTGACATGACGGTGATGATTGGGTGCACTGTGATACATGGGGAAAGACTGTGAGTGATGTAGATGAAATTTGTCCCTCCTACAAGAGAATGATATCCATGGCCTTTTAATAAGTGAGATTGAGAAATGTATGACCATACTCATGTGACTCAATATGTGATATGTGAGCTCACTTACATCTCAGACAGTCTTCTCTAGTTCAAGGAACATGGATTGAACATTGAGAGGATAATGATTATATGCCTCAAGTTCAATCCAGATATCAAAGACAAAGTAACTATACAATCATGGTAACATTGATCACGGATTGTAGGTTGAAGTTGTTCTCCAATTTTTTAAATTACTTGGGTAGCAACGATGTGTTGCTAAACACCACTCTATGCTTGTGAATTTGTAAGTTAGTTATGGACATTCATTGCCCACGTAACTCAGACCTATAGGGTCACATGCATAGGATACACTTGGATTAAAGGATTATATTCATGAATGATGTTTAGATTGATCACTAAAGGTGTTTATGTATTCAATTAAAAAACAAGGTTTGAAATTGACTGACTAGACTCTGAACCAACCGATTTAAGGGTTGAACTAATCGGTTGGAGTGTTGAATTAATTGGAATCAACATTGGATGATCAATGGTAGAACCAGGGAGTAAGACAACTGGTTTACATAGTGAACCAACTAGTTCACATATCCCAACTAAATGGTTCATAGGATGACCCGCCCGGTTCAATGATCAATTCAATTGGATCAAGGATTGGTGTTGATGTCATGTTGTGCATTAATCATACATTGAATACCAATGTGATTCTGAATAGGAAACTGCATGAACCAACTAGTTCACTTATCGAACTTCTTGGCTCACACACCAACTGGCCGGTTGGGTGTGCGAATTGACTAGTTTTCCATGTGCAAGTTCTAGAAAATTTGTGAAGTCAACCCTTTCAACTCCTGAACAGACTAGGAACCTTGACCCTTGCCTCTCCTATAAGTAGATGGGTATTGGGGGCTTCTTAGAACACAACAGTTGGCTCTAACAATTGTTGTCCTCTCTGGTTGTGGTAACCAAAAGAGAGCCTGAGCAAGTCCTAATCGATAAAGGGAGGGAAATCAAGGGAGAGACAATTGTGGGAGAGTGTATCAACTCTAGCAAGTTAACGTTTGAAAGGGACAACTCCTTGTTGGCTCTAGTAGCACAACATGGAGTTTGTAGTGGTCCACATGGACTACTCTAGAGATGGGAGGTCATTTTCTACCACTCGGAGGACATCATCAACCACTGCATGTGGTGTTGCACCAGGAGACTGATGGAGACGTTGTTTGAGTGTTGCTGTTGAAGAAGGAGTGAGTCGATGCCTAAAGAAGAAGCATGATGATATTGCAAGGGTAATGTCACTGGAGTTTCTCTAGGACCGGGTATAACCTTGCAAACCTTCCTTCCTAGATATATTGGTGTTGACATGATCTTTCTATCTAGGGGGATCAGGTTCTAAATTTTTGTTTCTGTTGCCTTATATGTCACCCCAATTTTCCTACAGTTGTATCAAAGCCACGTCAGTTTATGGTGTATCTGGGGTTTAAATTGATACAATTGGATTTGTTTTACTGTATACGATGCAAATATAAAATTGGTTAATGTGGATATATGATTAATTACCATATATGACTCAAAAAACATATATATATGCAATTTACATGTGTCATCCTAAAAGTTAGTTTTGATGGTGGATGTGAAGCATGGTTATGGCCAATAACCCTAGATCTTTGTGTGCATGGTTGTGGTTATTTATTCCTATTTAAATCTCGGTTTGAATATCGGGCCTCTCTCTCCTTTCCAAATGTAAATTAATGCTCTTCTTCCTATTTCCCCTCAAATGTAACTTGAGGTTTTCCCTTCTACCATGTAATAAGAAATTTGATAGTTTTAATTTATGTTTCGTCATGAGAAGACGTTCTACACCAAATGAATCGACCAGCTTATGAAATGAATTGATCGACTGGAGGACCGAGGAGGCCATACAAAAAGAGGGTAAATGGATTGATTGGTAGTCCAACTGATTGGCTGGAGGAGTCTAGACATTAGTTGAACCTGGAGCCAAATAACCATTTCAAGATCCCAAATGAGCAACAGGAGGTGAGTCGAATGGTTCAAGTGTTGTACCAATCAACCTGGATCAGCCCAAGCATAGATATTCATCAACAGCAGGTTGCATATTATGTGGACCCTAGGTGGTAGTAATTCCTTGTGGCTCCAAGGAATTAAAATAGTATGTCCATAACCATCACTTATGTGTTTTAATTATTGCATGTTCTCGTTTGTGGTTATAACATGTATATGATATGTACTATAAGTATGTGGTGATAGGATATGTATATAAATTTAAATATAAAATCCCTCAATACAATATTAAGTCTTAGATGCTTTACATAAGTAGAACACATGAAAAGCTTGATTGATCAACTTTGCACATGCGGTAGCGTGGTGCATCGTCTATCTCATGAAAGTGTGATGGTAGATATGTGGGTCTGCCCTAGCAGGGTGCATATTCTAGTGTGTTGGCTTAGGGTCAAGCTTAACTAGGTGACCTTAATAGAATTAAGTGTCTAAAATCATGCAGATGGACTATGGCAAGGAGTTATGCGTACTATCTATCCAAGAGTTGCAAGAGATGAAATTGGCAAATGTTTCCTACCTTAATAATTGGTCATGAGCACCAACGTTGGTTGGGTATTGACTAAATTGTTTTGGATCTGGTCTCACTAGAATACTGTACGCTGCAATCTTCTGAATTGATACATGAGGGTTATCAATTTGAACAAAATAGTGGGAGTGATAATCAATTACATGCCTAAGTAATATCATTAACTTATTAAATCAAACAAATCAAAACTGTTTTGAAAAGTTGCAAAAATTCTTTTGTAGTCAAACAAAAAAGCATTCACATTGTGATCAGTCCTTGAGAAAGGACATAATAGGATAAAGTTCCATAATTGGTTAAGGACTTTGAGGATTGTTCTCATCAATGAATGGAAGATCTATGGCCTTGAAAGACCAGTGCCAAAAGAAACTGCTCCTAATGCACCTACAGCTGAAATGGATGCTTACTTGAAGCATGCCAATGATTCCATAGACATTAAGTACCTTATGCTATGTTGTATGAACAATGAGTTTCATGAACAGTATGGAAAACATGAACATTCTCAAGATGGTAACACATCTTAAGAATCATGTAAAGCATGAAAGGTATAATGTCTTCAAAGTGTTGTTTGAGTGCAAACTAAAAGAGGGAGATCTGGTAGAGCCCCATGTGCTCAATATGATTGGGAATGTGGAGCATCTAAAGTGACTGGGATTTTCATTAGGTCAAGAGACCACAAATATGATTCTACAAACATTGTTTGAATCATATACAACCAGTTTATCAAGTGTTACTACTTGAGTAACTTGTCTAAACTACTATGAGAACTACTTGGCATGTTGATGGCGCCAAAGAAAGAATGAAGATGGACATATCTATGATGGTGATCAACAGAAGTGAGTCCAAGGGAAAAGGCGAGGCCAAGAAGTATTCTGGGACTAAGATAAAGTCCAAGTCTTCAGTATTCAAGATAAGGAGAAGAATAAGTGCAAGAGGAATCTGTCCTTTTCACTTAAAGGAACAAAGGAAGAAGAAATCGATAGAGATTTCTACTTTAGGACCCAATAAGAAGTAAGCTAGAATTGTATGGATCAAGAGTTAATGCCACTAAAGTTGGAGTTGCCATTCGTGGGCATGTAACCGAATTAGTGAATTGCTATTATGTACCTACCATTAATGAAAAACATCATGTATCTTGTATGGACAAGAATTGATGTTTCATTTAGAAAAAAAATGATCTTTATGGTGATTCCCTATGTCTCACAAACTATACTTGATAATTCTAAAGACAAATGTGTATGACACATATATTGAATGACTTGATGACTCAAATAATGAATACCTACAACATTTTCATCTAGAGAGCATAAATGAGAAATGCATTTCTATAATCTATATGATGGTTATCTAGAATCATTTGGTTATTGAACCAATAGAGACATGCAAGTCTTATTTGTTGTGCAATATGACAAAGCATCTTTACTAGATGTAGTGGGAGAGAGAATTTTCTATTAGGGCGCATGCATAATGATGTATATAGACCTTTTGGAACAAATGCTAATGGTAGTTACTAGTACCTCATTATATTTATTGATGCTATCAGTAGATATGGAAATTTGTATTTTTTGATATACAATTATGAATATCTTGAAGTGTTTGAGGATATTGTGAATGAAGTACATGACCAACTTGGTAAAAGTATTAAGATAATTCGATATGATGGATGTTAAAATATTTTAACCAAGAGTTAGAGCACCTTCTGGGAGCTCATAATAATGTATCATGATGAACTCCACCTAAATCACAATGACAATGTATCATGAGAGTGTATCAGAAAGAAGGAATCACACCTTGTTAGTCATGATGTGATTATCTAGCTAATCTTCCAATTTCTTTTGGGCATGCATGCTTTACACTAAAACAATGTACCCTCTAAAATTGGTTCAAAAAAAATACTAGATGAGATATGGCTTGGGAGGTATCCCAATATGTCTTTTATAGTGATTAGGATTGAAAGATTATATAAGAATATAGTTTCTTGAAAAGCTTTGTCCAAAATCACATAAATGTTATTTTTTTGAATACTACCTTCTATCCCAATCCAACAAAAAAGTTATATGTTAATCTGGATGGTTGAATTCCTTAAGACGAACTGAGCTCCAAAGGAATCAATTGGAGAAAAAGTATAACTCGAAATGTTCGAGGCAAACAATAAAACATTGAACCAAAAGAGGTACAATAGGAACATGGAGAATCACAAAGATGTTGTGGAACCTCAAGTTCCTTATGTAACACACAAGACTGGTAGTTCTAGTAGAACATGCCTTTAGCTTAAAAGATTATGACATCTCATGGCTCAAAATGTGGTGAGTTGATCATAGATGATGAGTCAACAATCTACCTAGAATTTATTGAGGGACCAAAATATGAAGCATGGCCTGAGGCTATAAAATCCAAGATGAAATCCATGTAAACCAACTATGTATGACCTTGGTGGATCCACCTGAAGGGGTAAAACCCATAGGGTGCATTTGGGTATTCAAGAGAAGAGCAACATGGAAGGGTGTATTGGTTGAAAATAGTTTCAAACAAGTTCAAGGTGTTGAACATGTTAAAATCTTTCACCAGTTACAATGGTTGAATCCATCAGGATCATGCTTGCAATTGTAGCTTAGTATGACTATGAGATTTGTCATATAGATGTTAAAATTGCATTTCTTAATAGGAATAATTATGAGGATGTGTACGTGACACACCCTAAAGGTTTTCAAAATCCAACATTGCAAATAAAGTTTGTAAACTACAAAAAATCCAACATTGCAACATGGAAGGGTGTATTGGTTGCAAATAGTTTCAAACAAGTTCAAGGTGTTGAACATGTTAAAATCTTTCACCAGTTACAATGGTTAAATCCATCAGGATCATGCTTGCAATTGTAGCTTAGTATGACTATGAGATTTGTCATATAGATGTTAAAATTGCATTTCTTAACAGGAATAATTATGAGGATGTGTACGTGACACACCCTAAAGGTTTTCAAAATCAGAGTCATAATCTTCTATTTGACAAGACAGTCAAAAAGAGTTTGAGTTGAGTCAGAATGAAGAAGAAATTTGTGATTACAAAAGATTTAGTGGGAGCATACTTATATTCCACATAATTATGGGAAATGATATCCTTATCCTGCATATTTTAAAACCTAGCAAGGAAGTCCTATGTGATAGGAATTGAGATCTATAGAGATAGATTTGTAAAGCTTCTTAACCTAAGAAAGAGCACATGCACTGCAAAGATGTTGAAAGGGTTTAGCATGCAAGACTTAGTGAGAAAAATCATACCCATGTTCCATGGAGTTAGTCTCTCAGGAGCCTAGTGTCCTAGTTCTTGTGAAGAACATGAACACATGGATAGATGTTATTTGCATTCACAATTGGATCTAGCTTGAATGCAATATTATGTACTTATAATGTTATGTACTTATCTTGTTATCTTATATGTATTGGACATGATGAGAGGATATCCAGTTATCTCATATGTATCAGACATGATGGGAAGATATACATATATATACCTATCTAAAAATCTTGTATGCATTGGACATGACTAGAGGGTATATGTCTGATCCCAGTGAGAGTCATTGGACTACCATAAAGAACATCCTTAGGTGCTTGAGAAGCACTAAAAGGATTAGTTCCATGGTTATGGTAATAAGGAAGAGTTGGGTGTAAAGGTTACACCAATGCAAGCTTCCAAACTGACAAATAAATAATCACAATCTAAATTTATTTTTGACCTTAAACAAGAACTATAAGCTGGGAAGGGTTTTGAGCTAAAAATAGTTGTTTATATCTATAAAAGAAGTCGAGTATCTCTATGTTATGAGAATAGAAGATGATGTTGTATGGACCAAGAAGTTCATATGGGTGAACTTGTGGGAGGTTCTGACCATTTATGACACAATACAAACATTGTGACAACAAGGAAGCTACTGGCTAGGCAAGGAATCCCTCATAGCTTACTACAACACTTCCATCTCATGGGAAAAGTTGCACAACAAAAAGATGTGAAATTTGCAAAATATCTACTTGAAGAAAACATCTCTAAACCCTCTATAAAAGTTCTTGCACAGAAGACACATGATGGACATGTTAAAGATCACTTGGAATAAGATTTGTGGGTGATTGGCTCTAAGTGCAAGTGAGAGTTTGTTGGTATGTATGCCCATAGATCCATCATATTATGATTTGAGTGTGGCATTAGATACCTAATTTGATGATAATAAAGGTGATTCTCTCTATTATGCTTGTCTCAGTCCTAAGATGATGACACATACAAAGTAGATGTCTAAAGAATGATGTTACTCAATGGCATATGTCTTTAGGTTGAGGACCTAAACAATGAGATCATATGTATGATAAGAGTACATACATTCTTTTTATCACCCTAGTTAGATATTACTGTGCAAGAAAAATAGACAAAAATAATACATAAGACTAGAGTGTGTGTTGATTGATGATAGAGTCTCATTAGTCATGATATGTGATATCAAGTCAAGCACCCAAGTACATTTTAGAGAACAGTGTATTAGACAGACCCACCATGAGAATGATACATGGAGACCACAAAATGGCAGTCAGAATCATCTCTCATAGTGATAGTGGTGATTATGGTTCTTAGACCTGAAGTCACTACATTCATCACATGTCATTCTTATACTTTGACATCATCCAACTAGATCATGAATAAGGTTTGTCATAACAGTGATGATTGAGTGCACTTTGACACATGGGGATAGAGTGTGAGTGATGTAGATGGGATTTGTCCCTCCTATAGGAGAATGATATCCATGGCCTCTCAATAAGCCAGATTGAGAAATGTGTGGCCATACTCATGTGACTCAATAGTTATATGTGAGCTCACATGCATCTTAGACAGTATACTCTAGTTCATGGAACATGGATTGAATGTTGAGAGGATGATGATTCTATACCTTGAGTTCAATCCAGATATTAGAGACAAAGGAATTATTTGATCACAGTAACACTAATCACAGGCAGTAGGTTGGATTTGTTATCCAACTTTATGAATTACTTGTGTAGCAATGATGTATTTCTAGATGCCACTATTTTTTTGTGGTGTTATAAGTTAGTTATGGACATTCACTATCGACGTAATGGCGGACCTATAGGGTCACACTCATAGGATACATTTGGATAAAAGAAGTATATTCATGAATGATGTTTAGATTGATTACTAAAGGTCTTTAGGTATTCAATTAAATAACTAAGGTTCAAAATTGACTGGCTAGACTCTGAATTGACTGGTTCAAGGGTTGAAATGACCGGTAGGAGTGTCAGGTCAATTGGAATCAACATTGGTTGATCAATGGCTAAACTAGGGAGTGAGATGATCGATTTACATTGGGAACCGACCGATTTATGGGATGAACTGCCCGGTTCAATGGTCAATTTGATTGGATCAAGGATTGGTGCTGACGTCATGTTGTACATTAATCGTACATTGAATACCAATATGATTCATAATAGGAAAATGTACGAACTGATTATTTCTCTTAGAGAACCACCTAGCTCTCGCACCAACTAATCGGTTGAGTGTGTGAACCAATCGGTTCACCATGCGCAGGTTCGAGAAATTTTTTGAATTTGACCCTTTCGACTCCTACACAAACTGGGAACCCTGACCTTGGCCACTCCTATGGATAGAGGGGCATTGACGACTTCTCAAAACACAACATTTGGCTCTGAATATTGTTTTCTTCTCTGGTTGTCGTAACTAATAGAGAGTTCGAGCAAGTCCTACACAATAAAGTAGAGGGATAGCAAGGGAGAGACAATTGTGGGAGAGTATATCAACTCTAGCAGGTTGACATTTTAAAGGGATAACTCCTTCTCGTAGGCTCTAATAGTGCAACATGGAGTTCCCAGTGGCCCACATGGACTACTCTAGAGGCAAGACATTATTGTCTACCTCTAGGAGGACACCGTCAACTGTTGTCTGTGGTATTGTACTTGGAGGCCGGTGGAGACCTTGTTTAAGTATTGTTGATGAAGAAGGCATGAGTTGTTGCCTAAAGAAGAAGTACGATGATACTGTGAGAGTAATTTTGCTGGACTTGCTCCAGTACCAGGTATAACCTTGCAAGCCTTCCTTCTAAGATACATTTTTGTTGTCACGATCTGGCTGTCTAGTGTAATCAGGCTTTAAATTTTTATTGTTTCTGCCTTATCTGTCGCCCTAATTTCCCTATAGAATGTCTTCTAGTTGCACAAGGATTCTTTTGTTGTGACTCTAGGTCTTCACCATGGATAGAAGGTTGTTGTTATCCTCCTAGAGGCAGACAATAGCCTCCACACCTCCATGGAAGCCCACACGGACTTCCTAGAACTCATGTCGTCCTACTAGACCAGATAGGAAGGAGTTGTCCCTCCCATTGGTGTATTAGTAGTCACCAACTTGCTCTCTCACAATTTTTCTCCCTTGTTTTCCCTTCCTTTATATGGTAGGACTTGCTCAGGTTCTCTCAGTTATGACAACCAGAGAAGACAAACAATTGTCATATGCAATTGATGTGTCTAAGAAGCCCCCAGTACCCCTCTATTTATAGGAGGAGTTAGGGTTTGGGTTCCCAGTCTGTGTGGGAGTAGAAGGGTCCAGAATCTCAAATTTTCACAACCTAGAGATGGCTAAACAATCGGGTTGCCAGGCAAACCAATCGGTTGGCACACGATCCCATCGGTACGCCCTATGAAGTGGTTGTTTCACACACTGTCCCGATAACATATGAATTGGCAATTCTATTCCAATTAATGCACGACATGACATTTACACTAATGCTTTATGCAATAGAATTGCACCACGAACTAAGCATCTAGCAAAGTGAGCCGGTCATCTCATGACCACCAACCGATCAGTTCATTAAGTGAACTAGTTGATTGAAGCCCCAATTTGTGTGGAACTCAGCCAATGTAGTATTTAATAAACCTGACACTCCAACTGGTCATTTCATCACATGAGTCGATCGGTTGGGAGTCTAGTTAGTTGATTTGTTTCTTGAATTGAATACCTAAACATTTTGATAACCACTCCAATTACTAATCAAGATCAAAACTCCTCTTATAGTCCAGTTCCTATGTGTGTGACCCTATAGGTCCCATATTACGTTGGCAGTGAATTTCCATAACCAGTTATGACATCACAAGCAAAGAGTGGTGCCTAATTGCACATCATTGCTACCCAAGTAAATGGAAAGTTGGAGAACAACTTCAACCTACAATTTTTGTATAGTGTTACAGTGTTTATATAGTTCCTTTGTCACTAATATCTAGGTTGAACTTGAGGCATGGAGTAGTCATCCTCTTCAACATTAAATCTTGTTTCTTGAACCAAAGCTAATTGTATAAGATATATATAAGATCAAACACATATTGACTCACATGTGCATGGCCATATATTTCTCAATCTCACTTATCAAGAGGCATATGATATCATACTCCTATAGGAGGAAAAAATCTCATCTACATCACTCACAGTAAGTCTTCATGTGTCACAGTCACCCAATCATCTCTATTATGGCAACCCTTATTCATGATTACGTTTGATGGTGTCAAAGCATGAGTGTAGTGACTTTAGGTCTAAGAACCACAATCACCACCAACACTATGAGAGTTGACTATGACCATTGTAATGGTTTCCATGTGTCAGTCTCATGGTGGGTCTGCCCTATACACTATTCTCTAACATGTATCTAAGTGCTTTGTTTGATATGACATATCATGACTAATGAGATTCTATCATCGACCAATGCACACTCTATTTTTTATCTACCTTCCATAATAACATCTGACTAGGGACATAGTGAGAATGTATATTCTCTTAACATCTATATGATCTCATTGTTCAAGGCACGTACTTAAAGACATACATCATTGAGTATCTAGACATTATTATGTTACACATAAGGTTCATCTTCATTTTGAATAATCCAAACTCTTTGATTGTCTCTTCCAAATGAAGATTCCAGCTCTGAGATGTTTACTTCAATCCATAAATTCATCTTTGTATCTTAGAGACTTTATTTGCATCATTTGGATTTATAAAACCCTCAGGTTGTGTAATGTACACATCCTTGAGAAGATTCCCTTAAGGAATGTGGTTTCAACATCAATCTGCCAAATCTCATAGTCATGATAAGCTTCAATAGCAAGCATGATCATGATGGACTCAACCATGGCCACTGGAGAAAAAGTTTCATCATAGTAAACACCTTGAACTTGTCTAACCTTTGGATCTAATATTCCCTTTTAGGTTTTTTAATTTACCATCCATGTCGATCTTCTTCTTCTTGAAGACCCACTTGCTCCTATGGGCTTTACCCCTTTAGGTGGATCCATCTAGGTCCATACCTTGTTGGTATACTTGGATACCATTTTAGATCTCATGGCCTCAAGCCATTTCTCAGACTTTGGTCCCTTTGTAGCTTCTAGATAGGTAGTTGGCTCATCATCTATGACCAACTTTCCTCCTTACTGATTCACAAGATATACAAATCTCCCAGGTTCAAGGTGTGTCCTATTAGATCTATAAGGTTCATGTGTTACTTGAGGAATTTGAGATTCCACAACACTTTGTGATTCTCTTTTTTCCTCTTGTACATGTATCAGTTTAATGTTTTCTTGTTGGTATCAAACCTCTTCGAGTTCCACTTTCCTCAACTGTTTCCTTTGGAAATAAATTCCTTTTCAAGGAACACAGAATCTCTGGCAACAAACACTTTGTTGTTAGATAGGGAATAAAAGTAATATCCTTTAGTCTCCTTAGGATATCCAATAAATTTTTTTTATCATATTTAGGGCCAAGCTTTTCAGGAAACATTTTCCTTACATAAGCTTTACATCCCCAAATCTGCATAAAAGACACATTGTGATGCTTGACATACCATATCTCATATGATTTCTTTTGAATTGGATGGTACTCAATTTAGTGTAAACACAGCAGTTTCTATAGCATAACCCCAGAAGGTTGTCGAAAGCTCAACTAAACTCATCATTAATCGTACCATATCCAGCAATGTGTGATTCCTTCTTTCTGATGCACCATGATGATGTGGTGATCCAGGTGGAGTCCACTAAGATACAATCCCATGGGCTCTAAGAAGGTTCTCAAACTCTTATCTTAAGTATTCTCCACCTCAATCAAAATGAAATGCCTCAATACTTTTCCCAAGTTGATTATGTACTTCACTCATAAACTCCTTGAACCTTTCAAGAGCTTCTGACTTATGTTTCATTAAGTAAACATAGACATACCAATTGTAGTCATCAGTAGAGGTAATGAAGTAATGATACCCACCTCTAGAGGTTGTTCTAAAAGGCCCACATACATTACTATGTATGAGTCCTGAGATATCACTATCCCTCTCATTGTTACCAGTGAAAGGGGTCTTATCTATCTTGTCCAACGAACAAGAATCACATGTCTCTATTGATTCAAAATCAAAAGAGTCCATATATGTGGCACTGACCTCTTCCTTCGAAGAAGAGGGCGATCAATCTTCTATCTCCTCTGACTTTTGTCTTCAGCAATCCAAGACTGATGGTATGGATGTGAGTAACTCTAGAATTTGGCAGAACTTCGTGGTCCTTGATGATCTGATGATTTGACAAGTCAAGTTGGGGGTCTATTTATAGACACTACCCACTGAATTAACCTCTAGTCTGCGGTCACGGTATGATCTCAGTCGCGTCCTGGCCTCAGTCACGTCATGACCTTGGTTTCAACATGGCATCCATCGGTTGTAGTATGGTGGCTGTCTACCATGGTGGAGGGGGGCTCGGTCATAGTATGGCTATGACCATGGGGTGTTGGCATGGTGGAGGGTCACGGTTGCAATGTAAAGTGATGATAATGGAGGCATCGACCGTGCTAGGGTCCTTAGGGGGATATACAACCACGATCGCGGTGTTGACCACGACCATATCTTGCCATGACCCTGCAAGAGTGAAAGATGTGTGAAATTGAGATTTTTGACATTAAGGCATTAAAATATGTAGAGAAATCTATAAAAGGTATTCTAGGGGAGGCATAAATCATATGCAAAAAGTACACAAAATGAGATGTTATCAACTCCCACAAATATAGGATCGGGCATGTCCTCAAGCTAAAGGTAGGCCCAGAATCACAGAAAGAGGTGCTATGGATAACAAAAAATTTCAAAAATCCTACCATTACAGAGTTATCTCATTATTACAGCAAAACTCTTGTGATATGTTTGTTTCAATCCTAAGATTTTATTTCCGCCCTTTTGTAACTAGAGTTGTGTGAGACCCCTAACCTTGCTTAAAGTGTTGAACAAGCTTAATTATCATAATTTAATTCTTATAACCCTAATATAATATTGTGATATGCTTTGAAATCTTAATACAAGATTAAGTTTCAACTTTGGTCCAATTTGGACATTGTTTGAGCAAATTATGCAATTTTATGCACATTTTGGGCTTTTCTACAATTTACCCAGTTGAGAGGTTTTCCTTGCAACTTATCACTTTTAATATGTTCCTTGGATATTCTCTAATCATTATTGATTTTTTTGATCCATGGGGCACCTATTTAAACCTTGGTTTGAAGGTTTTTTCCTCAAGGGTATTTTAGGGTTTACCCTTTCATGGATGAGCTACCTTTAATAGCTATCAACTAATGAATTATTTGTTTTGCTTGGAAATTCAAGAAACGAGGGATAATCATGTGTCTATGGATATTGGGGTATCTATTTGTGTGTGTTCTTGTATATTCTTAATAGTTTATGTCCATGGACACTTGGAAAGATACTACAACTTCAACTTTTTCTTTTTCTTTATCTTAAAGTTTCATATACTTATCCCTAAGCACCCAAATGAGCCATTTTCTCTCCACCACTTCCATCCTTCTATGAACCTCATTCTCCCTCTATGCTACTATGAATTTCCTATCCAAGGAAGAAGAAAGAGGGGATCTTCTTGGAAAATGAATCTAGGGTTGCAATTGACTTCCTTTTAGGGTTTGAAAAGCTTCCTTCTAGTGATCTTGACCTAAAAGAGTAATAATCCCCTACTTTCCTACGTTTATTTCTTTTTTATCCTTCTTCCTACCTTTCTATAGGTCAGAACATTGCTGTTCCATGGTAGAAATTTCTCTAAAGCTCTAAAACCCTACCTTTCTTGCTCCTTGTGCTTAGGGTTTGCTCATTTGATGAAGAAAGGTGCTAGATGGACGAGTTCATAGCTTATACTTGAATTTTATACCCTACCTGCTCGAGTTTTCTTCTGTTTGGGATTTCATCTTCTCATTGGAGGCAAGTTTTATAACTTGCTCCATGTTTATTGCTTACCATAAGCTTGCTAGCTCATGTTCTTGCTTTTAAATGATGATCCATGCACTAAAAAGCTATGCTTGACTTGGATTTCAATTTTTATAATTTCCCAATTCTAATTTCAGTTCTATATGAACTTGTGATCATGTGTAAATTATTCCTAAGGTATAATATGACTTGGATCAGGTTGGTTTGACAACCTATGGTGCTAAGCACCTATCAACCAATGGTCAATTTTAGGATTTTAAGTTGTTTTCTTCTATAAACCCAAGACCCGATGATGATACCATTGCAACAACCCTATGGTGTTGTCTTCATGACAACTGATGGTCGGGATAAAAGGTGCCATATGATGGTGACAACCTATGGTCACCCCCTTAGGTTAGGTTTTGGATCAATTAGAAGTTTAATGATCAACCATTAAGTACCCTACTGATGTTATCAGGCAATGATGATATTAGCTTAATATTTGATGATGATTAATGAAATAGTGCTGATCTAACAACCTATGATGACTTAATGGTCACTAATGATGGTGGAATCAATTAATTTGTAGCATCAATTAAGCCTTATACCAATGGTTTCTTGGGTCACTCAATGCAATGGTCAGACCTATACTGTAATTGATGGTTTTAACATATGAACTTGACCCAATGGTCAAGATCTAATGTTTATTCCTCCGATGAAGTGGAATGATGGATAATGTAATATTTTGGTCCTAATAATGTGATTTAGATGGTTTCCTTTATATGATCAACTTAAGGAGCTTACTTGATGACAATGGACTGCTTGTTTTAAATGAACAGTCGATTGTGGGTTTTACCCTCTCTCAATGGAACTTTTTGTGTTTTTAATCAAGGGATGTGTAACGACTGGGCCCACTGCCCTAGGCTCTAGTAGAGTTTCAGGAATGATGATTGGCCCCACAAACCACCACTAACCTTAACTGCGCACTTTGTCCACAATGATGCGCAAGCCGGGGTCAACTTCCCGACTGGTCACCCATCCTAGTACTACTCCAAGCTGAGCACGCTTAACTATGGAGTTCTTTAGTGATGGGCTCCTGGAAAAGGAGGTGCACCTTGGTGATATGGGTAGTCCAATCATTCCTTTTAAGATCATGTTATCTGAGGCCTCAAATCCTGGGATGTTACAATCTCCCCCACTTAGACTCTTGACGTCCTCGTCAAGGCTCAACTATATGGCCTCATAATCTGACCCCATTTCAGTGCAGACCCACAATGGCCCATGGACACCCAGCTCCCGTCCACGGCTACCAGCGCAAGGGCGGCTCCATCTCGTCTCTACGGATAGCCCTTTCCAACTTGCCTGGACCGCACGGCTCAAGACTGGCATGCCACATGCCCATGTGGGCCCCACCTACTGGAGGGGTTATGGCTCTGATACCATTTGTAACGACAGGGCCCACTGCCCTAGGCTCTAGTAGAGTTTCAGGAATGACGACTGGCCCCACAAACCACCACTAACCTTAACTGCGCACTTTGTCCACACTGACGCGCAATCCGGGGTCAACTTCTCGACTGGTCACCCATCCTAGTACTACTCCAAGCTGAGCACGCTTAACTATGGAGTTCTTTAGTGATGGGCTCCCGTAAAAGGAGGTGCACCTTGGTGATATGGGTAGTCCAATCATTCCTTTTAAGATCATGTTATTCGAGGCCTCAAATCCTGGGATGTTACAGGATGTCTAGGATTAGATGGTGAATATTTCTAGAGCACAAATCAAGGACTTCATAGGTGGTTTATCCAAGGTGTTTACTTATGTAAACAACCAATGGTCTTACCTTTTAAACATCCAATGGTTTTGGGTGACATTGTGGTATGGTGATATGGGTTGAATGATGATGGAACCAATGGAGGATTACCCTTAATCAGGTATTCTTACCTACTCACTCATATGAATAGAAGGGATGACAACCGTATTGTGTTGATATGTAACCCTAATGAGGTATAGCTTGTTATACCTAGATTTAATATAACTAAATGATGGTAATTGGGTATGAATAGTCCTTGAAGGATTAATACAATCATGGAGTACTCTCTTGTTGTTGTTGAAACCCTAGTATGCTATAACTCAATGGCTACACCTTGATTTATGTGTGGGTTCATACTTGAGAATAGTATGGAACGTGATGGTGATGCTTCACCTTATGTATCCATGATCCAATGGGGATATCGTGAGTTAGGATTTGGGTATAAGTGCTAAATAGTAACATTAATATAATTTATCTTGTTGAACCTAACTCTAATGCAAATAGATAAAGATGAGTATTCATGTTTAACATTCTTATGTCATGGAATGATGGTGAATGAACCACCTTAATATGATCAGAACCTTAATATTTTAATTGGTGGTTTTCATAGCCACATGGTTGATACTTTCTTATGCTAAACATGTGCATTATGAATATGATGAGGGTTAATCATATCTAGATTCCTTGCATGTTGATGTAATAAAGGAATGTTCTTAATGTTAATATAACCCTTTTATGTTTGTTCATGAATATCTCCTAGCTCATTAATGCAATATTGTGTTGATCTAGTGTATTATATGTAAGTGATGTTGTGAAAAGGATTTATATCTTATGATAGTATGAGGACTAGTGTAGCCTCATAAATGGAAAGTGAATAGTACCATGTGATGATGAGATGAGAAATTATGTTTCACATGTTTTATATCTTTTGAAGTTGTGATATTTATATGCTTGTTAGAAGTGAATTAGGATTTGTATGTCCACTTGTTTGATGCAGCCTTAATTCACCCAATCAGCATAGGGTTTGTATGTCCACTTGTTTGATGCAGCCTTAATTCACCCAATTGGCATAACTAATCAAGTGAAACTCTAATCAGGTAGTGCCATGTGCCATAGATCCATCTGAGTGTCAGAACTTGACAGATGGTGAAAGGAGTATTCCTAAGGGAAACTTAGAGTGCATACTCATGAGTATGTGGGGTGATTGTCATCCTGCATTCAAGTGTTTAGGGAGGATGATTGTGGTCATACCTAGCCCTCAGTTTGAGAATGGTTGTGGTTGTGTCTCGGTGATTATATACCTGTGACGAGATTGGAGGACAACTATAGGTGTACCTCAGATGGTAGGGTATGCGTACCCACCTCCTTTCACTAATGTCGTGACATGTACCATGGACGGACTAGGCTGCTAGTAGCTTGACCTTATGTGTTGTTGTGGCGGACCCATACTGACCAGGGGCAGATAAGATCTTAGGAGTCCAGATCTTTCAAGATCTTGTATGGCACTGATTTTGAATTAGTAGTGGTCAGTTGGATTTTGAGTGGTATCCCCAAATTCCTTATGGCATAATAAAAGATGTAAGGCATCCATGTAGCACATCTATTTAGGGTTATACACAATGCTTCATATTGGATGATAACCCTTGTTTGCTTTCTTTTCACTAAGATCATGTATAATACAATAAAAGATAATAGATATGCTTATGATATAGTTATGCTCATGTTGTAAACATGCTTATGTTGTCAAATATACTGACACTGATGGTTAAGATGTTTTTTCTAGCTATGTTTAATATTGCTAGCCATGCCTATGTAATTAGAAATGCTTAAAATTCTAATCATGTTGATGTATTTCATTATGTTATGATGTTAGTTCTACTTATGATATAGATTTGTTCCCTTTATTTGATATGCCAATATGAATAGCAATGTTATGTTACTAGACATATTCACGATGTCAAGGATGCTTATGCTACTTGATAGCTTGTACTGTTAGCAAGGAATATCATGATAGTCAAATTAATGATAATGATTGTTATTAGATGCAATTTGATGATATTTGAGTAGATATCTATCCAAATTAATGGATTTATTTGTTATCTATATATGCATTGATGATCATACTTGTTGCTAAGATGATTTGCTTTATCTGTTTAGATCTTAGGAGTCCATATCTTCCAAGATCTTGTATGGCACTGATTTTGAATTAGTAGTGGTGAGTTGGATTTTGAGTGGTATCCCCAAATTCCTCATGGCATAATAAAAGATGTAAGGCATCCATGTAGCACATCTGTTTAGGGTCAAACACAATGCTTCATGTTGGATGATAACCCTTGTTTGCTTTCTTTTCACTAAGATCATGTATAGTACAATAAGAGATAATAGATATGTTTATGATATAGTTATGCTCATGTTGTAAACATGCTTATGTTGTCAAATATACTGACAGATAATAGGATTCATAGTCATTTGATAGAGGTACTTGCTGAGGGCTTCTATGGTAGAACTACATCTTCTTGAAGTCTTTTCCTTCTTTATGCTTTGTACCCTTTTCCATAGTTTTTTAGCATCTCTATAAGTTCCACGGTGCATGTGACTGGATTCTCTTCTGTAGGTGTTTTTGCAGTAGTCATGTTCGTTCTTTCATTGAGTGCAAAGGCTGCATCTGAACTATTGTAGAGAATTGTAGTCCTAGTTATAATATTGACTACTAGTAAAGTCCAATGAGTATCATGTAGAATGGGAAAAAATATATAATCTAGAAGAGAGGTCTCCAGGCATTGCAGTAGGCGGTCTTTTTCACCTGACCTTTTATCCTTCAAGATGTCATCTACTAAAAGGAAGTAGGCCATATGTATGCGTCATTCAGTATTGTTTGGTAGGCTGACATAGTGTTGATTGAAAGATACCCTCCTATTTTCAAAGTATCTATAAGGTCATACTTTAGCACACAGATGCAATCCCTTTTGAATATTGCCTCTGTCGTGGTGTCACCTTCCTTCAAGCATTTCATTATCAGTTGTAGGGATTCTAGTAATAAGCTTTTGTAGCTCCACCTATCAAAATCCTTGAAGGTTGGCACTATTTCTCCTACCGGCCCATTTGGTTTAATCTCTGGCATGTCCTCTTCCTCTATCTCATTTTCTTTGGGCTCATGAGCTAGAGGTTGTTCTTTATCTATTTCTTCTATGGGAGTGTGTTCGAGCTTGCTCTCAGGTTTTTTATCTGCTTTGTCAGGAGTGTCGACTTCCCATCCTTCCTTTCAAGCAGATGCTCTAGCAGGTTCTTTTGGATCGACCCATAGAGTTTTAAGTCTTTCCCTCCAAGTTTTACTTTTAGGTAGGGGTATTTCTTGGTGAAGCTAACGTGGTATTGCATATGAAGGAATCGTCAAGTCATTGAAGAAGAGGATATCGTAGATAACCTCCATTACATAGACACCACGTAACCCATGTAGATCTTTTGTACAATGGTCTTCCAGTGGGATTCCCTTATTGATTACTTATGTCATTCTGAGAACTATGAAGGTGCAATCCCTTATTCCAATCTTTTCTTGAGGGACCTTTTTACAGATAGAGAACTACTTCCGCATCCCTGTGTGTTTGTTGTTTTCCATCTATATAGCCCGCTACAGACATAGTGGCACCTTTAAGATATCCATTACCTCCTTGTTTTTGTAGATCAGGGACATGTTGTCCAATTCATCTGCACAACAATTGAACACTATTATACGTATCTCGTATAGGTTGACGACAATCAGTTCCCAGTGCTTTACAATACATATAGGAAAGACTATAAATTGTGTCTCCTCCCTGCTCACTACACATTGTAGTTCTTTCACATCAACATCTTTGCCATTTTTATCAAACAGTTGACCTGCTAGGTGTGTGGTGTCGTTAAATACGGGTTACATTTTATCGAGATGTAGAAATTCTTCAAGTAGAGTTGCACAGAGTACTTTGAACAACTTCTTATGTACGCGTGCTCCTTTTATAAAGATCCCTCTAAAATGGTCCCTATTAAGCGACTTTCCTTTGTTGTGGTAGAGAATATTAGTGTCTGGAAGGTTTTCATTGAGTACGTCTGCTAGGATATGGACATCTCTGCATGTAATTCTTGGTAATGAGGTCTTGTTCATGTCCGTCATCTTACAGGGTAAAGTAGGAGAAACACCTAATGGTACATCCTGAACAGGTGCGCTCTGCTTTCTGATCGGCTCATTAGTAAAGAAAGAGGAGAGTCCACCTTCTTCTTCTTCTGAGGTACGTCTCCTATTGTTTGCATTATTATGGGTTGTACCTTTGTAATGAGGAGTTGTATCTTGGTCTCCAACAACATTTGGTTTGCTACTTTGCTTTTTTTGTTTGCGTACATCTCGACAACTAAGTCTTCTATGTGTTTTCTCTCTTCTAACGGCTTCTCTAATTCTGTAGAATTGAGTGTGGCTAACGTCACAACTATCTTTCTATCATAGACCGAATTCTCATATTGTGTCGGGTCTTGCAGGAAATCATTGCAGATATCCATTTTGAAAGTCAAGTCATCCAAGAACTTGTTGATATATCTTATTTCTCATGATGTGAGATCTTCTATGGCAGTGATTTCATCCCTGGCGATGATGATTGGTCGTGGTTCCTCAAATGCAGCCTTGTCCTCTTCTGGGCTGTTGTTCAAGTCTAACATTTTTGATAAGGCATTTGTTTTCTTCGTCTCGACGTCTTTACCAAGTTTTAATTGTTGCAGTGCTTATTTTGTAGGTGGTTCCACCCTTGGGGTGGCCTTCATGTTGTCACTCTCATCCTTTGAAGATGTGCCTACACCTGTCCCTCCTATGTCATCCTCATTTTTGTCTAGGCTCGAGGGGGTTGAGGAAGCTTGTGACGTGGAAGGGTTGGTTAGACGCTTTGACTTCTTTCTTTGCCGCCAACCGTCCATCTCTTGGCGTTTAACATCAAGTTGTTGATGTTCTTCATCTAAGCATTGATGTTCCTTCTTTAGGTCATCTAACTCTTCTTCATACCCCATCCACATTAGTTCTTTATCTTCTCTCATTGCGTCTCTTTCCTTTCTAAGGTCCTCCATTTCCTCAATTAGTGTCTTCAAAGCCCCCATCATTGCATTATGGGTGTTGATGACCCCTTGCATGAATTGGGGGAGTGCCTCAGGCCTTGCATTTAAACTTTGTACCTATGTAGTTAGTGTACACAAGATAGAAGTAATATTGAAATAAATTTCAGAGGCATGTTGCATGTGTAACCACATGGCATCAAATTTGTGCCCTAATACATCACCAAATGTTTGTGGGCATTGGTTTTGCTGCTCTACAGGTGTTGTTGATGGTGTCGTAGACATTACAGGCTCCTTAAGTTGTGGAGTTGGCTTGTTTTGCGTAGGATCTACATGAGTTGCTTGGGCAGAAGTGCTCACCTTCAGTTGCTCTAGTACTTGCAGTACCACTTCTGGGATCACGAAGTTGGGTGCAATATTAGGGTCTTCACACGCTTGACATGGTTCTTTCTCGACCTCTAAATGCCATTGTCCTTTGGTGGCTTGAAGATGTGCTTGGTTGCCTTCTTTGTTCACTGTCACCTTAGGTTGGTCTTCTTCATTTAGTGCCATATCTGTAGGAATGTGTGGTGAGGGTAGATTTGGGGTGGTGGACTTATCTGACGTTTTCTTCTTTCTCTTCCTTATCGCAAGTATCTTTCTATCCTCTGCCTTTTACATCTCCATTTTTGGAGTCATATCCCTCACATCCTTCTCACCAGTGATTGATGATGAGTATGTGGTTGTGCTGATAGCACCTGAGTACATATTATCTACATCCTCATGTGTCGGCCGCAGCTTGTGGGCATCAAAATATGCCATCTCCAGTAGGGTTAGAAGTACCTTGGAGTAGCTTTGTTTGTAGAAAATTGGTTGCCTTTCTATGCCAGAATGTTAGTGTTGATGAGGGACTTAATGTCAATCTTTGTATGTCCCTTGGTCTTCTTGTATTTCATTAATAGGTCTGCATCCATAAAGTGATAAGCTATTCTAGTTATCTAGCTTCCCATGTAGAATTCTTTCGTCTGCTTTTCTTTCCCTCTCATTGCGGCTGACAGCCTCTCGATTAGTAGTCTCCTGATGTTTACTGATTTCTTACTGAGCATGGATCATATTAGAAATAGGTCCCCCTTAGTCACTCCTCCAATTTTTGATCTCATGAAGACTTTGTTCGTAGTTATTTTATACACCACTTGGATAAAGCAGGAGGTGATGAGAGTTGCTTTTGAATTCTTCAAATTATGCTCATGTTCTCCGGTCAGCTTCTCCCACATCTTGTGAATATTGTATCTGAGCAGGCTTGTGCTTCTTCAGTTGTCTTGGTAAATATGGTATTGAGCATGGCCTCAGTAATCATACGAGCCTTCCCTCTTATTCTTACTTCTAGTTTGAAATCGTCGCCGCCCTACTTGCTCTTGCCATCACTGACGGGAAGCTTTTCTAATGATGACATGAAATCCGCCATCAATTGAGTAAGTGAGGGAGCTTTTAATGTACATAGGGCGCGCAGATTGGCGCCTTCCAAGAAGTTGATAACCCTATCTTAAATTCCCATTATCTTGAAGTCCTAGACGTCCAGGAAAACCCTTTGGTTTGTAGTACCCAATCGAAATGTGACTTGTATATTTGATCTCTTGGTACGCATGTTGGCCTCTATTAGTTGATGGTCTTCTATTCTTCTTCATCAACCTCTTCATGGGATGCTTCTTTCTCTTGGACCTTTGGTTTCTCTACAGTTGTCAATTTCCTCATCTTGTCACTTTTTGCATCCTTGGTTTTAGATTAGCATTTCTCTAGTTTCTTTAGCTCAATTTCAGAAGGTTGGTACTCAGAAGTCTTTGTTTGTGACGTTTCATGAGACTCCTCGGACTCCTATGGTGTCTTGTGGGCCAGGATGTATTTTATTTCTTCTTCATCAGTTACAACTGAAACTTCTTCATCTGTGAGAGGTTTGGGTTATCCTTTAGTGCACTGAAACTTCTTCATCTGTGAGAGGTTAGGGTTATCCTTTAGTGCATTTGTTATCTTCTCTAAGTTTTCATCTGCACCCCTCAATGAAGTTGCTTTCTTCATCAAAGTGTCGACCATTGAAGTTGACATTCTGAAAGTTTCAAACATTAAAATTTTTGTTATCCAGATTGTACTTTATATTTTATTTATGGCATTAGCACTTAATTCATTTTTAATTGTTTGTTCTTGAAATGCATGAGATGTAGTGATCGTGGAATATATTGAAAGTAATACTGTGGTTGAGGAGGGTGTCACGACTGTAGAAGATTATCAAAGGGAAAGGAGCATCATGACCATGACAAAGAAACACCGTGACCACGGTGGGTAGTGCAATTGCGGCAGATGTTAGACTCGATCAAGAGGGGTTCATACACGTGAGGATTGCGACTGTGGTTGAAACTACACATGGTGTCACGACCGTGGTCAGGGAGGTACCTACTCAACCACGACTGTGATGTCACGGTGGATATTCTCGCCCTAATCCCAATCGACCAACGGTGATACCACCGGAAGCACATGAGAAAAATGTCGCAATAAGTTCAGCAAAGGTTGCAGCAACAAGGATAGCCCTAAATAAAGGGAAAGCACTGGTGAACTCCAGTGAAGGAGTGTAGATATGGTGATTCCAGTGGTTATCGTGGCACAAGTAAAATCAAATCCCAGGGTTGTATATTCAAGATAGGTGATAAACCTCAAAAGGGCAAGAAATCGAAGCGGCAGTGATCAAAAGGAATGTGCAATTTGTACCTTGGTGTGGTTAGGCATTCGAAATAGGGGCTAAGGAGGAATTGAAAGAGGTGGTGCTATCAGGATGATAGTACGATGTCAGCATAGGCAGGTTTGCAGCAAATGTTCTTTGCTATTTGGTCGTTGTTTTGATGACTCATGTCGTGTAATTCTTCAGTGTTTCTTCTTCTAACATTTGGGAGTCAGAGAGAAATGAGAGAAAGAAAAACCCTATAGTCGAAAGGGTTTTGCTTATATACTCGAGAATTTCCACGATCGCGGTCGGGTAGACTGCCACAACCAAGGTCAATTGGGCTCTCAACCTTGTCGCGACCACGGTCTCGAAGCATGTAAAACTAGCATCGTGATCGAGGTGGGTGTCGTGACCATGGTGCTCACAAAACCAAGATGATGGATACGATTAAATAAATCCAAAACATCAATTTTTCATTAAAACTTTTTGTGAAAAGAGCATAATTCACATGCTACATTTATACTTTTTCTAGATGTGAAAACCCAAAATTCTTAGAAAGAGATAGGTACATAGCTCATAGACTAAAGCATGAGATAAAGGAAAATTTGAATTAAAGAAAGCAACAAAAGATTGGGTTGGCTCCCAAGAAGCACTAGTTTAAAGTCTTTTAGCTTGAGTCTCTCTCATTGTGGCTTCATCCTCCTTCAGTTGGTGCTGATACTTTCTCATTTGTTTCATCTGGTAGAGGAATGGGTTCCCCCAAACTCAGCTCGGTCCTTCTCACAAAAGATTTGCCTGCATAATACCTTTTTACCCTCTGTCCATTCACCTTGAAAGTGCATGTCTTGTACCCAGTTAGTTCCATCATCCCTGATGGGTATATTTTTATGATAGGAAAGGGCATGGACCGTCTTGTTCTCAGCTTTCCAGGGAATAACCTTATACTTGAATTGAATAAAAGTACTTTGTCTCCTTCATGGACATCCTTGCTCTTCAGGTGGGAGTCATGCCATACCTTAGTTGTTTTCTTATAGATCCTAGCATTCTCATAAGCGTGCAGTCTCAACTCTTCGAGTTCCTGAAGTTGGAGAAATCTTTTCTGCCCCGCCTTTTCAAGATCCATGTTGTTACAACCGCAATTTTTGGGTTCATTTGGTGAGAAATGTAATTTCTCATATTAAAGATATTTGAAAAAATAATGATATAATTTGGTTCAAATAAATGGATTTTGTTTACAATAGCCTTGATGATTGTGTTGTGGGCTTTATTGGCTATTGGGCCCAAATAACAAGAAAATTCAATTAGTAAATGAATAATTGAATATTTGAGAAAAGAAAGAGGTAGAAACCTTTAGAAGGCAAAGAGATGTAATCCAAGGATGGATTTCGTGCCTCTTAGGTTCCTTGGGTTCCAAGGAGTCCAAAGTTGCATAGAGAAGGCAATAAGAAAAGAAAAGTTTAATTAAGTATTTCTTTATTAAGAAAGAAATTGAAAATAATGATAAAATGTGGAAAATGAATGGAAAGAGGCATAAATAAGATTTCTTGGTGAAATTTCGTATCCACAAGGTTAGTAATATTAAAAGAAATGACAATGAGGAAAATAAAAGAGAAATATTGAGAAAATCTCAAAAAGAGTTATTTTAATAAGAAATAAACAAGATAAAGTGAAATAATGCCTTTAGATGCATCTAGAAGGATAATGAGTATCCAATAAAAAAGATTTCGAAATAATAGAGTTTCTTGGGGTCCAAGGAGTCCCAATAAAGAGGAAGGAAAGAGAAAATACTAAAATTGCAAAATAAGAGGATAATGTGATACATTATTAATGGATTTTGTGATAAGGATAGAAAGGAAGTATTTTCTAATAAAAGAGAATATAATTTCGTGACACTAGAATAAAGGGCAAGTACTAAGAAGATAAAAGAAGATATTTTTGAAATTCTAATATATCAAGGATAAAGAATATCAAAGGAATAATAAGAAGAGAGAGAAGATTGTTTATTCATGAAGGAATATACTTTCCTAGTAGAGAAGAGACTTAGATCTCGTGGATAGCCGACCTAGGGCTTCGTTTCCCACCCCTATATAGAGGGGTAGAGCCCAGGGTCGAGTTCATAAGGATTCCACACATCCTTCTCTTCTTTCTCCCACCTTCTTCTCTATTTTCGTCTTCAAACCCTAACCCCAAGTACCACCATGAGAATGATGGAAAGAGAGGGAACTAAGGGGGTGAGATGATAGCCTGGTGTGCCACGGTGCCAAGGAGGAGCTTTGCCATCAGATCTGTGCCCTAGAGCTGGCACAGTAGCAGTGCCTAGGCTGCAGCGTCGACCGCAAATACCTGGCCTAACGGGCAAGAGAACGGTCGTGTTGGCTGCGACCTGGCGGCACCCCATGTGCGCAAGGGGGCGACGGACATAGGGCAAGGAGTGGTGGTGAGTTTCGAGGTCCCAGGGAGAGGGGAGAGCCCACGCAAGGCCTGTTATCGGCGGCCAGTTAGGGCTGTTCGGAGGAGGAAGACGACCCAGGTGCACTGGACGGATTTTCCCCTCCGCAGGCTGAAGCAATGACTGACTTAAATGGGGGCAAGTTCGTAATTCGGTTATAAACCCAAGCTCGTCGTGTTGCATGGATGAGGAGACATGGCGGCTTCTGGTTGGTCCAAAAAGGTATCTTTTGCTAAATTCATATCTCATAAACCGTAGCTCGGATAAATACAAATAATATATGTATTTTGATCAGGAGAACGAGAGGAAACCAATAAAAATGATATTAAATATTGATTCCTTTCCTAATTGAAAAAGTACAATAAGTTGATGAAAAGTGCATTAAAATCAAGTTAAAACCCTTTTTGTGATTAAAGGTTGAATCTAGAATGCTTAATGGGTTAATTGAAGTATTAATAACCTTTTGAATGATAATGTTAGATTCGAACCTGATCTAGATGTAAAATTGCATGATTTAGGGTTTTTGCCCCATATGAGAATGACTAAATAATTTAGAAACCCTAATTTAGGGTAAAAGAAGATAAGATCATATTTAATTTGAAAATTGTGAAAATATGATTGTTAAATGATGGTTCTAAGTTATTTGTATATGAAAGTCCTTAATTCTGGATAAATACCCTAAATGTAGTAATTAGGGTCTTTTCATGAATAAAAGGTAGAATTGATGGAAAAATGAGTTCATATGGTAATCAGACCCTAATGAACTTTGAATTAATGACAGATGCACATAATGATCTTGTCATGAATTAAAAGGACAAAAATAGTAGCTTTAATGTAAAAGAAGCTTAATGAAATTAATTGATGATTAATGTGCCTTTAAATATGGAAATAGGGTTATATGTTGTTGAGATAACCTTAATATTGAAGAATAGATAAGATAACTAGGGTTTTTGAGTAATGGCATAAAATTAGGGTTTAATATGGTAAAAGATGAAGGGAAACCCTAATTGGAAAAAAATGAAACCCTAAAATGGATACAGAAACCCTAGAAAGTGAATCCAAGTCAATAAAGTAGATTCTTGATAAAGTGTGTAATAAATAGAGTACATATTCTTTTCAGGAATTATGTGGTTGTTGAATTGCTTGCTTGGATAGCTTTCTTGGATGGAATTACCTAATACTTTTGAAATCATAAAATCAGGTATGTGGTTACGCTTATGAATATCTCGAGTTAGTTTTCCGAGGTTTTCTGAAGTTTTCATCGATGACATGAATTAACTGTTGGATGAATTTAATTCATGTAAACTATAATGTGGATATGACTATCACATAAGATATGTGCCTACCAGCTCAGATCTTGGTCCCCTCTGTGGCTTAATAGTTGACCTAGTAAATGGCTACCAATGGGGTAGGTCCATCATGTCATTAGATGACTTAGTAAATGGCTACCAATGGGGTAGGACCATCAAGTCATCATGAGTTAGATCTTGGGCTACCTTCAGGTAGTGCCATGCGACTCTATTACCCTAGGTATTGGCTACCTATAAGGTAGGTCCATGGGGGTAAGAAGCTACCTAAAGAGAGGTAGCATACAAGGGATAGCACAGAGTTAGGGGATAGGTAAGGATTGAGTAGTATGGCTTAAAATGTAATCTTAGTTGTTAAATGATTAATTGAATGATTACGTTGTTAACATATTTTCATGATTATTGTTTCCCCCACATACCAGCTTCGGCTGACCGACATTTTGTTTGTCGGCGTTTTAGGTACAATGAAAAGAACAAACAGTAAAGTGGCATATGTGGTACTAAATGAGAATTAAAGTGCAAAGGAGGATTAGATAGATTAGTATCTGTGTGGATAGAAGTTTTGAAATCCCAGTTTTTAAAAGGTATGCAAAAGTTTTTATTTTTCTCCATATTTCAGTATAGTTGGTAGAATTTAATAATTGTTAATGATTATTTGTCGAACCTTTGATCTGGGTTATTGGTTAACGGCTCTGTCCTTTCGATCTCCCTTAATTGTGGGTTACCGGGAGGCGGGGTTGTAACAATTGGTATCAGAGTGTAGGTTCCTCAATTAATCTTTAATAATTATTAAATTTTACAAATTCTGTAGAACGGTTTGAAAAACTATCACTAGATTAGAACCCTTTCTAGCTTATAGTTCTCATTTAATGTCAAACATAAATTTAGATTGTGATTATTAATTTGTCAGTTTGAAATCTTGCATTAGTGTAAACTTTTACACCAAACTCTTCCTTATTACCATAACCAAGGAACTGATCCTAATAGTGCTTCTCATGCAGTTAAGGATGTTATTTATGGTAGTCTAGTGACTCTCTCTGGCATCTAGCATATACTCTCTCATCATGTACTATACATATGAGATTGCTAGGTAGGTATATATATGTCCTCACATCATGTTCAATACATATGAGATGACTCGATCTCCTCTCATCATGTCCAATACATATGAGATAACAATACATACGAGATGATTCTCTCTTCATGTCTAATACATATGAGATAACGAGATATCTTCTCATCATGTCCAATACATACGAGATAACATGATGAATACATACTTGATAGATCCAATTGCGAATTCATATGGCATCTATCCATGTGTTCCTATTCCTCATAAGAATTGGGACTTGAGGCTCTTGAGAGACTAACTCCATGGAACATGGACAAGTCTTTCCACATTGAGTCTTTGATGATGAACCCTTCAACATCTTGCTAATGTATGTTCTCTTACTTAGTTCAAGAAAATTTCCAGAGCTATCTCTATTGATCAGAATCCCTATCACATAGGATGTATTGCCAAAACCCTCCACATATAAGGTACTTTCCTCAATAGTTTTTCTTAACATATGCATGATAAGGATGTTATTCCCCATCATAATGTGGAATATAAATATTCTTCCACTAAATCTTTTGTAATGACAGGTTCCATCTTCATTTTGAATCAAGTCAAACCCTTTGATTGTCTTGGCAAATAGAAGATTCCAGCTCTGAGATGTTTGATTCAATCCACAGATTGACCTTTTAGCTTATAGACTTTATTTGCATTTAGAGGATTTATAAAACCTTTAGGCTATGTCAGATACACATCCTCATAATTATTCCAACTAAGGAATGTGGCTTTAACATCCGTATACTGAATCCCATAATCATATTAAGCTGCAACAACAAGCATGATCTAGGTGAATTTAACCATGGTAACTGGTGAAAGACTTCATCATGTTCAACACCTAAAACTAGTTTGAAACTCTTTGCAACCAATTTACCTTTCCACATTGGTATCCTTGGAAAGACCCAAATGCACCCTATGGGTTTTACCCCTTCAGGTGGATCCAACAAGGTCATACCTTGTTGGTATACATGGAGTCCATCATGGATCTCATGGCTTCAAGACATTTTCTCAGACTCTGGACCCTCAATAGTTTCTAGGTAGGTTGTTGACTCATCATCTATGATCAACTTACCGCCTTTTTGACTTATAACATATCATCATCTTTCAAACTCAAGGTGTGTTCTACTAGACTATGAGTTATGTGTGTTACATAAGGAACTTGAGATTCCACAACAGCTTGTGATTCTCCTTGTTCCTATTGTATCTCTTTTAGGTTTAATGTCTCCTTGTTTGTCTCAAACATTTTGAGTTCTACTTTCACTCCCATTGATTCCTTTGGAACCAAGTTCCTCTTTAGGAATACAACTATCCTGATCAACAAACAACTTGTTGTAGGATTGGGATTGTGATTTGTGGATAAAGCCTTTTAAGAAACAATTATCTTATATAGGTATTCATCCCTAATCACTATAAAAGACACATTGGGACACCTCCCATGCCATATCTCATATGGTGTCTTTTGAACCAATTTTAGATGGTACATTGTTTAGTGTTAAGGATATGCCCAAAAGAAATTGGAATATTAGCTAGATTTTAATTTATAATCACACCATGACTTAACAGGGTGTGATACCTTCTATATGATACACTTTCATGATACACTATCATTGTGTTTTAGGTGGATTTTATCATGATACATTATCATGATCTCCCCAGTAGGTCCTCAAACTCTTGGTTTAAAATATTTTAACATCGATCACATTGAAGTATCTCAATACTTTTACCAAGTTAGTTAGGTCCTTAATTCACAATCCCCTTGAACACTTCAAGAGATTCAGATTTGTATATCATTAAATACAAACTTCATATCTACTTATATCATCAGTAAATATAATGAGCTACTAGTAACTACCTTAGCATTTATTATAAAAGGTCTATATATATTAGTATGTATGAGCCCTAATAGAATAGTCACTCTCCTACTACATCTAGTGAAGATGCTTTTGTCATATTGCACAGAAAATAAGATATGTATGTCTCTATTGGTTCAATAACAAAAAGAGTTTTGATAACCATCATATGGATTCTAGAAATGCATTTCTCTTTTACGTGCTCTAGATGATAATGCTATAGGTATTCAATATTTGAGTCATCAAGTCATTCAATATATGTGTCATACACATATTTGTCTTTATAACTATCATATATCGTTTTTAAGACACATGACATTGCCATAAAATATCATATCTTTAGCATGAAACATAATGTTCTTGTCACATAAGACATATGATGTTGTCATCAATGGAAGGTACATAATAGCAATTCTCTAATTCTATTATGTTCCCATGAATGACAATTTGCAATTGTAGAGGCAACAACCCTTGCTCCTCATAGTTCTATCTTACTTCTTCTCAGGTCCTAAAGTACAGATCTCTATCTCCATCTTCTTCCTGAGATCCTCTATAAAGAGGATAGTTCTTTCCAATGTCTAGAAAAGTGATAGTGGTTGTACTTTCTTTCCTTAATCCATTACGTGAAAAGGACATATTAATTTTACACTTACCCTTCTCCATATTTTGAGTGCAGAAGACTTGGACGTTATCTTAGACTCAAAACACTTCTTGGCTTTGCCTTTTCCCTAGGACTGACTTCCACTGATCACTATCACGGATTTTTCCTTCTTCATTTTTGCTTTGACATCAACATGCCAAGCATTTAAGAAACTGACTATATGATTCATGCAAGGCTTGCATAATCATATCTATGGTCAACTCTTGACCTAAGAAAAATCCCAACACTCTACATGCCCACTCATATTGAGCACATGGGGTTATAATGGATCACCCTCTGTCAGTTTGCACACTTACAATGCTTTGGAGACATTATACCTTAATTGCTTGACATGATTCTTCAGATGTGTAACCATCTCGAGAATGTCCATACTTTCATATTTTTCATGCAACCTATAGTTCATTCAGCAAAGCATAAGGTACTCAATGTCTATGGCATCATTGACATGCTTTCAGTAAGCATCCATATAGCCTTTAGGTGCATTTGGAGTGGGTTCCTATGGCTCTGGTCTTTTAAGGACATAGAGGTTTCACTCATGATTGAGAACTATTCTCATAGTACTTAACCAGTTGTGGATCTTTATCACATTTTGTCCTTCTTGAGGATTGATCGCAATTTGAACATGTTTGTGTTTGACAATAGATTCTATAAAAAAAAATTGCAATTTTTCAAAACATTTTTTATTTGTTTGTTTTGAAGAATTTGATGATACTAATTAGGTTTTTAATTAACTATCACTCCCACTACTTTGTTCATATTGATAACCCTCATGTATCAACTCAGAACATTGCAGCATACAAGTTCTAGTCAGCCAAGATCCTAATTTCATCAAGATCATGAGCCAGCTACGGCAGTCACCCAGAACTTGATTCTATCAGGTAGGCAACTTTTGCCAATTCCAGCATATGCAACTCTTGATAGATGACATGTAAAACTCTTTGTCATTGATCATCTATATGCTTATAGATACTTAATTCAATTAAAATCACCTAGTTAAGCCTAGCCCATAAGCCAACATGATAGATATGAACCCTGCAATAAAAAAAAACAAAGGTTATGGCCAGCCTAATGTAATTCCTTGAAGCCACAAAGAATTACCACAACCTAGGGTCCACATCACATATAGAATCTTGTTGTTGATGAAGATTTGTGCTTGCCAATCTAGGTTGATCGATTCAACCTTTAAACTGATCGGCTCACTTCCTGGCCAGTCATTTGGTCATCTCACCGGTCATCTAGTTCTTCTGTCCATCATTTGCTAGCTCCTCTAACTGGTCAGTTGGCTGCACCAACCGATCTGTTCAGCTCATATTTCTGGTCCTCCTTAATCCTACAGCTAGCCAACTTATCTCCGAGACAGTTAGTTGCATCATCAGAATGTCTTTCTTCTTTATCATAACATGATAGTAAACTATCCTACTGTTACATGATTATAGAGAAACCTTGAGTTACATTCGAGGGGAGCAAGGGTAGGAAAGAATTAACTTTACATTGAGAAGATAAGATAGAGGCTCGATAAACAAACTACAATAAAAAATGATTAACCAACCAATCAACCATGCAAAGACAATAGAGGTTATTGGCCATAACCATGCTATACATCCACCACCAAATCTCACTTTTAGGGCAATGCGTGTAAATTGCATATATATATATATATATATATATGTGTGTATTAGTTTGGTATTATCATGGTATTTGATTGGACAAGAAATTATTTGCATCGCATGTAATAATTGAATGAAAAAGAACAAAATCTGATCATATCGATTATCCTAAAATATAGTAGATTAATGTGGCTCTGGTACCACTGTTGGAAAATAGGGTGCAAATATAGGCAGTGTAAACAAAAAAATTTATTGCCATATTCCCCATAAACAAGTGGATCACTCAAAAACTATATAATGGAAAGGATGGTTTCAAGGATATACCTAGTCCTGGAGCAAGTCCAGTGACATACTCCTCGTCATTGTAGATGTGCAACTATTGTCTAGTTGTTGTTGGATGGCGTCTACGTAGCTCATGGTCTTCACCACGGATAGCAGACTTGAGTAACATTTGGAGTGTCTCCCATGGTCTTTCCACAAACTACAAGTTGACGTTGTCCTCCTAGTGGCAAACGAAGGCCTCCCACCTCTAGAGCAGTTCATGTGGACCACTGAGAACTCAACATTATGCTACCAGAGCCAACGGGAAGGAGTTGTCCCCTTCTATTAGTGTACTAGTCACCAACATGCTCTTCACAACTGATCCTCAGTTGTTCTCTTCCTTGATATCCCTCCCTTTGACTGGTTATACTTCCTTGGGCTCTCTATTAGTTACTACAACCAGAGAGGACTACAATTTTTAGAACAACTATTCTCAATTGTGTGTCTTGTGAAACCCCAGTACCTCTCTATTTATAATAGAGGCCAGGGTCAGGGTTCTCGATTGGTGTGGGAGTAGAAGAGTCTAGAATCATGAATGTTTAGAACTTGTGAATTATGAGATGGTCATCTCACACAGCGAAATGGTTGTCTCTCTTAGAGAGATGGTCATTTCACACAGTTTCCTATTCTGAATCAAATTGGCATTTCAAATCCAATTAATGCACAACATGACGTCAACACTTATCCTTGATGCTATAGAATGTCTTCATGAACCAGGCGTCTTGCTCATGCGAGCCAGTCATCTCACGACCACAAATCGGTCATCTCATTTACGTGAGTCGGTCATCTCATGACCATGAATCGGTCGTCTCGTTCATGTGAGTCGGTCATCTCATGACCACGAACTGGTCATCTCGCTCACGTGATACAATCTTGTCATGACCATCACGTGAGATGGTCGTTTCATGGCCCAACTCTGGCAGAACTCAGCCAATTCATTTTCTAATCAACTGAACACTCCAAACAGTCAGTCCAACACTTGAACTTGATGATTCTAAGTCCGTTTAGTTGATCTATTATTTAATTGAATACAAGTGTATCCTATGCTTGTAACCCACTAGGTCCAGAATTATGTTGGCAGTGAATGTCCATAATAAATTATGACATCACAAGAAACGAGCAGTGCCTAGTCACACATAATTGCTACCCAAATAATTCAAAAAGTTGGAGAACAACTTCTACCTATAATATGTGATTAGTGTTATAGTGATCATATAGTTCATTTGTCTCCGATATCTGGATTGAACTCGAGGCTTGGAATCATCATCCTCTCAACATTCAGTCTATGTTTCTTGAACTAGAACAGACTATCTGAGATGCATGTGAGTTCTCATATCACATATTGAACCACATCAGTATGGATGTACATTTCTCAGTCTCATTTATCAAGAGGCCTTGGATATCAAACTCTCGTAGGAGGGAAAAGTCCCATCAAAATCACTCACACTCAGTTCCCATGTGTCAAATATACCCAATCATCACCTTTATGACAACCCATATTTTAGGATTACATTTGATGATGTCAAAATATAGCCAAGGACATGTGATGAGTGTGGTGACTTCAGGTCTAAGAACTACAATCACCACTATCACTATGGGAGATGATTCTGACTACCATTCCATGGTCTACATGTATCATTCTCATAGTGGGTCTGTCTGGTACTTTGTTCTCTATCATGTATATGTGTGAGTGACTTGATATCATATATCATTGAGACTCTGTCATAAGTCAACACACACTCTACTCTTATGTATTATTGTTGTCTATTCTGCTTCCACATTAATATCCGACTAGGGACATAACAAGAATGTATGTTCTCTTATCATACATATGATCTCATTATCTAGGTCCTAAACCTGAATACATATGTCATTGAGTACCATCATTCTTTAGACATCTACTATGTCTATGTCATCATATCATGACTGAGACAAACATAATATATGCAATTACTTTTATTATTACCAAGTCAGGTATCTAATGCCACATCCCAATCATCATATGATTGGCACTCTGGGCATACATACCAACAATGTAATGGTAGATAAGTGGGTGTGCCAAACCAAGGTGCATATTCTATCATGTTGTCTTTTGGGTCAGGCTTAACTAGGTGGCCTTAATGATATTAAGTGCATAAGAGAATACATATGAAACGTGACAAGGAGTTTTGCATGACATCTATCCAAGACTTGCATTTAGATGAAATGAAAAAAAATTGCCTCCCTAAATAGTCAAGTTGTGGGTGATCAACCAAAGTTGACTCATGATTTGATTAAATATGGATCTTGTATCACTAGAACTTTGTACACTTCAATCTTATGAATTGATAATGAGGACTATAAATTTGAAAAAAATCATGGGAGTGATAATTAATTAAAGTCCTAATCAGTATCACCAATATTAAATGGGACCAACTTGCATGACTTGTTTAGGACTTTAAGAAACACTCTCACCAATGACGCAAGATCTATGTCCTTGAAACACCAATGGCAGAGGAATCCACTCTAAATGTACCTAAGGCTGACATGGATTCTTACTTGAAGCATGGTAATGATGTTGCATACTTTAAAGACCTTATGATGGGTAGTATGAACTATAAATTGCATAGATAGCATGAATACATGAACATTCTCAAGATGGTAATATATCTTAAGAATCATGTAAAGTAAGAAAGGTACAATGTCTCCAAATTGTTCTTTGAGTGTAAACTAACAAAGGGAGGTCATGCAGATCCCCACTTTCTCAATATGATTGGGCATGTGGAACATCTAGAGAGATTGGGATTTTGCTTAGGCATGATTTGGCCACAGATATGATTCTACAATCATTGTATGAATGATATATCCTCTTTATTGAGTGCTATTACTTGAGTAACTTGGACAAACCATTGTCTGAAACGCTTGGCATATTGATAACTGCTAAAGCATGAATTAAGAAGGCATGATGGTGATTAGCAAAAGGGGGCCCAAGGCAAAAGTTAAGGCCAAGAAATATTTTGAGGCTAAGTTGAAGTCCAAATCTTCTACACTCAAGATAAGGAGAAGGGCAAGTGCAAAAGAAATTTTTCCTTTTCACTTAAGGGAAGTAAGGAATATAAAGCAAGGGGTAGAGATCTTTACTTTAGGTATATACATATTTTGGATTATCTTTGCTACTTATTCATCTTGGGTACTAGATATCTTATGTGGATCACACATTTTCTCAAATGAGCATGATTTGAAAAGAAGTAGACCTTTAAAGAAAGCTGAGGTGAATGTGCATTGCTAATGGAGGGAGAGTTATTGTTAGTGTAGTTAGAATGTATGAGTTACCTCTGCCAAGTGGGCTTGTAATAGATTTAAAGAACTTCTATTATGTACCTATTATTAATAGCATCATCATATCTATATCTTGTTTGGATAAGAATGGATTCAAATTTTTTATAAAGAATGGTCAATGTTCTATTAGTAAAGATGAGATCTTTTACGATAGTGTCCCAATGTCCTATGGTCTATACTTGTTATATCTGGATACAAGCATGTATAACATAAATATAAAAAGGCTAAAACTCGATAACTCAAAATAAACATACCTTTGGCATTGCGTCTATGACACATAAATGAGAAACACATTTCCACCCTCCATAAAGATGGTTATCTGGAATTTTTTTATTTTGAATCAATAGAAAAAAGTGAGTCTTGTTTGTCGAGAAAGATGACAAAATCTCCTTTCATTAGTAATAGTGAGAGATCAAGTAAACTATTTGGACTCATACATATTTATGTATGTGGCCCTTTTAGAACAAATGCTCGAGGTAGTTACCAATTTTTCATTACCTTTACTGATGACTTCAATAGGTATGGCTATGTATACTTGATGAAACATAAGTTAGAAACCCTTGAAAAGTTAAAGGATTTCACGAATGAAGTACAAAGCCAACTTGGGAAAAGTAGTAAAGTAGTCATTTTGATCGAGGTGGGGAATACATAAGATAAGAGTTTGAGGACCTTCTTGGAGGCCATGGTATCGTATCACAATGGAATAAACCTACAATAGCACAACATAATGGTGTATCAGAAAGAAGGAACCACATATTACTGGATATGATGCGATCAATGATGAGTTTAGTTAGTCTTTTGACTTCCTTCTAGGGATATGATATAGAAATCATAACATTTACACTTAACCGCATACCCTCTAAATCGGTTCAAAAGACACCATATGAGATATGGACTGAGAAGCGTTCCAAAATGTCTTTTATGAAGATTTGGGGATGTGAAGCTTATGTGAGGAAAATGTTTCCAGAATATCTTGGCCCTAGATCAGATAAATGTTATTTTGTTGGATATCCCAAGGAAACCAAGGGATAGTACTTGTATAACCCATCTAACAAAAATATGTTTGTTTCCAGGGATGTTGTATTCCTGTAAAAGGAATTGATTTCCAAAAGAATCAATGGGAGGAAAGTAGAAATCAAAGAGGTTAGACCAAAAAGAAAACATTGAACCTATAAAGGTACAAAAGGAACAAGGAGACTCACAAACCATTTTGAAATCTAAAGTTCCTCATGTAACACAAGAACCTCACAAATCTAGTAGGACACGCCTTGAGCCTGAAAGATTTGGTTATCTTGTGACTCAAGAAGGCGGTGAGTTAGTCATAGATGATGAGACAACATCCTACCTAGAAGCTATTGAGGGACTAGATTTTAAGAAATGGCTTGAGGCCATGAAATCTGAGATGGACTCCTTGTATACCAACAAGGTATGGACGTTGGTGGATCCACATAAAGGAGTAAAACCCATAGGGTGCAAACGATTCTTCAAGAAGAAGACTAAAATCGATGGTATTATACAAACCTATAAGGGAAGATTGGTTGGAAAGGGTTTTAGGCAAGTTTAAGGTGTTGACTATGACAAAAGCTTTTCACCAGTTTCCATGGTTAAATCCATCAGGATCATGCTTGCCATTACAGCTTATTATGCTTACGAGACTAGGTAGATTGATGTTAAAACTGATTTCCTTAATGGAAATCTTCTTGAGGATGTGTACATGACAAAAATTGAAGGTTTTATAAACCCAAAGGATGTAAATAAAGCAAGTAAGCTATAAAGGTCAATCTATGGATTGAAGCAAGCATCTTAGATTAGGAATCTTTGATTTGATGAAGCAGTCAAAGAGTTTATCTTTAGTCAAAATGAAGATGGACCTTGTGCATACAAGAAGGTTAGTGGGATCATAGTTGTATTCCTCATACTGTATGCAAATGACATACTATTGATCGAGAACGACAACCGTACCCTAGAAATGGTAAATAACTGACTTGGAAGTACCTTCTCTATGAAGGATTTAGGAAAAGCATCGTATATCTTAGGAATCATGACCTATAAATATAGATCTAGAAGTCTTCATGGCCTAACCAAAGTACATAAATTGAAAAATTGCTAAAGAGGTTCAACATGCAAGACTCAAAGAGAGAAAATTTTCCCATGTCTCATTGATTTAGCCTCTCTAAATCCTAGTGTCCTAGTTCTTGTGAAGAACGAGAATGCATGAGTAACATTGTCATATGCATCCACATTTGGATCTATCATGTATGCAATGTTATGCACTTGTCCCGATCTTTTATATGTCTTGAGAATAACAAGATGATATAAGTCAAATCCATGTGAAAGAGACAAGATTGTTGTAAAGAACATCCTTAAGCACTTGAGAAGAAATAAGGATCAATTCCCTATTTATGGTGGTGAGGAAGAGTTAGGTGTAAAAGGTTACATTGATGCAAGCTTCCAAGTTGAAAAAGATGATTATCGATCACAATATGGATTTGTGTGTTTCCTTCATAATGGAGCTATGAGTTGGAAAAGTTCCAAGCAAGAAACAACTACTAATTCTACAATAGAAGTCGAGTACATTGTTTCCTTGAGTGCAAAAAAGGATGTTGTTTTGATCAAGAAGTTAATTAGTGAGCTTTGAGTTTTTTCGAGCATTAGCAATGCAATAGAGTTGTACTGAGACAACAATGGAGCTATTGAACAAGCTAAGGAACCTAGATTGCATCAATGTTCCAAGAATATACTTTGGTGCTTGCATATCATACGAGAGATCATACAATGAGGAGATGTGAAGATTTGCAAAGTGCCAAATGAAATCAATATTGTTGACCTACTAACAAAAGCACTTTCATAGAAGAAACATGATGGACATGTTAGATCACTCGGGATAAGATTCATGGGCAATTGGCTATAGGTGCAAATGGGAGTTTCTTGGTATATTTATGCCTAGAGAGCCAGTCATATGATGATTGTATTGAGGCAAAATATAAAGTATACGATAATAATAGAGGCAATTCCATTGATTATGTTTTGTTCGGTTATGAGATAATGATAACATAATAAATATATAAAGCATGATGTTATTCGATTACATATGTATTCAAGTTGAGGACCTGAACAATGAGATAATATGTACTATAAGAGTACTTACATTCTTGTTATGTCCCAATTCAGATGTTACTATGGAAGAAAAATAGATGACACTATTAAAGAAGACTACTTTGTGTGTTGGATGATGATAGAATCTCATTAGTAATGATATATGATATCAAGACAATCGTATACATACATGTTAGAGAATAGTGTACCAGACATACCCACCTTGAGAGAGATACATGGAACCACTAAATGGCAGTCATAATTAGCTCTCAAAGTGATAGGTGATTTTGGTTCTTAGACCTTAAGTCACTATGCTCATCACATGTCATTCAATGAACTTTGACACCATCCAACATGACCTTGAATAAGGGTATCTATAAAGTTAATGTTGGAATATGTTGTGACACATTGGGATAGACTGTGAGTGAAGTAGATGGGATTTGCCCCTCCTAGAGGAGATAATATCATGACCACTTGATAAGTGAGACTGACAAATGCATGGCCATGCTCATGTGAGTCAGTATGTGATATTGAGCTCATGTGTATCTCAATAGTCAGCTCTAGTTCAAAAAACATGGATTGAGTATCAAGAGGATGATGATTACATTCCTTGCATTCAAACTAGATGATGAAGGAACTATATGCTCATTGTAACACTGATCACTAATTGTAGGTTGAATGTGTTCTCCAACTTTCCAATTACTCGGGTAGCAATTGTGTGTTTCTAGATAGCGTTCATTGTGTGTGATGTCATAATCTAATTTTGGACATTCACTGCCAACATAATTTGGGACCTATAGGGTCACACACATAGGATGCACATGCAATAGGACTTTACTCATGAATACGGGTAGACTTGATTACAAAAGTGTTTACGTAATCAAATTAAAAACATTGACTAATAATTGGCTGACTAGAATGTGAGTCGACTGACTAGGAATGCAAGACCGATTAGAGTGTCTAGTCGACCAACTGAGAAGTGTAGTCAACCAACTAGACGATCAGTAAGACTGGATCAAGGATTGATGTTGACGTCATGTGGTGCATTGATCGTCGCATTGAAAGCCAATGTGTTTGCAAATAGAAAAACATTCCGATCGACTAACTGGAGTGTCTAGTCGATTGACTGGAGTGCCAGTATATCATGTGGAAGTTGAGCCTACTGACTCATGATTCATAGTAGTTGCAAATTCATAAATTTGTCTCCTCATGTCCCTAGGTTTGTGGAAACCCTAACCCATCCACTCCCATATAAGTGGGGGGGTGGCCAAGGCTCTCAGGATAAGTCTACTAATCTCAACATTGTGGTAACATGAAAGCCAGAGGCATATTACCTATAAAAGGGAGAGATATCCAAAGGGGATATAGTTGATGCCATCACGGTGACAACACGAGGGAAAACTCCTTCCCGTCAGTTCTAGAAGAATGATAGGAGTTTTTGGTGGTACCATTTCTAATAAATGGAGTGAAAAACATATGCCTCTTGCTAGAACTTTGTAGGTATAGCTTCTTCAACTAGCTTGTTTTAGCACAAAGCATTGAATCATGCAATGACTGCCACTCTTTTATTAGAATTCTAAAGCATTCAATTTATATTGCATTTTGTTTCCACAAATTTAGTAGACACAGAGAGGCCTAGGAGGGGTGTGACCCTACAAACCATATGGAGAAAATTTGGTGAGCAACAAGTTATTATGGATTCTTCAGGAGGGATGAAGGGAGAGGAGTTCTTTAGTGGTATGTGAGCATGAAACGAAATGGTGAAAGAGCCAAAGGACTATCGAGGGTTGCTAAGGAGACAATCTTGAATGTTAAGAGGAGGATTACAAAAGTACCTCTTCAAGCTTCAGCTTGTAACTCAACCTGTGTAATGGCTAGCAAGAGCTTTCTAGGGTTTCTATAGTGGCACCACAAATACTAATGCATAGACAAAGTGTGATGGACTCAACATTTGGAGTATTAAATATACACTAACATTAAGGAATTCATGTATTTGAGTTAGACTAGTTTCCCAGGTATTTTGGACAATTTGGAGATCAAATGATTTTGGTATTAAATGTAATTTCCTTACCTTTTTGAAGGAATTAGTTGACCAATGTTTTAGTATATTTTTGACACCAAATGGGGGTGGAATGTAGTTATGATGGAGATAAATGTATGGTTCAAATTTTAGGATTGAATGACCTTCCTCGAGAAAGTTATTTTAGTTTGAGTATTTGACATAATGTGTTAAATGACCATTGATGGACTAAGTTTAATATTTATAGCTTAAGATTTGACTAAAGCAGATGTTTGTCACACAACCCCCACCCTTTGGATTTTATACGGCAGAAGCCACTAACTTGAATGTTGTGGATACTCAACATGGCACAATGGGGACTGTTGGATGGCCTGGCTCAGTGGTGGATTCATAATTTTTGGCCTCTACTAGTTACACAATCATGGCAAGGAGTTATGTCCACAACATCAATCGCCTCCACAAACCTGATCGTGGGTTACCACACAACCAAATGCGAGTAGAAGTCCTATACATGGTTGTGGGATCCTTGTCGACCCTTCATTTGAGTGTTTTAGGTTATTGGTGAGGGAGAACAACTCCCGTCCCTTACTGCTTCTCCTTTGCAAGGAACAATGTTCCTTCCCTCATCTCAACTACTACACATAGAAGGAAGATGGAGGAAGATGAAGTGGAAAGGCTGGTAAACAGAGGAATTAGAGGAGGCAGAAAGGAATCTCGACTTCAGGGTAATCCAACCCCACCATTTCTATGGAATTGTAGAGAAATATGGTTATATAATAGGCAATGCAAACAAAATTTTTAACTACCATATTCCCATAAACCAGCAGATTGCGTCAATAAATATAAGATCAGAAGGATAGTTTTAAGGATATACCTAGTCATGGAGCAAGTACAATGACATTTTCTCATCGTAGATACACAACTGTCTTCTAGTTGCATTGGGACTCGTCTGATTACTATGCCTCCTAGTTTGCACCACAGGTTGTAGGTCGACGTTGTCCTCCTAGAGGCATACAACAACCTCCACTCCTCTATGGAACTCCACACGGACCGTCTAGAACTCATGTCATTTTATTAAAATGGATAGGAAGAAGTTGTCCCTCCCATTGGTGTACTAGACACCAACTTGCTCTCTCACAATTGTTACTCCCTTTCTATCCCTTCCTTTAGCGGGTAGGACTTTCTTGGGCTCTCTATTGGTTACCACAACCAGAGAGAACAACAATTGTCAGAAGAAATTGAGTTGTGTTCTGGGAATCCCCTAGTGATGGAGCCCCCGCTTATGTGGTGTTGCGTGCACCACTAAAAATCCTAGAGATAGTAAGTCTCTAAGTTTAGCCTTGTGTATGCTATAATAAGATCTCCACCCACGTATGCTAAGATACGTGGAATTCTTATCATAGTTGTGGGCTCTGATCTCCAAACCATGACATAAACACGATTAAAACTTAGCGAAAGCGAATCGGTAATCAGCGGAAGACAAAAATCACGGGGAATTAAAACTTTTCGAGACAATAGCTTGGATCCATAAAAGCTTCTTTCATAAAGAGAGATAAACTGTTTACATCTCAGGATAATTACTTCTCGAGTAATTATATACATCAAGATACAAAATATCAAGATCACTATACAAAAGACTCCAAGACCTAAGAGTACAGAGGACACATAGGACTGAATCTAACTACACCATATGGTAGGAAAATCTCCACCTGAGATTACTGCTGCCCCTGGTGCCGCTGCTGAGACTGATCACCTGTAGGCTGGTTCCTTCGTCTCCGACGTCCACCTAAAAAGTTGAAGCCTACGGGGTGAGACAATTATACATAATTGTCCCAGCGAGAGTTATAACTCTTCACCAGAAGCTTTATTATAACATCAAAGAATATTTTAAGAAGTAAAGCCTTCAAAGTATTCTATAACAGTTGCAGGTATAACAAGATCTCTACAATTTAGGAGATATGGAGAATATAAACATTATTGCAATGTAACATCAATCAACTAACTTGGAGCCATCTCTAACAAGTTATACTACATGGTTGATTATGTTTTACAAACAACATTATGCCCTGTGGAGATGAGGCTTACCCCTCATACTCCAACTGATCGCTGAGAAGTCACATCAGTATCATACATAGGTCATTAAGAGAGCCGGATTCTCATGACCTTCACCTTCCTCAGTTAGTAAGAGGATCACTTGTAGGACATCTCATGTCTCTACTTAATATAGCTCACCAGGGTAAACTGGTCCTTCGCTATTCTAGAGTCACAGTGGCATTCTGTACTCTCTTCGTCATCAGGAGGTTTCATATTTACCTACCACTGATACGGATATCTGTGCTGTCTTCGTCATCAGGAGGTTTCATGTTTACCTACCACTGATACGGTATGGAATTATAGTGAAGGATGGATGGATTCCACATCTACATCACTTTCCTACACTAGGATGTAAGGTTCTACACATCCATGTACCCCACATACTCAAAAGTATGTGCTCCAATAGTTCCCTGAGGAAAACCTGTTTCACCATCATTTAATTTCTGACAATGATGGATCTATGATCAGGGCTCTACATTATACTTGATTAGTTAGGTACATTCAGTATTCTTTAACAGCATACATTGTTCTGCAAACAATAACAATAGCATAGCAGCTATAAAAGAAGAATACTAAATGTAACAGGCCTAACTCATATCAATCATCATTTCTCATTATCCTCATCACAAGTCATCTCTAAGTCATGACTTTGATGGTATTCATGGCTCTCGCAGCCCATTATCAGTATAGGATGCCACTGACAAGACATCAGATTATTTTACTTATTCATAAGGCTAACAACATGCCTTTAATGAATATAACATCATCATCCATACCTGGATATGATTACCTTCATATCAGAACCTGCATGGTTAATACAACTGATAAAGGTAATACAAAAATAAGGAATATCCTTCCTACTCTTGTCATAAGAGTTTAAATCTCTAATTCTTATCAAATAGAGTTTAATATTCAAAAGCATGCCATTACCCTTGAATTAAGGTTTACTATTCACGTTACATGTCATCACCCTTGAATTAGGGTTTACTATTCACATTACATGTCATCACCCTTGAATTAGGGTTTACTATTCACATTAAGGTGAATTGGACTCATAACATCATCATGTATGAGTAACATCTTCATTGATGATCTTAGATTAGTTAAAAGTTCATCATTTATCATAATTAGGGTTTCTATGATCTCACACAGGTGGATCATACCCTAATTATGCTCATTTCTGTGTATTGGGGATGCTTCAATTGAGTTTCCACTTAAAAAGGGTACTTTCTCTCTCTAGAAGTACTTTCTCTCTCATCATAAGGTTAGGTGATGTCAACATCACCCTAGATCAGGTCGGATTAAGTCATCATAGGCTAACATAGCCAAAAACATCACCATTATGTGATTTAGAGTTACTTTCTCTCTCTAGGGTACTTTCTCTCTCTAGAGTACTTTCTCTTTCATCATACTAATGGTGGGTGATAACATTAGACTAGATCAAGTTGGATAGAGTCATTATGACTAAAAACATCATTCTCATGTAATTAGAGTTTGAATTGAGCAAGGTATAACTCAATTGACCCTTCAGGGGTATTTTGGTAATTCCCCCCCATTGATCATCATTATGGTCAAAAACCTTAGTCAAATAACCCCTTAATATCCTAAATTATCATTAGGGTTTGATTTGGGCAACATTGGACCATTTATATTATGAATTGATTGAAAGAAGTCAACTTGGAATCACATTGATTGATTTCAATCATTAATCATCACTTGAGTTGAAATCGGTTGAAAGTGTTGACCGTTTGCCCACTTTGACTTTCCAAGACCGCGAGCCTCTTTCTAACTACAAGACCGCAAACCCCCTTAGGCTTCAATACCGCGAGCCTCTTCAAGTGGTTCAAGACCGCGAAGCCCTATCATTGGTTCAATTGATGTTGAGACCGCGAAGATCAAATTGGAGTTGAGACCGCGAAGATCAAATTGGAGTTGAGACCGCGAAGAGACGTTGACCGTTTAGCTAGTTTGACCTCAGGACCGCGAGGCCCTTCGCGGTCTTGAGACCGCGAGCCTCCTCTCGGTCTTGAGACCGTGAGCCCCCTCACGGTCTTGAGACCGCGAGGCTCACATGGTCTCAGCCGCTTGGTCCATCAACAAAATCAAAGATACAATCGATGATGTTAACCGATGTTGAAGCCCTCAAAAGGTCAAAGTTATGTTGACCACCTATGGATTGGGTTAACTAAGGTTATGCTTAACCAATTGGTCATTCAATTGACCCTCAATTGTTGACCAATTAGGATTGAAATCGATTCAATTAGGGTCTATCAATGTTCACCCATCAATACTCAACAATGTGCATCAACACAAGGTTGAACCCTTCAATTGAGTTCCAATTGGGCTCAAACTTGGCCCAAACGGTCTTGAGGTCATATGGGTGGACCCCACATGGTCTTGAGACCGTTTTCCCAAGATTTCATCAAAATCTAAGGTGATTTGATAGGGGTTGAACCATGATTGAGCCACAAAACAGAATTTTGATTAAATTGATAACTTATTTGCAATTGGGTCCTCAATTGGTCAAATTACTCAACCCTAGACCTTCAAACGGTCTTGGGTGATTGTCCTCTCGGTCTTGAGACCGTTTGGATGAGTTCCAAACGGTCTTGAGACCGTTTGCCCATCCAATTTTGGATTCTAGTGGAAATTCATCAAGGTTGAACAAATTGAGTTGATGATTATATCAATATTTAATTGCAATGTAATTTGGTGCAATTGTACCTTCAATTGGTCAACTATCCTTGACCCCAGACCTCCAAACGGTCTTTGTTGATTGCCCTCGCGGTCTTGAGACCGTTTGGTGACCCCCAAATGGTCTTGAGACCGTTTAGGTCAATCAACCCTAAAAACCCTAATTAGGTCACCATAATTTCAGTACTGATTTTACCTAGGGTTAGCCCTAGTATTCACCCTTCAACTCTTAGCCCGTTTGGAATTAGACCATAAAACTTGGTGAGTCGTTCATTAACATAATTTTGAACAGTAATATCATACGGTCAACGCCTGGTAAACGACCTTACACGGTCTTGAGACCGTTTGCCCAAAAAGGCAATTTCAGACCGTTTGAGAATCAGGAATAAATCAATTTAAAGTTGTTACTTAAAAAGGTCATATCTCCATATTCCTTTGGAGTTAACCTCCCACATTTTGAGGGTAATTATCCTATATAATTAGGAACAGGTTTATTATACGGTCCACGCTTGGTCAATGGGGCCAAATGGTCTTGGAGACCGTTTGCCCTGTCGCGGTCTCGAGACCGTTTGCTCACCTCGCGGTCTTGAGACCGAGAGAGCAAACTTTTGAGACCGTTTAAGGAAGTGAAAAGCGGTGGGTTTTTCTTGGAAATCACGCCTTCATCTCCTAGCTCAAGAACAGTACTAATACCCCATGGATTTGCTTGCAAAATAGCAGGAAAAAGTAGGGAAACACTAAGAGCTATCATCCAACCGCATATAAAGATGCACATAGTAAAGCATGGGTTTAGAGTTATAAAACCCACCTAAAGCTTGCTTCTTGAGCTCTAAGCTTTCAAGCTCCAAGCTCTAATGGCGTCCTTGAGTTCCCATAGGTTGGCCAAGGTGAAAACTCCAAGGAAGGATGAAAAGAGACGGCTAGAAAGGTAGGGTTTCAAGAGTTAGCCATGAAGATGACCTTGAATTCGAGTTCTAACCATGGAATTAGGCAAGAAGAGGGGTTTAAACCTACCTTGTACCCCTTGGTCGTCCTCCTTAGCTCCAAGACAGTCCTTGGTCGTCTTTGGTGAAATGAAACAGTAAGGGAACGAAGGGTAAGTTCCCTTGCAACTAAGGGAAGGAGAGCTTATATACATGGGGTAGGATTTTCAACATTTAGTTCATAAGTTGTCCATAATTCCAACTAGGTCCCTCCTTCTTTACTTGATCATCCCTTCCTCTTTATTCTAAGGACAAACCTTCTCTTAAGGTCTTAGGAAAAGAAGATAAAGGAGAGCAAGCTAATAATGAGGTACATACATAAAGAAATATTGCACATATACCCTGATTATTCAATCACAAGGCATATCTCATAACTTGATAATTCAATTGAGGTGACTTCCTCATCATTTCTTCTCTAAATGATGGCAAGAGTCTAAAAGATACATTAGATGACATATTTGACAATTTACATCCCTTAATTTGGGTAAATTGCATTTTACCCCAAACTAGGGTTTCAAGCACCGGGATTGCTTCCACAGCTGCACCTTGGTGCCTTAGCTTGGGAAATCCCTCAAACTTTGCTAAAAAGATTTCTCATGATGTCTCAACATCAGAGGAACATCTCATTATGTGCAAATTGCAAGCTAACCCTTTTAACTGGGTAAATTGCACATAGGTCCCTGTATATCAAAACAATGCTACAACTTTAACTAAAAAGGAGCAAATACTGAAATATATGTTTCTAAGAGACTTAATTACATGCTCAGAGTTAATCACAAAGATTTATTCACATATTTAGGCAAAACACCTAGGGTTAACTCATAACCCAGGTCAGGGATGTTACAAACTATCCACCCCTTACAAGGATTTCATCCCCGAAATCAATAAAACATACTACGAGACAAGGGCAGGATACTTCCTTCTCATCTCATCCTTTAACTCCCAAGTGGCTTCTTCAATACCACGATGGTTCCAGAGGACTTTCACAAGACTTATATCTTTCTTCTTTAACTTTTTAATTCATTTATCAAGGATTGACACTGGTCCCTCCTCATAGGATATGTCATCATTCAATTCTACCTCCATAGGTTGTAGAATTGACTCGGTGTCTGGGTGACATTTCTTCAACATAGAAATGTGAAACACAGGATGTAACCTTTGTAATTCTGGGGGAAGCTCTAGTTTATATGCTACCTTTCCAATCCGTTCAATGATTGGGTAAGGCCACATATATCTAGGAGCTAACTTCCCTTTCCTTCCAAAACGAAGGACCCCTTTCCAAGGTGAGACCTTAAGATACACTTTGTCTCCAACCTTGAACTCTAAGGGTCTACGACGTTTGTCAGCATAAGATTTCTGCCTATCCTGAGCAGTCTTAATCTTATGTTGTATTATTTTAATCTTTTCTGTGGTTTGCTGCACCAGGTCAGGACCTAACAACTGGTGCTCACCAGTCTCAAACCAACACAAGGGTGATCTACAGCGTCTACCATATAAGGCTTCATAAGGTGCCATATCAATACTATGCTGATAGCTATTGTTAGGCAAACTCTATCAAGCTTAGGTGTAGATCCCAACCTCCGGTGAACTGGAGAACACATGCTCGCAATAGGTCTTCTAAGGTTTGTATGGTCCTTTCCGACTGTCCATCAGTCTGTGGGTGAAAGGTCGTACTAAACCTCAGCTTAGTGCCTAAGGCTATGTGCAACTGTTCCCAAAAACGACTCGTAAACTGTGGAACTCTGTCAGAAACTATTGTGACAGGGACTCCGTGCAAACGCACTATCTCTTGAACATACAACTCTGATAACCTTTCAGCAGAATAGGTTGTTTTGACAGGTAAGAAATGTGCTGTCTTAGTCAACCTATCAACAATTACCCAAATAGAATCATGTCCTTTGCTTGTCCTGGGTAGGCCAACAACAAAGTCCATGGTCACATGGTCCCACTTCCACTGTGATATGGGTAAAGGTTGCATTGTTCCTGCAGGCTTCTGGTGTTCAGCTTTAACTTGCTGACACACAGGGCACCTCAGAACAAACTCTGCAACATCCTTCTTCATCCCAGGCCACCAATACAGATCTTTCAAATTCCGATACATCTTGGTGCTCCCTGGATGCATAGCATACATGGAAGAATGGGCTTCTTCCAGGACTAACTTCCTCAAGTTGTCCACATCTGGCACTATCATTCTCCCATTATAACAAACTACTTGATCTTCTGAGTCATGAAAACCATCTTGCTTCCCATTTCCATACTCAGATCTTATATGTTGAACTGCAGCATCACCTAGTTGTGCCTCTTTAATCTGCCCCCTTAGGGTAGGTTTAATATGCATCTCAGCTAACAAACCGGTTAACAATGACACCTTCAACTGTACATTGTCTTGCCTTAAAGAGATAAGCATATCTCTTCTAGAGCATACTAAAGCGTTTAGTTGTGCTCTATTCATGGTTGATGTTGCTGATTTCCTACTCAAGGCATCTGCAACAACATTGGCCTTGCCTGGATGGTAATCAATTGTACAATCGTAGTCCTTGATTAACTCCATCCAGCGACGTTGCCTCATGTTGAGCTCATGTTGAGAGAAGATATACTTAAGGTTTTTGTGGTCTGTGAAAATCTGGAATGTTTCTCCGTAGAGATAATGCCTCCAGATCTTCAAAGCATAAACCACAGCAGCTAACTCTAGATCGTGTGTTGGATAATTCTCCTCGTGTTTCTTAAGCTGTCGGGAAGCAAAAGAAATCACTTGTTTATCCTGCATCAACACACATCCTAGTCCATTTTTGGAAGCATCACAGAAAACTATATACCCTTTTCCTTGTTCAAGTAGCACTAGCACAGGTGCACTTGTCAACCTCTCCTTCAGTAACTGGAAAGATTGTTGACACTTATCACTCCAAGAAAAAGGAACATCTTTTCGGGTTAACTTGGTCAAAGGTAAAGCTATAGAACTAAAGTTCTTAATGAACCTTCGATAATAGCCAGCTAACCCCAAGAAACTTCGAATCTCCGTCTGTGTCTTCAGTTGTTCCCATTGTAGAACAGATTCTACCTTTGTAGGGTCAGCATGAATTCCCAAGGCAGATATCACATGTCCAAGAAAAGATACCTCTGGCAGCCAGAACTCACACTTGCTGAACTTGGCATACAGCTTATGTTCTCTTAGCAAGGTCAAAGGCGAAGATGTTGCTCATGCTGCTGAGCATCCTTACTATAGATCAGAATGTCATCTATGAAAACGACAACACACTGATCAAGGAAAGGTCGAAAAACTCTATTCATGAGTTCCATGAATGCAGCTGGTGCATTGGTTAGTCCAAATGACATAACCGTGAACTCATAGTGACCATATCTTGTCCTAAAGGCAGACTTGGATATGTCACTACCCTTAATACGGAGTTGATGATATCCAGACCTCAAGTCTATTTTTGAAAAGACTATTGCACCACGCAACTGGTCAAAGAGATCATCAATCCTTGGCAGAGGATACTTATTCTTTATTGTCACTTTATTGAGTTGTCTGTAGTCGATGCATAACCGCATTGACCCATCTTTCTTTTTAACAAACAAGACCGGAGCACCCCAAGGTGAAGTACTCGATCGGATAAAACCTCTCTCAAGTAACTCTTGAAGCTGTTTCTTGAGTTCTGCCATCTCGGCAGGCGCCATCCTATACGGAGTTTGAGCTATGGGTTTCGTATCTGGGATCAGATTGATTTCAAAATCAATCTCCCGAGGTGGTGGTATACCAGGAAGCTCTTCAGGAAACACATCCTCAAATTCCCTGACTATGGGAACTTCAGCAGGATTGGTCCTTTCCTTGGTAACATCTACCACATGGGCTAAGAATGCATGACATCCTTGCCTCAACAGCTTATCAACAACCATAGCTGACACAAGACAGGTGGGCAGAATCTTTCTTTCACCTTGAAAGATCCATGTGTTGCTTTCATCAGCAAACACAGCCAACTTGGACTCACAATCCAAGACAACTCTATACCTTTCTAAGGTATCCATCCCGAGGATTATATCAAATCCCTGCATATCAAGTGGTATAAGATCCACTTGAATGCGATGGTCAGAAAATAAGAGGATGCAGGGAGAACATACCTCTTGCAAAACGGCAGACCCACTCAACGGAGTCTCTAACAACAAACTATCTGCTCTATGACTAACAGTCACATTACAGTTACGAATCACTTCACGAGTGATGAAAGAGTGTGTAGCACCCGGATCAATCAGAACAGATACATCACAGGATATAGACATGTCCGAATATAAAAGTTTCATCTGACCTGCCACTACCCGTGGATTGACCACTGCCTCAGGTGGGTTCATAGCATAGAATCTCGCAGTCGCCTGGTGTTGAAGTGGTGTTGATGATCCAGCTTGAGACGCTTGTCCATGTCCTCGAGCTGCTCCTTGATGGTGTCTATTCTGAGATCCCTGTTGATTCTATCTCGGGGTTTGTTGTGTCACACCGACAGGCCTAGAACGGCAATCCTTCATCAAGTGTCCCACCTTACCACAGTTGTAACAACTCCTCTCCTGTTGTTGTGGTCTGGGTGGTCCAATAACTGACACTGATGTAGAACTGTGTGTCCCTTGAAGCGGTTGACTCCGTCCTCTACCTCTGCTTGGTGTCCATTGAGTTTGAAAACTCGATCTGGGTGGTGGAGGGTTAGGTGCAGAGAATCTAGGTTTCTTGGAATCCCTAGATGAAGAACCCTGGAACTGTGGATATCTTTTATGGGTTTGTCTTTTCTCAACTACAGATCTCTCTATCCTTCGGACTGACTCAACGAAGGTAGAGAATCTCTCTCTGTTTTCTAAGGCAGACACAGGGGTTGACATATCAGAATTCAAACCCTTTTCGAATCTTCTGATTCTTTCCTCATCCGTAGCAGCCATGTGTGGACAGAACCGCAACAACTCCATGAACTTAGCTTCATACTCACTAATGTTCATCATACCCTGCCTTAGTTTCTCAAACTGAGAGATCTTCTCATCTAGGAAGGTCTTTGGAAAATATCTATTGATAAATTCCCGACGAAACTCTTCCCATGAGAACTCTACTCCAGGTCTCTTCTGCTCTTCCATGTTCCACCAGTGACCAGCACTGCCTTTGAGAAGATAGAAGGCATGTCTAACCTTCTCAGCTTTCGGGATCATAAGAATCCTGAAAGCCTTCTCCAACTCTGTCAGCCATAAGTCAGCATCTGCAGGGTCGGCAGTTCCGAAGTACTCGGTAGCTCCGACACGACGAAGTCATTCGAATGTCTTACCGATACCTTGTGCTTCAGGCTGGACAGGTGCCCTAGGTGCAGGAATGGGCATCCTATCGGTTATATGTGTCATGGCAGTCATGAACTGCCCGAACATCGTCTGTACAGATGGATCACTCATGTTAGCTGGGTCTAACTGGGGTGGCTCTCTTGGCGACTCAGGTGCAGGTTGTTCTATTCTCGGAACTCTTGCACCGCCTCGAGGTGCACTAGCACTACTCTCTGCCACGTGCTCATCACGATGTTCTGACATTCTTATGTATCTTCTTCTCTTGAGGAGCAGAAGATTCTATTAGATGAGGAAGGAGTACTAAAGGTAGACTCGACATCCTAAGTCCTATGCCTCTGTAGACTCAACTGAACCTGGAGCTCTGATACCACTAGTTGTGGGCTCTGATCTCCAAACCATGACATAAACACGACTAAAACTTAGCAGAAGCGAATCGGTAATCAGCGGAAGACAAAAATCACGGGGAATTAAAACTTTTCGAGACAAGAGCTTGGATCCATAAAAGCTTCTTTCATAAAGAGAGATAAACTATTTACATCTCAGGATAATTACTTCTCGAGTAATTATATACATCAAGATACAAAATCTCAAGATCACTATACAAAAGACTCCAAGACCTGAGAGTACAGAGGACACATAGGACTGACTCTAACTACACCATATGGCAGGACAATCTCCACCTGAGATTACTGCTTCCCCTGGTGCCACTGCTGAGACTGATCACCTGTAGGCTGGTTCCTTCGTCTCCGACGTCCACCTAAAAAGTTGAAGCCTACGGGGTGAGACAATTATACATAATTGTCCCAGCGAGAGTTATAACTCTTCGCCAGAAGCTTTATTATAACATCAAAGAATATTTTAAGCAGTAAAGCCTTCAAAGTATTCTATAACAGTTGCAGGTATAACAAGATCTCTACAATTTAGGAGATATGGAGAATATAAACATTATTGCAATGTAACATCAATCAACTAACTTGGAGTCATCTCTAACAAGTTATACTACATGGTTGATTATGTTTTACAAACAACATTATGCCCTGTGGAGATGAGGCTTACCCCTCATACTCCAACTGATCGCTGAGAAGTCACATCAGTATCATACATAGGTCATTAAGAGATCCGGATTCTCATGACCTTCACCTTCCTCAGTCAGTAAGAGGATCACTTATAGGACATCTTGTGTCTCTACTTAATATAGCTCACCAGGGTAAACTGGTCCTTCGCTATTCTAGAGTCACAGTGGCGTTCTATACTCTCTTCGTCATCAGGAGGTTTCATATTTACCTACCACTGATATGGATATCTGTGTTGTCTTCGTCATCAGGAGGTTTCATGTTTACCTACCACTGATACGGTATGGAATTATAGTGAAGGATGGATGTATTCCACATCTACATCACTTTCCTACACTAGGATGTAAGGTTCTACACATCCATGTACCCCACATACTCAAAAGTATGTGCTCCAGGAGTTCCCTGAGGAAAACATGTTTCACCATCATTTAATTTCTGACAATGATGGATCTATGATCAAGGCTCTACATTATACTTGATTAGTTAGGTACATTCAGTATTCTTTAACAGCATACATTGTTCTGCAAACAATAACAATAGCATAGCAGCTATAAAAGAAGAATACTAAATGTAACAGGCCTAACTCATATCAATCATCATTTCTCATTATCCTCATCACAAGTCATCTCTAAGGCATGACTTTGATGGTATTCATGGCTCTCGCAGCCCATTATCAGTATAGGATGCCACTGACAAGACATCAGATTATTTTACTTATTCATAAGGCTAACAACATGCCTTTAATGAATATAACATCATCATCCATACCTGGATATGATTACCTTCATATCAGAACCTGCATGGTTAATACAACTGATAAAGGTAATACAAAAATAAGGAATATCCTTCCTACTCTTGTCATAAGAGTTTAAATCTCTAATTCTTATCAAATAGAGTTTAATATTCAAAAGCATTCCATTACCCTTGAATTAGGGTTTACTATTCACGTTACATGTCATCACCCTTGAATTAGGGTTTACTATTCACACTACATGTCATCACCCTTGAATTAGGGTTTACTATTCACATTAAGGTGAATTGGACTCATAACATCATCATGTATGAGTAACATCTTCATTGATGATCTTAGATTAGTTAAAAGTTCATCATTTATCATAATTAGGGTTTCTATGATCTCACACAGGTGGATCATACCCTAATTATGCTCATTTCTGTGTATTGGGGATGCTTCAATTGAGTTTCCACTTAAAAAGGGTACTTTCTCTCTCTAGAAGTACTTTCTCTCTCTAGAAGTACTTTCTCTCTCATCATATAATTAGGTGATGTCAACATCACCCTAGATCAGGTCGGATTAAGTCATCATAGGCTAACATAGCCAAAAACATCACCATTATGTGATTTAGAGTTACTTTCTCTCTCTAGGGTACTTTCTCTCTCTAGAGTACTTTCTCTTTCATCATACTAATGTTGGGTGATAACATTAGACTAGATCAAGTTGGATAGATTCATTATGACTAAAAACATCATTCTCATGTAATTAGAGTTTGAATTGAGCAAGGTATAACTCAATTGACCCTTCAGGGGTATTTTGGTAATTCCCCCCCATTGGTCATCATTATGGTCAAAAACCTTAGTCAAATAACCCCTTACTATCCTAAATTATCATTAGGGTTTGATTTGGGCAATATTGGACCGTTTATATTATGAATTGATTGAAAGAAGTCAACTTGGAATCACATTGATTGATTTCAATCATTAATCATCACTTGAGTTGAAATCGGTTGAAAGTGTTGACCGTTTGCCCACTTTGACTTTCCAAGACCGCGAGCCTCTTTCTAACTCCAAGACCGCGAGCCCCCTTAGGCTTCAAGACCGCGAGCCTCTTCAAGTGGTTCAAGACCGCGAAGCCCTATCATTGGTTCAATTGATGTTGAGACTGCGAAGATCAAATTGGAGTTGAGACCGCGAAGATCAAATTGGAGTTGAGACCGCGAAGAGACGTTGACCGTTTAGCTAGTTTGACCTCAGGACCATGAGGCCCTTCACGGTCTTGAGACCACGAGCCTCCTCTCGGTCTTGAGACCGTGAGCCCCCTCACGGTCTTGAGACCGCGAGGCTCACATGGTCTCAGCCGCTTGGTCCATCAACAAAATCAAAGATACAATCGATGGTGTTAACCGATGTTGAAGCCCTCAAAAGGTCAAAGTTATGTTGACCACCTATGGATTGGGTTAACTAAGGTTATGCTTAACCAATTTGTCATTCAATTGACCCTCAATTGTTGACCAATTAGGATTGAAATCGATTCAATTAGGGTCTATCAATGTTCACCCATCAATACTCAACAATGTGCATCAACACAAGGTTGAACCCTTCAATTGAGTTCCAATTGGGCTCAAACTTGGCCCAAACGGTCTTGAGGTCATGTGGGTGGACCCCACATGGTCTTGAGACCGTTTTCCCAAGATTTCATCAAAATCTAAGGTGATTTGATAGGGGTTGAACCATGATTGAGCCACAAAACAGAATTTTGATTAAATTGATAACTTATTTGCAATTGGGTCCTCAATTGGTCAAATTACTCAACCCTAGACCTTCAAACGGTCTTGGGTGATTGTCCTCTCGGTCTTGAGACCGTTTGGATGAGTTCCAAACGGTCTTGAGACCGTTTGCCCATCCAATTTTGGATTCTATTGGAAATTCATCAAGGTTGAACAAATTGAGTTGATGATTATATCAATATTTAATTGCAATGTAATTTGGTGCAATTGTACCTTCAATTTGTCAACTATCCTTGACCCCAGACCTCCAAACGGTCTTGGTTGATTTCCCTCGCGGTCTTGAGACCGTTTGGTGACCCCCAAACGGTCTTGAGACCGTTTAGGTCAATCAACCCTAAAAACCCTAATTAGGTCACCATAATTTCAGTACTGATTTTACCTAGGGTTAGCCCTAGTATTCACCCTTCAACTCTTAGCCCGTTTGGAATTAGACCATCAAACTTGGTGAGTCGTTAATTAACATAATTTTGAACAGTAATATCATACGGTCAACGCCTGGTCAACGACCTTACACGGTCTTGAGACCGTTTGCCCAAAAAGGCAATTTCAGACCGTTTGAGAATCAGGAATAAATCAATTTAAAGTTGTTACTTAAAAAGGTCATATCTCCCGATTCCTTTGGAGTTAGCCTCCCAAATTTTGAGGGTAATTAGCCTATATAATTAGGAACAGGTTTCTTATACGGTACACGCTTGGTCAACGGGGCCAAACGGTCTTGGAGACCGTTTTCCCTGTCGCGGTCTCGAGACCGTTTTCTCACCTCGCGGTCTTGAGACCGAGAGAGCAAACTTTTGAGACCGTTTAAGGAAGTGAAAAGCGGTGGCTTTTTCTTGTAAATCATGCCTTCATCTCCTAGCTCAAGAACAGTACGAATACCCCATGGATTTGCTTGCAAAATAGCAGGAAAAAGTAGGGAAACACTAAGAGCTATCATCCAACCGCATATAAAGATGCACATAGTAAAGCATGGGTTTAGAGTTATAAAACCCACCTAAAGCTTGCTTCTTGAGCTCCAAGCTTTCAAGCTCCAAGCTCTAATGGCTTCCTTGAGTTCCCACAGGTTGGCCAAGGTGAAAACTCCAAGGAAGGATGAAAAGAGACGGCTAGAAAGGTAGGGTTTCAAGAGTTAGCCATGAAGATGACCTTGAATTCGAGTTCTAACCATGGAATTAGGCAAGAAGAGGGGTTTAAACCTACCTTGTACCCCTTGGTCGTCCTCCTTAGCTCCAAGACAGTCCTTGGTCGTCTTTGGTGAAATGAAACAGTAAGGGAACGAAGGGTAAGTTCCCTTGCAACTAAGGGAAGGAGAGCTTATATACATGGGGTAGGATTTTCAACATTTAGTTCATAAGTTGTCCATAATTCCAACTAGGTCCCTCCTTCTGTACTTGATCGTCCCTTCCTCTTTATTCTAAGGACAAACCTTCTCTTAAGGTCTTAGGAAAAGAAGATAAAGGAGAGCAAGCTAATAATGAGGTACATACATAAAGAAATATTGCACATATACCCTGATTATTCAATCACAAGGCATATCTCATAACTTGATAATTCAATTGAGGTGACTTCCTCATCATTTCTTCTCTAAATGATGGCAAGAGTCTAAAAGATACATTAGATGACATATTTGACAATTTAAATCCCTTAATTTGGGTAAATTTCATTTTACCCCAAACTAGGGTTTCAAGCATCGAGATTGCTTCCACAGCTGCACCTTGGTACCTTAGCTTGGGAAATCACTCAAACTTTGCTAAAAAGATTTCTCATGATGTCTCAACATCAGAGGAACATCTCATCATGTGCAAATTGCAAGCTAACCCTTTTAACTGGGTAAATTGCACATAGGTCCCTGTATATCAAAACAATGCTACAACTTTAAATAAAAAGGAGCAAATACTGAAATATATGTTTCTGAGAGACTTAATTACATGCTCAGAGTTAATCACAAAGATTTATTCACATATTTAGGCAAAACACCTAGGGTTAACTCATAACCCAGGTCAGGGATGTTACAATAGTATAATTAAGGGTCGAATCCATGAGACAACAGTCTTGTTAAGAGTTTAACAAGATGGAAAACTTAATAATCCTACCTATCTACTTAAAAGTTGATATTTAGATCAAAGAGTTGATTTGATGATTAAACTAATGCACGGAGAAAGAAAATAACAAGAAAGTAAACTTAAGGTTGTAAACAATATTTAGAAACCACTAGGATGTGATCGAGTTTCACCACCACTACGCATAGATCAAAACATACATCATAATAACATGGCTTACAAAGAAAAGAGTCTAAACAGTTAGTATCTTTGTAGACTTATCTTCCTTTTGGATAACTAATTGTGAGAAACATGGAAGCATTGCAATGTCAGCCATCCCCAGACAAATGGTCACTTACTTTGCATCACTCCCTTCGCAAAGTGTGTTCCTCGACATGTCAAGGTTGTACTTTCATATGTCAATTGATTCCATTTCATAGTATGAAAGTACAACGATAGAGGTGAGTTTACCCCACTCCTCGAGAAATGCTCCTAGATACTGAACCAAACGTATGGTAACTACATACATTTAGAACCAACAAGAAGTCGATATTCAAATCTAAAAGTACAAACGTAGACAATTCACACTAGTAGATAATAGATAACACAAGTTGGTGATCAAGCAACTAGCATTTATTAAATGATTGATGTTGAACTGAAAAGATAGTGTTTTTCTATTGCAAACTCATGAATTACAATGCATGAAATGAAAACATGGGTAGCGGGGCTACTCCCTGCACCCTAGTGTATGGGACTACTCGCTCATGGCAAGAACAAAGAAGGAGGTAGAAATAGAGAGAGAAAGCATCATATCCACGTAGGAGGGAGGAAGGTCGACCCCTTAGAGTAGAGAGCAAATGTCTTCACACCACTTGGTTGACTTGATGAAGACTTCTTCACTTCCCAACTTCTATGTCGATGAGAGAGAAAGAAGCTTGAGGATGAAGTGTGGATCTTGGACCGACAACCTTGGGGCAGAAGATGGAAGATTAAATATCTTTGGAATGGTTGGGGAAGCCTTTGGGTGTCCAACAATTCGATGCCAAATGAGAACTCCTTCGGTTCTATTTATAGGCTTCCAAGGAGTCCCAAACGATCTTGGGACCATTTGGGTCTTTAACAGTTTGGGGATCGTTTGGCATCATGCGGTCTCAGGACTATTTGGCTTCAAACAGTCTTGGGACCGTTTGGCTACATACGGTCTCCAGATCGTTTGCTTTTATTCGGTCTTGGGACCATTTGGGTTCATTCGGTCTTGAGACCGTTTGGACTTCATTCGGTCTTGGGACCATTTGCCTTTATTCAGTCTTGGGACCGTTTGAGTTCATTCGGTCTTGGGACCGTTTGTACTTCATTCGGTCTTGGGACCATTTGAGTTCATTCGGTCTTGGGACCATTTGGACTTCATTCGGTCTTGGGATCGTTTGAGTTCATTCGGTCTTGGGACCGTTTGAGTTCATTCGGTCTTGGGACCGTTTGGGGCTTTTACAATTTTTTTGGGTTTTTCTATAAGAAGAAAAAGATAAAGGTTAGTTTAATGGTGAATTCATAATAACATAGATAGTTAAGGATTATATCTAATTTATCTATGAAAGAGTATGGAAAATTAAGAAAAACTAGTAAGATAACATCACAAAATGGGAGGTTATCACCCCCCTAACTTAGAGTCTAGCTTGTCCTCAAGCTAGATAGAGCTAAGGCACGTAGTGGCGAGGTGATTTTATTTAGTGAAGATTTCTATACTCTTGCTTCAATTCTAAACCAGAGATCTCCTAGAGTTGTATCGGGGCTTCCTCTGGCACTAACTCTTTCAGGTATTGAGAGTTGCGTGGATCTCAGGTTTCTTCTGTATTGCGTAACTCGCACTAGGACCACCTTTTCCTCAATCACATTCCATTCATGTCTTTGACTCTAAGCAGTTTTATACTTCTTTTAAATTTGTACTGAAAGCTAAGATAGGTATGAGGGTTGGCTAAAGGTTGTTGTGTAACTCCCCCTTTAGGTGGGGGAGGGTTCATCTAAACTTTTAGGATCTCACTACCAGGCGTGATACATCTGCCTTTGTGAGGGAAACTAAATGTATCGGTCAAACAAGTCCTTTATCAACTTTTTCATATACTTGGAGACCTTAGGATCTCACTACCGGGGGTGACACATCTGCCTTTGTGAGGGCAGATGAATGTACCGGCCGGCCAAGATCTTTATTGCTTCTTCATATAAGTCCTTATGCATGGCACAACTCTCATGTTTTTATTCAACACTCATGCTTTTATTCATATGCTCACAGGCTTAGGAATTGGGTATTTAGGATTTTATTTTGTCTTCCAAGCCTCTTTTTGAAAAGAAGAAAATTGTTTCTTAGGGTTTCCTGACATGCACTTATTATGGTTTTGTACTTGGTGGTCCACTTGTGAGGTTCCTTGATTTGGATTTTGCCTGGTTCCCTCCCATCCTTGAGAGTGTTTAGCTTGTTTCGGCTAGGATGTTAGCCTGTGGAGAGTCTGATACAGAATTGAAGCAAAAGTATAGAAATTGAGTATGAAAATGATTTATTAATTAACCATTACATGCTTAGATGCTACTTATGTAGTTGCGTTTGAGGACTACTTTGTCTCTAAATTAGCTAGGGGTGACTCTTTTCCAAAGCAAAAGTTGTTTTATATGTAAGAGTTATTCTATCAAAGAAATTACTGAAAAATCAAAGTGTCAAAGGAAAGGAAAAATATGTACAAAAGAACAAAGGTGAAAGGAGTAAAGAGAAAAGGGTTTGAATATGATACCTCACCCTTGCCCAGTGTATCCCCCCCAACTTATCACTCACTCTGCCCTTAGGGTGTCAAAGTGATAGGTTGGGAAGTACATGGGCAAGAGTATTAAGGTTCGATTAATCCCTTGTTTGCTCCATGAGATCGTAGGAGATTCGCTGTGAATTTTCCACGTAAAGTGTTGTAATACACGTCCTTCATGTCCTCCACTTGTTTTCAAAGAACAGTGATGGTATACATCCATTACAAGATGTGGAAATCACAGTCATTCGATTCTCTGATCTGCTGGGGACATTTGTGGCTGAAGGCTAGGTGATGGAAATGTTCTTTGTCATACGCCTTTTTGTGTTTTCTCAGGAGATCATGTAGTCATTCTGCACAATCCTTTTCCACTTCCTCTGTGGGCGTCTTTGCTGTAAGATCATACTATTTTCGGTTTGGATCAAACTGGCTGTCAGAACTATTTTAGATTATTGTGGTTCCTTCGTGTAGGTTTGTTTCCAGTAGCATCCAGTGTTCAGAATGAAGAAATGGGAGCATAATGAACTTCGGAGTTGTGTGCTGAAGATATGAGATAAGTGCCTCCGTGGTTCCAAAGTTCTTCGACCCTAATAGATCATCCTTCGTGTATGTAGACGCCATATAAACCGTAGGGTGGTCCCGTGCTAGAAGAAACTGGTATGCAGTCATAACACTCACAGATAAAGAACCTTTAATTTGTACGGTTTCATGAAGAGAATCTACCATTACCAGGATATCTCCTTGCAAGAAAACCAGCTCATCATTTTCAGCATATAGCCTAGACATGATGAGTCAGAGTTCGTTGTTGGAAAGGCTCTTGCATGCATTGAGGTCGAAATTTGGAAATGTTGGTTCTATGGCAGATAGGGTCACCATTGGTTGGAATGCTCTATTTATAATGACCCATGTTATCACGTCGATGTCCCCCTTGTCCTCTGCCATATCAAAATCATAAGGGTTCCACTGGCATTGTTTTGAGACCTTGGTTGTTTGTTGTTGCTTTTTCTCCAACTCCTTTAGAATTGTCCTGTATGGATGCTTTTGTGTACATTGGATAGCAGAGAAGAGATACTAAGGTACGTCATCTTGTGCCATTGTCGGATCCTTAAAGAATCATCTGTCGCATATGATCTCCATGGCATAACATCCTCATAGGGAGTATATATCTTCTGTGGCTAGCTCGGTGAAGGGGATTTGTCTGTTGAGCCCTTCTACGAATCGTATTGTACACAAGGCGCAATCCCATGAACCAGCTAAAGTTTGGACTGTTGGGTTGATGATTTGGAACCAGGGTTGGTTCCAACCATGTCACAGAGATGGGCAAGCAGCCCATATTGTTTTGAGATGCTGGAAAGGTATGCATCGTGCTTCCCCAGCTTCCAATCCAGCAAAATTTATTTGTCTGACCTTTAGCTCACTGGCGTAGAAGTTGTACACCTTGGCATCGCGGGTTGCGGTGTTGACAATCATGAGCATCCAGTGGTTGGAAACTCTGAAAGGCATGGAAATGTAGTGTGCCTTTCGTGCAAGGACAATTTGCATCCGTTCAATGGACTTTGCCTAAAAGTCCTTATGTAACAAGTTGAAATATAGAGCAGGTGAAGCGTTGAAGACAGGTTGCAACCTTTTTGGGCTCCGGAATTCCTCAATAGCGTTGGCAAGGAAGACACGGAAGGCATCCATCTTCACCGTCGATTGTGGTCGAAGGATGTTACTAAAGTCTTCTTGTGTCAACTTGCACTTTGTCTTTGTATTGTTGTAGATGATGCCCCCCCCCATCTTTGGCATCTTTGACGATAGTGTTCAGGATGAAGATGTCCTGAACATCTAGCGTAGAGATGGCCGCCATGTCCATATCATGCATTTTGTGAGGTAGCGATGGCAGTGGGGGAAGGTCTAGTGGTGGAGGAGTTGAAGTCTGCTCATTGTTATCCAAGAAAAATGGCAGATCTTCATCTTTATCGGAGTCAGAATCAGAGTCGAGTTTATCGTCTGTGTCTAGACTCCTCTATCGGATTCTTCCTACTCTAGGGGGAAAGGCATAGGTTGCTCTGGAGCAGAGTATTGGTGAATAACTGTTGTGGGTGGGCTAATGCTGGTTCCTAGTATGCATTGTTGGTACTCAGCAAAAGCCGCTTCTTTGGCAGCATCCCCCAGGGATCCCATAGTACAAAAGTTAATGAACTAGTCCCCATATGACATTGTTACATTATCATTATTATGAGGGGACTTGGGATCTTTGTTTCCATCCTCTTGGTGGTCTTTATCATCTCCTTTCTTTACAGGTTCTGTCCCTCAGCTGGTGCCCTCCCCAGCATTTCCTGGGTCATCGGGTTGATCGTATGAGGAGGAGCTGTCGTTGTAAGAGTCAGCTGAGGAATTAGAATCCTCATCTTCATCTTCACTTTCATCTTAATCATCATCCGCTACTTTAGTTGCTGCCTTCGTGATTGACTTCTTCTTGCACTGCTGATGGATTGCTTACAACTCTTCGAGTGCCACTTACACATGCTCATGGGTTTCGAGTAGTGCGTCGTGGGTATATTTAAGATCCGCATATCATACTTCGGTAGAGCAGAGTCATGCAGATAGATCGATTATTTGTGTGTGAAGGTCGTTGAGTTCGTTGTTGGAGTTCTCCTCTTGGCAGCATATGAGTTGTACTAGGTTGTTATTGATGACATCCAAGCATGTGCATTGAGCAGTTTGCTACTGCTGAAGCTCACAGAGGGTCTTAGACAAAGGTTGAGTTTGCGTAGAGACCCTGTCGACTTCCTAGGCCAATGACTCTTGCTGGCCCTTCATCTTGAGTACTAACTCTGGTAGGTTTTGTAAGTGGCTATCAATGCGGTCGACTTGCCGGGCCGCTACTTCCTTCCATTGTTGGATGCTTGCAACGATGGCTGGTAAGGTGTTGTTCTGCTCGTCGGTCTTGGAGACCTGTGAAGTGATATCCTACACACAAGAAAAAATAGATAATAATATGTTAGAAGGGTCGGTGAGGAGGTTTCGAATGGCGTCAAATTGTCGTCTGAATTCCTCACCGACTTGTGAAAAGGGGACCCCAGAGATGGAAGGGTGAGGTGGCTGGGGTCGGGGTGGAAGGGTGGTAGTGCCTTGCGAAAGAGACAGTAGTGATGGACCCACAAATTATGTGGTGACTGTTGATGGAGTCACTAGTGGTATCATGATGGTGGTGGTAGATGAGGTGGAGGATGGGAATGGTGGTGACATTCTGGGTGAGAGGGGATGAAATGGGAATTTTGAGGGGAAAGTGGTTGAAGTGAAGATGAGATCGGGCATTGAGGTGAAGAATGGAATGCCCGAAGAGAAAAAGAGTGAGGTGGAGTATGCGGGTGATGTTGTGGATGTGGATGAAGAAATTGTGGTGGGCATTGTTGTGGAGAATGGGAGAAGAGAGATGGATGGTGGAATGGTAGAAGGTGGTGGTGTGGTGGCGGAGTGGTGGAAGGTGGTTGTGGTTGTAGAGGTGAACCCAACATCCAGATCGAAGATGAAAGGTTATGGTGTTGGGGTTACTATGTTTTCGGCACTGTTTGGTGGCTCCGCCTTTGGGTTGATCTTTTATGTGGGCGTCTCTGATTGCTATTGTTTTTGTTTGCACAACTTTGAAGACCGTGTTACTGGAATTTTCTTTGGCCTTGTTGCGGGGGCAATGACATTGTGCTGACTGCCCTGCCTTTCCTTTAACTGAGGCTATAAGGTTGGCAAACTCCTCTTTAGTGAAGAGAAGCTTTTCTTTGTCATAATCTACTAATTCTGGAAGCGGCATCAATGTCCTAGATGCTTTGACAGTGGGGAAGAAGATGTAGTGGAGTTTTGCATCCTTCTCCTTTATGATGTATGAGTTCTTTAAACTCTATTCATTTGTAAGGATGTCGCCCTTTATCATTGTGCACTTGGGTAATGGTCTGTCCATCTTGAGAAAATTCAAGATTGATGTTATGTGACCTCCCATGCAGATTTCTTTTCCAAGGGTGTAAGCTGAGTGCTTTTGTATCAGATGTCATCCGATGTTGACCGGAAGCCCTTTGAGCATGGACCAGAGAATAAAGAGATCAGAAATACTAACATTTCTACCCTCTGTCGTGGGAAAAAGAGTGCCTGTAATAATTTTGTGCAGTGTGCGCACCAGGACAGAATGTATGTTAGAGGCCTTGTAAGTTTTCGCCTCGTAGTTTGGAATCCCCGTCAGAGCTTTCCAGAAGGTATGTCTATTAAATTGGGGATGGTCTAGGCTTGCTTCCTTAGCTTTTATTATCTGATCTTGGTCGATGAATATCTCATTCATCGTATTCGCAGTCAAGACAACCTTGTTACCAAAAAGTGAGGTTACCAGCCTGCGGTCACCTCTGTCTTTCCATTTGTCCATTGCATCCACAGTTTCTTTGTTGAGGTGTGTGAAGAACTCTATTGTGAGTTCGACATAAGAATTTTCTACAACAAAGTAGAGTTTTGAGAGGTTCGCGCTGTCTAGCAGGGAGAGGACTCTGTCATAAATCCCCATCTTCTTCAGTACGTTGGGGCAGACGTACTTTGTCAGTCGCATCACCTTGTCACCAGCTGGGAGGTGTTGGATGTATAGGTCAGCTGGTGCAGATTATGTGGTGGTGGTGGTGGTGGGATTTGCAACAGCAATGATAACGTGTCCTGCCAAGATCTATTCCCTTGTAGTAGAGGGTCGGACTTGCTTCCTTGCCCTTTTCTTTGATGGTTGTCCCTTGGCATCTTCTTCAGTCTTCCTCTTACATTTGGACTTTGGGCCTGGGGATTCGTCCTCGGAGTTTGGTGCGTACTCTGAACCTTCATCACTGGAGGAACTGTCTTCCACTTCTTCAACAGGGTCCTCGGTTAGGCACATGTTGACTCAGTCAAGTTGGTTCATGACCTTGATCAAGTCAACCTTTGGTGGGACCTTTTCGGTCTTTTCGTAGGTGTCCATGATTTGTTGGAGCTTTGCGTAGTCCTCCAGTAGTTGTTCCCTTGTCCAGAAGGGAGCGTCAGCAGTTCTTGTGGCTTGTTTTGTAGGTGAGGCCATTCTGTAATTAGAAAATTATATATATTAAAGAGGAATAAATGTTGAAAGAATTGCAATATATTTAGGGATGAAATTTCTTTAAGGGGGAAATTATGTTATCCAAGACCGTTTGGCTCCAAATGGTTTCAAGACCATTTGGGTCCAAACGGTTTCTCAACCGTTTGGGTCCAAATAGTTTTCAAGACCATTTGGCTCCACATGGTTTCTCGATTGTTTGGCCCCAAATGGTTTCAATACCATTTATCTCCAAACATTTTCACGACCGTTTGGCCCCAAACGGTTTCAAGACCATTTGGCTCCAAACGGTTTTTCGACCATTTGGCCCCAAATGGTTTTCACTCCAAATGGTTTTATGACCGTTTGGGTCCAAACACTTTCAAGACCGTTTGGCTCCAAATGGTTTCTCGATCATTTGGGTCGAAATCACTAGGAAGATGAAACAGCGGGGACGACGAGCAGTGAAAAGATGGAGAAAACGGTGAAAATGGCACCGTCGATGAAGATGTTGATGGCGGTGATAGCGTCGGCGGCAACAGATGAATGCGTCATTTGCGGTAGGGAAGGCGGTAGTAGCAGCAGTGATGGAGAAGGTCGCGGAGGTCTACCTCACTATCCGAGTGCGAAAAGGATCGCGACGGTGGGAATGTTGGAGAAAGGTGTGTGATGGAACGGCGGAGCAGCTTTCTTTGATGCGCACAGAGATGACGGAGGTGGTTTCGAAATGGAGCAGTGAGGGAGAGGGTATAGATGGGTTGCACTGGAGCAGAGAACTGTGGGAATGGAATAGGGCTTTCACACGAGAGAGAAAGTTTGAGAAACCAAAGGAAAGAAAAGGGGGGATGGAACGATATTTATAGAAAAGGAGGGACGACATTACAAATTCTCAAGGGCGAATGGTTTCGAGACCGTTTGGATTCAAATGGTTTCGAGATTGTAAGGGTCCAAACGGTTTCGAGACCGTAGGGATCCAAACGGTTTTGAGACCATTTGGATTCGAACGGTTTCGAGACCGTAAGGGTCCAAACGGTTTTGAGACCGTAAGGATCCAAATATTTTTGAGACCATGTGGATCCAAACGGTTTCGAGACCATTTGGATTTGAACAGTTTCGAGACCGTAAGGGTCCAAATAGTTTAGAAACTGTAAGGATCCAAATGGTTTTGAGACCATGTGGATCCAAATGGTCTTGAGACCGTGTGGATCCAAACGGTTTCAAAACCGTAAGGATAGGATTAAAATGGTTTTTGGTTTTTATATTTTTATGTTTGTGTTGAATGCTATGATAGGTCTAAAATAAGCAACGAGAAATTAGAAAAATTATCAAACTTATAGAATAAAAGGTGATACTCAGTTCTTGGGTTTCCTCCCAAGTAGCACCTTGGTTTTACGTCGTTGGCTTGATGAAATTCTGACTTGGTTAGATTGATGTAGCATGATCATGAATCTCAATAGTTTGTCTTGGAATTTTGCCAGTTGGGGTATAATATTTCTTCAATCTATGGACATTGACAATTCTCTCCCCTCCATTGTCATCAATAATGATGATTGCTCCGGTTGCGTATATGTGCTTGATGGTAAATGGCCCACACCACTTTGTGTGACATTTTTCAGGGAACATCTTAAGTCTAGAGTTGAAAAGAAGGACTTTATCTCTGACGACGATATCTTTCCTTTTGAGATGTCCATCATGCCACATATTAGTTTGTTCCTTGTAGATCCTAGATCTTTGGTAGGCAGTCATTTGTAGTTCTTCAAGTTCTTGTAATTGTAGTTGTCTATACTCGCCAACACTTTTGAAGTCGAAATTCAATTGTTTGATGGCCCACCAAGCTTTATGTTCTAGTTCAACTAGAAGATGACATGACTTCCCATATATCAAACGAAACAGAGTCATTCCTATTGGTATTTTGTAAGCAGTGTGGTATGCCCAAAGAGCATCAGGGAGCTTGATAGACCAGTCTGTGTGATGTCTGTTGACTGTTTTTTCTTAAATAGCTTTTAGTTGTCTATTTGAAACTTTGACTTGGCCAGTTGTCTGTGGATGGAAAGGTGTGGCGACCTTATGTTTAACTCCATATTTTCTTAGGAGAGCTTCGAAACTTCATTCTAAGAAATGAGATCCTCCATTTGATATGATTGTTCGAGGGACTCCAGATCTAGAGAAGATAATATCCTTAAACATCTTGATAATTGGTTTGGAGTCGCAAGAAACAAAGGGTATAGCCTCTACCCATTTTGAAACGTAATCCACAATGACCAGTATATAGGAAAATCCATAAGATGGGAGAAATGGGCCCATGTAATCTACTCCCCATAAATCAAAGATTTCAATCTCTTACCACGGAGTAAGAGGCATTTCATTCTGTTCAGATATACTGCCAGAAAGCTGACATTTATTGTAAGATCGTACAAAATCATGGGTGTCCCTTGCTATCGTTGGCCAAAAGAAACCTGATTGCAGAACTTTGAGGGTGGTCTTCTTTGAACTCATATGTGCCCCAGTAGGGCCAGAATGACAATGTTCTAGAACTGGGATAATTTCTTCTTCTGGTAGGCAACAGCAGAATAGTATGTCTCTGCATAAGAGAAAAAGGTATGGTTCATCCCAAAAATACTACTTGGCATCATGTAGAAATTTCTTTCTGTCGTGGTAAGAAGCAGAAGGGTGGATAATTCATGTAGCCAGGTAGTTTACTATATCAGCATACCAAGGAAATCCGGTAGTGACTTTCATAAGTTGGTCATCGGGTAAAGAGTCTCGAATAGGTATATTGTCATCATCCTGAGGCTCGATGCGACTTAAGTGATCTGCAACGACATTTTCTACCCCACTTTTATCTTTTATTTCCAAATCAAATTCTTATAGCATCAACACCCAGCGAATGAGTCTGGGTTTTGCATCTTGTTTTTGAATTAGGTATTTGATTGCAGAATGGTCAGTGTATACTATGACTTTTGATCCGATTAGATAAGAGAGAAATTTCTCAAAGGCGTAAACGATAGACAAGAATTCTTTTTTCAGTAGTTGTATAATTATTTTAGGCCTCGTCTAGCGTCTTTGATGCATAGTATATCACATAGGGATTCTTGTCTATTCTTTGCCCTAGCACTGCTCCTATAGCGTTGTCACTTGCGTCACACATTATCTTGAATGGTTGTGACCAATCAGGTGCTCTCAGAATGGGTGCAGAGATTAGAGTGGTTTTTAAGGTCATGAAGCTGTTTAAGCATTCATGATCAAAATTGAAATATGCATCTTTTGTCAACAAATGGGTCATGGGCTTTGCTATTGTTGATAAATATTTAATAAATCTTTGATAAAATCCAGCGTAGCCCAGAAATGCTCGTACTCCTCTAATGTCTTTAGGTGGTGACAGTTTTGAAATGACATCAATCTTTGCCTTATCCACTTCAATTCCTCTTTCACTCACGCGGTGCCCGATGACAACACCTTCTGTCACCATAAAGTGACATTTTTCCCAATTTAGGATCAAGTTTGTTTCCTCCCATCTTTGTAAAACTTTTTCGAGGTTAAGTAGACAATTATCAAAAGAAATTCCATAGACTGAAAAATCATCCATAAATATTTCCATGATTGACTTAGTTAATCCCGTGAATATTGCAGACATGCACCTTTGGAAGGTTGTGGGCGCGTTACATAGCCCGAAAGGCATCCTTCTAAAGGCGTAAGTTCCAAAGGGGCAAGTGCAGGTTGTCTTTTCTTGGTCTTCTGGGTGTATCAGGATTTGATAGAACCCAGAATAGCCATCAAGGTAACAAAAGAATTTTTGGTGGGCCAAACATTCAAGGACGTCATCAAGGAAAGGTAGAGGGAAGTGATCTTTTCTTGTTACTTTGTTCAGCTTCTTGTAATTGATACAAGTCCTCCATCCAGTAACAGTCCTTGTGGGTACTAGCTCATTTTTAACATTCAGAACAACAGTAGTCCCCCCTTTTTAAGGGACCACTTGGACCGGGTTAACCCATTGAGAATCCAAAATGGGATATATGATACCAGATTTTAGGAGTTTAAGGACCTTGAGGCGAACCACTTCTTTGAGGTTTGGGTTTAGTTTCCTCTGATGTTCCCTCGATGGTTTGAACTCTTCTACCATAGATAGTCTGTTCATGCATAGTGTTACAACCCCAATTTTTGAGTCCTTTTGGTGAGAAATGTAATTTCTCACATTAAAGATATTGGAACAAATAATGATATAATTTGTTTTGAATAAATGGATTTTGTTTACAATAGCCTTGACGATTGTGTTGTGGTCTTTATTGGCTATTGGGCCCAATAACAAGGAAATTCAATTAGTGAATGAATAATTGAATATTTGAGAAAAGAAAAATGTGGAAACCTCTAGAAGGCAAATCTAAAGAGGGATTTCGTGCCTCTTGGGTTCCTTGGGTTCCAAGGAGTCCAAAGTTGCATAAAGAGTGCAATAAGAAAATAAAAGATCAATTAAGTATTTCTTTATTAAGAAGGAAATTGAAAATATTGATGAAAGGTGGAAAATAAGTGAAAAGAGGTATGATTGAGTAATCCTTGGTGGAATTTCATATCCCAAGGATTCCTAATGTTGAAAGGAATACCAATGAGGAAAATAAAAGAGAAATAAAGAGAAAACCTCAAAAAGAGATATTTTAATGTGAAATAAACAAGATAAGGTAAAATAATGCATATTGATGCATTTAAGGATAATGAGTATTCCTTAAAAAGGAATTTCGAATTATTAGAGTTTCTTGGGATCCAAGGAGTCCCAATAAAGAAAGATGAAAGAGAAAATACCTATAAAAGAAAATAAGAGAATAATGTGATACATTATTAATGAATTTTGGTGACATTGCTAAAAAGAAAGCATTTCCTACTAAAGGAAAATAGAAATTCGTGGCCAATGAATTAAAAAGAGCAAGCATAAAGAAAATGAAAGAGGAATTTCGAATTCCTAATATCCATATAATAAGGAATATTAAAGAATTTGAGAGAGAGAGAAGCTTGCTTTTTCATGAAGGAATCTAATTCCTAGTAGGAGAGAACCTTTTTTCCTTCGTGGGCAAGCATGTTGGGGGCATGACTACCCTCCTCTATAAAAGGGTACACCCTTTGGATGAGCCCAAGCAGTTCCCTTACATCTATCTCTCCTCTTCGTCTTCTTCTTCATCAAAACCCTAACCTTGAAGGTAAGGTCCTATCCTTGGAGTGATGTGGGGTGTTCATGGTCTTTCTTGAGACTGGAAACATCCACGACCAACCGCGGAAATTCGGCCATCCTTCTCGGCCTCCAACCCATGTACGAACACCTACAATAGCAACTGCACGGCTGCAACACAGCCATGGGTTGCAGCTCTCCCCAAGACCGAACCAGCCATGCTGGTTGTGAGCTATGTGGTGTCCCAAACACGAAGGAGGGAGGCGGAGCCAGGGGTATGGTCGGCAGCAACCCGCGAGCTCCCAGGCAGGGGGGGCGGACCCCCGAAGTCCCGCAATAGCAACCTAATCGGCGGACGGCGCGATGCTTCTCAAGGTAGAAGATGAATAGACACAAATGACGCTTCTGCCCCTCTGCGTGCTGAAGGGAGGGTCACTTAAGTGGGGGTATAATCGTAACTCTGTTATATTTTCACAAAGCAACGGTTTCATGGGAAAGGGGCTACGTGGCGCCTCCCTATTGGCCCAAGTAAGGTATTTCTTCCGAAAATCATAACTCTTTAATAGTAGCTCGGATGACAAAAGTTTATACATAAATTTTGCTCAAAAAAATGAGGGGGGTCCATTAAAAATATAATTGGAGCCTGATTCTTCTTGCAATTCGAAAAGTAATGGAAGTTGTTAACTTTAATGTATTAATGGTTAAGAAACCCTATTTTGATATAATTAATGTGATTAGTATGGTTTAATTGATGGTTAAAGTTAAAGGAAGAAATAAATCTCTCCTCTATTCGACTCGAGATTTTCTTCTTATTTGTTTTGCAATTTCATTTATTGCATTTTGTTGTGCAAATCTCTCCTTTATTCGACTCGAATTGCATTTCTTTTTGTGTGCGGTTTGGCATCTTTTTGTGTGCAAATCTCTCCTCTATTCGACTCGAGATTGCATTTTTGGTGGTACGCCCCTATTAATTTGCGAGGGGTATGGAAGAAGCGGATATAGAAGGAAGTGGTGTGCCACCCCAAACTTAAGGTTTGGCACTATTTTGGTTATTTTTGTTTCTTTTTTATGGATGGAGGGGTACGAAGATGATAGAAGAAGTGTAGAAGAGAGTTTAGATCAGAATGTGACTTGATTTACAATTCCATGCACCGGGTTGTTCTCTTTATCGTACTCTGCTCAAATAGTGACTTTGTGAGGATCCGGTGGGGATTCCATGCTATTGTTCCACTAGTCAGTTAGGAAGCACGATGTGTTTGATCTCTATCAGTTCGACAGACACCTGCCATTTTTTCATAAACATCATGATGTTAGGATTCATAAGCTTCATAGGATGATTTCAATCAAAAGGCTAGTTTTCATAAGAAGGTCCTTTTGAGGGTCTGCTTTGAATAATGAGGGTATAATGATTCAAAATGCAAAGCGAAATAAAAAGGTCAAAATTCATCCAGTATCTTTTCACATTTCTTTTGAAAACTTTAAAATTGTGAAAAAAATTATTTGAAAATTTAGGTCAAAAATGTGACGATGAAATCTTAAGTTTGATTTACATGGGTGAAGGTGGAAAGTAAGATACGTACCACCCACCCTTCGCCCCGAACTTAGAAATTTTCTCATCCTGAGCAAACTCTAAATCCGAGATGGAGGGGGAAGTTCATGCCATTTGGCCCACTGGATGTGGTTGCATTCCAATCAGCGTGCATCCTCCATCTGAAAATCTCAAAAATAAAGATTAATCAGAACTCAAAATAGCATCTCGCGATGCGATTCTTATTTGGTGCAAAATTATCTAAAAAGTAAAAACAAAATTGAGAAAAATTTCTAATTCAAAGTTAAAACGGATTTTATTTATCGCGTTGACTCCCGACATGCACCAACTTCACAGTGGTTCCTTTGTATTGGAGAGATATATTATTGCTTTGGTACTTATGTCGGCTGTGGTGAAATATCTTTTCAAACGTTGACCATTTTCCACGAATTCACCCAACTTTTTGCTCCATAAAGAGAAAGCACCATGTGGGGAGATGTTTTTGACATTGTACGGTCCAGACCAGCGAGAGTGGAGTTTCCCAGGGAATAACTTCAACCTTGAGTTGAATAGCAGAACATGGTCTCCCACTTGTATGTCTTTTCTTTTAAAATGACCATCATGCTAAAGTTTGGTGTATTCTTTATAGATTCATGCATTCTCATAAGCTATCATCCTGAGTTCGTCCAGCTCTTGGAGTTGCAGAATCCTAGTTTGGCATGATTCTTTCATATCAAAGTTCAGTTGTTTTATTGCCCACCATGCCTTGTGTTCCAGTTCGACTGGAAGGTGGCAAGCATTTCCATATATTAATCGAAAAGGTGTAGTCCTGAGGGGAGTTTTATAAGCAGTTCGATAAGCCCATAATGCGTCATTGATTTTCACTGACCAATCTTTCCGATTGCGGCCTACTGTCTTTTCCAAGATACCCTTGAGTTGATTATTAGAAACCTACACATGTCCACTTGTCTGTGGATGGTAAGGTGAGGCTACCTTGTGAGTAACACCATACTTTCTTAGCAATGCTTCAAATCTTCTTTCAAGAAAATGGGAACCTCCGTCAGATATCACAGTGTGTGGGACACTGAATCGGGGGGAAATGATATATTTGAACATCTTGATGATGGGTTTGGAATCACTAGTGACGGTTGGTATGGCTTCAACCCATTTTGAGACATAGTCCATCACCACTAGGATGTATGAAAATCCATGAGAAGATGGGAATGGACCCATGTAGTCCACCCCCCAAACATTGAATATCTCTACTTCTTGCCATAGATTCAGTGGCATCTCATCTCTCTTTGTTATATTGCCTGATCTTTGACATTTTTCGCATGATAAGACAAGGTCATGGGAATCTTTGGATATGGTGGGCCAAAACAATCCACATTGCAAAACCTTTAAGGCAGTCTTTTTAGAGCTCATATGTCCTCCCACTGGTCCTGAGTGACATTGTTCCAGGATAGGTTGAGCTTCTTCTTCGGCGATACATCGTCTGTATAAACCATCAGCATATAATTTGAAAAGGTATGGCTCATTCCAGTAATATTGTTTCACATCATGTATAAATTTCTTCAATGCATTTCCGGTGCATTGAGGATGGATAACCCCAGCAGCAAGATAGTTCACATAATCTGAGTACCATGGTGTAGCTTCTGAGGCCTTCATTAGTTGATCATCTGGAAGGGAATCATTGATCGGAATCTTCTCAGTATCTAGAGTGTGGATGCGACTAAGGTGGTCTGCTACCACATTCTTTGTACCCTTTTTATCTCGTAGTTCTAGATCAAATTCTTGCAATAGGAGAATCCATCTTATTAACCTAGGTTTTGCATCTTTCTTTGCCAGAAGGTAACAAATGGCAGCATGGTCTATGTAGACAATGACCTTTGAACCAATTAGGTAGGATCTGAACTTGTCAAAGGCATACACGACTACCAGAAGTTCTTTCTCAGTAGTAGCATAATTCCTTTGAGCTTCATTGAGGGTCTTCGATGCATAATAGATCACATAATGTTTCTTTTCTATACATTGGCCCAAGACAACACCCACATCATAATCGCTTGCATCATACATAATTTCAAAAGGATGGTCCCAATCGGGAGCTCTAATGATGGGTGTGGTTGTAAGTGCATGCTTCAGTTTTTTGAAACTTTTAACACATTCTTCGTTAAAATCAAATTCAGCATCCTTTAGTAACAAATTTGTCATCGGCTTGGTTATCTTTGAGAAGTCCTTTATAAACCATCTGTAGAAGCCTGCATGACTAAGGAATGCTCGGACTTCCTTTACATTGATAGGGATGGAGAGCTTGGATATCACTTCAATCATGGCTTTATCTACTTCAATTCCTTGATTACTGACTCTATGGCCGAGGACAATGCCTTCCCTTACCATAAAGTGACACTTCTCCCAATTTAGCACGCGATGTGCTTCTTCACAATGTTTGAGAATGGGGGAGAGGTGTTTTAGACATGAGTCAAAAGAATCTCTGTATACAGAAAAATCATCCATGAAAACTTCCATAATGGTTTCGGTGAGACCGGCGAATATGGAAGCCATGCAACGCTGGAAAGTTACAGGTGCATTACAGAGGCCAAACGACATTCTTCTAAATGCATATGTTTTGAATGGGCAGGTGAAAGTAGTTTTCTCCTGGTCATCTGGATGTATAGGTATTTGATAGAATCCAGAGTAACCATCGAGATAAAAAAAATATTCTTGATGGGCCAGCCGCTCTAATACTTGATCAAGAATAGGCATCAGAAAATGATCTTTTCGAGTTGCCTTGTTCAACTTCCTATAATCAATGCACATCCTCCACCCTGTGACTATTCGGGCGGGGATGAGTTCATCATTTTCATTTCATATTACAGTTGTTCCACCTTTCTTCGGGACTACATGCACTGGGCTCACCCATGGTGAGTCTGACATCAGATAGATAATTCCAGCGGTGAGCAGTTTAATGACCTCTTTACAGACTACCTCCTTCATATTTGGATTCAATTTCCGTTGATGTTCAATAGTTGGCTTGTGATCTTCCATCATAGGGATCTTGTGCATACACATTGCTTGACTAACCCCAGTGAGGTCATTCATTTTGTAGCCAATCGCTTTCTTCCTCTCCTTCAATTCTTTCAGGAGTTTACCTTCTTGTTCAGTCGTAAGATCAGAATTTATTATTGCTAGACAAACCTTAAGGTCATCCAAAAACACATACTTCAGTCCCTCAGGAAGGGGCTTCATTTTGGGGGCTTCTAGTTTTTTGCATGTTTCTTCAGTAGCTTCCTCAGCCTTGAGTTCCTCACAAGTGGCCTCAACATCTTCTTTTACAGAGTCGAGGGATTCGATGCAGTCCTTTACTTATTCGTCAATAGGTTCATCAACTGATGGATCTGTTAGAGTGACTTCTAATGGATCATCTGATTCATGGTTCTCTTGAGTCAGAAGTGACATATGCTCTATGCAATCAATCAGATAGACTTCTTCTTGCATACTTGGTCTTCTCATGCTTTCAAAAACTTTAAATTCGAGAGTTTCCTTACCTAATCTAAGCAGCAAGGTTCCTGCTTCAACGTCAATTAGAACTCTTGTAGTGGCAAGGAACAGACATCCAAAGATGAGAGGATATATGGCGTCCTCTTTTATGTCCATGATGACAAAGTCACATGGAACATAGAAATATTTTCCTACCTTGACAGGAACATCCTCAATAATTCCTAACAAGCATTTTATCAAATTGTTTGTGAATTGTATGGTCATGTCAGTTGGAAGAAGTTCAGCAAACCCTAGCCTTTTGCAAAGGCTAAGTGGCATGATGGAGATGCTAGCATCAAGATTTCCCAGTCCTTTCTTGCATGAAGAGTCACCAATATGGCAGGAAATCCCAAAAGATCCTGGATCTTTCTGCTTCTTTGGCATACTCTGAATGATATCCGAAGTGGTTTTAGCTACCTTGACTGTCTCAAATTCTTCAGTTATATATTTCCTAGTCAGTAGTGACTTTAAGTACTTTGTCCAAGCTGGTATCTCAGCCAGCGCATCCAAAAAGGGTATATTAACATGAAGTTTCTTCATAGCTTCTTTAAACTTATTGAACTGAGTATCAAGCTTGGTTTTCCTTAAATGAGAAGGGAAAGGTATACGAGGCTTGTATACAAGGATATCGGGTTTTGGTGTTTCAGTTTCTTCATCGATAGGTTTCTTAGGACTTCCCTTATCTGTCTTATCGGTGGTTACTGGTTCTTCTGGTTGAGACTCTGGTGTTGTTAAGTCTTGGTCAATCCCAGGATCATCCTCTTCTGTAATAACCACATGTGGCTTGATAGGAGGATCAAAATAATCCTTGCCTGACCTGGTTGTGACAGCCTTCAGTTGTTCTGGGTGCTTAGGATTATTCTTGATCTGGCCCACAAACACTCCAACAGGAGGCTTTATGCTAGCGGCAAGTTGAGCTAGTTGAGATTCAATAGCTTTCTAATGTGCTTGTTGGTTAGCTATCAAGGTTTGTTGGTTAGCTATCATATTCTGATGTGACTGTAACATCTTCTCAATGGTTGTCAATTTGTCATCAGGTGAGAGGGGAACGGTTTGTTGCCCTTGAGGTTGATTGAAATTATTTATGAGATTTGGGGGGATGAGAGTTGGAAGAGGGGTACTTATTCCTTCCTCTATTGTTGGAGATGAGGACAAGAGGAAACAAATGAGGTGGCTCCTATAGCTTGGAGGCTTGGCCTCTTATTGCTGACTGATATTTGGGCTACTGGCTGCTAGGGGTGACAATGCCTATTACAATGACTACTTCTTCTAGCAATACTTACTACTTCTATTTGTGATGGTGGCTATATCTTCTAGCAGACAAGGGGATGCAAAGAAACATTACGCAGGGATTGGCATAGTTTTGGTTGAAAAGGCAACAAATGGAGAGAGTGGGTGACAAATGAAGCGATGGTTCTAACGCATGTCCTATGGCTCTGAGTAATCCTAGAGGTCTAGTGGAAGCACTAGGACTCCTCCACCTTCATCTTTGGATCTTTTAGGAAAATGAAATGGAAATGAGGGAATGGAAATAAGAGATAATGTATGTGTAGGTATTAGGGGTATATACTGCGGTGATTACAAGAAAACAAATCTTTATCTTATATCGTTGTTCACCAAGTAAACCAACATCAACATTCGACAATGACTATTTTGGGATATCGTTTGCGATTTCTCTAATGCAACATGTATTTAAGGAACCATAATTTTAAATATTGATGCAAAAAGTGATTTTAGTGTAGTGCAAGAAGTGGGGGGAAGGAAACGAATACCAATTTGAAATGAGGTAATTCAATAAACAAAGGCCATCATACAACCTTGCTTGGGTTTACAACCAACATTATAGGGTAAATAATTCAAATAAAGGTATTGCATTACACAATCATAAAACCTGATTTTAAAACAAACAAACCAATTTTGGTCCTGAATACATGAGATCACCATCTACTTTTTTCTTCTTTACCACTTAGACTTGGGAAACCACCACTCCTCTTTTACTCATAGTTGTTGGAGAATACCACCTATCTTCTTCAATTGAATTTAGAAGATTGCCACCTTTGAGTATTCTGTCCCCTAGATAACAATAACTGGTTGAAGATTCTTTACCTTGAACAATCTTTAGTGGTACTCTAACAACAAAGGGAAAGAGATGAAAGAAGGAAGTATAATGTAAACACAATGAATTTGAAGTGTTGCTGAAATTCTCTAAAAGTTGGTAAGATCTAATTTAAGATAAAAACCAAACTTGAGTGTGAATAAATTCTAAATGCAAGTATCACAATAAAGATCATTCTTACTAGAAATATTTTACTCAAATGTGTTTGAAATGTCTCTAAAGGGTTCATATTTATATGAAGTAGGATATGATTGGTCTGGGGGATTTTCTAAGATTAGCTTTTAGAAAAAGAATGGACATTTTGGGATGCCAAACTCACTTTTTAATAGCTAGTTGTGCATTTAAATGATTATTGATTGAAATTACACTTTGACCGTGACACACCAAACTATGACTTCAACTGAAGTTGTGGAAGTCAAAAATCAACTTGCAAACTAACTATGTATTACTGACCATCATCCCAGTCAAACTTAGAGTTTGATCAAATTGGCTAGATCACAAAAAATCCAAATTTTACTGTAAACTTTTGCTATTAAAATTAACAACCCTAATGGTTCCACATGGTCATAACTAACAATAATAAATGCCATTTTCTCAACAACACTAAGCCATATTATAAAAAGAATAAGAATGAATTATATGGCTTATTGAAAAAAAAAGTGTAGTTTGTAGAATTGTCCAAATGATCACTCTTCTAATGCAAGAATACCATAAACACTTAGTAATATATATAGTAGAACATCAGGAAAAATATTCCACTCATCAAAATAGGTGCATATAATTAGCCTTGTGGAAATAATATTATATGAATGATGGCAACATTGAGTTTTTAATAATAGATTTTGATATTGAAGCAAGTGATATTTAAAAATTGAAGCTCATGTGATGATTGTTTAACCTAAAGTGATGCTAAACCTAAGTGACAATCAAAATTTTATAATAAAGTTAGTTTCAAATAAACAACTGCCACCTCAACATATATAATCAACTAGTAAAAGCCAACGCTTGAGTATATGACTCTAGTCATGATAATGACTATTCCACCTTGGAAGGGTAAAATAGTCCCCTATAGTTGACAACTAACATAATGAAATCAACCATGAAAAACTACTAGAGGGGGGTGAATAGAGTTTTTGAATTATTTTAACAATTTATTGAATTCAAACAACCACAATTGAGATAGGAAGAAAGAGACATGTGTTTAGAGTGGTTCCAACTATAGCAAATACTATAGTTGTCAGTCCACTACCCGGTTGCTTACCCAACCGGGATTTGAAAGTATTTATTTTATTACCTCTCGAGGATTTATACAAAATACAATACTTTCCTTTACACCCTTTGAACAACCTTCACTTGAAGTAGGTGCACCAACTTTGAGGTAGCCTTCTTTGAAGTAACTCCAAGCTCCCCCTTGAAGTAGCCTTCCTCTCTAGAAGTAACCTCCCGTTGCACCAGCCTTCTGAAGTAGCTCAAAGTCTCCTTCTTCGCCAAGAAGATCTTCACCCTCTCCAATCCACAGCCTCCAACCTAGGAGTAGCAAGGAGAGTACAAACAATAATAGGGAATAAGAAAGAAAACAGAAATTACAACTTATCCTTTGTAGCCCGAGGCTTGATATGCCTAGATCAAGCGTATAGATCTCCTAACCAAGTATGTGAACTTGTGATTGCAGTGGGTAGGAGATACTAGCCTATAGGACATGAATTATGAGCTAAAGAATGAAATGGCCAATTGTCACAATGCTCAAATTGCTTACAAACAGATTGCACAAAGTATGCTCAAGGATTTCTCAAGTGTAGCAAGTGTAAACAAGTGAGTTTGAGTGTCCTATGGCTTGTCCTATTTATAGGAATGGCCTAAGGATGCTTAAGGACGTTCTAGACAACTTCTAGGGGTTTCTAAGTGCTTAACTAGCCATTAGGTACAAAGTTGTTGCTTTAACAACGGCTAATTAATTAATTCTGCAGTTGCTTTCAGAGACAATCTCGGTCGAGGAATGGTCGACCGAGACACCTACTCGGTCGAACTTTTGTCGACCGACAGGCACTCTGGAACAAGTGATTTGCAACGTCTTTCTCCAACTGCCAACTAACTTGTCTGTTGTGTCTAACGGCTACTTTGGATCTTTCTCGGTCGAGGAGTTTGTCGACCGAGAGTGTCTCGGTCGAGGAGTTTGTCGACCGAGATTGATCCTGTTTCAATGTTTCAATTTAGGCACTAATTATATGTATGAGTGTGCTAATGTGATCTTATTTGAATGGGATGACTTGTCTAACTGTGATGTTTAGTTAGGGAGAATCTAACGCTTGATTTACATGCAATTCTAAGTACTTGTACATTATATTTTTGTACAAGTTTTTACAATAGTGATTACATTGCATGAAAATATAAATATGTAAGCTTGTGGATTTTCCCTTGTTGCTTTGTCATCCTGCACACTCAAGTAGCTCGTTAGATTAATAAGAATGAAATGTTTGTCATAATCAAAACAAAGGGATTTATAGATGTCCATTTAGCCAACAATCTCCCCCTTTTTGAAGATGACAAACATTTCCAAAATATAAAAATAAAGGAAATATAAACCATATGAGTTTCATACCTTTAGATTACCTTTTGTAGCTTTTCCTCTTGTTTATAAAATGTGTGCTTATTATTCCCCTTGAATTATGGAACATGAAATCCAATTCACTAGGGAATATAGCAACTTGCAATGTAAAGCTAAGAGTTTATTTATGAAACTCATTGATTGAGTTTTTCAAAGTTTTAGTTTTATATTTATTTCTCCCCCTTTGTCATTTCAAAAAGATATCCATTTAGAAATAAAAACTCCCCCTTAATTAGATGTCCCATCAAATTTAATGAAAAAGATGTCCATTTAAAAGCCAAAATATCATGATGTAAATAAGAGTTTTTGTTTAAGTAGCACAAATATCAAAGAAAACATCTTTCAAAGGAGTGATAGGCAATTGCTTCCTAATTTTGTTAAATTGATCTAGTGGAAGCGGTTTTGTAAAAATATCAGCCAATTTATCTTCCGTATCAATATGATGAAGGGAAACATGATTCTTGATTAGCAATTCATTGATTAGCAAATATATTCAGATTTAATGCAGACAACAGAAACCTGCTCGGTCGACGATCTCTCGACCGAAAGTGTTCTCGGTCGAACAGTTTCTCGACCGAGAATGTGTCTGGATTTGTTTCATAACTGTTTTAAGTAATTGTGTCATAGATCCTTGTCAATTTAGCCACAATTTTAAAGGTTGCATTTTATTTATTACTCCCCTTATTTTGTATGCTCTACAATGATGATCTTATAATTCATATTTTGAAGATGTCTCATATGCTCTTTTTAGAAAAATATCCATTGGAATCAAGTAAAGATGACCAATTTCATTAAAAGCATGTATTACAAGCATAGAAAGATAGACACATCATATAGAGATGACCCATTTATTACAATCATTCAAAAGATATCATTACAACTAATATAACTCCAACACTTACTGGAAAGACTTAAGAATTACATCAATGTCAGGGTCTTTCCCAAGAAAAGGCTCAGCTCCATAATACTGAACTAATGTTTGCCACTCCAGAGCACCTGTCTTGGTTAAGGCGTATGCCTCCAAGAAGGTTGGAATACGATCAAATCAAAAGTGAGCAGCAATATCTTGTAGTTGCATTGATGAAAACTGAGTATGCGTGAGATCAGTAGATGGTGGTGGTGGAGGTTGATAATAGTTGTAAGATGGGTTATATGGATTGAGCATGCCAGGATTTAAAGAGTAGGGATATTCATCTGGTTGGTTTGGAGAAAGAGTTTGCATTCTCTGGTTTAGATAAGTCATGACATGATGGTTATAATCTAATTGTTTACTAAGATGATATTGTGATCCTGCAACATAGGTTAGAGTGTTTTGGATGGGGTCATAGGGTAGGCTGGTAGGAGGAGGTGGAGGTGGTATATCTTGTGTAGATGTTTCCCCTTCTACCCTAGCCCTCTTATGACCGAAATCAATCCCCATTTTTTCTACAATATTCTTACTTATTTTTTGTGGTCTACGCTCCCATGTATATCCCATATCCTCAAGTTGAGTCTTAAGGAAATGTTGAGTAATTTGGCATACGAAATCGGCATATGGAGGATTGCCAGAAAACTCAAGCATGTTTTTAAGAATGATGCGGATAAAATTTGTGGGAATACGTTGGATAATGGCATATATTAGACACATACGAAATATAGGAACTTCAGATTTATTGGCTCTAGGATGTATGTTTGTTGAAACAATAAGGTTTACAATCCTAGCAGCTGGTTTGAGATTTATAGCATAGTATGTGCCTCTATCTTCGTGACATGTTGTATTGGATTTAAAAATGGTCCTTTTGATGTCACTAAGACTAATGGTATGGTCATCTTGGGAAAATTGGTTAAGGGGGTTTCCAGAAGTAAGGTCAAGGGTGTCTTGATATTCATCTATGTCAATACCTAGCATGTCAAGAATGTCCCCTTCAGTAAATCGGAAGCTATGCCCATTGACCATAGTGTAGAAGAAGATGGTTTCATTTTCAGAGTGGGAAATGAGGTTTGCATAGAATTCATTCACTACCTTGATGGAATAGGAAGGGAAAGAAGGGTTGATGAATTCTTTTAACTTTTGCACTTCGAAAAGGTCCTCCAAGTCGACGATGTTGATGAAGTCCATAACTTCAACTGGTCGTCGTGGGAGAGGAGCTTTGGAGGAAAGCCATAGATATCGATCACCAGCATCTCCATCGACGAAGGCAATGTCGTTGATGATCGTCAGTGGTGGAGTAGCTTCCCGAGCTTCCCTTCCTTTCCTGCCGGTGACCTTCTTCTTTCCACGAGCAGATGATGAGGCCATTGTGTTGCTTGAAGGTGGAGAAGAAGCAAGGATGGCTTGTGGATGAGGATGCTAAAGAGTTGCACAAAAATGCACTAGAGAGAGCCTATGGAAGCAAGAGTATGCAAGTGTGAGGAAGTGACCCGTTTTTGGTTCCTTTTATAACAATCCAGCGACCTGGTCGGTCGACGATTCGTCGACCGAGCGTCCGCAACGGTCATGTTGCAGACGCGCCACTCGGCTCCCCAACGGTAAGATTTACAACGGTCATAACGGTCGATTTACAACGGTCATATCCAACGGCTAATTCTCGGTCGAACAATTGTCGACCGACCTTGTCTCGGTCGAACATTTGTCGACCGAAAGTGTGTTCGATACTAAGTCTGTCTAGATTCTGTCGGTCGAGAGAGGGGGGCTGACCGAAAGTTTTTCGGTCGAAGAGTTCGTCGACCGACAGACTTACTAAGTACGAATTTGAAGCTGATATTTAATGTAAATGATAGACTATATTTGTAGAGTAATATTGTGTTTATTATTGACAATATTGGGACAAGTTGTGATCATAAATTAATTATACTTTTAATCATAAAATGATATCCAAATAGTTACTATGTCAAACTTATTTTAGGTCGAATTTGACTACGACCATAGCGCCCCTTGGTCAAATTTTATTTTAACCAAGAGGCAAGTTTGCAGATTTTCAAATTGAACATATCGAGTATAATATCTGCATACAATTTGATTGAGTATCAAGTTGAAGCATACTACTTGATATAACAATTAATATCTCAATTCTACTAATTTGTCTTATGTGTTGCAAGCAATAGTATATAACCAATGAATCATTTTGTTTTGCCGAATATTATCATGGATTCATGCATACAATTTATCATTATCTATGCGTACAAAGTATTGAAAGTATATCCATGATGATAACAGCATATAATTTCATCACATGATCATAAAAAATTTATTAAACTGAGCATACTTTTGGTTTGTAGAGATGATTTCCAAAATAAACATCCAATCATAAATCATGAATAGATAGCAATTTCATTAATTTCAAAGAAATTCAGCAATTTTTGCAACAGACTGGAAATCATTGACATGCTCGGTCGACTATTTCTCGACCGACAGTGTCTCGGTCGACAGTCTCTCGACCGACAATATTTCTGAAACTGTTAATTGCTTCCAAATAAAACATAACTATGCAATTTAAATATTTATTTGTTATCCTATTTAGTTGAGATAGACGTAGAAATATACAACTAAGGTCCTTGGTCATATCTCAACTTGATTCTGTTCATTTAGTTTGGAGGTTTTGGAACCCAAACTAACTCGACATCTTTTCTCTTATAAGGACATGAAAAAGAGTAATGTCCAAGACGTAAGCAATAATGGCAACATATAGAATCAACCTCAAGTCTTTTTCTATGGTTTTGTTCTAGGTTGTTCTTTGGTACAAATGTATTTGTTCCTTTAGGTACATATATAGATTGATGGGTTTGTGACTTTCTCCAACTAGGTTGATAGGACTTCTCTTTAGGCTTATAACCTAGTCCTCTTCTCCCAATTTGATGATAGGAATTATCTAAGATTTGATCAAGAATGCCATTATTATTCAAATTACTAACTTTTTGTTGTAACTTGGCAATCTCTTCCATTCTCTTCTTGATATCTAGTTTCGCTTGATCTAGATTAGATGACAATGAATTTCTTTCTTTGACAATAGAATCATAATCTAGATGATTGCATAAAATGGGTTGTTTTTGAAGATCATTCACTTGTCTTTGCAAATTATTCTTCTCTAAAGAAAGTAGATTACAATTTGCCTCTATAGATTTTATCTCAATATCATGATCTTCAATGATCTTTTTAAGATCTTCATTTTCGGATGTAATAGCAAGAAGCTTTGCATGTAATTCATCATTTGCTTTATTTGATTTCTTTAATTTCTTCTTGCATTCAACATATTTAATATGTGTTTCTTCAAGGCTAGCAACTAGTTCTTCTTTAGATAAATCAAAAAGACTTACCTCTTCTTCTTCTTCCTCGCTAGTTGTAGCAATGAGACAATCTTTGTTCTCATCTTCCTTCTTAGATCTCCATGGACATCCAGTTGTTGAGTGGCTTGTACCTAAGCACCAATTGCAACATGTTGTAGTTTTGTCCAAGCAACACCTTTTGTTGTGATTGTAATCACCACTACCCTCCATTCTTCAAGACCTTGTTAGGGTTCCTTGAAGCCTGCTCTGATACCAATTGAAAAACTACTAGAGGGGGGTGAATAGAGTTTTTGAATTATTTTAACAATTTATTGAATTCAAACAACCACAATTGAGATTGGAAGAAAGAGACAGGTGTTTAGAGTGGTTCTAACTATAGCAAATACTATAGTTGTCAGTCCACTACCCGGTTGCTTACCCAACCGGGATTTGAAAGTATTTATTTTATTACCTCTCGAGGATTTATACAAAATACAATACTTTCCTTTACACCCTTTGAACAGCCTTCACTTGAAGTAGGTGCACCAACTTTGAGGTAGCCTTCTTTGAAGTAACTCCAAGCTCCCCCTTGAAGTAGCCTTCCTCTCTAGAAGTAACCTTCCGTTGCACCAGCCTTCTGAAGTAGCTCAAAGTCTCCTTCTTCGCCAAGAAGATCTTCACCCTCTCCAATCCGCAGCCTCCAACCTAGGAGTAGCAAGGAGAGTACAAACAATAATAGGGAATAAGAAAGAAAACAGAAATTACAACTTATCCTTTGTAGCCCGAGGCTTGATATGCCTAGATCAAGCGTATAGATCTCCTAACCAAGTATGTGAACTTGTGATTGCAGTGGGTAGGAGATACTAGCCTATAGGACACGAATTATGAGCTAAGGAATGAAATGGCCAATTGTCACAATGCTCAAATTGCTTACAAACAGATTGCACAAAGTATGCTCAAGGATTTCTCAAGTGTAGCAAGTGTAAACAAGTGAGTTTGAGTGTCCTATGGCTTGTCCTATTTATAGGAATGGCCTAAGGATGCTTAAGGACGTTCTAGACAACTTCTAGGGGTTTCTAAGTGCTTAACTAGCCGTTAGGTACAAAGTTGTTGCTTTAACAACGGCTAATTAATTAATTCTGCAGTTGCTGTCAGAGACAATCTCGGTCGAGGAATGGTCGACCGAGACACCTACTCGGTCGAACTTTTGTCGACCGACAGGCACTCTGGAACAAGTGATTTGCAACGTCTTTCTCCAACTGCCAACTAACTTGTCTGTTGTGTCTAACGGCTACTTTGGATCTTTCTCGGTCGAGGAGTTTGTCGACCGAGAGTGTCTCGGTTGAGGAGTTTGTCGACCGAGATTGATCCTGTTTCAATGTTTCAATTTAGGCACTAATTATATGTATGAGTGTGCTAATGTGATCTTATTTGAATGAGATGACTTGTCTAACTGTGATGTTTAGTTAGGGAGAATCTAACGCTTGATTTACATGCAATTCTAAGTACTTGTACATTATATTTTTGTACAAGTTTTTACAATAGTGATTACATTGCATGAAAATATAAATATGTAAGCTTGTGGATTTTCCCTTGTTGCTTTGTCATCCTGCACACTCAAGTAGCTCGTTAGATTAATAAGAATGAAATGTTTGTCATAATCAAAACAAAGGGATTTATAGATGTCCATTTAGCCAACAAACCATGCAATACTCATTTGTTAAAGTCAACTGTAAACTAAACCAACTAATTAAATGAAACAAATAAAACCTACATTATAACTATACAAAACTAGTGATTGAAAAGAAAATTGCTATTCTTTGGCCATCCCCATGATGTTTACAAGGCCAAAATTATTGCATAGATGGAAATGAATATTAGTCCCTTGGTTGCATAAGTGAGTACACAGTAGTGGTGATTTATTTATGCTAGGTTGCGCACTAATTTCAGTCATGGGATACTTGCACATACGTGATTCCATTCTTTGTTTCTAACAATCCAAGCAAGAATTATGATTTCATATCTAAATTTAAACAGTTGCATGTATCCTCAACATATACGGAATCATGTCACGAGTCATTTGCATGGCCTACGGTTAATTCAAATTCAAGGTGTTTTCCATAATATACCATCCAAAAATCTTTTAACCTTTGCCACCCCTCTCATAGCCATTATCATGATATCATCCATCATCTGCAGTGAATCGGCTCAAAGTCGAGCCAGCCGGAGACCGGATAGCCGTTTTCCCGAGCGATGGCGTTCACCGCAGCAGCAACCGGTACTCCGGTTCCAGGAGTGTTCTCCTCCAAGGCCGCGGCTGCTTACGCCGGCAGACTCTGCATTTCCGCTTCTACGCCTGCTTCCTCTTACTCCCGTTTATCTACTACTACTCTCTCTTCGTCTCAGCTAGCGCTCGCCCATTCTGTTGTGCCCTTAAGTAGGAATAGCCTTCGCCCATGGCTTCTGCGGTCGGCTCTACAGGAAGCACCTGCCGTAGCTGAAGGGGAAGTTAACAGTTCGAAGCCGTCAGAGGCGGAAGTGGACGGGCCGACTGGCGGTGAAACTCAGAAGAGGAAGCTTTACGTTGTAAACCTGCCATGGGACCTCACTGCCGCCGAAATCGAGAGCCTCTTCGCCGAGTGCGGCACCGTCAAAAGAGTCGAGGTAAGATTATTTACGGGTTGCTACTTTTTTAATTATCTTCTCTTTCTATTTCTGTCTGGCAAGATGCAAGCTTTTGTTAAATTTCGCACTCCGACACACCAAAGGTAATGAAGCTGAAGAATGGGAAGAACAGGGGTTTTGCGTTCGTCACAATGGGTTCCGAAGAGGAGGCCAAAGTTGCTCTGGAAAAACTCGATTCTCATGTAAGTGAACTTTTCTCCCATTGCCAACTTCTTGTATCAAAGGCGCTGCTACTTTTCCTGCTTATCGTTCGAGCAAAATTGTTGAGCCAAGTACTTTCTTATAATAAGCCTCGCTTCGTTCTAGTTTATTATCTTGGAAAGTATGATCCCAGGGCATTTGCCCTTGTGCTTTTTGAAGGTATTTATAGATTGGCATGGGTATGCTTTCAGTGAATGAATAGCTTGATTTACATGTAGTACAAAAAGTTATTGGTAAGAAAGCGAGCATTCGCTGCAAGTATAAGGAGTGCTCAGTCTAAACCCATATTATGATTCATAACACACTCAACAGGTGTAAAGGTCACAACAAATTGTTTTTAGTAATATCATTCATCTTGGCTAAGAGGAATTTGCCATTCTCTATATGGAGTTTTTCCTTTTTCCTTGTTTTCGTTTTGAAAGCTATTATGCTCATCAATGCCGAACTGCTGATATACTTAGGCCTCAATATTGTCTGCAAAGTTGTGACTTATGAGGTCCATGCAAAACCCACAAATTTGGTAAGCTGTTTATCTTTTCATCAAGAGGATTCACATCAAGCACAAAATCCTGACCATGAAGAAACTAATGTAAGTACTCATAGATGAAAAAAATGGATATATGGGCTTCTTGCTAGTGTGGGATGGTCTAAGGAGGCCACTGTGGACCTTGCATGCATTGTTGCGGAGGCAGCTGTCAAGGGTTATAACATTTGAAACAGGCACATCTATTGTAGAAGTCTGATCTAATTGCTTGGATGAGAAGTGGGTGATTGGGTAATATTTGTAACCTCCACACACTTTTAGTATTGGATACAACACAAATGAAGCACTTTTGCAAGCACCATCAAGACTTTTGTGAGTTGCAAGTGACTTTAGGAGTGTGGGGATCTAATATTCTACTTTCCCCTAGTTTACTATTGAAGACATTTCGATCTAATCGGTATTGGTAATAATGAAGCTTTTTGGTGGCTCTTCAGGAGTTGGGTGTCCTATATCATATCTATGACAACATATTAGTCAAATTAAATAAACTAGTCCCACTTTCCAAGATAATAAACTAGAACAAAGTGAGGCTTATTATTTTGTGTCAAACAAGGAAAACGATTAGCCTCTCCCAAGGAAAATCTTCCTTCCTAAAAATCTCTGCTTATAGTCGAGGCAGCCACATTCCATATGGTTCATAAGATCCCATGTTTACTCTATATATAGTTGGGTAAATTCTAATAAGGTAAGATGCAAAATTAAAATTGACTAGGAACTTAATGTGGCAACATGCTGATTGACCGAGTGTTGAATTGAGCATCACCTTATTTTTTAGAACAATACAAATATCTCATTCATTAACCTATTTCATTGAAATATAAAATAGGTAGGCAAGCTAATTCGACCATGAGGAATTCAATTATACAATTAGATTTCGGATATGAGTTAGGGAAACACGTGTTTTACATTATTAGCTACTTAGGGTAATTAGCACATTAATAATCACTGAAAAGGAATTGTATTACCAAAATCCGAGGGAAACTCTATTATTCTATTATCTACTCATATACCAAACGGTGGGATAAATTATACTTGTATATGGGTCCAATCTATCATTCAACCCTAATTAGTCACCATTGCATAATTAGGGTTAGGTTTCGTGTATTAATTGACGTTGATGTGAATAAGTGTTGATGCATTATTCATATGATTCATTTCAAGGTTCACATGATATCTTGGTGTTGTATTAACTCATTTTGGGCATACTAAATAACCATGATCTCAGCTTAAATGAACAAATGTAAGACCAATTCGTTCAACCTAGGATTTCACCTTTATTAAATATGGAAAAATTTGCGGGACTAAATATGTAATCTTTTTCATTTCAAATTTTGAAATTTGAGGGTCGTTACAAATTTACAATATGTTTATATATAATATCTATCTTTTGTAAGATACATTTGACTTAAAATTTCCAAATTACATTTGATCTAAAATATGTTTAGTCAGTCATATTAATAAGACTGAACGAACAATGTGCTAGAATATATTAACACGTTTGCAATACTGTACAACACAAACTAACCTTATAGATAGGAGGTATATTATCTACAGTAGATGATGTGTTTAAAAAATCATCTCAAACCGACATTTGTAGTCCATTCATTGAAATAAAATGCGCATATTCAGAATAATAGGGTGCATAAGTTCCACAAATGGTTTGATGGTTTTCAATTATATTTCATATATACATGGGATATGATTGTGATTTTTAAACATGTCTAATGTAGACAATGTTCTTGTCATCCATTGGATTCTGTTTACAAGTTTTAAGTATGCTAGATTTAGGGATGATACATATATCTTACATGTATCGATCAGTACAATTGTCCAAAACTCCATTAATAATTTGATTCTATGCATTTGTTTGAAATGTCATCGTTTTTGTATGCTATCTTGCTTGGACCGAACCTTGATCGAAGCCCAACACTTTTACGTAGGCTGAGTATGGGTTGGGATTTTTAAACATTATCTGGGGCCAAACCCAACCCGAAACCGGTGTAACAATATGGTTTGGGTATGAGATTGGCATAAGCCGATGTGACCCAACCCGATGCTCATCCCTAATTGGTTTGCCACCAACCCCTAGACAATAGCTAGCTGTCGTCGGTAGACTGACATTTAGCCACTATGGGTCAAACACTAGTTATTACAAGGCCACCCACAGTCCCTTGACTCCAGCCCTTTCCCAAGATTTGTGCTTGATCTTTCCACATAAATCATCGTATTTTCTTGGGGGATCTTCCCGCGAGCCCCCACGATGACTCCTGCTCACAAAGGGGCTCTAGGATGCCCTACTAGGGGGCATCCACCGCCATAACCCCAACAATTACTACGACTGCTCATCTACGAAGCTGTGGTGTTCTGTTTCTTCATTGTGAGTTTTAATCTTCTTCTTGAGTCCCCTTATTATTGTACACCCATAACCACTATCTTGTACTAAGTGGTTGGTGTGAGGGGGAGATATAGAGGAGAATAGAAGATCATTCATCCAAGCATGTTGTCTAGTTCCTACATAGTCATCTCTGCTCTGTTGACACCTGTTGCAATGCATCTTTCCACCATCAGTGCATGTCCCAAGCATGTTGACCACTTGTTATCGCTGCAATATTCCTATAACAATGCTCTTATTCGGACTACTGTATATCATTCCGATAGTGGTGCTTTTTGTAGGGGAACTACTTTGGTAATAATGACGACTCATACGACTTCTACCAAACATCTTCCACCATGTATTGTTGTAGATGCTCGCTAAATTTCTAAACGTTTATTAATGATTGCTCCTATAGATCTGGAGATCATCAATTTTAGAGGGACTCTATTTTGCTATTACTGCTTCCACGTTGGTGTTATCTTCATCTACATGCTATCCACTTCAGGGGGAGTTTGTGAGTGCTTTGATTGTTATATTGCAAGATCTAGGGGATGATCAATTCTTTTGTATGGGCGACTGTTATCTTTTTTTCTATATTGCAAGCTAGAGACGTGTTTCACCTATCCTATAACTTGAGGGGAGTGTTAAGAGTTATTTGTTATTTAGTTTAGTGTGCATATGGGCTTAACTGCCTAAGTATGTCTGTCCCGTTAGGGTTTGCATTTATGCTTGTAATAGTCCCCACTCCTATATATATGAGCATGGTTTTTCCTAATAGTATCATCTCATTGCCTTATATCTTATTTTCCACAATTCATTAAGCATGATAAACAAACTCTCATAGTACAACCCTAGTTGTCTCATGTTGGGTTAAATTACCCTCTTTTCCTACCTTACTCAGATCTATTCTCTAAAAGTTGACACGAGTTGACAAACCCAAACAAGGCAATCATTCTTATAATCAAGACGTTAAGCCTTAAAAGTGAGATTGAGATAAAGAAGAAATTGAGAATCAACTGTAGATATATGGAAATTAAGCATAATTGTTCAATTTAAGTTTGAGAATTATATTGGGAGTCCTAGATGGGCTACCCCGTGGCCCAATGTATGAAAGCATGAAATAATAAATTATGAAGCTTCAAAACATGCAAAATTAAGCAACTACACATATACAAGAAAAGTGATGATTTTGCAACTCAAAACAAATCATGAATAACTTCATAATTGAATGTCCAAATGATAATAATGACATGAGTGAAAGGAGATTACAATGACTGACATGACCATTTTGGGGGTTGGAAAATAAGAACTTCTAAGTCTATTCGGGTCTCTTATAAGAGAATTAGGTGGGCAGTTCAAAGGTTGAACTTGCTGGGTAACTAGGTCAAGGGAGATTCATGGCAAAAAGCGAGCTTCAACCTCACCCAACCCATTCGCTAGTTAACCAGTTCATTTGATCCACTCAAGTTAGGTTATAAAGCCCTGGTAGTATGGACGGTTTCAAAATCCACGGTTTCCCATGGATACACCCAAAGTGACTTCCTTCTAGTCGATATCATTCAACTACTCTTCTTATGCTCCCGATTGTGCCTTTCAATTTGTTTTGAGCTTTGGTTAATGGGTTGATGTACGATGGAAGTGGAACGTTGTGTGGATAGAATTCATCGAGCCAAAGATTGATCATTGTGAATTGATATTTAGAACTTGGTAGAGAGAATATTTATAAATATGGGTTTGATTATGCTAAGTCCCTAGATTTAAGTTTAGAACGGTATTTCATATTCAATGATGCAAGCGAACCTAGGAAACCTTGGGTGTGGCAATTGCCATGTCAATAAGTTTTGGTCCCTATTCTTCCTTTAAATTATCTATGGGAAACCCATAATGATGAGCTATGGAGGTAATCCACCCACCCAAATATAGACAAATTGATAGGGATAGAGTAAAAGTGGTCGATGAGATAGAGCTCCAAGCTGATTAGTCATTCTTGATCCATGGCCTATCATCATCATCATCTAAGCTTGAATCCCAACCATGTGGGGGTCGACTACATGGATCCTTCTTTTCCAATCAACTTTGTTATGGTTCACAACTTCACATACTCCAATCAAGATGTAAAGATTTAAAATTTCTCTTTATAAGCTCTTCCCAAGTTAATTTAGGTCTGCCTCTGCTTCATTTAGTTGTGCTTGACTCAATACCTTGCTTCGAATAGGTGCATTTGTCGGTTTGCGTTGCACATGTCAGTATCATCTTAGATGGCCTTCACACAACTTGTCCTTGACGCTCACCACTCCCACTTTGTTTCTGATATAGTCTTTCCTCAAACGTCTTTTCTTGGTCTTCCCACATCCATCTCAGCATAAACATTTCGACACATCATCTTGTTGAGACATTGTTTCTTCACTGTCCAACATTCACTCCCCTGTAGCATGGTTGACCGTTTAGCTGTACTATAAAACTTGCTTTTTAATCTGAGAGGGATCTTCTGGTCAAATACTACAGTTGCACTCCTGCACTTTATCCATCCTATTGTGATCCTGTGACAAACATCATCGTGGAAACTCACCCTCCCTTTCAGTAATAGAGACTAAGTAACAAAATTTATCACATATTGGTACATCCATTCCATCCAACTTGACTCCATTTGCAATTCTAGATTGGCTATTGTAATACATATATTCAATTTCGCTTTTGTTGATCATAAACTTATTAGATTCCAATGCATTTCTCCAAAGTTCATCTTTGTCATTCAATATTTCTTTTCTTACATCAATCAATACAATATCATCAACAAATAACATGCACCAAGGTATATTATCTTGAACATGCTTTGTCAGTTCATCCATAACAAGAACAAATAGATATGGGCTGAATGCAGATCCTTGATGTATCCCAGCAGTGATAGGAAAAGTTTTTGTGTCTCCTCCAGGAGTCCTAACACTTGCAGTTGAGCCATCATACAGGTATTTAATCAGGTTAGTGTATTGGACAGGCATACCCTTTTATGCAAAACTCTCCATAACACTTCCCTGGGTACTCGATCATAGGCCTTTTCTAGATCAACAAAAACCATATGAAGATCTCTTTTGTTTTCTGTGTACTTCTCCATAAACCTCTTTATCAGAAAATGGCATCTTTTGTTAATCTTTTCGACATAAAATCGAACTGGTTGTCTGATATCTGTGTAATCGATCTTAGCCTTTGCTCAATAGTCCTGTTCCCAGGCTTCATTGTGTGACTCATCAACTTGATACCTATGTAGTTTGTGCAATTCTGAACATCTCCTTTGTTCTTGTAGATCGGGAGTATAGTACTGTTTCTCCATTCATCTAACATCTTCTTTGTCTTCATTATCTTGTTAAAGAAATTTGTTAACCACACAGCTCCTTCATAGTTCATATCTCATACTCTTACATACATCAATGGGAATGTTGTTTGGACCACATGGTCCACATGTCTTTTTCATTTTCATCTTTTTCAAAGCATTCTTAACCTCTGATAGTGAAACTCCTGTGCTTTACATTATTCACAATATCTCTCACGAAAATCTTATGAAAATAGTTTCTCCATTGGTTCTTTATATCATCATCCTTCACCAATACTCTGCCATTTTCATTCTTGATGCACTTTACTTGACTCAAGTCTCTTCTTTTCCTTTCTCTTATACAAGCTATTTTATAATATCTTTTTCCCCATCTCTATTGTCCAACTTCTTATGTATCTCATCAAAGTATCTAGACCTTGCCTTTTGAATTGCCTTCTTAGTATCTTTCTTTGCTTGTTTGTATTTCTGAAAAGTTAACATCGTCTCTAGATTTGGACAAGCTCCTATAGATTTCCCTTTTGAGTTTAATAGCCTTCTGTACTTCATCATTCCACCATGAAGTCTCTTTCTATGGAGGCCCATACCTTTGGACTGTTCTAAAACCTCTTTTGCAATTTTTGTTATGCATGAGCTTATACTTTGTCACATAGAGTTAACATCAGACTTCAAGTTCCAAATTCTCTCCTTGATAAGTTTATCATAAAATGTCAATTTCTTTTCTTCTTCAATATTCCACCATTTGATCCTTATCTTGACTTTTGTTTTGCTTACCTTTATTGATCTTCATGTCTACATCCAAAACAACCACTCTATGTTGGGTTGTGAGTTCTTCCCCAAAAATCACTATACAATCCTTGCATACTTTTCTATCCATCCGTATCATAAGAAAGTAATCAATTTGGCTGCATGTGCGTCCACTCTTAAAAGTAATAATATGAGGATCTCTTTCTTGAAATATACATTTGGCAAGATCATGTCATAAGCAACTACAAAATCTAAAGTCCTCTCTCCTCCATTTCTATTGCCGTATTCGAAACCTTTGTGAACTCTCTCATATCCAACAATATTACTCCACACATGGCCATTTAAGTCACTCTCAATAATGATCTTCTCCTCTATCGATATTTCTTGCATCTGTTCATCCATGTTATCCCAAAAATCCTTCTTTGCCTCCTCACTAAGGCTAACTTGGGGGCATAAGCGCTAGTAATATTAAAAAATCTTTTTGAATAACCTTGATAGCTATGATTCTATCACCCATCCGTGTGATCTTGACGACATCATCCTTCAACATCTTATCAACAATAATTCTAACGCCATTTCTATGTCTATCAAACCTTGTATACCAAATTTTGTACCCTGTGTCTCCAATCTCTCTGCATTGTTCCCATGTCCACTTGGTTTCCTGTAAACAAGTAATGATAACTTTTCTACTAATCATAGTATCAACTATATTCAAAGACTTTCTGTCAAAGAGCCACTATACCAAGATCCCACTCTAATCTGTTATTGAACTTGTTTTTTTGTCTCCTTTGAAAAGATTGTCCTTGCACATTTTTCACTACATCCGGACAGTGATGCAGTGTGACTAGCTTCTTTACCCACACCCGTTCAAGGTGTGGAACCCTTGCTTTTCTTTCAACACAGTCGGGCTCCGCTATGTTGTAACCCCTTGCATCTTAATCACTACACCCAAATGTCGATGCAGTGCGTCGTTAGGTAGGGATGGTCCAACGAAATTTTCTGTAAGGAACCATGTCATAAAAAGATTGAAAGTTTTACAGCTTGCTGTCAACTTACCACCAACCCTCTTCCTTTACCCGGACTTCGGATTGGCTACATCTGCATAGCATAATATGTACCAAAACATAGGCCCATAAGCAATATAAACAATATTTGTTGCAATTCCCCTAGTTATCATAGCGAGCAAACATAATTTTTATTAGTGCGTCATGGAGATAGCAGATGGTTGGATTACCGATGTTGATGGAAATCATGGAACCAGAGATTCCTGCATATATTTATCCGCTTACCTAAAGATATCATCCCAGAATTGAATTCATCACACTCGAGTCACACAATGGGCTGACTGCTTATCCTTGCTAGCCCCATTGAATTGAGTTCTTCACACTCTTTATTATTCATCAAAGTTCTATTTAGCTCCACATGGTAAATCTTTTCCTCATTTATAAAGATACGTGATTGTAGTTTCCTTTCATGATCTTTTTAACCTTCCTTCGTGAGATAAAGAATTCCAGGTTCAACTAGGTGTAGATCTTTTGAACTGTGTTTAATTACACAACAGAAGATGAATTGTGCTTTCAATGTCAAATCTCGTTTTATTTAATAGGTGCAGGCTTAAAGGGAGAACCCTTGTTATTCAATGTGGGTAAACATAAGATTTAAAAAAGAGGAAAATAACCAAAATTAAAACACAAATAAATATTATAATACTAATGTTCCTCAATACCTGCCCTTAAGCTGGAGCATGGATGTTTACAATGCCCAAGTTCTTGCAGAACTCTTTGATACTTACCTTATAAGGGCCTCTGTAAAGATATCAACAATTTTTTCAAAGACACAAGTAGAGTGGCAATTGTGTTGTTTGTGACAACATCATGTATGAAATGACAATCTACGTCAATATGCTGGTGTTCTCATGAAAACATGATTACTTGCAGTAAGTAGCTGCTTGATTATCACAATATGTAGGGATATAATAGGTAACTGCATGTTGTTCTTATGATAGTGCCTTAGACCATAATAATTAACATGTAGTTTGAGCCGTACCTCAGTATTCTGCTTCAACACGGACCTAGGAACCACATTTTTCTGTTTATTTCTCTAAGTCACAAGGTTTCCCCCAATGAAGGTACAATAACTTGAGGTAGATCTCTTATTGGAAAGGCTACTTGCATAATCAACATCTGAGAAACCTTTAACTTTCAAATGATTGTTCCTCTTAAAAGAGACCTTTAAACCAACACACCTTTATGATATCCTAGGACATTATTGAGATGTTACCAACAGACATAATCAATGTCTGAGAAACCTTCAACTTTTAAATGATTGTTTCTTTTGTAGAAGAGACCTTGACCTGATGCACCTTTATGATACCGTAGCACATAACGGGCATCCTCAAGATGATACTGGCTAGGAGTGTCCTTAAATTGTTTAAGGACTCCTACTGCAAATCAAATTTCTGGTTCTGTAATTGTCTAGTCAAGAGCATCCCAATGCCGGCAAGGGGTAACTGAAGTGGTGACAGATAGGGAAACCCAATGAAGGGACCGGGGATTGAATTCTTGGTTGCACCTTGGAAACAAATTAATCTCATCACCAAGGTCAGCCCACTATGTGATTTAAATGCCCCCTCCAGTGTGCGGGTAGCTGGGTGGGGCGATAATTTACTCTGTCGCGGTGAGTCCATTAGTGGCCCTATATGGGAGAGGTTCTCTCATCCAAAATAAAGAGTATCCCAATCAATCTCTTGTGGCGAAACTATCTTCCAAAAAAAGCCTATCGTAGATCTTGAGTTCGATCCATCGTTTAAACAATAGGCCATCAACCAAGCATTCCAATTTCTTTTAGAAATTTAACGTCTACGTATGTTAATAAGGACAACCTAGTCTTGCTATGGACTACCTCTATTCCAAGGAAATACTGATTTTTTCTTGGGTCATGGGTGTGACAGATTGATGCATCGCATGTTGTTTAGTTTCATCAATCCTCGTAGTATCACTTGTTGCAATTATAATATCGTGTAAATATACAATCAAAATCACAACTTATGCATACAATTTTTTTTGTAAATACTGAATGGTTATAGTGAGATTGAATGAAGCCAATACATTCAATGTCTGAGATTATCTATCTAGCCAAGCTGTTGGACTCTATTTGGGTACATATATGACCTTTTGGAGCTTCCATACTTCTCCATACTCCCCCCTTGTATGATGATTTCAGAAAATATAGGACGCAAAACTGATGAGGATACACCATTTTCTTATTTCTAATAATTAATAGGCTATATATAATAAGAAATGTAAAATAAGACAATTTCTTTTCACTTAAGATTAAATTAAAAACAAAAACCAATTGGCAATTGTATAACCAGAACATCAAAGAATAATATCCATAGAACAGATAAATATCCATAGAAGAGGCCATTCCATTGGACCAATACAAATTACAAAAAAGGCATGTGTCGAAGTCCATCCATGTTATATGTATAACACTCGATCATATAATTCAACTAATGGGTCTCGATGCTGCCCTTTTTCATTTATTATATAAACTAGACAGTTTTGTTAGGCTTCATCTTAGCATCCTCCATGACCTCAGGATCAATTACATTGAGGTTTAATGAGCAACTAGCATGTCCAATTGGAATATCAAATTGGGTATACAGTAGTTACTTACATCAATAAAAAATCATCATTAAGTTTAATTCTGCTACAATGTTAGAATAATTTATTTAGGTAGCAGCGACTAAGATAAAAATTCACGACTGAACATTGAAGAAAGTGGGATATAAAGAAACATTAGAAGAACAAGGTGAAGGTATTCACTCTTCAATATTAAGAAATTAGATATAAGGTTGTAATAAACATAATGTTTGGAATAAACAAGGATCAAAGGTTGATCAATTTACCTTTAGCGCAGTTGATTAGTTAGGCAGATCAAGGCCCAAGCCTTAAGAGTCGGTGCACCAATAGAGAGTTTGGAATAGAGGTATGAAAACTACGTGCATTATGTTTGGTGTGGGCTTTAAACGGGCTGGACCTTATCCAATAAGTATCCAGGCCATGCCCAGTAAGTGTCCAAAAATAAAAAAATGAAAAAAATGTTGGACATGGCCGGAGAAGTGTCCAAAATGTATTTAGGTGTGTCCACAGAGTAAGATTGTCCAATATGTGTCCAGCACACATTTGCCACCTATTGCGAAGTGGCTATACTTCCTGGTCCGTCATATAATATTCCGGTTGATAAAGAGATACCAGTCTTGATTAACAACAATGAAAGTAAAATGCGCACAGAACTGAGTCGTGCTATAGGAAACTAAATTTCAAAGAAAATCTACCCCGGATCCAAAATGGGCTTTCGACTTCTCAGCAAAGCCACTAGGAAGGTAAATACTGATGAATATCCAATGAAATTCTACTACTACACATTATGGAGGCAAATAGGTAAGTATCCACGTTTGATGTGAGGTTAAAGCATGCATTTCTTTGTCCATAGCAGCTTTCCAGCTTGGATCATGATCAGTACGCTCCTATTTGGAAACAGATTGATTGTATTAGAATCCAGGTTGAGTTAGTCTGGCTGATGGGACATATGTTGCTTGGATCATTGGGATAAATTGCTATTTTGAAACTCAATTGGTTTCCTTTTGATCCTGCTCAAAATATTATGTCACATCAATGTGAGAATAAAGATACTATTCCACATTGAACCATGAAATCCTGCTCAGAGGAGTTCATAATCTGGATTGAATTTCGAACATGGAGTTGAAACTGCAGTTACAAATTATGTTAGTGCAGATTTCAGCCCATTTTCTTGTTTGTGTTGTGAAACGTCCAGACCAGCCACGTCCCTACCAAGATCCAGTTTGATCTGGGTCGTCCCGTGCCAAATAGGTGCTAACAGCTTCTAAGACATTGCAGAGTATGAAAAAATAGGAGATTGTCACTGTTTACTCAGCCACAGGAAATTCAAATCAGCTGTAGATGCATCACATTGAACATAATATTGTGCACTTGGTCATGCTTCCTTACATAATGCAATCGGTGAATCAAGTGTAGTGACTCCATCACCTACCATTAGGGGATCAACAACAAGTGGAGGTAGTTCATTGGTAGGAGATACTTTAGGCAATATGTGTTTCTTTCGGCATTCATAAACTCACACAGAGTAGATACACTAGTGGAGACATCAGAAGCACTCAGATTCAGTGAATGGAAATACATGAAGACATATACTTTAAAAGGTGGCAAGGTGCCACAAAGCCATGGCGCGCGCGCGGGGGGGGGGGGGGGGGGAGGGTTGGTTTACTCTGGTGAAGAACTGTGTGGGAAGACCAACACTTCTTTATGTACTATCCTGACCAATTTATTAGAAGGTTGATTACTAAAGTTGAGTGATAAGGCATGCTCTTCATGTGCCACTCGGGTGCATGTAGGGGACATTTTGGAGGGAAGAGAATGACTACAAAAATTCTCCAGTGTGGTTTCTTTTGGCCAACCTATTGAAATATTCTCATGAGTACTTTTAAAAGCTTGAATGAAGTGTCAGAAAGTGAGCACAATTTCTAAAAGAGACATGATGACAATATCACCTATTCTAGCGACAGAGGTATTCGATGTGTGGGGCATTGACTTCACAGACTCCTAGAAGTTTTGAGAGTTTGTTAAAGACATGGGACGAACCACCATCTAGCTATCTGTTACCAACCACCATCTAATGCACAGATTTATATAAAAATGAGAACACAGCCTGAGCATCATGATGTATTAATTAGCACTTTGATAGAACAGTATCACCAACAATTCGACTACAAAGATGTAGATCTCAAATCTATGTTCAATTTTCATTTGATTGATTAGCATGAAAGGTGTAAGTTGAACACAATTTTGAAAGATTTGACCACTAGTCGGATATGTACCAAGCTGCCCATGCTCCATTATTCCAGCATTAAGCCGTCCGACTATCTAAAGGTGTTGGTTTCCATATTTAATGTTTGGACAGTTTGTGAGACAGCTTATGCTCCTACCCTGTCGTCGGGGTAACAATGCTTCCAGCAATCACATTTTGTATTTTATTCATCTAAGTTGAACACAATTCTTCTAACCATAATTTTATGTGCTCGGACCCTTTGAAGAAACAGGTCTTCCAGGTATATAGACCTGCCAGTTCCCATGTCTGGTTAGCGTGAATAAATCGAAGGATCTTCATATTGCTATGCCTCCACCCCCTGTTTCTTATTATTTTTCATCTGCGAATGCTGAAATAATTATCATATAAAATTATGAAATGTGGTGTATAAATAATCTCTGCTCCGTTTCTCACGAATTATCTTTCTTGTTGATTATAACATCAGCATAAAGCTCCTTTTCCGTCTTAGTACTTTTCTCCGCCACAAGAATACATGATTGAATCAAATTCTGACCAAGTGAATCGAACAATGATTTTGTTTTGGGCAGTGTAGTGACTGGTGTCGTCCACTCTCCTAACCTTCCTACTTGCTGTGTACTTACTTTCTTAGGAATTGCAAGGAAGAATCATCAGGGTCGAGTATGCCAAGAACATGAAGAAGCCTTCTCCTCCCCCAGCACCACTAACCGTTGCAGAAACACGGCACCTAGTCTACGTCTCAAATCTTGCCTGGAAAGTGCGATCTAATAATCTGAGGGAGTTCTTCGCTGCCAGCTTCAACCCCACATCCGCACGAGTGGTCTTTGATAGTCCGACAGGAAGGTCGTCAGGATATGGCTTTGTTTCGTTTGCTACAGCAGAGGAAGCTGAAGCAGCAGTCTCTGAATTGAACGAAAAGGTAATCTTTTAACTTAAGCTGGCTCTACACCAATATTTTCTTTTTGGGTTTTGCATATAGGCTTGACCCCATTGAGCCCTTGAGAATCGATAATGAAAGAGGTGCATATGCTTGCCTGTGATAGATGATCAAACAGTGGGAATCTCAATTTCTTCTAGGCCTAGTTTGGCCGCCAACATCGTGAATTCCGGTATTCCGTAGCATTTTCTAAGTGGCTAGGAGAGCCGAGCTGTAGGCAGGTTGCAGAGTTAGGTGCCCGAGAACGCCGGCGTATGCAGTAAAAAATCAAAACGGAGAAGATAACGGCTGTTCTAAGTACCTCAAATATTGGCGTGCTTCTTAAAGCACGCATTTACTGTTGCACTGGCCGTGGAACTGTAGTTAGGAGTGCCGCATATCATATAATAGACTAATAAATTATACATGAATCACCGGGATTCATAAAGTTTGCGGCCAAACTAGGCCCTATGGCATTGGTGCTTAATTCTGTTCACTGACTCTTTGAGTCATTGAACTAGTCCTTCTATCAACAAGGTAGACATATCCTTAATTATCAACCATGGAAGCTAAATGTCTGAAAGTAGGAGCCATTTGCAGTAGTAGTAAGACTATTTGGTGGCATTTACATCTCCACATTGAAACTTGAGACACATTTGCATCTGGGGCCTCCTATAGGCAGAAGTATAACTACGTTTTTCCCATTTTGTTGTGTGTGTGTGTGTGTGTTAGGGGAGGGGGGGGGTTTCTGTAGGCAAAAGTATTACTGTATTCTGCCTTTTATTTTGTCCTTACAGGATCCAGTTACACAAACCAGTTGTAGCAAACATCTTGATTTCTTGTGATTTTCTTATATTGACTTAGCCCTTTAATGTGATAAGTAGTTGCGGTAGGCACATGCCGTTTACTACTGGCTTCACCGTGGTCACATAGACTAGATATAGTGAATAGATACTGTAACCTGACCGGTGTGGAAGCCGTGAAATTTGCATGTCAACATGATGCTAACAAGTAACAAGTGTCGTAGTATCATTCATAGCAGTGTTTATCATCTCCTCAGCATAGTTAATGCGGCATCTAAAAAAAACAAACCTAACGTGTATGATTTTCTGCAGGAGCTGATGGGAAGGCCTCTTCGTCTAAAAATAAGTGAGAGTAAGACTGATAACAAGTCCAGCGACAAGCAAGAAGAAACGAGCAGCAATAACGATGTATTAGAATAACAGATGTAAGGAACAAATGATGGTCATATTATAACTTTTGTTATAGTCTCCATAATGAAAATGAAGTGACAGCATTCTTTTGCTTGTGTATTGTATAGTGCATGTCTATAAGCGAGGCTGGCATTGCTATTTTGTTTATTTTATTCCTACTCCGCACATGTGCGTTCAGCCGTTCAACCAACTTGTAGGCCGTATGAGCTTGGGGGAGCTCGATTCTGTTGTAATTCTTTTGTTACGCATAACTTGATAAGAGGGGTGCTTGTTGAGCGGGCAGATGATTTATGCTTAAACTGGGGAAGGCAATTTCAGTCTACTAGTGGGCCAACGGCTTGTATGCGTTCATAAATGAGAACATGGGCTGATGTCAGTTACGGCTCGTCTGGTTGAGCGTAAAGTCGACACACAGAGTGGGTTTGAAAACAGATAAAGCAACTTGCTGAGTTGCAACAGCAACCCATTCGTTTGGTTTCACCTAGTTTAATAGGAACGTTAGGATAGTAGTTGATTCAGATTACATGGTAGACCACGACGGAAGGAGGGAAAAGCTGTAAGCATGAGCTTGGAAACGGAACCGCACTCCTTTTCGGCGCGGTCAGTTTTCCAGATTTTATGTGTAATCGAACTGCAAGATGCACTTCATTTTCACGATGTGGGTTGAAACCACACGGAACCAAACTAATGGAAATTATTCCATTAAAATCATGTGCAGTTGTAACTGGATGGGTTGATTTGCAGTCCAACCAGACGGACCCTTAGCGTTAGCTTCCAAGGGAAAGTTAAACGGTGGGTGTAACTGTGCAACCAACCTTGTGTGGCCTGTAATTGTTCTGGAGCGAAGTGATGTTGGTTGAAAGGCTAAAGACCCACCTTAAAAACCAACTTTGCACCAGCCGGGAATTGAAGGTCAGTTTTCCAGATTTTATGTGTAATCGAACTGCAAGATGCACTTCATTTTCACGATGTGGGTTGAAACCACACCGAACCAAACTAATGGAAATATGGGTTGATTTGCAGCCCAACCAGACGGACCCTTAGCGTTAGCTTCCAAGGGAAAGTTAAACGGTGGGTGTAACCAACCTTGTGTGGCCTGTAATTGTTCTGGAGCGAAGTGATGTTGGTTGAAAGGCTTTGACCCACCTTAAAAACCAACTTTGCACCAGGTGATGTTGGTTGAAAGGCTTTGACCCACCTTAAAAACCAACTTTGCACCAGCCGGGAATTGAACCCGGGTCTGTACCGTGGCAGGATACTATTCTACCACTAGACCACTGGTGCTTGTTGAGCTTCCAAGGGAAAGTTAAACGGTGGGTGTAACCAACCTTGTGTGGCCTGTAATTGTTCTGGAGCGAAGTGATGTTGGTTGAAAGGCTTTGACCCACCTTAAAAACCAACTTTGCACCAGGTGATGTTGGTTGAAAGGCTTTGACCCACCTTAAAAACCAATTGAACCCGGGTCTGTACCGTGGCAGGATACTATTCTACCACTAGACCACTGGTGCTTGTTGAGGTGACCACAATTTGTTCTAATTCATCACAAATATTACAAACACAAATCAAAATATAATCCAAAAAGATGGTTTTAATTATCTGAAAAAAATAGTTGCACCAGCCGGGAATTGAACCCGGGTCTGTACCGTGGCAGGGTACTATTCTACCACTAGACCACTGGTGCCTCGGTTGTACTTTTTCCATATCTGATTTATATAACAAATTTTGAGAGTAGCAATACAAAAAATGCAGCAGCCGGAAATCGAAGGATGTCGACGGGATACTGTTCTACCACTAGACCACGGGTGCTAATCGATATGAGGGCGACTTGTTATTTAAAGCTTATCACGAAGGTGGAAGAAAAATCTAATGTCGCAGGGGTTACCATCTCGCTCGCGTGAAATATTATTGAACTGTGAATAAGCAGACATATTCTATTCCTAAAAAAAAAGCAGACATATTCTATTAGACGGCTGAGGTCACAAAAGTAACCATGAATATTGGTGATCAGAAACACCGCCCGATCACACCGGACGTTATAAATCTATCTTAAGTTAAAACACAAGATAGTGTACTTTACATCGAAATACAAGATAAGTAGACAACACGTTGGGCTGGTAGTCATTTTTGGATGGTAAAACCAATCTTTTGAAATACTACATCTAACATTTATGAGCCATAATATTATTATTTATAACTTTTTAGATCATCTTCAGAAACTCCATGTTGGGAATTTAAAAATGTCAAATCCAAAAGAGATGAAAGCGTGTTGATTTTCAATACACAGTTTTCTCATGCTTAACCATTCTAACTTGAAGTAATTTTTTTTCTTTCAAAGAGAGCAACCAAAGATAGAAAAGAACAAACACTATCGTGTAGATCGGGGTGTAATTATCCAGGTGATAACGGTGACGAGTTGATAGCAAAGGGCGATGTTAAGCTCCCAAACAAGTTGTGCTGACCCGGTGCGGTATTTTGTTGCTTTGCTGGGTGGTGGCGGTAGTGGTGGGCGGTGGGTTCACACAGACGCAATCTCCTTGTTGGTCGTTCGTTTGGTGATGGGTTCTCGTCATCGGTACCGTCCAAGTATATATTTAGGTCATGTCGATGATTACTTTTGTGGTGTATCATTCTTTATACTTGACGAACTTGAAATTCTTGACATTCTTGTGGCATAAGACGGTGTTGACGTAGACTATAATTTATATCCGTGCTCTCCATACGAGGCCCTAATGGAAGGGGTTATATTTTGCTTTTGTGCTTTATATTTCATCAAGGGAATAAATGATTGTAGAAGGGGGCGGGAGGAATGCAGATCCACATGGATTGATGACACCAAATGGAGAAAACAAAACAAAAAGATTCGTTAATTAACTGCCATCATAAGGTCGATCAAACCATATCTATACTCGGAGACATCATGTATATTGATTGCATGTATACGATCTTCACGGCATAGCCCCAACTTGGCAACTCTTTGTCCGTTTTAAGAGAAGACCCTAAAGTATGGTTGGCCTACGTTTGGTGTGGGGTGGGGGTTGGCTTGTTTTGGACATAGTATAAATTTTGTTTGGGATCCACCCTTGTCACACTGTGATCCTATTTGGGTAGTCACTAAAAAGCTAGAGCGAAATAAAATTCAAAGAAATTCGGCATTTGAGACACCAAGTATATCCTCACATAAAATGCACTTAGCACTATACATATTTACATTTCAAGATGATCATTCAATTAACAAAATAGAAAAAAAAACATTTCTTGGTGTATATTATGTGAATCAGTTGGAAAAAGAATTGTATACAGAGTGATGTACAAATTTCGTGTATGGATGTGCTTCAACTAACACCACAATATATATTAAAAAAATAATTTTTTTAGTTTAACTATTTGTATATGGGTAATGTATGGTCATTTATGACCATACATGCATTTATGACAAAGATAACTAGATATAGTTGAACATATATCTACTAGTAGACGACTATGTATAGCATACATGAACATTTATGTGTAGGGACAACTTCTAAGTATTTACTTACATGCATGTCTAGGTATATGTATATTGAAACATATTCATTCTTCGTCAAAAAATCACTCTAAAAGTATACTACGAAGTTCGTATTGAACAGTGCAATCCTTTCACATACGTGGTGAATAAATCATTAGAAGTTGTACTGCAAACGATTAGTACAACTGTTGCTAAAAATCATCATGAAACTGTATGTTACAAAGTTCAAATAAACAGTACATGTACTGATTTAAATGTGGTCACTTTACACCGTTGAATACAACCTGAGTGGCCACATGTGGTGAGCCATATATTCTCAATCAGCCCAAATTCCAATTAAAGTATGTCTTGCACCCATGAACCTCTAGTATCTGTTCATATTTGTACACGTCGTGTCCAAGCTGATTGATGCTTTGCCTGGTCAATGGTTTCTGTAACCCCGCCGATACCCTCATGTGCTAGTGACATTGAAAAGTTGATGATGCATCATACCATCCTCAAAGCTTTTCAATGCAAGGACTTTAGTGAATTTTTTCCCTCATATATTTTCGTATCCTATCCAACTATGTTTATAAAGAAACGAGTACATTTAGAAAAAATAAATTTCAAGATGTAATCATAATAAATAAAAATCATGACATGTCGACACATGCATAAAATTTTAACATGATAAAAAAAGTGAATCAAACCAAAATAGATCATTATCATTGGGACAAAATATTTTCTAATAGCACTTGCCTTGTTGTTTGGTTTGGTAATCTAGATTGAATTGTGATAATTACATGCTATGTTGACATCCCCAACTAATATCAAATCACATTCCCAAACGGCCCACCTACCTAATCTCATTGCTTAAAACTCATTTTGCCTTCTTAGCTTGTTCATGCTAATCTAGTCTATTGCTTTTGTTCAATCTAATTAATTATTTTATCTTGCTTTTTAGGGTTAACTTAAGTTCTTGCTCTCTCTAGTGATTAACTTAGCTTTTAGTTGCTAATTTCTCTACTAGTATAGCGTAGTTAACCTGTAACATCCCAGGATTTGAGGCCTCAGATAAAACACTCTTAAAAGGAATAATTGGACTACCCATATCACCAAGGTGCACCTCCTTTTCCGGGAGCCCATCACTATAGAACTCCATAGTTAAGCGTGCTTGGCTTGGAGTAGTACTAGGATGGGTGACCATTCGGGAAGTTGATCTCGGCTTACGCGTCAGTGTGGACAAAGTGCGCAGTTAAGGCTAGTGGTGGTTTGTGGGGCCAGTCGTCATTCTTGAAACTCTACTAGAGCCTTGGGCAGTGGCCCGGGGCGTTACAAATGGTATCAGAGCCAATTCCCCTCTAGTAGGTGGGGCCCACATGGGCATGACATGCCAGTCTTCAGTCGTGCGGTCCAGGCATGTAGGAAAGGGCTGTCCATGGTTGACGTAGCCACCCTTGCACTGGTATTCCGTAATCGAGAGCTGGGTGTCCATGGGCCATTGTGGGTCTACACTGAAATGAGGAAGAGATTATGAGGTCTTATAGTTGAGCCTTGACGAGGACGTCAAGAGTCTAAGTGGGGGAGATTGGAACATCCCAGGATTTGAGGCCTCAGATGATACACTCTTAAAAGGAATGATTAGACTACCCATATCACCAAGGTGCACCTCCTTTTCCGGGAGCCCATCACTAAGAACTCCATAGTTAAGCGTGCTCAGCTTGGAGTAGTACTGGGATGGGTGACCTGTCGGAAAATTGATCCTGACATGCACGTCAGTGAGGACAAAGTGCGCAGTTAAGGCTAGTGGTGGTCTGTGGGGCCAGTCATCATTCCTGAAACTGTGCTAGTGCCTTGGGAAGTGGGCCCATGCGTTACATAACCTTTGGTCCTATTTAGCTAATTGCTTAATCAAGTTTCTTAGACTTGCCTGCTTAGGATAATTTAGGGTTTGCGATAACTTAGATTTCATATTACCTTTACTTTCTTGTTCACTTAGTTTAACAATCAAATAACCCCTTTTAAACACTTCAACCTTAGTCTCTGCATGAGGAACGTAGCCAATGCTAGCTTAGATCTAGTGCCCCCTCTGTTCCTGAGGATCGACCCCTACTCTTGCCTATCACCTATACTACAATAGTACCTTGTGTGCTTGTGGGTGACCTATTTAGTGTTGTGATCGAGTCTTGTTAGGGTTTTTATAAATATTGAGAGATCCTGTGTGTCCGAGTCCCATAGAGTTCATCTAGTCACCTCTTGTTGGCTAGTGTGTACACCTCTAGCTTGACGAACCACTATGCACATGCCTAGTTGATGTCGTCTGGTGTCCAGAAGCACAACACAAGTAACCTCATCTCGTGCCTCTACTCAATGTGACGCCTAAGGATGTCATGCAGCAACAACACTGCCTTCGGCCTCCTAGTTGCCCATCGTTGTCCTTGGTTCAAGGTCGACATGGTAGGAATAAGTTTGGATTGAAATCGGGTTCCCAACAACATCCATGGATGATGAAGCAGGGCTCATCTAAAGGAGTGATGAACAACAGATGTCCTGTGTTGAGGTGAAGGAGTGGTTCTTGATTTAGGTTCTAGGTATACATCAAGGAGTGGGGGGCGGTGTCATTTAGGGGAAGTGGGAATGAAGGGGCCACCAAAGTGGCGACAGATACTGAATATGAGAGTCCCCACGATAGGCGTTGATATTGTGTATAATTATAATATGTGCCATCACGATTTCAAGTCATGGGTAGCTAAACTCAAATACTTGCACATGCATTGAATGAACAACTCTCTCTCTCTCTCTCTCTCTCTCTCTCTCTCTCTCTATATATATATATATATATATATATATATATATATATATATATATATATATATATGAGTAAGAATTTGTTTCCCGGCGGGTAGCATTGGGCAAGTTACCAGGCAGCAACACGCGGTGGCATTGCCCCGTAATTACTTCAAAAAAGAAAAACAGGCGGAAAGCGTTCGAACGCGACCTTCCCAAAACCCTCGCACTGCCCTTGCTCAGACCGTCGCTCTACCTTCCCTCTGCCATCGCTCTGCCTCTCGTGCAAAAATCACCGATGACCAAATCACCGAAACAACCTCTATCCCCAACTCCTCTATCTCTACTTGCTCCTCCATCTCCATCATCTTCGATTCCACATCTCGCTGCATCTCATTTCTGAATCAGTTACCTCTTCCAAGATGACGAGAACAAAGAAAGAATCAAGGAAGACCTCGACAATGCCGCCGTGGAGAAGGAATCTACGACCAGTGATTGAAGAAGACGAAGACTTCGAAATGCAGCCCCATCAGGCCGAGGAGAAGATGGCCAAAGAACCAGAAGAAGCGGCGGCCGCAGAACCACATACTACCCTGAAAGGGGATACGGAATGGGCTATGATGCCCAAGGCAACAGATGTAGCAGAGAAATAAGCAATTGCGGAAAAGAATATGAAAAAAGGGGATGCGAACACGGGTGAAACGGGACAAGAAGAAGCTGTAAAAGGGGACAAGGAGGTTGCTTCTGTGACTCCTCTGTCAAAAACAAAAAGGAAGAAAAGAGGGGCTGCAGATCCCCTGACGAGTAAACCGTCCGAGAAAAGAGCAAAATGAAGTAAGATGGGTACGGCTGAGAAAGAAGGCAAAGGAGCTACCGAGACTGGCAAACCTCAGAGTGACAAAGCGGAGAGCAAAGAACTACAAGGTAATTTATGATAGCATGTACATTACAAACGAGAAATAGAAAGATATCGTATAGAAAGTAACAACAGATGTTAAAAGAGTAATTGTTATAAGAAGTAGAGTAACTACATGATACCAAGAGTAATTGATATAGAACATTAGAGTAACTGTACGATAGCCTAGAGTAACTAGAATAAATGCTGGAGTAACTATTATAGAACAAAGAGTAATTTGCACACTTTACATATCATTTTGACATATGAAAACCATATTGTTAAGCTAAAAAAGACTAAAAATTTAGAGTAACTTCATTCCTATATAGGAAAAGAAAGGGAAGGGAAAGGGAAGGCTGAAGAAACTAATGATACAAATAAGGCTACTGACGAGATAGAAGAAGAGGAAATAAGGAGGAAGAAAGAAAAGGGAAAGGAAAAGGAAAAGGCTACCTATGAGGGAGAAAAAGAGGATAGAATTAAGAGGACAGAAAAGGAGAAAGGAAAGACAGCTGAAGGTAATATTGAATGGATTTGTAAATTTATTAAATTGCTGTTACTATCATATGACACTTACTTGAACTTTATTAAAATTGTTGTTATAAGAATAAACAGTTAGCATTAAAAATATTATCAACCTACCCCGTGGATTGAAATGTGAAAAATTGAAGAGTAACTTGACTGAGTAACAAGTAATGCTAAAAAAAAAAGAAAACTAAGAGTAACTTTTCATATGTTTGCAGTGGGGATAAAGAGGTTGTACCACAAGTGTTACCTAAAGAACTACATCACCGCCAGCAAGAGCATGGTGTTTACAAGTAATCAACTAAGAATGATGAGGGCGACGACATTTGCAAACATGATAAAGATGCCAAATCTTATGGTTGATGTATGCCTCTTGGAAGATTTGATAGAGAGATATGTAGATGATGACAAGTTTTTGCTGGCCAGAGGGGTGGAAAGAAGGATGACGGTTGAGGATGTAGGGGTAATTCTAGGTATCCCGAGCAGAGGTATGGACATCATACCTAGGAAAAATTTTGAGATTGTGAGATCAATATGGCAACAATTTTCCATGGCAATAGGTAAACAAGGAAATGAAGAGGAGACCTCTAAGAGGTTAAGAGAAAAGGATGTCCTGCACAAGGACAACTTAGCAAAGCTTTGGCAACAATTTGCAAGTACCGACGATCCATCGGACTACCAGAACATGTGCCATGCGTGGATGTTGCACCTGCTGGCAACATTCCTACTCCCAGACACCAGCTATTGTACACCAATCTACATACTGCACTACCTAGACGATGTTACTGAAACGACACAGATGAATTGGGCAAAGCTGGTGCATGGGAGCATCTTCAGGAATATGAAGATGCTGAAGCAAAATGTCCAGCTGAGGAGGAAAGGGGAGAAAGGGAAAACCACCCTCTACACAATAGGGTGTGTGATGTGCCTATGTGTACGTGAACAAAATTATCTTCATCTACAAAATTGTTACAATGATGACTATGGGGAGCAGTTACATATGCATTGAATTTTCACTCTGTTTAAATGTAGGTTTGGGCATATGAGATGACAAACATGGCAAAGCCAACGTTCCTCGACGCAAAGCCAAGGTTAAAGAAGTGGGCTGTGTCGGTCGAGAAGTTGATGGATTTAGGGGCTGTGAACCCTAAGGATGTAAGAATATTTCTTATTTGTTACAAAAACTAATATATAACATAATCCTGTAAGTGTGCATTGTTAAATACTATTTTTGATTTTTTTATGGACATGTTTGTGAAAGTATGAATATAGACCAGGGGGATAACTGGCGAGCTGCAAGAACAATGAAAGACATGCCCTACTACCTTGCAGAGAAAAGGGCGAAAAGTAAACAAACGCCAGACAAGGCTCCAGCAAAGCCAGTCATCCGAAAAGGAGTGCCTGCTGATGACTCCAACCTGGTGAGAAGAATTCACATACTCGAGGAGGATCTAAAGATGCAGAAGGAGATATGCACGAAAATTGCTGTTGAGGCATTCACTGAAATGTAGAGAGAGAAGAAATGACTAGAAAACAGAATAGCCGAGCTGGAAGAGGAGAACAGAAAATTGAGGAGAAAATTTGGAGATGAAGGTGACAAATCACAGTCACCTGTCAGTGGATTCGAACAATCTACTGAGAGGTTCACATCGGGGAATGTTCAAGAACCCAAAGACAGTTCATATGTACTACCCAATAAGGATGTCGATACGACGAGCAAATTAGAGAATGAAGGTATGGATAAGGACGACACGCCGAGGAAGCGAGGCAGGCTGAGACTCATAAGAAAATATGTGCAAGAGAATGACTCAGAAGATGAGAATGATGGGAAGAAAAATGATGATGAGGAGGAGAAGAAAGAAAAATCAGCTGAAGGTTTGGACCACAGAAAATCTGCACGAGATGCAGAAGAAAAGAGCAATGAAGAAATAGGTGAACATCAGAAGAATATAATCGAAGAAGAAGGGAAGAAGGAGGAACCCAGAATTTTTTTTGTCAAAGATAGAACAAAAAATCATAGGCAACATCAAGAAAAATGTGAAGAAGAGGAGGGAGGAAAAGGTAAGGTTGCATCTCCTTTAAAGTATATCAATACTTGAGTAATTGTGTAAATACAATAGATTAATTGTGTGATATTGTAGGTTAACTGTAGTAATATAAAGAGTAACTCTATGATGGTCTAGAGTAACTATGTGAATTAGAAGAGTAACTGTAGGAACATAAAGAGTAACTATATGATGGTCTATAGTAACCGTACGACATATCAACATAGTGTAACTAGTAGAAAATGAAGATTGATTCTAACATGAAGTGCTCTTTTGTTGTTGACAGCACAAGTTGTCAAACTTCATTGGTTTCGAGCATTTCAAAACAAAACAATCCATGGAAAGTGTCCACCACTTCATGGACAATATAGAAGAAATGTAAGAGAATTTGTCATTTTGTCAAGTGTACACATGTAAAACATCGCTTATTCAATATCCAAAACTAATATGTATACCATCTATAAAAACGATTGGCAGGTCAAAACAAGAATGGAGATTCAGTGATGACACTTGGTGCACGGGGAAGGACCTCGCCACCCTACTGTACAAAGATCAAATGATGCAATCACCAGTAAGAAACTAATAAATAGTAGTGTAACTCTTTGAAAGCTTGTGGTTTTTTTCTAAACAAAGAAATCTTGTGGTTATTTTTTCAGGTTATGGACTGCTTTGTACAGATGTTCAAAGCTACCATAAGCAAAAGGAGAAAGAAGGGTCTGTCATGGCACTGCTTGAGCACATATGCTCTGGTAAGAAGAACAAAATTGGTATACAAAATTACATCAAAAATACAAAAATATATACACAAAACTGAAACTTATAGATGTGAATTTGCATTTGCAGCAGAAGCTGGCGTTTGATGTTGAAAACATAACCATGGAGTAGATCAACATGCTATCTCCACTATTCAACGTCCCGATGAAAGATTGGGACACAATGGACTCAGTGTTCACCATATTGAACAATGACAACCACTGGCACTTGTACGAGGCAAGTTTCAAGGATGGAGCACACCAGTCTTATAACTCAATGAGTGGAAATAGCAATCAAAAAAGGAATTCCTTAGATGGGTAAGCGTTCTATAAAAAGAAACTCTACTTGTAGTGGATTGACAGGGTTAATATTTTTTGATTGATGATTAATAAGAGTTGTGTATTTTTAATGCATGTGGGTATTGTGCACGAATTCTTCAGGGGGGCAGAAAAAGGTGACCAACTGTCACAATGGGGACAGGAGTACCCGCTATGTCCACAACAGGCAGAAGACTCACTTGACTGTGGGAACTTCGTCATGAAGTACCTAGAATGCCTGGTAAATGGAAAACACATGGACTTCACCTGCAAGGACATGCCGACCATAAGGGCTGATATTTTTCAGAGAATGACGGCGAGGGGGGAGTTGCAACCTGTACAATCACATCAAAAAGATAACAATGAAGTCATCAAAGAAGGTCCATCTGAGCAGAACAAGGGAGGAATAGATGAATGTCAGAAGCAACAAGAAGAAGAGAAGACAGAAGCACCAGATGAAGAGAAGAGAACGGAGGAAGAAGCTGTTTCAAGCCTAGATAAATGGCTGGATTTTAGCTAAAATAGTTAATTATTAATTGAAATGTAAAACTTGAACAGTTTTCTTCTGGAATTTTGACGTGTAACCGCTATGAGATACATTACTTGTGTGCTGTGAAAATCCTGAAAATTACATTTTTGATCTAAATCATATTGCAAATACGAGTATTTCTGGGTTTAATATATAGCATTTTGTGCTTTGAATGTTGTGTTCTTGAATGTAAAACTGTTGTGGTTTTTATGGAGATATATACTTTGAGTTAGACTACTAAACAAGAAAACTATTGTGGTTTTGTATGGAGATATATACTTTGAGATATATAATTCGAGTAACTCTGATAACACTGAGAGTAACTATGATAACACTGAGAGTAACTGTGAGAACACTAAGAGTATCTGTGATAGCACTAAGGAGTAACTGAGAGAACACTAAGAGTAACTCTGATAGCACTGAGAGTAACTATGATAACACTGAGAGTAACTGCGAGAAGACTGAGAGTATCTGTGACGATATAAAAAGTAACTCCAACGACCAGAAAGTAACTATTGAGGCTGAAGGTTTGTCAAAAACACGAAACAAGTGTATGTGAACCACACAGTAGAAAAACTGACATTTCGTGAGTAACCTTCAGTTACTCATAGGGTTTTTTTAGTTACTCATAGGTTTCTTTCAGTTACTCGCGTGCTTTTTTCAGTTACTCGTAGGGGTTTTTCAGTTACTCACAGTGTTTGTTCAGTAACCTTTGAAAATACAATAGGAACATCTTGTAAAGTAACTGAACCTGCATGACATCAAGTGTTCGATTCCAGAAAAAGGTAACTGTATCAGCACTAAGAGTAATAGTAGGAGTACAATGAGTAACTGTGAAAACACTAAGAGTAACTGTGATAAAACAAAAAGTAACTCTAGCGTTTAGAAACTAACTTTATTAAAGAAGAAATTAGAAAAGTGAAGAAAAGAGAGCACAAATCTATAAAGATATGTACAAGAGTCTGCTGTATGATGTAAATGCATAGACACAGAGCACAGTGCACTGCTGTGTCATCAGAACAGCACAGAGCACTACTGGCATCTTTGCAACACCAACATCACAGAGCATTGTTGCCCATATTTGCAGCACCAACAACACATAGCACTGTTGCACATCTTTGCATCACCAACAACACAATGGGGGGCTTTCAGATCTTCAACATCTCCATCCTCCACGACACCCTCGACATTCACATCTTCTTCATCCGCGACTGCTACAGTTTACAGAAGGGATAGTTTTACAGAAGAAATACCGACAACCCCCTTAACATTTCAGTAGCACCCCCTTTGACCATCTCCTCAGATCGAAACCTCTTCATCACCACCGGCTACGAAGCCTATCGAGTACTACTGCCCATCTTTGCAGAGTACTGCTGCCCATCTTTGCAGCACCAACACGAACAACCTACCTTCTTCCCAACCAACGTCTTCACAACCTACCTTCTTCACAACCTACCATGGAGCTGTTCATCCAGCCCATCAACTACACCATTGACGACAAGACAATGGAATCCATTCTACTTCCTATAGAATGGAACCATCTCCATTTTCACATCAAACCAGGCAAGACCACCTTCCTAATCGGAAACCAGGCATTCTAGATAACCCTTATGCAGAATAAAAACATGTCACTTTCAACTGCTAAGGGCTAGAAAAGGATGATCCCATAGCTCAGTATTCACAAAGGTTGGATCATCTTCCTCAAGCCAACTGATCACCAGACCATCACAACATGGATCACAGATCAATTCTTAGAAACACTAACTAAGCTTATTCCGCTCTTCAGAATGCCTGGCGACGAAGTATACTCTGGATCGGACGACTCTGCAGATCATCTCTTTGTTAGGGACAAATACCAAGCAGCGCCGGGATCAGCTGTAAATCCTATTCAGGTTGACTCATCCACAACAGCGGACACCTCAACATCTGTAGAAGACACTACTTCTTCTTCTGTCCAGCCTTCCTTTCACAAATAGGTATGCACCGATGCCCTTTTCTCTTAGCCTTTGCAGGTTCACTCATTTACAACAGATATGAACTTCTCAGATTCGAACGTGTATTTTGGCTTGATGTCTATGCTTTGCAATGGAGGGAATTGTGTGTATGATATATATCGCCAGGGATGTATCCGGCCCCCTGAGCTATTTGATTTTTATGTTCAGTTGATGGACCTTGTTACGACCCCACCTCCTGATAACCCCCAATTAAGGGAGACCAAGAGGTTGAGCCGCACCTATTAATCTCGGATCAAAGGTTCGACATATAACCATAAACAATTATTAAATTCTAACAAACTATACTGAAAATGGTAATAAAATTTTTCTTTACATACCTTTTGAAAACTTGGATATCTAAACTTCTATCCACACCGATATTAATCTATCTAATCCTCCTTTGCACTTTAATTCTCTTTTAGTATCACATGTGCCACTTTACTGTTTGCTCTTTTCATTGTACCTAAAACGCCGACAAACAAAACTTCGGTCAGCCATAGCTGGTATGTGGGGGAAAACAATAAACATGCAACTATGATAACAATGTAATCATTCAATTTATCATTTAACAACCAAGATTACATTTTAAATATAACTCCGCGATCCAAGAGTACCCTATCCTCTGTGTTGTCCCCATTAAACCCCTCATGATCCACCTATAAGTGAACTAGTTTCTAGGGTTGAGTCACATGGCACTACTTGTAAGTAGACCACTCCTTAACTCGGGATTTGCTAAAGAGTCTATAACTCATGGTAACCTAGACCTTTCTCTAGGATTACCCCTTTTTTAGCCTTTTCAAAGTAACAGAGGTGGACCTGAATCTAGCCAGTTATATATGCACATTTATAGTGATAATCATAGTCACTTTATAGTTGCATGAAATAAACATCCAACAGTTTAGTTGCATTCAATGCGATTAAACATTCAGGAATCCACCGGGAAACTAAAGCGGTTATTCATAATCGTAACCACATACCTGATTTGATGAGTCATGCAGATTATTCAACTTTTACTTCATGTATATACAATCAAGCCAATCAACAGATCCAAGCAAGTAATTCAATCAACACATATTTCCTGAAAAGAATATGTACTCTATTTATTACACATCTCATCAAGAATCTACTTTATTAACTTGGATTCTCTTTCTAGGGTTTCTAATCCGCATTATGGTTTCATTAATACTCATTAGGGTTTCTTAGATCGATTTCTCAAACTTCATCCCTTTTAGGTCAACAAACCCTAAAATACTCTTTTCCATTTATATAAACCCTAATTGCTCAACCTATTCATTTTAACACCCAAATTGACTTAGGATCATCATATCCCTATTTGTTTATGGATTTGAACAATTAAAACATTTAAAAGTCATATTCGCCTAAATTAGGGTTTTCAAGCTCATTAATACATATTCGTGCACAAAACCCTAAATTAAGCCAATTTTATAAAAAGATCATCTTTTTCAGATTCCATTTTCACATTTATCAACTATAGGTTAATATCAGCTTGAATTATCCATTGATCAACTTTAAATCCATCTATCATCGAATCCAAGGGTTTTTCATTAAATAAATCATTAAAGATTATAACTTTATGTACTTTTCACATTTCAAGCATATTTATGCACATAATTTCTAAATTAGATTAATCACGTGTAAAGATCTTCCTTTTTGAACATAATGTACCGTTTTACATTTAACATGTTAATATCAACTCTAATGATCTATTAAACCCTATTAAACACATAATTTATTTCAAAATAGGGTTTCTTAATCTTTAATTCATTAAAGATGATATTTTACACTACTTTTTTGAATAGCATGCAAAATTAGGCTTCAAACATAATTTCTTTTCATTCCTCTCGTTCTGAGGATCAATTTTTATATAAAGCTTGTTTTAATCTGAGTTACGGTTTATTAGCTACGAATTTTGCAAAGTAAGCATACCTTTGGCCAATAGAGAGGTGCCACGTAGTCAACCAACTCTCATGCACATCCCTGCACGTGCCCATCTTTAGATTAGAATCAATTGACGGTGTACCCTTCACTTAAGTGGTTCAAAGTTGTAGCTCGCGGAGGGTAGTTTCGTCCAAAGGCTATTTTCCTTTCTTCAACCTCACGCGGCTGGCGCTGTGTCGCCCTAGTCGTTCGTCTGCAGTCATGCGCGGACCGTTCCTTCCTTTCTGGACCACAGAGCTCGCCGAAATCCCTGCCCTGCCTCCGCCGCGTCCTCTCGTGCGTGGGGCGCCTCTGGTCCACGGACAAGTCGGCCGTTTCAAGCGCGCCCAGCCTGCGCCGCTTGGTTGGTCGTGCAACCAGAGGTAGGCCTTTTGCGTGATCTCGTCGCCAGGGCACGATGACTTATTGGTCCGGAGTGGTCGTGGAGGCTTCCCACCATGAGCCAGACCCTAAACAACCCTTCGTCGCTCGGGGATATGGCTACACCCTCATGGTTAGGGTTGGTGGATGTAAACAAGAAGAAGGAGGGAGAAGAAAGCTCAGGATCCTCCTAGACTTGGCCTAGGGCTCTACCTTTTTATAGAGGAGGGTTGTTGAAGCCCTAGGACGTCTATTCACGGAAAAACAAGTTACTTTCACAAAGGAACAACAAATTCCTTAGTTAGGAAGTATTCTCTCTCTCCTTTTAATAATTCCTTGGTAACCCATATGCTTTGGTCATTAGGAAATTCGAAATCCCCTTTCCCTTATTTACTTTATGGTTGCTTTTTTTTTTAATTCTTTGGCACAAATTCCTACTTTCATTTAGTTGAAAATATCATCCTTTTAAATAATACCACATAATTCATTAATAAAGCAACACATTATCCTCTTATTTTGCCTTTTTAGTATTTTACTTTTCTTTCCTCTTTATTGGGACTCCTTGGATCCAAAGTTACTCCATTATTTCGAAATTCTCTTTATTGGATACTTATTATCCTTCTAGATGCATCATTATGCATTGTTTCACATTATCTTGTTTATTTCTCATTTAAATATTCCTTTTTGAGTATTTCTTTTTATTTCTCTTTTATTTTCCTCATTGGCATCCCTTTTATCATAAGAAATCCTTGGGATACGAAATCCCATAAAGGGTAACTCAATTATACATCTTTTCACTTAATTTCCACATTTTATCAATGTTTTCAATTTCTTTCTTCATAAAGAAATACTTATTTAATCTTTTCTTTTCTCATTGCTTTCTTTTTGCAACCTTGGACTCCTTGGTACCCAAGGAACCCAAGAGGCACAAAATCCTCTTTGTATTTGCCTTCTAGAGGTTTCTACATATTTCTTTTCTCGAATATTCAATTATTCATTCACTAATTGAATTTTCTTTGTTATTTCCTTGTTATTGGGCCCAATAGCCAATAAAGCCCACAACACAAACATCAAGGCTATTGTAAACGAAATCCATTTATTTGAACCAAATCATATCCTTATTTGTTCAATTATCTTTCATATGAGAAATTACATTTCTCTCCAATGAACCCAAAAATTGGGGTTGTAACATCCTTCCCTTCTTATAGGAATTTTGTCCTCAAAATTCAGGCAAGCAAACAAACAATTCAGGATAAGACTTTTCCATGTCCATCATTGGCCTCTATGTGGCTTTGCCGTACTCATGGCATTTCCAAAGAACCTTTATCATCACATATTCTTTTCTCTGAGTTCTTTCATCCTGGCATCTATAAACTACACAGGTGACTCAGGCCATTTTCAGCCTCCCTTGGGGCTCACTAGGTTCATTGCTCAGCACATGGTCGGGGTACCTCACATAGTGCTCTAAATTGGACACATGGAACTTGTCACATATTACTATATCCTGAGGGGTAAAGTCAAAACCTAACCGTCTCCACCCATCCATCTCTAATGGACACATGTATCGGGGACTCAGCTTTCTCAGCTGCAGCTCAGAGGGGTCGGATTCTCACATATTCTTCCACAGTAACTTGTAAGTCAGTCTACTTTGCATCTGTTCACGACTCTCATCATCTCTAGGCTCCTTTCAGCCCTTGCACAATCAAAGTGACTTCATCTACACGCATTGTGGTCCCTTTTCTAACCATCGTGTGGTCCTTTCACCAACATCACCTTACTGAAGTGGTGACTGACACAACCTCCCTTACAAAGCTTCTTAGAATCCCAATACAGGCTATGGTGGTCATCATCACACCTTTCATAGGACAAGAACTGTCTCTAGCTATCACCCTGAACGAGCACATATGCTCTCATCAGACCCTTTTGTCTGGATCATACTAACCATAGTTAGGGGGTGATAAACTATACTAACATTGAGTTCTTCATGTACCTACTTCCACTTTATGGAAGTGAACCTTTAGGTCAAACTCGCTTCATGGTGTAGTTGAACCATCTCTCTTATGGGTAGTTCAACTAGATCTGTTCCTTAACAGAACTCTTTCTTTCTTATGTCATCTAGGTAAGGCGATCTACCATAACCCATATTGCATCTCGACCTTCCTCGGTCCAGGGAAGACCTATCACAACATCCATAATGTTGAGCTCTCATTCCCTCTCAGGGATTCTTTTGTCCTCTATATCGATATACTGGGTTACTGGGGTTCGTCTTTTACCTCCTGGCTTGCATGGTCATAAACCACATGCAACTTCATCTTAAGCATCTAAAGTGCTATTGCCATTTTCCATGGTGTATCATGATTTCCTGTATGTCATGATTCTTTCAAGATCGATTCCTTTGAAACCCTAAACCGCTATAGTCGGGGTTTCATCACCTTCTCTTCCAAAGAAGTACATCTGAGGTTTTACCACCATCCTTTCATTGCATCCAGGACTAGACTGGTTAACCAAACAACCATAACTTTTCAATGTATCTTGTCACATCTGAGTGATATCCAAACACCTCTCCTTTTTTAACTTAAGGTTAGCCAATCGACCCTCTTCTAGATTCTAGTCAAACAAGTCAGATGTATCTCAACCAGAGCATCCATTACCACTTCACATCCTTAGGTATTAGGTAACATTACACTTCCATGTATTTCACTTATCATGTCACCTCAAACTATATGTTTATCTTCATAAGAACACTCTCTGATTCCATCATCATGATGATCAAACTCAACATGGTATAACTTGTAAGTTCCACATAACTCATGATAAAAATATCCTCATAAGGGGACTACCTCATTCCTCTTAGTGCTTACAAACCATCCATGTATCATTCACTTTACCAGGGTAGATATCTTCTCTATTCCCGTTTCTCTTGGCAACGTTCCAACCTACATCATCTCTTATCCTTGGTGTATGACATGCATAATGTACTATCTCTCACCCCCATAACAAGAGGAAATAAGCATTTGGCTGCAGTCCAAATACATAGTTCTTCTTGTTCCAAGAGTAGAGATGGTACATCCCACCTTACCAATACACCTTTAAATCTAAGTTGCAACGTGCCACATATGTCTCTTCATGATATCAAACTAGTCTTAAACCTACTGATGTTTATATCCTTGGTCATCTCCTCTAGGTCTATAGGGTACCGACTCTTTTGGGGTCATCCCTCTTCCCTCATGCATCAAGAGAGTGCCCTACTCATCTGCCCTTTGGGTCCCATGAGTTCATGAAGGTGATCAATCTCCTAACCCATGGCCCTCAGACAATGATAGCTGTTACCTCCCGACCCTATGGTCATGTGCAACTGGGGAATTAGGCAACTCCTACTTTCATCGGTCTTATCCCTACCTGACCCTAGGATAGACTTAGGATTCTCCATAATAGTACATGTTCACTTAGAACCTTACCCCAGTCTTCATCATCTCTCTTTCTGCATTCATGGGCTGACTCTCGTCCGTTCATAGGCATCATGGCAACCTGCCTACCTTGGTCAAGCCCCATACTGGTTACCTCCATGGTAACACATTCATATGCAATTAGAGATGGATATCTATGGGATTACGGGTTCATTCTCATACCATGTACTCTTCACTTAGCTTCTCAAGATCCTATGAGACCTCTTTAGGTTACCCTAACTGACATGCACCCTACCAAAGGGGTCTGTCTCCCAGGATGGGAGGAAAACTATCTCCTGATAGCAAGGTCACAAAAGCTCTTAGGTCTAGGGTTTACATCTACATGAGCCTACTTAACCCTAGCAAGCTATTAAGGCACAAGCAGATCACCTACTGAACCATGCTAGGTCATACTTGTCCTCTTTCCTTAATGCTGGATCAAGATCATATGTTCCTTCACCATCAACCTAGCTGTGAGGGGTTCATCAAGCATACCTTAACTTAAGGGACTTCCCTTTTTCTTTATACATGAGGCGTACCATGCTCGAAACTATAGCAACTTAACTCTCATCATGAGCATTAGGTATACCACTTCCCCTCTTAGGCCTAGGAACCCTAGGTTCACTTTTAGGTGTCCAACTTCATGTTCTATCTCTTAACCATGAACCAAGCATGTACCGGGTATGACACACACTTCCTGTCATCCTTCAACTCGAGAAACACTTAGAGTTGGATTTTCCTCAAGGACAAACCATAAGGTACAAGGCCTCATAACCTATTACGAATCCACCTCAGGGTATACTGAACATCTTCTTCCTTTCTCAGAAGGTAGACCTTTATACCATAGGCACATAGGTGCCAGAAACCTCATCTTTCCTCTAGGTTTTGGTCCCTCCCATGGCAACCAAGACATCAAAAACCTCTAGGGATCATGCGTGTGGTGACAACTATCATCCATTTAGGTCGCATCATCCTCAACTCCCGACTTCTCGTCATATTTCGGAGTCTAGGATTCCAACCTTCTTGCTGGGCTTCCTGCTCTCTCTATAGAGCTAACCCTAACCTCACCATTAGAGGTCCTATCCTCCTATGTTCCACTTATGTTCGCTCAAGGTCATCCATACTTATTTCATAAGCCATCCTTCATACCCTCATGGTCAGGGTTTTCAACCCTAACATACCCTGGGTGCATACTTTGCCTATTCGTATAAGCCCATAGGGTCTCTATAGGTCCTTCACTAACAACATCATCGAAGAAGCTATCCTTTACCCTAACATGCAGGACCCTTCCCAGGGTTGGGTCGCCAAAGGTGCTAGGTCACCCATGGATCATATGGCATCTCAAAAGCATGTCCCTTCAAACACCTGGTCCACTCATCTCTCTGTAACCATCACTTAGGGTTAGGGTTAGCATCATCCTCATAGGATGTGCCAGGTCTCTACTAGCAATGGAGATCTCTATCTCCCAGACTGACTTATCCTCCTGACAAGAAGGTCTACTCTCAGGTCCATTTTGAGGACATGACAACTTATGTCATACGACCTAAGCATGTATCTATTCTTTAATTTGCGCTTAATCTATTAAGCTTATGTCCATGACATCTTATTTACATGCTTTTCATTAATTTGATGGAGGATTCCTTAAACCTTATTAACCTTACCCATACCTCAAGAGGGTGACGAGAAGAAAGAAAACCCTAATCCTTTATGTTCTTATCAGAATTTTGTGATGAGAAGGGATGAATAAGATGAGAAGTCCTAAAGGCATCTTATTTCGATTCATACCCTAAGACTTTGGCCAGGCGGTCACACGGGTCCGGGAGTCCTCATATTCCGACTAGCGGTGTAGAGGAAAATCTTGCCAGCCCCCGGTCGTGATCCCTTTCTAGACACCTCCGTCTTTCAGATACTCCTCTAATAACTCCCTTGGGCTCTATGGAGTTTGTAAAATATAATAATTATTAATGGTTAACTGAGGAACCTAAGCTCTGATACCAAATGTTACGACCCCACCTCCCGATAACCCCCAATTAAGGGAGAACAAGAGGTTGAGCCGCACCCATTAATCTCGGATCAAAGGTTCGACATATAACCATAAACAATTATTAAATTCTAACAGACTATACTGAAAATGGTAATAAATTTTTTTCTTTACATACCTTTTGAAAACTTGGATATCTAAACTTCTATCCACACCGATATTAATCTATCTAATCCTCCTTTGCACTTTAATTCTCTTTTAGTATCACATGTGCCACTTTACTATTTGCTCTTTTCATTGTACCTAAAATGCCGACAAACAAAACGTCGGTCAGCCATAGCTGGTATGTGGGGGAAAACAATAAACATGCAACTATGATAACAATGTAATCATTCAATTAATCATTTAACAACCAAGATTACATTTTAAATATAACTCCGCAATCCAAGAGTACCCTATCCTCTGTGTTGTTCCCATTAAACCCCTCATGATCCACCTATAAGTGAACCAGTTTCTAGGGTTGAGTCACATGGCACTACTCGTAAGTAGACCACTCCTTAACTCGGGATTTGCTAAAGAGTCTCTAACTCACAGTAACCTAGACCTTTCTCTAGGATTACCCCTTTTTTAGCCTTTTCAAAGTAACAGAGGTGGACCCGGATCTAGCCAGTTATATATGCACATTTATAGTGATAATCATAGTCACTTTATAGTTGCATGAAATAAACATCCAACAGTTTAGTTGCATTCAATGCGATTAAACATTCGGGAATCCACCGGGAAACTAAAGCAGTTATTCATAATCGTAACCACATACTTGATTTGATGAGTCATGCAGATTATTCAACTTTTACTTCATGTATATACAATCAAGCCAATCAACAGATCCAAGCAAGTAATTCAATCAACACATATTTCCTGAAAAGAATATGTACTCTATTTATTACACATCTCATCAAGAATCTACTTTATTAACTTGGATTCTCTTTCTAGGGTTTCTAATCCGCATTATGGTTTCATTAATACTCATTAGGGTTTCTTAGATCGATTTCTCAAACTTCATCCCTTTTAGGTCAACAAACCCTAAAATACTCTTTTCCATTTATATAAACCCTAATTGCTCAAACTATTCATTTTAACACCCAAATTGACTTAGGATCATCATATCCCTATTTGTTTATGGATTTGAACAACTAAAACATTTAAAAGTCATATTCGCCTAAATTAGGGTTTTCAAGCTCATTAATACATATTCGTGCACAAAACCCTAAATTAAGCCAATTTTATAAAAAGATCATCTTTTTCAGATTCCATTTTCACATTTATCAACTATAGGTTAATATCAACTTGAATTATCCATTGATCAACTTTAAATCCATCTATCATCGAATCCAAGGGTTTTTCATTAAATAAATCATTAAAGATTATAACTTTATGTACTTTTCACATTTCAAGCATATTTATGCACATAATTTCTAAATTAGATTAATCACGTGCAAAGATCTTCCTTTTTGAACATAATGTACCATTTTACATTTAACATGTTAATATCAACTCTAATGATCTATTAAACCCTATTAAACACATTATTTATTTCAAAATAGGGTTTCTTAATATTTAATTCATTAAAGATGATATTTTACACTACTTTTTTGAATAGAATGCAAAATTAGGCTTCAAACATAATTTCTTTGCATTCCTCTCGTTCTGAGGATCAATTTTTATATAAAGCTTGTTTTAATCCGAGTTACGGTTTATTAGCTACGAATTTTGCAAAGTAAGCATACCTTTGGCCAATAGAGAGGTGCCACGTAGTCAACCAACTCTCATGCACATCCCTGCGCGCGCCCATCTTTAGATTAGAATCAATTGACGGTTCTGCCCTTCACTTAAGTGGTTCAAAGCTGTAGCTCGCGGAGGGTAGTTTCATCCAAAGGCTATTTTTCTTTCTTCAACCTCACGCGGCTGGCGTTGCGTCGCCCTAGCCGTCCGTCTGCAGTCATGCGCGGACCGTTCCTTCCTTTCTGGACCACGGAGCTCGCCGTAAATCCCTGCCCTGCCTCCGCCGCATCCTCTCGTGCGTGGGGCGCCTCTGGTCCATGGACAAGTCGGCCATTTCAAGCGCGCCCAGCCTGCGCCGCTTGGCTGGTCGTGCAGCCAGAGGCAGGCCTTTTGCGTGATCTCGCCGCCAGGGCACGATGACTTATTGGTCCGGAGTGGTCGTGGAGGCTTCCCACCATGAGCCAGACCCTAAACAACCCTTCGTCGCTCGGGGACATGGCTACACCCTCATGGTTAGGGTTGGTGGACATAAACAAGAAGAAGGAGGGAGAAGAAAGCTCAGGATCCTCCTAGACTTGGCCTAGGGCTCTACCTTTTTATAGAGGAGGGTTGTTGAAGCCCTAGGACGTCCATTCACGGAAAAACAAGTTACTTTCACAAAGGAACAACAAATTCCTTAGTTAGGAAGTATTCTATCTCTCCTTTTAATAATTCCTTGGTAACCCATATGCTTTGGTCATTAGGAAATTCGAAATCCCCTTTCCCTTATTTACTTTATGGTTGCTTTTTTTTTAATTCTTTGGCACGAATTCCTACTTTCCTTTAGTTGAAAATATCATCCTTTTAAATAATACCACACAATTCATTAATAAAGCAACACATTATCCTCTTATTTTGCCTTTTTAGTATTTTCCTTTTCTTTCCTCTTTATTGGGACTCCTTGGATCCCAAGTTACTCCATTATTTCGAAATTCTCTTTATTGGATACTTATTATCCTTCTAGATGCATCATTATGCATTGTTTCACATTATCTTGTTTATTTCTCATTTAAATATTCCTTTTTGAGTATTTCTTTTTATTTCTCTTTTATTTTCCTCATTGGCATCCCTTTTATCATAAGAAATCCTTGGGATACGAAATTCCATAAAGGGTAACTCAATTATACATCTTTTCACTTAATTTCCACATTTTATCAATGTTTTCAATTTCTTTCTTCATAAAGAAATACTTATTTAATCTTTTCTTTTCTCATTGCTTTCTTTTTGCAACCTTGGACTCCTTGGTACCCAAGGAACCCAAGAGGCACAAAATCCTCTTTGGATTTTCCTTCTAGAGGTTTCTACATATTTCTTTTCTCGAATATTCAATTATTCATTCACTAATTGAATTTTCTTTGTTATTTCCTTGTTATTGGGCCCAATAGCCAATAAAGCCCACAACACAAACATCAAGGCTATTGTAAACGAAATCCATTTATTTGAACCAAATCATATACTTATTTGTTCAATTATCTTTCATATGAGAAATTACATTGCTCACCAACGAACCCAAAAATTGGGGTTGTAACAGACCTTTATAGCTGATCTGGCTGTATTTTTCTGTATTTTTATGTTCAGTTGATGGGCCTTCTTTATAGTTGATCTGGTTGTATAATATATAATGTTTTATGCTTTGAATGTTGTAATCTTGAATGTTTAGCTGTAGTGTTTTTGTCTGATTATATATACTTTCAGTTAGCACTAAGAGTAACTAAGAGAACACTAAGAGTAACTCAGATAGCACTGAGAGTAACTCTGATAGCACCGAGAGTTACTGGTAGAACACTGAGAGTAACTCAAATAGCATGAGAGTAACTCTGATAGCACTGAGAGTAACTGATAGAACACTAAGAGTAACTGAGAGAACACTAAGAGTAACTCAGATAGCACTGAGAGTAACTCTGATAGCACTGAGAGTAACTGATAGAACACTGAGAGGTATCTGTGACATCACTAACGAGTAATTGATATAACACTAAGAGTAACTCTGATAGCACTGACAGTAACTATGATAACACTGACAGTAACTGAGAGAACACTGAGAGTATCTATGACAACATTAAGGAGTAACTGAGAGAACACTAAGAGTAACTCTGATACGCACTGAGAGTAACTATGATAACACTGAGAGTAACTGAGAGAACACTGAGAGTATCTGTAAAAGAGTATTCAATGCACATGAAGATAAAACAAAAAATATTATGCAAAAGAGTAAGATCTGATCAAAACAGATTCTTTGAAGCATATTCAAAGTATACATATAGCTGGTGAAGTTCAACGTAACACATAAAATACATTACAAAACACAAAAGTAAAAATACATGGATGGTTAGAAAATCACTTTCACAAAAACTGCAGACAAAAAGAACAACCCATTACAGATTTGAATATCCCTCACTCACGTGTTAATCAACTACAAACTCCACTAAAAAACGTCCAACATCAATAGACCACACGATCAGCAACAGAGATAATCATTGAACAACAAACAACAACAACACATAGTCCAGAAGAGGAATGCACTACTTCTTCATAGGGAAGTTCCTTCTATCATGGTTGACCCCAAACTCTAAGCAATTCTTACACTGCCTCTCTCTTTTAGACTAGGCAATCTCAACTCTAGATTTAAACCTCACATCGGTCGATCTAGGTCTTCCCTTAGTTTTGCAACTACTAGGTATATGGACCTTGACAATAGAAGAGGAAGCTGTATTAGAAGCGGTTACACCAGCGCCTGCACCAGGATCAGCGAGATCCAAGTCTAAGAGCTCCTTTCGCAAAGCTAACCGTTTTTCATGGCAAAGATCTACAACATTGTTCCTAAACGCTATGTTGACAATCGAATTACATGCAGAAACAAGATGAAGTGTCCTCCCAGTGGATGGATGCTTAACTTACGCTTTGCCAAAAATCAAAGGGTGTTCTCTATACCCTTTGGTCCACCTCTTCAGAATGTAAGGCTCGGGAAGAGTGCAATAGTCACGGCTCTTCAAATAAGAGAGGATGTGCCTGCAAGGGATGCCTTTGAATTCCAACATGAAGCAACTGCAGGAAACAATATCACTAGATAACTCTTTCTTCAATATATGTGGAGTTCCAAGTCCACCGATGCGATACACCTCAAAGACACCTTCTGAAGCTTGCTTTACATTGTAGACCATGCTTTGGTGAACCTCGGACTGGAATATCTTAAAGATGGACTTGGTGTATATACCTCTCATCTGCTCCTCTAGGGGCCACAGTGATGACAAAGGGAGGTTACTGTACTCGTCATCAAAATCTTTGAAAATTTCAATCTCCCGCACATTAAGGAGGCACAACATGTTGATGCTGCAGTTCAGCAGATTAGATCTGAGTATGGAAATGAGAAGCGAGATGGTTTCCATGACTCAGATGACCAAGTAGTCTGTTATAATGGAAGGATGATAGTGCCGGATGTGGATGACTTGAGGAAGTTAGTCCTAGAAGAAGCTCATTCTTCCATGTATGCTATGCATCCAGGGAGCACCAAGATGTATCAAAATTTGAAAGATCTGTATTGGTGGCCTGGAATGAAGAAGGATGTTGCAGAATTTGTTCTGAGATGTCCTGTGTGTCAGCAAGTTAAAGCTGAACACCAGAAACCTGCAGGAACAATGCAACCTTTACCCATACCACAGTGGAAGTGGGACCATGTGACCATGGACTTTGTTGTTGGCCTACCCAGGACAAATAAGGGACATGATTCCATTTGGGTAGTTGTAGATAGGTTGACTAAGACAGCGCATTTCTTACCTGTCAAAACAACCTATTCTGCGGAAAGGTTATCACAGTTGTATGTGCAAGAGATAGTGCGTTTGCACGGAGTTCCTATCACAATAGTTTCTAACAGAGGTCCTCAGTTTACAAGTCATTTTTGGGAACAGTTACACAGAGCCTTAGGCACCAAGCTAAGGTTTAGTACGGCCTTTCATCCACAGACTGATGGACAGTCAGAAAGGAACATACAGACCTTAGAAGACTTGTTGAGAGCATGTGTTCTCCAGTTTACTGGGAGTTGGGATCTACACCTAAGCTTGATAGAAGTTGCCTATAACAATAGCTATCAGCATAGTATTGATATGGCACCTTATGAAGCCTTGTATGGTAGACGTTGTAGATCACCTCTGTGTTGGTTCGAGACTGGTGAGCGTCAATTGTTAGGTCCTGATCTTGTGCAGCAGACTACAGAAAAGATTAAGATAATACAACAACAGATTAAGACTGCACAAGATAGGCAGAAATCTTATGCTGACAAGCGTCGTAGACCCTTAGAGTTCCAGGTTGAAGACAGAGTGTATCTCAAGGTCTCGCCTTGGAAAGGAGTCCTTCGTTTTGGAAAGAAAGGGAAGTTAGCTCCTAGATTTATGGGACCTTATCCAATCATTGAACGGATTGGAAAAGTAGCCTACAAACTAGAGCTGCCACCAGAGTTACAGAAGTTACACCCTGTGTTTCACATTTCTATGCTAAAGAAATGTCACCCAGACACCGAGTCAATTCTACAACCTATGGAGGTAGAATTGAATAATGATATATCCTATGAGGAGGGACCAGTGTCAATCCTTGATAACAGAATTAAAAAGTTAAAGAAGAAAGATATAAGTCTTGTGAAAGTCCTCTGGAACCACCGTGGTGTTGAAGAAGCCACTTGGGAATTAGAGGATGAGATGAGAAGGAAGTATCCTACCCTTTTCTCTTAATATGTCTTATCGATTTCGGGGACGAAATCCTTGTAAGGGGTGGATAATTTGTAACATCCCTGACCTGGGTTATGAGTTAACCCTAGGTGTTTTGCCTAAATATTAAATTAAATCCTTGTGATTAACTTTGGGCATGTAATTAAGTTTCTCAGAAGCATATATTTCAGTTTTTGCTCCTTTTTATATAAAATTGTAGCATTGTTTTGTAATACAGGGACCTATGTGCAAATTACCCAGTTAGAAGGGTTAACTTGCAATTTTCACATGTTGAGATGTTCCTCTGATGTTGAGACATCATGAGAATGATGATGGTAAGGTTTGAGGGATTTCCCAAGCTTGGGCACCAAGGTGCAGCTGTGGAAGCAATCCCGGTGCTTGAAAACCCTAAATTGGGGAAAAGTGCAATTTACCCAATTTGAGGGGTACAACTTGTAAAATACATCATCTCAAATATCTTTTATAACTGTTGTCATCATTTAGAGTAGAAATGATGAAGAGGGCACTTCATTTGAATAATCATATAATAAAGCACACCTTTGTGATTGAGTAAACAAGGTGTATGTATAATAGCCCTTTTATGTGTATGCTTTAGTGATGGGTTGATAGTCTTTGCCTTCAATTCTTGATCTTAGAAGAAGTTTGTCCTTAGAAATAATATGTGGGGACGTGCAAAGAAGAAAGGAAGGACTTAGATGAGAAATGAGGAAAACATATGTCCTTATGTTGAAAATTCACCCAAGTATATATACAACTTTTCCACTTAGCAAGGGAACGACCCTCTCCCTTTCATTTCTTTTCCCCTTGCTCAAAACCGACCAAGGCTAGGCTCTGGAGCAGAGAAGTACGACCAAGGGTCCTAGGTAAGTTTGGATCATCCCTTTTTGCTTGAATTCATGGAGGAAACTCGTTTTCAAGGTTGAATTCATGGCTAGCTCACCTAGCTCTATCTTTCTAGCCATTCCTTTCCAACTTTTCCTTGGAGAATTCACCTTGGCCGACCTTTGGAGCTCAAAGACGCCATTAAATCATGGATCTTGAAAGCTTGGAGCTCAAGGAACAACCTTTAGGCGGGTTTTATAACTCTAAACCTTATGCTTTGATTATACATCTTTTTCTATGCATATAGTTGCTAGTTCTTCTTCTTCCCTATCTTCCCTTGCATCCTTGCAAGCAAAATCATGAATAACTGCTACTGTTCTTGAGGTAGAAGATAAGGGCGTTAATTCCTATGCTTATCCACGGATTTCCACTTTATCAAACGACCTCCACCAATTGTTCAAACGGTTTCAAACCGTTTGGTGGGCAAACGGTTTCAGGGTCGTGTGAGAGAAAACGGTCTTCAAGACCATTTGGTCCCGTTGACCAAGCAAAGACCGTATGGGAATCTTGTTCATAATTATGTAGGTTAATCACCCACAAATTTTGAGAGGTTAAATCCAAAGCAATCGTGAGATATAAGCAAATCAATTAGCAAAACCAATTGAATTAAGTTATGATTTTGAATCTGTTTAATTTTCCCTTTTTGGGCAAACGGTCTCAAGACCCTTTAAGATGGTTGACCAAACGTTGACCGTTTGGTATTACTGTTCATAATGATGTTAATTAACGACCCACCAAATTTGAGGGATTAATTCCAAACGAGTCATGAGTTGAAGGATGATTAATAGGGCAAACCCTAATTGAAATTAGTGCTGAATCTCCAATGAGTTAAGTTGAGATTTTGGGTTGATTAGCCCAAACGGTTTCAAGACCGTTTGGGAATCACCCAAACGGTCTCAAGACCATTTGGGGGTCACCCCAAGACCGTTTGGAGGTCTGGGGTCAAGTATAGTTGACCAATTGAAGGTCCAAAGGTACCAAATCATATTGCAATTTAGTATTGATGTGATGATCAACTCAATAGATCCAACCTTGATGAATTTTCACTAGAGTCCAAAGATTGGATGGGCAAACGGTCGCAAGACCATTTGGAACTCATCCAAACAGTCTCAAGACCGTTTGGTGTCAACCCAAGACCGTTTGGAGGTCTAGGGTTAAGATAAATTGATCAATTGAGAGCCCAATTACAATGGGTTATTGAAATAATCAAATTGCTGATTTGTGACTTAATTAAGGTTCAACCCCTATCAAATCAACTTATATTTTTATGATTTCTTGGGCAAACGGTCTCAAGACCGTTTGGAGGTCATCCAAACGATCTCAAGACCGTTTGGGCCAAGTTTGGGCCCAATTGGAGGTCAATTGATAGGTTCAACCTTGAATTGATTCACATTGTTGAATATTGATGACCATCCGATCTGAAACCCTAATTGAGATGGACTTAACCATAATTGGCTTTCAATTGAGGGTTAATTTGGTGTCCAATTGATTGAGGCTCATCCTAATTGACTCAATTTATAAGTGGTTAACATGGCTTTGGCCAATTGAGGGCTTCAACATACTTAATCATAAACATTTGTAACTTTTGAACCATGTTGGAGGTCCAAACGGTTTGAGCCCATTTGGACCAAACGGTCTCAAGACCGTTTGGATCCAAACGGTCTCAAGACCATTTGAGGCCAAACGGTCTCAAGACCGTTTGGGTCCAAACGGTCTCAAGACCGTTTGGGCTCAAACGATCTCAAGGTCGTTTGGACCAATCGATCTCAAGACAAGTTGATCAAACGGTTTCAAACCGCATAAGCTCAAACGGTTTGGAAAGTCAACCTTTCCAAACGGTCAACGCACCCAAACGGTTTGGGCAAACGACCTTGAGGTCATGTGGTCTTGGAGTCAAACCTAGCAAACGGTCAACGCACCCAAACGGTTTCAAACCGTTTGGTGGTTGAAGGTTGAAACCGTTTGGAGGTTTTCAATGTTATTTATACATAATCACTTGAAGTTGTAATTGGTTCAATGGTGATCTAATCTAAACCCTAATTCAAGGGTAACGACATGTGATGTGAATAGTAAACCCTAATTCAAGGGTAATGACATGTGATGTGAATAGTAAACCCTAATTCAAGGGTAATGACATGTGATGTGAATAGTAAACCCTAATTCAAGGGTAATGACATGTGGTGTGAATAGTAAACCCTAATTCAAGGGTAATGACGTGTGATGTGAATAGTAAACCCTAATTCAAGGGTAATGACATGTGATGTGAATAGTAAACCCTAATTCAAGGGTAATGACATGTGATGTGAATAGTAAACCCTAATTCAAGGGTAATGACATGTGATGTGAATAGTAAACCCTAATTCAAGGGTAATGACATGTGGTGTGAATAGTAAACCCTAATTCAAGGGTAATGACATGTGATGTGAATAGCAAACCCTAATTCAAAGGTGATGACATGTTATATGAGTATTAAACTCTATTCGATAAGAATCAAAGAACTTAGCTCTTATGACAAGAGTGGAAAGTATAATCATTGTTTTGAATTACCTCTATTAGTTGAATTAACCATGCATTATCTGATATGGAGGTGATCATATCCAGGTATGGATGATGATACTAAATTCATTAAAGGCATATTGATAGCTTTATGAATAAGTAAAGTATCTTGATGCCTTGTCAATGGCATTCTATGATAATAATGGGCTGTGAGAGCCATGAATACCATCAAGGTCATGCCCTAGAGATGAATTGTGATGAGCATAATGAGAAATGATGATTGATGTGAGTTAGGCTTGTTACATTTAGTATTCTCCTTTTATAGCTGTTATGCTACTGTTATTGTTTGAAGAACAATATGTGATGTTAAATGAATACTGAATGTACCTAACTAATCAAGTATAATGTAGAGCCCTGATCATAGACCCATCATTGTCAGAAATCAAATGATGGTGAAATAGGTTTTCCTAAGGGAACTCCTGGATCACATACTATTGAGTATGTGGGGTATATGGATGTGTAGAACCTTACATCCTAGTGTAGGAATTTGATGTAGATATGTAATCCGTCAATCCTTCACTACAATCCCATACCGTATCAGTAGTAGGTAAACATGAAACCTCCTGATGATGAAGAAACATAGATATCCGTATCAGTGGAGATAAACATGAAATCTCCTGATGACGAAGAGAGTACATAATGCCACTGTAACTCTAAAATAGCGAAGGTCCACTTTACCCTGGTGAGCTATAATAGTAGAGACACAAGATGTCCTACAAGTGATCCTCTTACTGACTGAGGAAGGTGAAGGTCATGAGAATCCGGCTCTCTTAATGACCTATGTATGATACTGATGTGACTTCTTAGCAATCAGTTGGAGTATGAGTGGTATGCCTCATCTCCACAGGGCATAATATTGTTTGTAAAACATAATCAACCGCGTAGTATACATGTTAGAGATAACTACGAGTTAGTTGATTGATGATACATTGTAATAGTGCTTATATTCTTCATGTCTCATAAGTGTTGAGCTCTTGTTTATAGTTGCAACTGCTATTGAATACTTTGAAAGCTTTACTGCTTAAGATATTCCTTGATGTTATATTAAAGCTTCTGGCGGAGAGTTATAACTCTCGCTGGGACAATTATGTAAAATTGTATCACCCCGTAGACTTCAACTTTTTAGGTGGACGTCGGAGACGGAGGAACCGGTCTACAGGTGACCAGTCCCAGCAGTAGCAGCAGCACCAGGAGCAGCAGTAAATCTCAGGTGGAGATTTAGCCTGCCATGTGGTGTAGTTAGAGTCAGTCCTATGTGTCCTCTGTACTCTCAGGTCTTGGAGTCTTTTGTTATGAGTTCTTGAGATTTTGTATCTTGATGTATATAATTACTCAAGAAGTAATTATCATGAGATGAAAACAGTTTATCTCTTATTATGAAAGAAGCTTTTATGGATTCAAGCTCTTGTTTCGAAAAGTTTTAATTTCCCGTGATTTTTGTCTTCCGCTGTTAATCGAATCGCTTCCGCTAAGTTTGAATCGTGTTTATATCGTGGTTTGGAGATTGAGAGCCCACAATTAGTGGTATCAGAGCTCTAGGTCAGTTGAGTCTACAGAGGCATAGGACTTAGGATGTCGAGTCTATCTTTAGTACTCCTTCCTTATCTAATAGAATCTTCTGCTCCTCAGGAGAAGAAGATATATAAGGATGGCTGAGCCTCATGATGAGCACGTGGCAGAGAGTAGTGCTAGTGCACCTCAAGGCGGTGCAAGGGTTCCAAGAATAGAACAGCCTACACCAGAGTCACCAAGAGAGCCACCCCAGTTTGACCCAGCCGACATGGGTAACCCAGATGTACAGACAATGTTCGGGCAGTTCATGACTGCCATGACACACATAACCGACAGGATTCCCATGCCTACACCTAGGGCGCCTGTCCAACCTGAAACACAAGGTATCGGTAAGACGTTCGAACGACTTCGTCGTGTCGGAGCTACCGAGTACTTTGGGACTGCCGACCCCGCAGATGCTGATTTATGGCTGACAGAGTTGGAGAAGGCTTTCAAGATTCTTATTATCCCGGAAGCTGAGAAGGTTAGACATGATGTCTATCTTCTCAAAGGCAGTGCTGGTCACTGGTGGAACATGGAAGAGCATAAGAGACCTGGAATCGAGTTCTCATGGGAAGAGTTTCGTCGGGAATTTATGAATAGATATTTTCCAAAGACCTTACTAGATGAGAAGATCTCTTAGTTTGAGAGACTAAGGCAGGGTATGATGAACATTAGCGAGTATGAAGCTAAGTTCATGGAGTTGCTGCGGTTCTGTCCGCACATGGCTTCCACAGAGGAGGAAAGAATCAGAAGATTCAAAAAGGGTTTGAATGTTGATATATCAACCCCTGTGTCTGCCTTAGAAAACCGAGAGAGATTCTCTACCTTCGTTGAGTCAGTCCGAAGGATAGAGAGATCTGTGGTTGAGAAGAGACAAACTCAGAAAAGATATCCACAGTTCCAGGGTTCTTCATCTAGGGATCCCAAGAAACCTAGATTCTCTGCACCTAACCATCCACCACCCAGGTCAAGTTTTCAAACTCAATGGACACCAAGCAGAGGTAGAGGACGGAGTCAACCGCCTCAAGGGACGCACAGTTCTGCATCAATGTCAGTAACTGGACCACCCAGACCACAACAATAGGAAAGGAGTTGCTACAACTGTGGTAAGGTGGGACACTTGATGAAGGATTGCTGTTCTAGGCCTGTGTCAGTGTGACACAGCCTCCGAGACAGAATCAACAAGGACCTCAGAATAGACAACATCAAGGAGCAGCTCGAGGACGTGGACAAGCGTCTCAAGCTGGATCATCAGCACCACCTCAACACCAGGCAACAACGAGGTTCTATGCTATGAACCCACCTGAAGCAGTGGTCAATCCACGGGTAGTGGCAGGTCAGATGAAACTTTTATATTCTGATATGTCTACATCCTGTGTTGTATGTGTTCTGATTGACCCGGGTGCTACGCACTCTTTTATCACTCAGAGAGTGATTCGTAACTGCAATATGACGGTTAGTCATAGGGCAGATAGTTTGTTGTTGGAGACTCCGTTGAGTGGGTCTGCCATTTTGCAGGAGGTATGTTCTCCCTGCATCCTCTTCTTTTCTGATCATCGCATTCAAGTGGACCTTATACCACTTGATATGAAAGGATTTGATATAATCCTCGAGATGGATACCTTAGAAAGGTATAAAGTTGTCTTGGATTGTGAATCCAAGTTGGCTGTGTTTGCTGATGAAGGCGACACATGGATCTTTCAAGGTGAAAGAAAGATTCTTCCCACCTGTCTTGTATCAGCTATGGTTGCTGATAAGCTGTTGAGACAAGGATGTTATGCATTCTTGGCCCATGTGGTATATGTTACCAAGGAAGGTCCCAATCCTGCCGAAGTTCCCATAGTTAGGGAATTCGAGGATGTGTTTCCTGAAGAACTTCCTGGTATACCACCACCTCGGGAGATTGATTTTGAAATCAATCTGATCCCAGATACGAAACCCATAGCCCAGACTCCGTATAGGATGGCGCCTGCCGAGATGGAAGAACTCAAGAAATAGCTTCAAGAGTTACTTGAGAAGGGCTTTATCCGACCAAGCACTTCACCATGGGGTGCTTCGGTTTTGTTTGTTAGAAAGAAAGATGGGTCAATGCGGTTGTGCATTGACTACAGACAACTTAATAAAGTAACAATAAAGAACAAGTACCCTTTGCCGAGGATTGATGATCTTTTTGACCAGTTGCGTGGTGCAACAGTCTTCTCAAACATAGATTTGAGATCTGGATATCATCAGCTTCGTATTAAGGATAGTGACATATCCAAGTCTGCTTTTAGGACAAGATATGGTCACTATGAGTTCACGGTTATGTCGTTTGGACTAACCAATGCACCAGCTGCATTTATGGAACTCATGAATAGAATTTTTCGACCCTTCCTTGATCAGTGTGTTGTCGTCTTCATAGATGACATTCTGATCTATAGTAGGGATGCTCAGCAGCATGAGCAGCATCTTCACCAAGCTTTGACCTTGCTAAGGGAACATAAGTTGTATGCTAAGTTTAGCAAATGTGAGTTCTGGCTGCCGGAGGTATCTTTTCTTGGACATGTGATATCTGCCTCGGGAATTCGTGTTGACCCTGCAAAGGTAGAATCTGTTCTACAATGGGAACAACCGAAGACACCAACGGAGATTCGAAGCTTCTTGGGGTTAGCTGGTTACTATCGAAGGTTTATTAAAAACTTTATCTCTATAGCCTTACCTTTGACCAAGTTAACCCGAAAAGATGCTCCTTTTTCTTGGAGTGATAAGTGTTAACAGTCTTTCCAGTTGTTGAAGGAGAGGTTAACAAGTGCACCTGTGCTCGTGCTACCTGAGCAAGGAAAAGGATATGTAGTCTTCTGTGATGCCTCTAAGAATGGACTTGGATGTGTGTTGATGCAGGATAAACAAGTGATTTCTTTTGCTTTCCGACAGCTTAAGAAACACGAAGAGAATTATCCGACACACGATCTAGAGTTAGCTGCCGTGGTTCATGCCTTGAAGATCTGGAGACATTATCTTTATGGAGAGACGTTTCAGATTTTCACAGACCATAAGAACCTTAAGTATATCTTCTCTCAACATGAACTCAACATGAGGCAATGTCGCTGGATGGAGTTAATCAAGGACTACGATTGTACAATTGATTACCATCCAGGGAAGGCCAATGTTGTTGCAGATGCCTTAAGTAGGAAAACAACAACATCAACCATGGATAGAGCACAACTAAACTCTTTAGTATGCTCTAAGAGAGATATGCTTATCTCTTTAAGGCAAGACAATGTACAGTTGAAGGTGTCATTGGTAGCCGGGTTGATGGCTGAGATGCATATTAAACCTACCCTAAGAGAGCAGATTAAGGAGGCACAACATGTTGATGATGCAGTTCAGCAGATTAGATCTGAGTATGGAAATGAGAAGCGAGATGGTTTCCATGACTCAGATGACCAAGTAGTATGTTATAATGGAAGGATGATAGTGCCGGATGTGGATGACTTGAGGAAGTTAGTCCTAGAAGAAGCTCATTCTTCCATGTATGCTATGCATCCAGGGAGCACCAAGATGTATCAAAATTTGAAAGATCTGTATTGGTGGCCTGGAATGAAGAAGGATGTTGCAGAATTTGTTCTGAGATGTCCTGTGTGTCAACAAATTAAAGCTGAACACCAGAAACCTGCAGGAACAATGCAACCTTTACCCATACCACAGTGGAAGTGGGACCATGTGACCATGGACTTTGTTGTTGGCCTACCCAGGACAAACAAGGGACATGATTCCATTTGGGTAGTTGTAGATAGGTTGACTAAGACAGCGCATTTCTTACATGTCAAAACAACCTATTCTGCTGAAAGGTTATCACACTTGTATGTGCAAGAGATAGTGCATTTGCACGGAGTTCCTATCACAATAGTTTCTGACAGAGGTCCTCAATTTACAAGTCGTTTTTGGGAATAGTTACACAGAGCCTTAGGCACCAAGCTAAGGTTTAGTACGGCCTTTCATCCACAGACTGATGGACAGTCAGAAAGGACCATACAGACCTTAGAAGACTTGTTGAGAGCATGTGTTCTCCAGTTTACCGGGAGTTGGGATCTACACCTAAGCTTGATAGAATTTTCCTATAACAATAGCTATCAGCATAGTATTGATATAACACCTTATGAAGCCTTGTATGGTAGACGTTGTAGATCACCTCTGTGTTGGTTCGAGACTGGTGAGCGTCAGTTGTTAGGTCCTGATCTTGTGCAACAGACTACAGAAAAGATTAAGATAATACAACAACAGATTAAGACTGCACAAGATAGGCAGAAATCTTATGCTGACAAGTGTCGTAGACCCTTAGAGTTCCAGGTTGAAGACAGAGTGTATCTCAAGGTCTCGCCTTGGAAAGGAGTCCTTTGTTTTGGAAAGAAAGGGAAGTTAGCTCCTAGATTTATGGGACCTTATCCAATCATTGAACGGATTGGAAAAGTAGCCTACAAACTAGAGCTGCCACCAGAGTTACAGAAGTTACACCCTGTGTTTCACATTTCTATGCTAAAGAAATGTCACCCAGACACCGAGTCAATTCTATAACCTATGGAGGTAGAATTGAATAATGATATATCCTATGAGGAGGGACCAGTGTCAATCCTTGATAACAGAATTAAAAAGTTAAAGAAGAAAGATATAAGTCTTGTGAAAGTCCTCTGGAACCACCGTGGTGTTGAAGAAGCCACTTGGGAATTAGAGGATGAGATGAGAAGGAAGTATCCTACCCTTTTCTCTTAATATGTCTTATCGATTTCGGGGACGAAATCCTTATAAGGGGTGGATAATTTGTAACATCCCTGACCTGGGTTATGAGTTAACCCTAGGTGTTTTGCTTAAATATTAAATTAAATCCTTGTGATTAACTTTGGGCATGTAATTAAGTTTCTCAGAAGCATATATTTCAGTTTTTTCTCCTTTTTATATAAAGTTATAGCATTGTTTTGTAATATAGGGACCTATGTGCAAATTACCCAGTTAGAAGGGTTAACTTGCAATTTTCACATGTTGAGATTTTCCTCTGATGTTGAGACATCATGAGAATGATGATGGTAAGGTTTGAGGGATTTCCCAAGCTTGGGCACCAAGGTGCAGCTGTGGAAGCAATCCCGGTGCTTGAAAACCCTAAATTGGGGAAAAGTGCAATTTACCCAATTTGAGGGGTACAACTTGTAAAATACATCATCTAAAATATCTTTTATAACTTTTGTCATCATTTAGAGTAGAAATGATGAAGATAGCACTTCATTTGAATAATCATATAACAAAGAACACCTTTGTGATTGAATAAACAAGGTGTATGTATAATAGCCCTTTTATGTGTATGCTTTAGTGATGGGTTGATAGTCTTTTCCTTCAATTCTTGATCTTAGAAGAAGTTTGTCCTTAGAAATAATATGTGGGGACGTGCAAAGAAGAAAGGAAGGACTTAGATGAGAAATGAGGAAAACATATGTCCTTATGTTGAAAATTCACCTAAGTATATATACAACTTTTCCACTTAGCAAGGGAACGACCCTCTCCCTTTCATTTCTTTTCCCCTTGCTCAAAACCGACCAAGGCTAGGCTCTAGAGCAGAGAAGGACGACCAAGGGTCCTAGGTAAGTTTGGATCATCCCTTTTTGCTTGAATTCATGGAGGAAACTCATTTTCAAGGTTGAATTCATGGCTAGCTCACCTAGCTCTATCTTTCTAGCCATTCCTTTCCAACTTTTCCTTGGAGAATTCACCTTGGCCGACCTTTGGAGCTCAAAGACGCCATTAAATCTTGGAGCTTGAAAGCTTGGAGCTCAAGGAACAACCTTTAGGCGGGTTTTATAACTCTAAACCTTATGCTTTGATTATACATCTTTTTCTATGCATATAGTTGCTAGTTCTTCTTCTTCCCTATCTTCCCTTGCATCCTTGCAAGAAAAATCGTGAAGAACTGCTACTGTTCTTGAGGTAGAGGATAAGGGCGTTAATTCCTATGCTTATCCACGGATTTCCACTTTATCAAACGACCTCCACCAATTGTTCAAACGGTTTCAAACCGTTTGGTGGGCAAACAGTTTCAGGGTCGTGTGAGGGAAAACGGTCTTCAAGACCGTTTGGTCCCGTTGACCAAGCAAAGACCGTATTCAAATCTTGTTCATAATTATGTAGGTTAATCACCCACAAAATTTGAGAGGTTAACTCCAAAGGAATCGTGAGATATAAGCAAATCAATTAGCAAAACCAATTGAATTAAGTTCTGATTTTCAATCTGTTTAATTTGCCCTTTTTGGGAAAACGGTCTCAAGACCCTTTAAGATGGTTGACCAAACGTTGACCGTTTGGGATTACTGTTCATAATGATGTTAATTAACGACCCACCAAATTTGAGGGATTAATTCCAAACGAGTCATGAGTTGAAGGATGATTAATAGGGCAAACCCTAATTGAAATTAGTGCTGAATCTCCAATGAGTTAAGTTGAGATTTTGGGTTGATTAGCCCAAACGGTTTCAAGACCATTTGGGAATCACCCAAACGGTCTCAAGACGGTTTGGAGGTCTGGGGTCAAGTATAGTTGACCAATTGAAGGTCCAAAGGTACCAAATCATATTGCAATTTAATATTGATGTGATGATCAACTCAATAGATCCAACCTTGATGAATTTTCACTAGAGTCCAAAGCTTGGATGGGCAAAGGGTCTCAAGACCGTTTGGAACTCATCCAAACGGTCTCAATACCGTTTGATGCCAACCCAAGACCGTTTGGAGGTCTAGGGTTAAGATAAATTGATCAATTGAGAGCCCAATTACAATGGGTTATTGAAATAATCAAATTGCTGATTTGTGACTTAATTAAGGTTCAACCCCTATCAAATCAACTTAGATTTTTATGATTTCTTGGGCAAACGGTCTCAAGACCGTTTGGAGGTCATCCAAACGATCTCAAGACCGTTTGGGCCCAATTGGAGGTCAATTGATAGGTTCAACCTTGAATTGATTCACATTGTTGAATATTGATGACCATCCGATTTGAAACCCTAATTGAGATGGACTTAACCCTAATTGGCTTTCAATTGAGGGTTAATTTGGTGTCCAATTGATTGAGGCTCATCCTAATTGACTCAATTTATAAGTGGTTAACATGACTTTGGCCAATTGAGGGCTTCAACATACTTAATCATAAACATTTGTAACTTTTGAACCATGTTGGAGGTCCAAACAGTTTGAGCCCATTTGGACCAAACGGTCTCAAGACTGTTTGGATCCAAATGGTCTCAAGACCGTTTGAGGCCAAACGGTCTCAAGACCGTTTGGGTCCAAAACGGTCTCAAGACCGTTTGGGCTCAAACGATCTCAAGGTCGTTTGGACCAATCGATCTCAAGACAAGTTGATCAAACGGTTTCAAACCGCATAAGCTCAAACGGTTTGGAAAGTCAACCTTTCCAAATGGTCAACACACCCAAACGGTTTGGGCAAACGACCTTGAGGTCATGCGGTCTTGGAGTCAAACCTAGCAAACGGTCAACGCACCCAAACGGTTTCAAACCGTTTGGTGGTTGAAGGTTGAAACCGTTTGGAGGTTTTCAATGTTATTTATACATAATCACTTGAAGTTGTAATTGGTTCAATGGTGATCTAATCTAAACCCTAATTCAAGGGTAATGACATGTGATGTGAATAGTAAACCCTAATTCAAGGGTAATGACATGTGATGTGAATAGTAAACCCTAATTCAAGGGTAATGACATGTGATGTGAATAGTAAACCCTAATTCAAGGGTAATGACATGTGGTGTGAATAGTAAACCCTAATTCAAGGGTAATGACGTGTGATGTGAATAGTAAACCCTAATTCAAGGGTAATGACATGTGATGTGAATAGTAAACCCTAATTCAAGGGTAATGACATGTGATGTGAATAGTAAACCCTAATTCAAGGGTAATGACATGTGATGTGAATAGTAAACCCTAATTCAAGGGTAATGACATGTGGGGTGAATAGTAAACCCTAATTCAAGGGTAATGACGTGTGATGTGAATAGTAAACCCTAATTCAAAGGTGATGACATGTTATATGAGTATTAAACTCTATTCGATAAGAATCAAAGAACTTAGCTCTTATGACAAGAGTGGAAAGTATAATCATTGTTTTGAATTACCTCTATTAGTTGAATTAACCATGCAGGTTCTGATATGGAGGTGATCATATCCAGGTATGGATGATGATACTAAATTCATTAAAGGCATATTGATAGCTTTATGAATAAGTAAAGTATCTTGATGCCTTGTCAATGGCATTCTATGATAATAATGGGCTGTGAGAGCCATGAATACCATCAAGGTCATGCCCTAGAGATGACTTGTGATGAGCATAATGAGAAATGATGATTGATGTGAGTTAGGCTTGTTACATTTAGTATTCTCCTTTTATAGCTGTTATGCTACTGTTATTGTTTGAAGAACAATGTGTGATGTTAAATGAATACTGAATGTACCTAACTAATCAAGTATAATGTAGAGCCCTGATCATAGACCCATCATTGTCAGAAATCAAATGATGGTGAAACAGGTTTTCCTAAGGGAACTCCTGGATCACATACTATTGAGTATGTGGGGTATATGGATGTGTAGAACCTTACATCCTAATGTAGGAATTTGATGTAGATATGTAATCCGTAAATCCTTCACTACAATCCCATACCGTATCAGTAGTAGGTAAACATGAAACCTCCTGATGACGAAGAAACATAGATATCCGTATCAGTGGAGATAAACATGAAATCTCCTGATGACGAAGAGAGTACAGAATGCCACTGTAACTCTAAAATAGCGAAGGACCACTTTACCCTGGTGAGCTATAATAGTAGAGACACAAGATGTCCTACAAGTGATCCTCTTACTGACTGAGGAAGGTGAAGGTCATGAGAATCCGGCTCTCTTAATGACCTATGTATGATACTGATGTGACTTCTTAGCAATCAGTTGGAGTATGAGTGGTATGCCTCATCTCCACATGGCATAATATTGTTTTTAAAACATAATCAACCGCGTAGTATACATGTTAGAGATAACTACGAGTTAGTTGATTGATGATACACTGTAATAGTGCTTATATTCTTCATGTCTCATAAGTGTTGAGCTCTTGTTTATAGTTGCAACTGCTATTGAATACTTTGAAAGCTTTACTGCTTAAGATATTCCTTGATGTTATATTAAAGCTTCTGGCGGAGAGTTATAACTCTCGCTGGGATGATTATGTAAAATTGTCTCACCCCGTAGACTTCAACTTTTTAGGTGGACGTCGGAGACATAGGAACCGGTCTACAGGTGACCAGTCCCAGCAGTAGCAGCAGCAGCACCAGGAGCAGCAGTAAATCTCAGGTGGAGATTTAGCCTGCCATGTGGTGTAGTTAGAGTCAGTCCTATGTGTCCTCTGTACTCTCAGGTCTTGGAGTCTTTTGTTATGAGTTCTTGAGATTTTGTATCTTGATGTATATAATTACTCAAGAAGTAATTATCATGAGATGAAAAACAATTTATCTCTTGTTATGAAAGAAGCTTTTATGGATTCAAGCTCTTGTTTCGAAAAGTTTTAATTTCCCGTGATTTTTGTCTTCCGCTGTTAATCGAATCACTTCCGCTAAGTTTGAATCGTGTTTATATCGTGGTTTGGAGATTGACAGCCCACAGAAACCGGCTCTTTGCCAAAACAAAGTAGGTACTGCTTCAAAATCCAGACAAATGAGTCATACTTCTCATCGACCAGCAGATCAGATGCAAACAACACTGTCTTGCGATGGTGATCAACTCCACCAAACATTCCAAAAACCATCGAATACTTGTTGGTGCGGTAGGTGGTGTCAAACAAAATCGCATCCCCGAATAGCCCGCAGTCTTCAACAGAGACATGATCAGCCCAAAACAGATGAGTAAGGCAACAATTGGGGTCTTTTTGGTAGCTATAGAAGAATTTCAGATCGATGACCTTGAACCTGGCAAAGCGATCTAAAACCATGTCGACGTCGTATTTGGCCAACTCTTTCCTCTTGCTACTGATGTGTCCATGAGCTTGTCTACTAGTAAATGTCCGATTTTCATAGCCGCCAGACTCGGATGCTATCAATGCAATTTGTCTTGATACATGTATGTTAGCTTGGCTCATGGAAGAAAGGATCTCTTTTTGAGTTTAATCAAGAGATGAGTTACACTTGAGGTAACAGAGATGAGCAAGGTCAACAAGATCGTGGTTGTGTTCCTCAACAAATGCAGTCACAACCCACATGGATGAGGACTTATCCAGTGTGAAACGTATCATGGCTCCACAACCACATCTCTTCACAGAACGCCTGTGCTTCTTGGACAACTTATCCTGCAAGTTACCCATTTCATCACAAATAGGGCTCAGAAGCCCTCTAGACCTCTTAGAACGGCAGATCTTACCCTGCTTATCACAAACCAGATCTTTAGCAACCAGAATCTTACTTCCCCGTTCATATCTATTGTCGTCTTTCCTGATGTTAAACCCAATCATTCCAGAATAGCTGCAATAGAAGGATATACCTTCATATAGACTTCCAAACTGAAGGCCAACTCTAGGGACTGCAGCTGGGGACGGAGAGGAAACACCAATAGAATGAGAAGACTGAGGATTATCATCGTCATGGCCGAAACTTGCATTAGCAGCATCCGTATCAAGACTGGGATCCATGACAGTGTGTTGGAGTACCTCAGAAGATCAGAAGAGTAACACTGTAACACAACAAGAGTAACTCGGTAAGGAAAAAGAGTAACCAATTATAACAAGAGAGTAACTATGCAAAACATAAAAACATGTATGCCAGTTACTACTTCAAAAATGAAAATGCAGACACAAAAATTGGGTTTCTTTCCCACACAAGATAGAGGGATGAATAAATATTGAAATGATGAGAAAAAATAAAAAAATGAGTATAACTGAATGAATTTACAAAGAGAAATACAAAGTCTACCTGAATGTAGCTTGAAAAAATTGTTGCTTGTAAAAATGCAGATAGAACAGTGAATTCTCCCACCACCTCCACTCCCTCCTCAGCGGTGTGGAATTCACACAACACCAATTTCCTCCTAAATATGCAGAGTGAATAAGGAATTTTCCAACCACATCCACTCCCTCCTCCTCAGGGGCGCGAGCTTCAGAAAAATAGGTCTAAACGGTGGAATCAACTTGTTGAAAATCGATACCGTCACGGGATACACAGACGAAAGTGGGAGACACCTTAGTCGTCCTGCTCTACAAGATTGATAAAAGGGGAAACCGTCCTTGTTATTCGGGAATGGAAATGAATGTAGGGATTTTGGAGGAAGAAATGTAAAATGAAGATTGAAATACGCCAAGGAAGTTGGAATCAGAGGCAGAATTACATATGAAGGGCGTTAAGCGGCAGATGGGGGTAGACCAGATGTATCAGCCTGGCGGCGGCACAGACGAGCGCGGATGACGCTGCGTGGTTTTTTCTTTCCTGAACGCGTGCTACAGTAACTTTGACTTATTTACACGTGCTTGCCACCGTGCGCTGCTGCCGGGTAACTTAGTCAATACTACCCGCCGGGTAACAAATAAATAGCCTATTTATATATATATATATATATATATATATATATATATATAGACACACACACACACACACACACACACACACACACACACACATATATATATATATATATATATATATATATATATATATATATATATATATATATATATATATAGTCAGGCTGCAATACACTCAAGTGTATTCGTAGCAGAATACACTCAAGTAGTTTTTCATAATGCAATATTTTTTTTTCAAAAATATAATCCTTTGATCTTCTTAAACATGTTGTGAATAGCTCATACACAAAATTTTGAGCACATTTGGACATTTATAGATCATGTTATGAAGACCGCAAAAATTATGCATTTCAAATTAGTTTTGCACGTCGATTTTGTTGTCCTTGAATGAGTGACTTACACTCATCCAAACGGGATCAAAATTTGTATGTAGCCTAGTTATAGTATGACAGTGAAGATCAATGGTTTACATTTTGCAAAAAAGAGTCTTGATATGCAAACACACTTGAGTGTATTCGTGCGATCTGTACACTCGAGTATATTCTAGCCTAACTATATATATATATATATAACTATCTTGAAATTTATTAGTGCAACTTATAACCATGCATATCATTTTTTGGGTTTTTATACGCATCACATGTGCATTGGTCATCCATTCATCTTAGTGGGGTTACTTAATTGTTCTATTTGTATGGGTAGCACATGGGGATATCCAACCTATGAGTTGTAATAATCCATTTGCGTTGAATGCTATCCCATTCAAATTACAAGCATTCATATTTAAAGATTTAGTTCTTTTGAGATTGATTTGGATCCTATTAGATGCCATCGTGTGATATAGTTTTTGTCAATATTATGATTTGACTAGTTGCTTATTTCATAATTTTAGTGTATTTGAACCCACTACTAGCTTGGTAACTTAATCAGGTATTGTATACTTCGTACATTTCATAATGTATGCTACTTTTGATTTTCTAATTATTATGCTTCATGTAACATCCAATTGGACCTCTAACTATATCATATTCTCCTAGAAAACTCCTACTTCTGCTCAGGAACAAATGTCCTAGAATTCTTAGGAAATTTGTGCAATTATCATGTAATATAGTCATGCTACAATTGTTATTATTTGTGATATGTAGAAAAAAAGTGGATTATTTGAAAACGTTTTTGTTTTCTTTATGCACATCCATGATACATCGTGGTTTGTTCATTTTGAGGAACATTATAAATAAACTAGTTCAATTTGGTGACACATTATATATGTAATTTTATATTTTGTGATATAAATACGCTACCTACGAACAATGTCAAACATGATATGAAAAATTTGAAAACATTTATATTATATTTGTTTCACAACATATAAAACTTGTTGCAAAACTAAAAACAACCCTTTTTGAATTAAAAAATACTACAAGGCAAGACCAATGAAGGTCATACTTCTCAACTTCCAGTCTTTGTGCACAATGTTATATAGTGCTAGTGTGATTTAGGTATCATGTCAACTTTCCTCCCCTTATATTATCATTAATGTTGCACAAAAATAGTTATAATAATATTTATCTCGATGCTAATGTTTGTGTATCTAACTATGAAGTGACATGATCTGAAGCCACCTTTTACTTGGAGAAGACAATATGGATGCAGATATGGTAGTTGTGTTACGTCATAAATACGAATATGGAAGGTATATATGATGATCAATTTATCCATGAAGGTTGGATAGTGATACACCTCCCAAAACTAAGATTAAAAGTATATCTTAAACTAATTTCTAGGGTAAAAGTTGATGCACATTTTCATTAGGAAACAAATATTCTACCTATAAAGGAGTGCCTACAAGTTGAGATTAAGTATCTAACTGAGTGTGGTGCCAAACAAGGAATCTAAGGGACACTTATCAATTACACAATTTAGAAATTTATGCCAATAATATCAGATAGAACATAATGTACTTGCTAGGGAAGTTACTAAGTTGAAGGACTTAAACCACAATATGGATTTGCCATCTCCTTGATTGTGCAAGTATTTGACAATGAGATGAGTGATGTTAGAACATATAAATATTTTGATGGGATTGTGAAAATATTTTGTCCCAATGATACTGATTTATTTTGGTTTGACTCACTTTTTTGATCATTTTAAAATTTTATGCATGTGTCGACATGTAATGATTTTTATTTATTATGATTACCTCTTGAAATTTATTTTTCTAAATGTACTCATCTCTTTATAAACATAGTTGGCTAGGATACAGAAATATATGAGGAAAAAAATTCACCAAAGTCTTTGCATTGAAAAGCTTTGAGGGTGGTATGATGCATCATCAACTTTTCAATGTCACTAGCGCATGAGGGTATGCAGAGACTAGGGTTGAACGGTTTAAAAAGGGTTGTTTGATTGTTAAACTAAGTGAACAAGCAAGTAAAGGTAATATGAAATCTAAGTTATCGCAAACCCTAAATTATCCTAAATATGCAAGTCTAAGGAACTAGATTAAGCAATTAGCTAAATAGGAGCAAAGGTTAACTATGCTACACTAGTAGAGTAATTAGCAACTAAAAGCTAAGTTAACCACTAGAGAGAGCAAGAACCTAAGTTAACCCTAAAGAGCAAGACTAAGCAATTAACTAGATTGAAAAAAAGCAACTAGACTAGATTAGTACGAACAAGATAAGAAGGCAAATGGGTTTTAAGCAATGAGATTAAGTAGGTGGGCCATTCGGGAATGTGGTTTGATATTAGTTGGGGGATGTCAACATAGCATGCAATTGTCATAATTCAATCTATATTACCAAACCAAACAATAATACAAGTGTTATTAGAATGTACCCTATACTACAAGTTGGAGAACTAGGGTTAGGTGTAATTCTAGTAGGACTTGTCAAGTATAGGTTTCTAGGGTAAGTGGTATTAGGGTAATTGAGAGCCAAGGTTAGAAATGGGAGTACATATGAGGGTTTTTCACCTCATGCCACTAGCCATCTAATCTAGCCTTGAGAAAGCTCTAGGTAATTGCACTAATCACACTTACACTAGCTACTTAGATCTCAAACTCACTTGTAGAAGGAGGGATATGTATGTAGGAACAAAGGGGGATAGATAGGGATCCACTACTTGGATCTAGGAGCCATTCCTAAGATTGCTAAATACACTCAAATTCCTCCTAGAAGCTAAGTGTCATCAAACATCTCAAAGCAAGCAATCCATGTTAAAAGCACAAATCACTTGCAATAAAATAGGAAATGAGATAGAAGCAAGAGGCAATCATCATAGATAGAAATCATGTTCATTAAAATTTATTTCCCCCCAACATGGTATCAAAGTCATATTTTTACCCCAAACAACCCACCACTAGGGATTAGCTAGACATAATCAAAGAAATGGGAAAAGAAAGGGGAAAAAGGGAATAGAACTCCATGGAGCTTGAAGTAGATCTTCCTTCTTCACCTCCTAACAGCTTGGGGATGACCTACTCTCATCCAATGGTGCAGATGGGCATAAGAATGTAGGGGATTATGGAAGAAAACCTAGAAATCTAGGGTTCCAAGGTGGAAATGAGGTGGAAATGGTAGGTGTAGAGCATAAATGCAAGGAAAGTGCAATGAATGATCAAGGAGTGATTAGAGAGGAGTAATGGCAGCTAGGAGGTCTAACCTTCATGCCCCACCCGCCACCTATGTATATATAGGTGGTGGGGAAGCACTAGGGTAAGTAGGGTTAGAATAGGAAAAGTAGAGTAGAAAATGGTGGGGTTAGTTGGTCACCATAGCCATGGTGGGGGTTGCATGGTATGGTCATGGGGGTGTGGACACGTCCAAGGTGTGAAAGGGGGTGGAAAGGCTAAGTATATGTGGTGGCCATGGCCATGGCGGGGTGCCACAATTGTGCTGGGTAAGGGATACCACAATCGTATTGAGGTACCACAACCATTTTGGAGGAGGAGGTCATCAGCGTGGGGCACACCACAGGTGAGGCAATCTTCAAGGGCCACGACCGTGGTCATTCAAGTGTAAAATGGGCCACTTCCCTATTGATTTTGGGGGACTTGGTGCATAATTCCAATGGCTGTTACGGGAGGCCACAACCGTGGTGTCTTCAATGGGCCACAACCATGCTGATGGCCACAACTGTGGTGCGTTTGGTGCAAAAACACTGACTTCCATGTTGATTCTTCACCATAATTCACACAACCATGGTGGATTCCCACTACCGTGTTGGGGTCTTCAGTGGCTAAATTGTCTTCAATCTTCATCGTCAATGGACTTCTTTGCTTGATGTCGAATCTTGGCCATTAGGGGTAGGTTGAGGAAGCTTTGGGGCCTTCTTTGGACCCCTCCATGAGCTAAGGAACCCTAGAACTCCTTCCTTCTACCTCATCCATCCAAGGCATGGTCCAAGTACCTAAAAACAATGCAAAGAACGTCCATACGTGCATTTGATAGTAATACTCATATTGGGGGATTTAACTTGCATTCTACCTTATTTAGATGTGAATAAAGTACAAAATGGCACAAGATGGAGGCCTAAAATAGGACTGCATCACCACCCCAAACTTAAAACATACTTGTCCTCAAGTATCATCATCTAAGCCTCAATCCCAACTATGTTGGGGTCAGCTACATGGATCCTTCGTTTCCATTCAACTCTATCATGGGCCATATTCTGATTGAGATGTAGAGATTCAAAATCTCTCATTATAAGCTCATCCCATGTCAAGTTAGGCCTTCCTCTTCTTCTATTTATAGTGTTTGGCTATATAGCATTGCTTCGTATAGGCGCACTAGTAGGTCTGCGTTGCACATGTCCGTACCATCTGAGTCGGCCCTCACACAACTTGTCCTCAATGCTCACTACCCCCACTTTATTCCTGATATAGTCATTTCTCAAATGATCTTTTGTTGTCTTCCCACACATCCATCTCAGCATACACATTTCAGCCATGTTCATCTTTTTGAGATCTTGTTTCTTCATTGCCCAACATTCATTCCCATATAACATGGGTGGTCGTATAGCTGTTCTATAAAACTTACTTTTTAACCTGAGAGGGATCTTCTGATCGCATAAAACTCCAGTTGCACTCCTCCATTTCAACCATCCTGCAGTGATCCAGTGAAAAACATCATTTTGTACATCCCCATCTATTTGAATAATAGAACCTAAGTAATGAAATTTGTCACATTTTGGTATATCTACTCCTTCCAACTTGGCTCCATCATTCACACTGCGAGATTGGCTGAAATTGCAATGCATATACTCAGTTTTTCTCTTACTAATCATGAATCCATTTGATTCCAATGCCTTTCTCCAACATTCAAATTTATCATTCAATCCATCTTTTGTTTCGTCAATCAAAACAATATCATCAGCAAATAACATACACCAAGGAATATCATCCTGAACATTCTTTGTTAACTCAATCATAACCAGAACGAATAGATATGGGCTGAGTGTGGATCCTTGGTGTACCCCAACTGTAATAGGAAAAGTTGGTGTCTCTCCTCCAGGAGTCTTGACACTTGCAGTAGAGCTATCATTCTTTGATCAAGTCAATGTATTGGATAGGCACACCCTTTTTCTTCAAAACCATCCTCAAGTATGCTCCAACTTAATCTCTCTTTTCTGTTTCTTTCGATAAACAAGGGTGACAAATGCATAGCAACAGATGATTATTGACTAAATGGTCTTAAAAGTGACTAAGTGCATGTGTTCCACCTTTCTCCTCTCCTATTTCACATACCAATCATGAAATGAGCATTGAGCATACAAACTTCAAATATAAAGCATAGAATACACAAGCTTTCCATATGTCCTTCATATCATTCTGGGTAAATCATTTCATGTTGGCGTTAATCAAAGATGACTGGGAATGTTGTTTCATTTTCATGCATTCAATCGTATACCTTAAAACACACCAAATGACCAACATGGATGTAGAAAAGGGTAAAGTGAGCTAAATTTGATGTTTTCTAGCTCAATGGGTATGAAAATAGAAGAAAGGGTTGCAGACAGATTTTTGGAGTGCTATTACATAGAGCACTCATCTTTTCTTTATTTAAATGCTCTTACACATGAGCATCCTTTTATTTTATTTTTTCTTTCCTTTTCTTTTCTTTACCCTTGGTGTAGATAGGGCATATGGTGAATAGGGTGAAGTGGGGAGATGTTGGTATGGCCACCCCAAACTTTTAGAGGTGGCCAAGGCTGATTATGTGTACTAGGGCATCCTTTCATGAGGCAGAGAGGTATGAAAATGGTGAAAGAAGCGCTGGGCCAAAGAGGGGTCATTAGTGTAGTCTTCAAAATAAGATTTCCAGCATGAAAGATAATCCAACACTTCATCAAATGATATCACACCATATGATTGAACAACATGAAATTCACATTTATATCAAGTGATTCCATAGGCTCTAAGCATTTGTAGCTTGCTCAATTCACAATTTAATCGAAACATTCAAAAACTTGAGAGAAGTGGTGCACATGTAAAAAGTCAACAATCAAGACCATATAGTAATAAACTCTAATAAATGGCATGCATTTGTCAAAAGACTACAAATTTCATATCAAATAGTGGAGATTAAGTCAAAACATGCTTTTAGGCAAGAACATTAAAATTTGGGCAAAATTGGCCAAAATGGTGCCAATTTGCTTTCAATCACATCTAAACCTACATTATTGAACTTAAAATAGTAAACAAGCAAATCCTAGATAAAACATGCAAAAATTACCAAAAATCTACATGATATGCAATGCATGGAAAATAGGAGCAAATTTTTTGAAAATTATGCAAAAATGCATGAAAGTAACTACATGCTATGCAAGAATGCAATCAAAAGCAAGAACAAGAAAAACGAAACTAGATGGAACAAGTGGAACAAAAATCACAAAGAGAGAGATAGGGTGGTGCATACCACCCTACCCACCCCAAACTTTAGAATCATGTTGTCCTCAACATGAAACTATAGCTTAGGGTAGATAGGGGAAGTGTCATGGCTGCTGTGGTGACTGGTCAAATGAGTGAGGAGGATCTTGAGGAGGGGCTGGGCCTGAAGGAGGATGCTGGTAGTAGTGTCCCTAGTAGTCATCTTGGAGTGGAGGGTATGTCTCTGAATATCCAACAATACCACCCCAAAAATCTCCACCCGATTCGGGGTTTCTTACTGCTTGGGCATGTTGGTAATGGTACATGTGGTTGACCTGGTGGTGCATTTGCTATTGGTCTTGTCACATGTACTATTGGATCAACTACATGTCACTCTGTGTCTTTTGTATGCTCTCAAGTTATACCTGGATGGTAGACATGTCGTAGGTGTTTGCTGAGGGCTGCTACAGCTGGGATGTTCCTTCATCCCTTCTTCTTGACTTTCGGGGTTGCCTTTGTCCTACTTTTTCTTACTCCTGCCCTTACACATTCGACTCATCAATTTCTTCTTGTACAACAGTGGCTCCCCTAGTGTATGTCTCTCTTGGGTTGTTCTGTTGCCATTCCAATAATTTGGTCTCCAATTTATGGGGGACTCCCAACATCGAGAGAAGTGGTACATCATGGTATGACAACTCAAGCTCAATCTTTGCCACACTACTCACATGATACATCATTTTTTGGTCCTTGATCGTGATAGTGTGGGAGCAAATAAGATATTTCAAATAAACGAATTGAGCTTCATCAGTGTCTTCAAACCCAAAAATATCATACCCCAAAGAAAGTGCAATTGAGGTTACAAACCCTCCCATAACAAAATGTGTTTTACTTTTGGAGGGTGTGGACCTCATATGATCAATCAAATACACTCCAAGGTCTATATACCATTTGTGGTGCATTGCCATCATGACAAACATATCTTTCTGAGAAATCAATCCTTGATTATCATATCTACCCACAATGGTGTTTACCAAGACCTTTTGCACATAACAGAATAGGGGATTGCTTGTAGCCGAAGTTTTTGACCTCCCTACATAGTAGTCCTTGCTTCCTATTAAGAGGTACCTGAAATTTACATAATTGAATTCTACCTCTATTTCAAGTAGGCCGTCATCCATTTTCTTGGCCTCTTCATGATCGTCAGCAAATATGAAATTCAATTCAACTGTCGTGAGAGTGTCCATTTTGCCCATCATGACAAATTTGATAGCATCATAACCTCTCACCTTTGTCTTCTCAAGCGTGATGAAAAAATCTTGAGTCAATGTGGTGTAAGTTGTTTGGGGTGTGAAGAGAATGTTTCACAACCCCATTTTCTTCAAACTACCCTCCACAACCACCTTGATTCCCAATTCATCAATGACCTTCTCACATCCATACCTGGTGGAGACGACTCTCCTTATCATGCATTCTGGGTATGTGAGGGAAATCTTCCTTTGCCTGTGTCCTCTTCCAAAGGATACTCCAACACGAGCCTTTCCTAAGGCCTTCAACCCGTCATCCTCCAATTGTGCCAGAATATCCTCTGCCTCAGCTGACAACTCCATCTCCTCATCTTTATTGTCTTCCTCTTCCTCATCCAGCCTATATGATCAGGACCCCGAACTAGTATCAAGATTTAGTGGTACCCGCTGTTCGGTGTTCGAGATACCACTGTGCAAATTTCTCTTCCTCTAGGTGTAATTGCCTCCTTATTTGTGACTGCTCCCCATGCCCCACTGCCATGGAATAAGTCGAATGGCGGGCCGAGTGGGCTTTAGTAGACACTTTGATGAGAATGGGGCTGTTTTTGATCTTTGACTTCTTTTTGCAACCACCATCTCTACCTCATCGATCAAGTTGTCGATATTCTCCTCAGATCCTCCTCCTCCTCTCCCATGTACATCTCGTCGGTAATGTGGTGGCTATCAGATGACCATGTGTGGGATGTATTCACAAACATCAAACAGGAGAGTGATTAGGCAATGGAATTTGATGGTGAAGGGTGTGTGAAGGTATGGAGACCTGGTAGGAGGTTTTCTTGGTGCACACCTTGCCTCTGGTGATCACATCAAGGATCTTTTGAGCCCCCTTCTTCACTGCCTTGGTGATCCCCTTCTTTTTTTGGATGTGGAGGAGGTGGTAGGGCTGTGGAAATCGGATTTTTGGATAAATGATGGGATGGAGGTGGATTAAGGGGTGGAATGGAAGGATATGGAGGTTTAGATGGTGGGTGAATGATTAGGTTTTGATTGGGAGAGATATGGAGGTTTTGGGTAGGTATGAACGGAGGATAAAGTGGTGGTGGAGGGTGGATTAATGGATGGTTTGGTGCAGAAATGGAAGGGGAATGGTAGAGGGATGATTGGTGGTGGTTTGGAGGCGATTTGGGGGCTTGAAGGTGGAGCTTGGAGGAGCTGGTGGCTGGGGAGCGCCACCACGACCATGCTCTTGTGAATGAGAGTGATAGAATGGGGGGGAGGTTCGAGTTGGAGATGAGTTTAAGTTATATTTTTTTGTGGGGTCGGGGTGTGCCACGTCCGTGGCGGGTGGCCACGGTCGTGGTGAGGGTTTGGTAGTACGACCGGGGCGGGTGCCACAGTCATGTTGTCGATGAAGATTGCACCCACCCGACCTTGCGACGGTCGTGGTCCCCTACCACAGTCATGGTCATCCATCCTTGACATGGCCGTGGTGGAGACCACAACTTGACCATTCATGTGCAAACTTGGCCAAACAACCTGACTTCTTTTACACCTTTAACAAATAATTACAATGGCCATGGAGAGGGGGCCACATCCGTGGCCATCTATCTTTGACACGACCGTGGTGAGAGGCCACAGACGTGGTCGTTCATACATGAACTTGGCCAAACAACCTGACTTCTTTGTCTCCTTTGACAAAATATTCCAACGACTGTGGCGGGGGGCCACGACCGTGTTTGGACAGTTGTTGCCATGACTGTGGTCGAGCTCTACAACCGTGGTGGGGTCATTCCTTCAACTTTTTAAACTCAAATTCAAGAACTTTGTTTTTCTTTGAGATTTTTCCACAAATAGATCGTAGTGGCCATGATTCACCTCTGATTCCTCTCTCTTTAGTTCTTAACACCTGCCATGTCATAAAAACTCAAAGAAAACTATTAAACACACGTGTGTGTATTTTGTGGAAAAGAAAGCAAACATATAAAAAAGAGAAGGTTGGGTGAAAAGCTCCCAAACCTAGGTGGGTTGCCTCCCACTAGCGTTAAATTTTGTGCCTTCAGCTGGGCTTATTGATTCTTGACTTCATTCATCTCCGTGGGATCCTCGAAGCATCTTTGAAGTTAATGTCTCTCTCATGTGCATACAAGCACATGTTTGGGGCAAAATATTCCTCCTTTGACAAAATATTCCAACGACTGTGGCGGGGGGCCACGACTGTGTTTGGATAGTTGTTTCCATGACTGTGGTCGAGCTCTATAGCCATGGTGGGGTCATTCCTTCAACTTTTTAAACTCAAATTCAAGAACTTTGTTTTTATTTGAGATTTCACCACAAATTGATCTTAGTGGCCATGATTCACCTCTGATTCCTCTTTCTTTAGTGCTTAACACCTGACATGTCATCAAAACTCAAAGAAAACTATTAAACACATGTGTGCGTGTGCATTTTGTGGAAAAGAAAGCAAACATATAAAAAAGAGAAGGTTGGGTGAATAGCTCCCAAACCTAGGTGGGTTGCCTCCCCCTAGCGCTAAATTTTATGCCTTCAGCCGGGCTTATTGATTCTTGACTTCATTCATCTCCATGGGATCCTCAAAGCATCTTTGAAGTAAATGTCTCTCTCATGTGCATACAAGCACATATCTTCATCAAATTGATGTTCTTCCACTAGCATCACTATGTCAAAACTTTGATTTGCCTTGTCCGGACCTACTTCCACAACTAATTTCAATCTTTGACCATTCATGGTGAATTCTTTAGCTCCTTCTTTCTCACAAATCAACACAGCTCCAGATGGATACAACTTTTTGATGAGATAAGGCCCTTCCCATCTAGATCAGAGTTTTCTGGGAAAGAACTTCATCCTTGAGTTATAGAGCCATACTTACTTTCTGGGCTCAAAGTCTTTCTTCTTGATCATCTTGTCATGTAGAAACATAGTCCTCTCCTTGTAGCACTTGGACATTTCATACGCTTCATGAAACATCTCCTCTAACTCATTTAGCTGAAACTTTCTTTTCATTCTGACATTCTCTCCATCAAAGTCCATGGCCTTCAAATCCCATAATGCCTTGTGTTGCATCTCAACTGACAAATGACAATGTTTTCCATACACAAGTTTGAACGATGTGGTGCCAATCGGGGCTTTGTATGCATTCCTATATGCCCATAAAGCTTCATTGAGACATAGTGACCAATCCTTGCGGTCCGGTCTCGCCGTGTTCTCTAGAATGGGCTTTATCTCCCGATTGGCCAACTTGACTTGACCACTTGTTTGGGGGTGGTAAGGAGTATCCACATGATGGTTCACTCAATGTTTCTTAAGAAAGCCTTCAAAGGTGTGGGGGATGAAGTGACTTCCCCCATCACTAATCATAGCTCTTGGAATACCAAAACGGCTAAAGATATTGGATTTCATGAAGTCACACACCATCTTGTAATCATTTGTCCTTGTTGCAACAACCTCAATACACTTTGATATGTAATCAATGACAACCAAAATATAAATGTATCCAAAAGAGGGGGGAAAAGGTCCCATAAAGTCAATCCCACAAACATCAAATACCTCCACCACAAGAATGGGTGATAAAGGTATCATGTCCCTCTTAGAGATAGTACCCACCTTTTGACACTTCAACCAACACCTACAAAATTCATGAGAGTTTTTGAACAAGGAAGGCCAATAGAATCTGCTTTGGAGAATCTTGGTAGCAGTACGTTTTCCACCAAAATGACCCCACAAACTCCGAAATGGAACATAGAGATAATTTCTTACTACTCCATCTCCGGAACACATATACAGATAAGTTGGTCGGGGAAATACTTGAATAGGTGAGGATCATCCCAAACATAATTCTTGGCCATAACAAATAACCTTTTGCTTTCCTTCCTCGTCCAAGTGCTTGGTATTCTTTCCCTAGCTAAGAAGTTAGCTATGTGTTGATACCATGGCCTTTGAGTGGATGAGAGTAGGAACATCTGCTCATGTGGCATTGTCTCTTTGATTCTACTTGTGTCATCAAAAGGTGCTTCAATCTGGGAGCGATGGTCAGTGTAAAAATTATGTACTCCCTTCTTGTCTACAATCTCAATATCTAACTCTTGAAGCAACAATATCCAACAGATCAACCTCGACTTGGAGTCTTTCTTTGCCATTAGATATTTCAAAACAACATGGTCTGTATAGACAATCACCTTGTTTTGTAGAATATATGATCTAAACTTGTCAAGAGCGAAGATAACTGCAAGCAATTCTTTCTCGGTAGTCATGTAATTTCTTTGGGCTTCATCTAGAGTCTTGATTGCATAGTAGATAGCATGTAGAATCTGGCCAATGCTTTGGCCCAACACAGCCCCCACTTCCATGTTAGATGCATCTGTCATGATCTCAAATGGCACAAAGAAGTCCAGGGGCTGCATTATAGGAGCAGAAACTAGCTTTTCCTTCAAGTGGTTGAAGGCTTTAACACACTTCTCATCAAAATGAAACTCAACATCTTTCTCCAGCAAGTGACATAGAGGTTACAAGATCTTACTAAAATCTTTGATGAAGTGGCGGTAGAAGCTTGCATGTCCCAATAAAGACCGGACATGTCTTAGAGTGGAAGGAATGGCAAGTGTAGAAATGAGGCCCACCTTGGCCCTATCAACTTCAATCCCATCCTTTGAAACCCAATGGCCCAGAACAATGCCTTTGGGTACCATGAAATATGGCGATGGTTTTAGGCACCAGTGGGTGCGCCGGAGGGCAACTGATTGAAGGGGACCACCACCGCTCGTTGGAGGGGTCCAAGGCAGGAGCTGGAGCCGCACCATGAAACAGCTAGGGTAACAGTCGTCGGCTGCACAAGGTTGAAGAAGGCACGAGCAACGTTTGACCATTCTACCCCTCAATGTGCTAAAGAATGGATCCTTAAGTCAAGGGTAGTTTCGTAATTCAGTTATGTTTTCAACTTACAAGGCAACGTTGCATGGATGAATGATGTGGCAGCTTCCGATTGGTCTAAAAAGGTATTTCTTATGGAAATCATAACTCTTTAATAGTAGCTCGGATGACAAAAGTTTATACATGAATTTTACTCAGAAAAATGATAGGAATGTAATAAAAATATATTTGAAGCCTAGTTCTGATAGAAATTCGAAAAATAATGGAAGTTGTTAACTTTAGTGTAATAGTGATTAAGAAACCCTATTTGGATATGATTAATGTGATTAGTAGGGTTTAATTGATGGTTAAAGTTGATAATAACCTGTTAATTGTAAAAAGGTACATTAAGATCGAAAAGGATGAACTTTGCATGTAATTAGTCTAATTTAGAGATTATGTGCATAAATATGCTTGAAATTTGAAAAGTACATAGAGTTATCATCTTTAATGATTTAATTAATGAAAAACCCTTAGATTTGATGATAGATGGATTTAATGATGTTCATTGGAGAATTCAAGCCAATATTAACCTGCTGTTAATAAAAGTGAAAATAGGATCTAAAAGGATGATATTTTTTTATATAATTGGCTCAGTTTAGGGTTTTGTGCATGAATATGCATTAAAGGGCTTGAAAACCCTAAATTAGATGAATATGTCTTTTAATTGTTTTAATGGTTCAAATCCATGAATAAATAGAGATATGATGATCCTAAGTCAATTTGGGTATAAAAGACTATTAAAATGGACAGTTTGAGCAATTAGGGTTTATATGAGTAGAAAAGAGTATTTTAGGGTTTGTTAACCTAAAAGAGATAAAATTTGAGAAATTGATCTAAGAAACCCTAATGAATATTAATGAAACCTTAATTCGGATTAGAAACCCTAGAAAGTGAATCCAAGTTGATAAAGTAGATTCCTCTTTTTTGGCATGGTGTGCGAGTTCAAAGATTCTTGATAAAGTGTGTAATAAATAGAGTACATATTCTTTTCAGGAACTATGTGATTGTTGAATTGCTTGCTTGGATTGCTTTCTTGGTTGGAATTGCTTAATGCTTGTGAAATCATCAAATCAGGTATGTGGTTACGCTTATGAATATTTGCTCTAGTTTCACGATGATTCTCGAAGTTTTATCGGTTGCTTGAAAATAACAGTTGGATGTCTATTTATTTCATGCAACTATAAAGTGACTATGATTATCACTATAAATGTGCATATATAACTGGCTAGATCCGGGTCCACCTATGTTGCTTTGGAAAAGGCTAAAAAAAGGGGTAATCCTAGAGCAAGGTCTAGGTTACCATGAGTTAGAAATTGGGCTACCTATGTGTAGTGCCACGAGACTCTTTAGCATACCCTGAGTTAAGGAGTGGTCTACCTATGAGTAGTTCCATGTGACTCAACCCTAGAAACAGGTTCACTTGATAGGTGGATCATGAGGGGTTTAATGGGGACAACACAGATGATAAGGTTCTCTTGGATCGCGGAGTTATATCTAAAATGTAATCTTGGTTGTTAAATGATTAATTGAAGGATTACATTGTTAACATATTTACATGATTATTGTTTTCCCCCACATACCAGCTTCGGCTGACTGACGTTTTGTTTGTCAATGTTTTAGGTACAAGCCAAAAGGACAAATAGTAAATCGTCATATTGTGAAATACATGAAGTAAAATACAAGGAGGGTTAGTTAGAGTAGGATCCATAAGTGGATAGAAGTTTAGAGATCCAAGTTTTCAAAAAGATATGCAAAAGTTTACTTTCTTACATCTTTTCAGTCTGTTAAAATTTAATAATTATTCTTGGTTAAGTGCCAAACCTTTGATCCGGAAATTATGGGTGCGGATTCTACTTCTCGGTCTCCCTTAATTGGGGGTTACCGGAAGGTGGGGTTGTAACAGGGACCTATAGGGTCACACACATAGGATACACCTAGAAGAGGAGTTTTGATCATGAACGATTATTAAATTCATTATGAAAGTGTTTAGGTATTCAATTTAAACATCAATTGATTGACTGGGCTCCCAACCGATCGACTCATGTGATCAAATGACCAGTTGGAGTGTCAGGTTGATTGAGTATTGAATTAATTGAGTTTTGAATGAGTATAGAGCAAACTGACCAATTCATGATCACCAGACGACCATCTCATGTGATGAGACACCCAGTTCAAGGTGCAATTTGATTACATCAAGGATTAGTACGGACATCGTGTTGTGCATTAATTGGATTATAATTTTCAATTCATATGTGAATGAGAAACATGACAAAACTTTCAGTTCACTAGGTGAACTGATCAACTCACATGCCAAAAGATCGGTTCGCTTGCAAACTGACTATTTTTCCATTTGTAGGTTGTGAAACTTTTTGAGATTCTGGTCCCTTCCACTCCCATACAGACTGGGAACCTTGACCCCAACCCTCTATAAATAGAGGGGTACTGGTGCTTCTCAGATACATCAATTGCCTCTGAAAATTGTTTTCACTTCTCTAGTTGTGGTAACCAAGAGAACTCGAGCAAGTCCTACCCAATAAAGGGAGGGATAGCAAGGGAGAACAATTGTGGGAGAACAAGTTAGTGACTAGTACAACAACCGCAAGGACAACTCCTTCCTATCCATTCTAGTAGGATGAAAATTGTTATAGGCGGTCCGTCTGGACTTCCATAGAGGTGTTGAGGTCATTTCTTGCCACAAGGCAGACAATGCCAGTCTGGTGTCTGTGGTGAAGATGAGGAGCTGCTATAGACGCTATCCCAATGCAACTAGAAGGCAACTGCATGACTACAACGATGAGGAGATTGTTACTGGACTTGCTCCAAGACCAGGTTAATCCTCAAAACCATCCTTTCCATTATATATAGGTGTTGATGTGATCTGCTGGTTTAATGGGAAATACGGTAGTAAATGTTTTATTCCCATTGCTGGATGCCATATTTCCCTACAGTGGTTTGAGAGGCACGCCAATTTACTATATTTTGGGATTATCAATATGATTAGATTTTTGGTTTTATCATTTATTTATTGCATACAATGTGGATATTGATGTCCAATAAAATACCACATAAATCCCAAACTAATACACACACACACACACACACACACATATATATATATATATGTAATTTACACGCGTTGTCCTAAAAGTGAGTTTTAATGGTGGATGTGTAGCATGGTTATGGCCAATAATCCTATTTTTATCTGCATGTTGGTTGTGTGTTTATTTCCTATTCCATCTCAATTTTCATACTGAGCCTCTACCTAATATTTCAATTGTAAATGTGTTATTCTCTCCTATATTTTCACCCCTTGAATATAAATTGAGGTTTCTCTATAATCATGTAATAGTAGAATACTTTATTTTTCTTGTTACAGTGATGAAGAAGGCACTCAGACCAGGTGAACTGACCATCTGAAATGTGAGTCGACCGATAGAGGACTGAGGAGGACCAAGGAGGACCAATCAATCAGAGGTCCAACCGATCAATTGGAGGACCCAAAAGATGGTGGACTGCAGACCAGATGACCGGTAAAATGACCAACCGACTGGCCAGGAGGTGATCCGATAATTCCAAGGGTTGAACCGATCAACCCAGATTGGGAAGCATGGATCTTCATCAATAACAAGTTTCTACATTAGATGTAGACCCTAGGTTGTAGTAATTCCTTGTGGATCTAAGGAATTATATTAGAATGTACATAACCATCACTTTTAGTTATTGCATTTTTTGTTATGGGATATGACATGTATATAATACATACTATATATATGTGGTGATTGGATAATGTATATGTATTTATAAATACAAATCTCTCAATGTAATATTAAGTCTAAGATGCTCCATAAGCAACACACATGAAATGCTTGATCGAACACGTGTGGATAAGCCCTAGCGTGGTGCGTTGTCTATCTCATGGAAGTGTGATGGTAGATATGAGGGTCTTCCCTAGCATGGTGCATACTCTGTCATGTTATCTTATGGGTTTGGATTAACTAGGTGACCTTAATAGGATTAAGTGCCTAGAAGCATAAAGATGGGCCATGGCAAGAAGTTGTGCATACCATGTATCAAAGAATTGTATGAGATGCAATTAGAAAACATTGCCTACCTTAATAATTGGTCATGAGTGCCAACGTTGGTTGGGTATTGGCTTAATTGTATTGGATCTTGGCTCACTAGAAGATTGTATGCTATAGTTTTTTGAATTGGTAGTGAGGGATATCAATATTGAATACAACAGTGGGAGCAATAATGAATTAAATTCCTAATTAAATATCATCAAATATTTTCAAATCAAATCAAATAATAGGAGTTTTTAAGAAATGCAAAATTTTCTCTTGTAGAATCAAATGAAAATCAAATCATCATTGTGATCGGTCCTTGCGAAGGACAAACTAAATGAGATATATTTCCATAATTGGTTCGGGATTTTAAGAAGTGTTCTCTGTGTTCCTGAAACACCAGTGCCAGTGAAATCTGCTCCAAATGCACTTGGGAATGAAATGGATGCTTATTTGAAGCATGTTAATGATTTTGTAGACATCAAAAACCTTATTTTGGGTTGTATGAACTATGAGATGCATAAAACATGATAAGAAAGGTATAATATATCTAAGGTACTATTTGAGTGCAAACTAATAGAGGGTGCGCTCAATATGATTGGGCATGTAGAGCTTATAGAAAGATTGAGATTTCCTTTAGGTTAAGAGTTAGCCACCAATATGATTTTGCAATCATTTCCTAAATCATATAGCCATTTTATCAAGTGTTACAACTTGAGTAACATGGCTAGACTGATGTTTGAGTTGCTTGACATGCTAGTATATGTCAAAGCACAAATGAAGAAGGACAAACCCATGATGCAGATCAATAAAATAGAGTCCAAGGACAAAGGTAAGGCCAAGAAGTGTTATGAGGCTAAGCTAAAGTCCAAGTGTTCTGCATTCAAAATAAGGAAAGGGATAAAGAAACCTAGGAATATGAATCAAGGGATAGAGATATCTACTTCTATATACATAATTGAGATTAACTTCACGACTTCTTCATATTGGGTACTAGATACCGTTGTGGATCACACATTTTCTCAATTGTGAAGAATCTGAAAAGAATTAGACCTTTAGAGAAATGTGAGGTTGAAAAACACGTTGCTAATGGAGAAAGAGTTGCTAGAAACGTAGTTGGAACCTATGAGTTATTTCTACCTAGTGGGATTGTAATAGAGTTGGAGAACTGCTATTATGTACCTTCCATCAATAGGCACATCATATCTATATCTTGTCTAGACAAGAATGGATTCAAATTTCTTATAAAGAATGTTAGATGTTCTATTAGTAAAGATGGGATCTTTTATAACAGTGCCCCATTGTCTTATAGTCTATATTTGATAGATCTAGGGACAAGCATATATAATGTACACACCAAGAGATAAAAACTCAATAACTCAAACTAAACATACCTTTGGCATTGTCATCTAGGACAATTAAATGCGAAACACATCTCCAAACTCCATAAAGATGGTTATCTGAACTCTTTTGATTTCAAATCAATAGAGACATGTGAATCTTGTTTGTTGGGCAAGATGACTAAGACCCCTTTCAATGGTAACAATGAGAGGGCTAGTGATCTATTAAGACTCATACCTACTCATGATTATGGGCCTTTTAGAACAAATGCTAGAGGTGGGTATCAATATTTCATTACCATCACTGATGACCTCAATAGGTATAGTTATGTTTACCTGATGGAACATGTCAAAAACTCTTGAAAAGTTCAAGGAGTTTATGAACGAATTACAGAACCAACTTGGCAAAAGTATTAAGGCACTTCATTCTGATCAAGGTGGAGAATACTTAAGCTGAGTTTGAGGACCTTCTGTGAGCCCGTGGTATCATATTACAATGGAATCTACCTGCAACACCACAATATAATGGTGTATTAGAAATAAGGAATCACACACGCTAGATATGGCACAATCAATGATTAGTTTTGCTAATATTATGACTTCCTTACGGGAACATGCTCTACAAACCGCAACGTTTACCCTTAACCATGTACCGTCTAAATACGTTCAAAAGACACCATATGGGATACAATATGGGAAACTTCCTGGTGTGTTTTTTATGAAGATCTAGGGATGTGAAGATTATATCAAAAAATATTTCCTGTTATCCTAGACCCAAATATGATAAATGTTATTTTTGGATATCCAAAGGAAACAAGGGGATACTACTTTTATACTCCATCTAACAACAAAGTGTTTGTTTCCATGACTAGTATATTTCTTGAAGAGGAATTTATTTCCAAAGGAAACAGTGGGAGGAAAGTAGGACTTGAAGATGTTTGTGACAACAAGAAAACATTAAACCAGTAGATGTACAAGAGGAAAAAAGAGAATCACAAGTCATTGTGGAATGTTAAATTCCTCAAGTAACATAAGAACCTCATAGATCTAGTTGGACCCACCTTGATCCTGAAAGATTTGGTTCTCTTCTGACTCAGGAAGGCTGTGAGTTGGTCATAGATGATAAGCTAACAACCTATATAAAATCTATTGAGGGATGATTATGAGAAATGGCTTGAGACAATGAGATATGAGATGGAATCCATGTACACCAACAAGATATAGACCTTGGTGGATCCACTTAAAGGGGTAAAACCAATAGGGCGGAAGTGGGTCTTCAAGAAGAAGACCGACATGGATGGAAAAGTACAAACCTACAAGGGAAGATTGGTTGTAAAATGTTTCAGACAAGTTCAAGGTGTTGACTATGATGAAACCTTTTCTCCAGTGGCCATGGTCAAGTCCATCAAGATCATGCTTTCCATTGCAACTTATCATGACTATGAGATTTGGTAGATGGATGTTAAAACCACATTCCTTAATGTGAATATTCTCGAGGATATGTATATGGCACAACCTATAATGCATGGGCCCACTGCCCATGACTCTAGTAGAGTTTCAGGAATGACGGCTGGCCCCAAAAACCACCACTATCCTTAATTGTGCACTTTGTCCACACTGACACGCAAGCCAGGATCAACTTCTCGACTGGTCACCCATCCTAGTACTACTCCAAGCTGAGCACGCTTAACTATGGAGTTCTTTAGTGATGGGTTCCCGGAAAAGAAGGTGCACCTTGGTGATATGGGTAGTCCAATCATTCCTTTTAAGATCATCATATGCGAGGCCTCAAATCCTAGGATATTACAATCCCCCCCACTTAGAATCTTGACGTCCTCGTCAAGGCTCAAATATATGGCCTCATAATCTGACCCCATTTCAGTGTAGACCCACAATGGCCCATGGACACCCAACTCCCAATCATGGAATACCAGTGCAAGGGTGGCTACGTCAACCATGGACAACCCTTTCCTACATGCCTGGACCACACGACTCAAGACTGGCATGCCACATGCCCATGTGGGCCCCACCTACTCGAGGGGTTATGGCTCTGATACCATTTGTAATGCCCGTGCCCACTGCCCATGACTCTAGTAGAGTTTCAGGAATGACGACTGGCCCCACAAACCACCACTAGCCTTAACTGCGCACTTTGTCCACACTGAAGCGCAAGCCAGGATCAACTTCCCGACTGGTCACCCATCCTAGTACTACTCCAAGCCGAGCACACTTAACTATGGAGTTCTTTAGTGATGGGTTCCCGAAAAATGAGGCACACCTTGGTGATATGGGTAGTCCAATCATTCCTTTTAAGATCATCATATCCGAGGCCTCAAATCCTAGGATATTATACAACCTGAGGGTTTTATAAACCCAAAGGATGTAATAAAGTCTATAAGCTACACAGGTCAATCTATGGATTGTAGCAAACATCTCAGAGCTGAGATCTTCATTTTGACAAGATAGTCAAAGAGTTTGGCTTAAGTCAAAATGAAGATGAACCTTGAGTGTACAAGAAGGGTAGTGGGAGCATAGTCACATTCCTCATATCATATGTAGATGACATCTATTGATGGGGAATGACATTCCTTCTTTATAGATGGTAAAGAAATAGTTGGCAATTACATTCTCTATGAAAGACTTGGAGAAGCATCCTACATATTGGGGATCAAGATCTATAGAGATAGATCTAGAAGGCTTCTTGGACTAAGTCAGAGCACATACATTAACAAAGTGTTGAAGATGTTTATCATTGAGAAATCAAAGAAAGGAAACATGTCCATGTGTCATGGTGTTAGTATCTCTAGAGATCAGTGTCCTAGTTCTTGTAAAGAAGGGAGCACATGATCAAGGTTCTAGATACATCTACAATTGGATTTATCATGTATGTAATGTTATGTACTTGACCAGACGTCTCGTATGCCTTGAGCATGATGAATAGTTATTAGTAAAATCTAGGTGATGCTCTCTGGACAACCATCAAGAACATCCTGAAGTACTTGAGAAGAACTAAGGATCAATTCTTGGTCTACTATAGAGATGAAGAGTTGGTGGTAAAGGGTTACATTGATGCAAGCTACGAGATTGACAAAGATGATTATAGATCACAATGAGGATTTGAGTTTTTCCTCTACAATAGAGCTATAAGTTGGAAGAGTTCCAAGTATGAGACACTTGCCAATTATACAATAGAGGCTGAGTATATTGCTGCATCAAATGCAGCAAAGGAAGCTATCTTGATAAAGAAGTTCATAATAAAATTCATGTGGTTCCAAGAATCAACAATGCGATTGAGCTATATTGTGACAACAATGGGGCTATTGCACAAGCTAAGGAAACCAGATTGCATTAGCATTCTAAGCATATACAAAGGCATTTTCATCTCATATGAGAGATCGTACAGTGAGGAGATGTGAAGATTTGCAGAGTACCAACCAAAAACAATGTTGCTGACCTCTTGACAAAGGCACTTTCAAAATAGAAGCATGATGGTCATGTTAGATTTCTTGTGATAAGATTCATGGATGATTTGCTCCAAGTGCAAGTGGAAGTTAGTTGGTATGCATGCCCAGAGAGACAATCATGTGATGATTGTTATGGCATAATTTGTAAATGTTTTTATTAATGATAAAGCCAAACTTCCAATCTATTTTTTTCTATTCAATTATGAAATAATGAAGTAACATAATAAATGTCTATAGAATGATATTACTCAATGACATATGTCTTCATGTTAAGGACCTAAACAATATGATCAGATGGATGTCAAGAGTACACATTCTTGTAATGTCCCTAGTCGATTATTACTGTGGAAGCAATGTAGACAATAACAATACATAAGACTAGAGTGTGGGTTGGTCGATGATAAAATCTCATCAATCATGATATGTGATATCAAACCAAACACATATGTACTTATTAGACAACAGTGTACCGAACAGACCTACCATAAGTGTGATACATGGAAACCATGATTGGTAGTCAGAATTAACTCTTATAGTATTGGTGGTGGTTGTGGTTCTTAGACCTGAAGTCACTACACTCACCACATGTCGTTCGATGTTCTTTGACATCATCCAATGTGATCCTGAATAAGGATTTCAATAAAGGTGATGATTGGGTGCACTGTGACACATGAGGATGACTGTGAGTGATATAAATGATATTTGTCCCTCCTATGGGAGTATGATATCCTGGCCACTTGATTAGTGAGGCTGAGAAATGCATGGCCATACACATGTGAGTCAATATGTGACATTGAGATTACATATATCTCAGACAGTCTACTATAGCAAGGAACAAAGATTGAATGTTGAAGAGGATGAATGCTCCATGCCTTGAGTTCAATACTAATATCAATGACAAAGGAACTATACAAACACTGTAACAACACTCACATATTGTAGGTTGAAGTTGTTCTCCTACTTTCCATTTACTTGGGTACCAATGATGTGTGACTAGGCACCACTCTTTGCTTGTGATGTCATAATTGGTTATGGACATTCACTGCCAACATAATATGGGACCTATAGGGTGAAACACATAGGATACAACTAGAAGAGGACTTGTGATCATGAATGATAATTAAATTGATTATTAAGTGTTTAGGTATTAGATTTAAACATCAATTGATTCACTGGACTCCCAACCGACCAGCTCATTTCATGAAACAACTGGTTCGAGTGTTAGGTTGATTGAGTATTAAACCTGACTGAGTTTTGAATGAGAAGGGAGCAAATTGACCAATGAACCAACTGGTTCATGGTCACCATACGACCGTCTCATGTGGTGAGATGCACGGTTCAAGGTGGAATTTGATTACTTCAAGGGTTAGTGCTGACGTCATGTTGTGCATTCATTAGATTAGAATTGTCAATTTATATTTAATTGGGAAAGATGACAAATAAATCAGTTCACTAGGTGACCTGATCGACTCACATGTCAACGAATCGGTTCACTTGCGAACTGACCATTTTGTCATTCGTAGGTTGTTAAAATTCATGAGATTTTGGTCCCTTCCACTCCCACACAGTCTGGGAGCCCTGACCCTGACCCTCCTATAAATATAGGGGTACAAGGAGCTTCTCAAATACATCAATTACCTCTAGAAATTGTTTGTCTTTTCTGATTGTGGTAACCAAGAGAACCTGAGCAAGTCCTACCCATAAAGGGAGGGAAAGCAAGGGAGAGCAATTGTGGGAGAGCAAGTTGGTGATTAATACACCAACATGAGGGACAACTCCTTCCTATTTATTCTAGTAGGATGACATGGGTTCTAGGTAGTCTGTGTGGACTTCCATAGAGGAATGGAGGTCGTTTCCTGTCGCTAGGAGGACAACATCAGTCTGTTATTTGTGGTGAAGATGAACAACTACTATAGACATTGTCCCAGTGTAACTAGAAGATAACTACATGACTACAACAAAGAGGAGATCGTCACTAGACTTGCTCTAGGATCAGGTATATCCTCAAAACTATCCTTTCCATTTTATATACTTATTGGCGCAATCAGCTAGTTTAATGAGGAATATGGTAGTAATTTTTTTTATATTTTCACTGCCTACCTGATGTTATATTTCCCTACAATGATTTCATGAGAAACTTTTTATTGTCGATAATGGTTCCACAACCTCAATATCAACCTCTAAACATTCAAATTAACTAAATATATATATTTAGTATGTAATATATATTTAGTATTCAATTAGTTACTTTTTATGTGTAAATGTTACTATCTGTGTCAGGCAATTACTTTTTCTATTTAAATGTTATATGATGTGTCAAATAGTTACTTTTCATGCCATATATATTGTGTTCTACTATTATATTTAATGATTTGAAAAAACTTCAAATATAACAAGTAAAACATGAGGGTTGAATAGTTACTTTTTATACCATACAGTTACTTTTGATGACTCAATATTATTTTTTGGGATCAAATAGTTACTTTTCATATCACATATTTACTTTTGATGGCTAAGTATTAATTTTTTAGAGAAATAATCAAATTCGGTCTTTACACCTCAACTTTTGTGCATATCGACCTCACTCATCATCACCCACCTTGAAAATAATTTATATACATGTGTTATAACGACATAGGTCATACAATAAATGGGCCATACATATTCATTTTTCTAGTATATATTTGTATGTTGTTATCCTTATCAGTCATACAAATATTTATTTTACCTTATACACTTTGTGCATTATAGTTACAATTTTGTGTAAATCATTACATTTATATTTAAATAGTTACTTTTTTGATCTAAATAGTTATTTTTTGTCTAAATAGTTTCACCCCATTGATTTGTCTCAAGAGAGATATCACTTAATGCTCCAACCATGTTTAATACTGATTTGTAGAACTTTCGCATAGTGTATTTGTACCATAAAGTAACATTATCTCTGTGATATTTTAATATTGAGTTGTGAATCTTACACATAGTGCATTTGTAGTACTATTCAGTTTGTCACTTTTTGTGACAAGCCATTACTTTTTTGGGGTCAAATAGATACTTTTGATACGGAAGACTCATCATCATCATCATCATCATCATCATCATCATCATCGTCATCATCATCATGATCATCATCATCATCTAAGCCTCAGTCCCAACTATGTTGGGGTTGGCTACATGAATCCTTTATTTCCATTTAGCTCTATCCTGGGCCATATTCTGGTTGAGATGTAGAGATTTAAAATCTTTCTTTATAAGCTCATCCCATGTTAATTTAGGCCTTCCTCTTCATCTATTTATTGTGCTCGACTCAATAGCACTACTTCGTATATGCACATTAGTCGTTCTGCATTGGACATGTCTGTACCATCAGAGTCGACCCTCACACAATTTGTCCTCAATGCTCGCCACCCCCACTTTATTCTTGATATAGTAATTTCTCAAGCGACTTTTTCTTATCTTCCCACACATCCATTTCAACATACACATTTCAGCCACATTCATATTGTTGAGACCTTGTTTTTTCACCGCCCAACATTCACTTCTATAGATCATGGATGACAATATATTTGTTTTATAAAACTTACTTTTTAGCCTAAGAGGGATCTTCCAATCACATAATACTCCAATTGCACCCCTCCATTTCAACTATCTTGCAGTGGTCCTGTGATAAACATCATTTTAGACAATTATTTTTATTATATTTAGTGTTTATGATTAGTCGTTACTTTTTGCCATCCCCTTACCCCACATCCTGTGTGGGAGATTGTAGGTGCATGAGAGATGGTAAATAAAGAAATATTTATTAGTATCGTTCCTATAACGACCCTGCCTCCCGATAACCCCCAATTAAGGGAGACCAAGAGGTCAGAGCCGTTATCCCAATTTCCCAGATCAAAGGTTCAACAAATAATCAGTAATAATTATTAAGTTCTACCATGACTATACTGAAAGCTGGAATAAAAATAAACTTTGCATACCTTTTTTTCTTCAAAAACTTATATATCTAACTTCTATCCACCTCTGAACTCTATTCTAACAATCCTCCTTGCACTTTATTTCTTAATTTTACAATATGCCACTTTACTGTTTGTCCTTTTCAATTTGTACCTAAAATGCCGACAAACAAAACGTTGATTTGCATAAATGAATATGTCGGTATGTGGGGGAAACAATAATCAGGCAATTATCTATAACAACATATTGCAAGCAATTATGGTTTAGCAAGAAAACTTTACATCTGAAACATAACTACACAATCCATACATACCCTAACCTCTGCGCTTGTCCCTACAGTGGACAAGGATACTACCTCTCATATGGTACATCCCAACTAACCCCCATGATCCTACCCAATAGGTAGATCAATGCCTAGGGTTGAAGAGTCGCATGTCACTACCCATAGGTAGCCCAATCCCTAACTCATGATATGCTGAAGAGTTGCATGACACTACCCATAGGTAGCCCAATCACTGTCTCATGATAACCTAATGGTCCTACCTAACAGGTAGACCATGTACTACGTCATCCTTTTCATCATTAGCAAAGCCAAAAAGGAGGACTAGGATATGAGCTAGTTAGGTATACATATTTTAGGTGATAATAATAGTCACTTTATAGTTGCATGAAATAAAAGTCATCCAAGCAGTTATTTTCAGGCAACTGATAAAACATCCGAGAATCGCCATGAAACTAAAGCGATTAACCATAAGCGTAACCACATACCTGATCCAGAGTAACTTGATGTCCAAGCATTAATATTCAAGACAATCAAACAAGCAATCAACAATATCCTAAAATTAATGCATAACATCCAAGTGTCATTAGTTTATCCAAAACATTCTCAAGATCGACTTGGATTCCACCTTTGGATTACTAGGCCAACTTTAGAGTTTTATCAGGGTTTTAGCCTCCATAAAGCTTTTATCACTTTTAATACCCCTTTAGTCCACAAACCCTAATTTCAACATCATTGGCACAATTGAACATCGATTAAGTCTAATATATCTCTTTTACACTAAAACCACCATCTTTATCCTTTTAAGTCATGCCAGGATCATTAGGCCCAATTATCATCTTTGGTTTCTTTCGAATTGACAACTCACATTTCATTAGGGTCTAATTCACATATGAACTTTGTTTATCGCTAATTCCACATTAATCCACTAGAAACCCCTAATTACCAAATTAAGGGTATTTATCCACAATTAGAAACTTTTTTACTCAAAATATCCTTGAATCATCATATCTCAGCTTTATTCATAGATTTGAACAATTAAAGCCATTAAGAATCATAATTACCAAGATTAGGGTTTCAAGGCCCATTAAAGCATATTCATGTACATGGAACCCTAAATAAATAAAACTACACATAAAGATCATCTTTTTAGATCTAATATGTCCTTTTTATAATCATGAGGTTAACATCAACTTTAAACATCCAAATAACCCTTCCCAATCCATTAATCATCATAGATTAGGGTTTCTTAAGCATTAATGCATTAAAGTTGATAACTTCAACTACTATTCGAATTGCAAGAGGAATTAGGATCTAAATATATTTTTAATGTATTCCTCGCATTTTTCTGAGCAAAAATCATGATTATATGTATCCATCCAAGCTACCATTAATTAGATACGATTTGTAAAAAAATCACTTACTTGGACCAATGGGAGGCTGCCATGTCAGCCTTTCCATGCACCACGTAGCTCGGCCGAAAACATAACCAAGTTACCCTTTTGCCCCCGCGTAAGTTTCCAGCTCTTCAATACGTGGAGGGGCAAAACCGTCCAACGCTCCTAGGTCGTCTTCAACCTTGCGACACACACAACGACCACTGAGTGTAGCCCTTCACGGAGCCGCCCTCTCCTCCCTAAGCCTCGAAAGTTGCCGCCAACCACCGCCCTAGCTTCACCTCACCCTTGCGCATGCAGAGCATCTCCAGGTCGCGGCCAGTGCGGTCGGCTTCAAGCACGTCAAGCCTACAACATGCGACTGTCGTTGCAGCCATCCGACTGCTACTGCGCATGGTTTAGGGCATGGCGACGATGGCTAAGCTGCTCTCTGGCATCATGGCACATCAAGATTCCATCACAACCCCTCCTTGGCTCCTTGTTGCTCCATGGTCACGCTGCTCCTCTTTGTTAGGGTTTTTAGAGAAAACAAGAAGAAGGAGATATAGGGTTCAATGGGATCCTCTTGGACTCAGACCAAGGGGTCTACCCTTATATAGGGGAGGGTAGCAATGGCCTAACATGCTTGCCCTCGAAGAAAATGAAGCCTTTTCCCAAAAGGAAACCTATTTTCATTATTTAGGTATAATATCTCTCTTTTTAGTAATTCCTTGATAATCCATATTCTTTAATTATTAGGAATTTGAAATTTATCTCCTTTGTGTTGGCTTTTAATCCATTGGCCACGAAATTTTACTTTCTTATAGTAAAAAGTATCTCTTTTTGATAATACCAAAAAGTCATTAACTATGTAGCACATTATCCTCATATTTTTGTATTATTTGTATTTTCTCTTTCTTCTATATTGGGACTCCTTGGATCCCAAGAAATCCTAATATTTCAAAATTCCTTTTTAAGGATGCTCATTATCCTTCTAGATGCATCCACATCCATTATTTCTCATTATCTTACTAATTTCTTTATTAAAAGATTTCTTTTCAAGGATTTCTCTTTATCTTTTATTTCCTTTTTCCTCTTTTCCTATTCTTCCATTAGAAATCACAGATAAACGAAATTTACTCAATTGTGGCCATTAATGCCACCTTCTAGAGATTTCTATATAATTCTCATAAATACTTTGCTTAATATTCATTATCTTGTATCTTTTTCTATTATTTGGACTTTTCTTCATTTCTTCTCTTTTATATCCATTATTGGATTAATATAATAATAAGAACCACGAAATTCCTATCAAAAGGGAGATTTGCAAAGAAATCCCTTCTTTGAAGCAATGCATACAACCTTTTCAATTAAGTCCATATTCATAAAAACATTACATTTCAATTATGAAAACAGATGCAAAAATGAGGTTGTAACATCCTTCCCCTCTTATAGGAATTTTTCCCGCAAAATTCCACCAAACATATAAACAATTCAGGATAAGACTTTTCCATATCTGTCATTGGCTCCCATGTGGCTTCATCCTCTCCATGGTGCTTCCAAAGAACCTTTATCATCTCATATTCTTTACTCCTGAGCTCTCTCTCACCTTGGTATCTCATACCCTTATAGGTGACTCAGGGTCAGTTAGCCTCCCTTGGGAGCTCACTAGGTTTATTGCTCAACCCATGGCTCAGGTACCTCACATAGTGCTCTAGATCGAACTTGTGGAACACATCATACATCACGTTATCTTGAGGGGTAAATCTAAGCATAACCATCTCCACCAGTCCATCCCAAATGGACCCATGTATCTGGGACTCATCTTTCTCAGCTATAGCTCAGAGAGGTCAGATTTTCATATCACATATTCTCCCACAGTGAAGTGCATGTTAGTGTACTTTGCATCAACTCACGACTCATGTCGCCCCTGGGCTCTCTTTCAGCCTTTGCAGAATCAAAGCAACTTCATTTGCACACACTGTGGTCTTTTTCTGACCTTCACGAGGTCCCTTCACCAACATCATCTTAATGAAGCAGTGACCGACACAACCTCCCTTACAGAGCTTCTTACATCCCGATACTGGCTATGGTGGCTATCATCACATCTTACATAGGATAGGAACTGTCTCCATGTATCACCTTAAACGAGCACACACGCTCCCTTCAGACCCTTTAGTCTGGATCATACTAATCATTAGTTAGGGGTGATAAGATGTACTAGCATCGAGTTCTTCATGTACCTACTTCCACCGCATGGAAATGAATCTTTAGGTCACACTCAAGAACCTTTGAACTCGCATCATGGTGTAGTTGAACCATCTCTCTCTCATATATATAGTTCAACCGGATCTGTCTCCTGACACTACTCTCTCTTTCTCTTAGATCATGTCATCTAGATAAGGCGACCTACCATAACCCATATTGCATCCTGACTTTCCTGGGTCTAGGGAGACTTACCACAACATCTATAGTGATGAACTCCCACTCCCTCTCAGGGACTCTTTATCCTCTATATCAACTCATTGTGTTACTGGTATTCGTCCTTCACCTCCTGGCATGCATGGCGACAAGCCACATGCAACTTCATCTTAGGCATCCAAAGTACTACTGCCACTTACTATCTTAATAGTATCAAGGTGTATGGCAAACTTAACATCACGATCTCTTGTATGTCATGATTTCTCAAGGTTGATTCCTCAGAAACCCTAAAACACTCTAGTCATGGATTTCATCACCTTCTTTTCCAAAGAAGTGCATCTAAGGTTCTACAACCATCCTTTCATCACAACAAGCCCTAGGCTAGCTAACCAAGCAACCACTAACTCGACCAATGGATCTCGTTACATCCAAGTGTTTGCCAAACATATCTCACAACTTAGGGTTCACATAGCCACATCTTCCAGCCTTTCCACTAGCTAAACTAGGCAGCTACATCTCAACAAGAGCATCCATTACCACCTTTCATCCTTATGTCCTAGGTAGCAGTGAAGACATAGACCTCCATGTATTCCACTTATCATCTCTTCTCAGACTTTAGGTCTATCTTCATCAAGAAAACTTAGAGCTCATCTTCTTGGTTATCAAACTCAAACTTATATAACTCATAAATTCCATACAACTCATGATAAGAATGTCCTTATAAGACGACTACCTTAGTTCTCTTAGTGTTTGTAAACCATCCACACATCGTACACTCCACAAGGGTACATTATTATCTCTATCCTCATACATCATAGTAATGTTTCCACTCACATCATCTTTATCCTTGGTGTATGGCATGCGTACTGTCCTATCTCTCACTCCCATAACAAGAGGAAATAAGCATTTGGCTGCAGTCCAAATATAGAGTTCTTCCCATTCCAAGAGTAGAGATGGTACATCCCACATCGCCAGTACACCGTCAAATCCAATTGGAAATGTGCATCACAGTCTCTACATCATGAACATCTCGATATCAAGTTTACTTTCATGAAAAACTGGTTTTGAACCCACTTGGGTCATCATATCATCCTTGGTCATCTCCTCTAGGTCTATAGGGTGCCGACACTTTTGGGGTCATCCCTCTTCCCTTATGCATCTAGAGAGTTCCTTCCTCATCAGCCCTTTGGGTCCCATGAGTTCATGAAGGTGATTAATCTCCTAACCCATGGCCCTCAAACAATGATAGTTGTTACCTCCCGACCCTATGGTCATGTGCAACTAGGGAATTACACAACTCCTACTCCCATCGGTCTTATCCCTACATGACCCTAGGATAGACTTAGGATCCTAACATAGTACATATCCAGTGTGAAACCTTACCCAAGTCTCCATCATCTCTCTCGACATTCGTGGTCTGACTTACACCTTTTGTATGCATGGCGACCTATCTACCTCGGTCAGGCCCCATACTGGTTACTTCCATGGTAACACATCCACATACACTTAGAGATGGTTATCTATGGGTCTATAGGTTCATTCTTATACTATGTACTCTCCACTTAGCTTCTCAAGATCCTATGAGACCTCTTTAGGTTACCTCAAACCCAACAAAAGCTATACATACCCTACAGAAGGGTCCCTCTCCCAGGATGGGAGGAAACTACATCATGATAGCAACCAAGGTCACAAACGTCTCTACGTCTAAGGTTTATATCCACATGAGCATGCTTAGCCCTAGAAAGATACTAAGGCACATAGCTAACAAATAGACCACCTTCTAAACCATACTAAGTCTCCATGGTAGGTCATACTTGTTCTCAATCCTCAATATTGGACCAAGATCATACCTGCCCATGTCACCAACTTATATGCAAGGGGTTCATCAAACATACACCTTAATCCAAGGGGTTTCCCTTTCCTCTAAACATGTGGGGTGCCATGCTCCCATGCATAGGAACTCAAACATCTGTGTGAGCATCAGGTACACTACTTCCCCTCTTAGGTCTAGGAACCCTAGGTTCACTTTTCTGATGTCCAACTGCATGCTCAACCTTTTAACCACAAACCAAGCATGTACCAGGTATGGCATGTACTTCCTATTATCCTTCTACTCAAGCAACACCTCAGAGTTGAGTCCTCCTCAAGGACAACCAACTAGGTATAGGGCCTCACAACTTGTTACTAAACCTCCTCAAGGTCGAAGGAATTCTTCTTCCTATCCTTAGAAGATAAGCACCTATATCATCTACACATAGGTACTAGCAGCCTCATCCTTCCTCTAGGGTTTAGTTCTTAAAGAAAACTAAGAAACCACAAGGACCCTGCACGAGGCAACCATAACCATCCACTTAGGTCATAACATACTCAACTTCTCAGTGTTCCTCATATCCTGGAGTCTAAGCTTCCATCCTTCTGGCTCGAGTCTTGCTCTCTCTCTAGAGCTAGCCCTACAAACAATCTTACTACTAGAGGTTCTCCATGAAGGTGGATCAAGCTCGCACGCATACACCAACAGGGGTGAAACATATGATCAACCTATTTTCACTCAATGTTACCCATAGCTCTTTATGCTTATCTCGTAAGCTATCGATTATGCCCTTTAGGCCTGGGTTTTTAACCTATTGCCAGTACTATTAACGTACTCTGGGTGCATCTTATTCCATGCACATATAAGCCCATAGGGTTTCTATAGGTTCTTCACTGACCTCTTCAATGAAGGAGTTATCCTTCACTCTAACTTGCACGACCCTTCCCAGAGTTGGGTTGCCAAAGGTACTAGGTCAGCCAACCTCACATGGATCATACTATCATAGGTATCCAAAACCAAAAGCATGTCAACCCACACACATGGTTGACCATGACCTCCATCTCATCATGCCATCTCTCTCTCTCTCTCCAAACATCACTTAGAGTTAGGGTTAGCACCATCCTCAGAGGATATGCCATGTATCTACATTTAATGGAGGTCTCTTCCTCCAAGACCAACTCTACTTCATCCTCCTGACAAGAAGGTCTAACCTCAGGTCTCTCCTACGGGCATGACAACACATGTCATACGACCTAAGAATGCAACTATTCTTTAGTTTATGCTTAAACTATTAAGCTTATGTCCATGACATCTTATTTACATGCTTTTTCATTAATTTGGTGGATGATTCCTTAACCTTATTATAATACCCATACTTCAAGATGGTGAGGAAGAGAGATAAAAACCCTAAACCTTAGAATCTTAACAGAATTAGGGTTGAGAAGGGACGAAAAATAGATAAGAGAGTCCTACAAGTATCTTATTTCGAATCAGATCCTAAGACATTGGCCAGGCAGTCACACAGATCTGGGAGTCCTCATATTCCGACTAGAGGTGCGGAGGAAAATATTGCCAGCCTCCGAACGTGATTCTTTTCTAGACACCTCTGTCTTTCAGAAAATCCTCTAATAACTCCCTCGGTTCTATGGAATTTGTAAAATTTAACAATTACTAAAGATTACATGAGGAACCAATGCTATGATACCAAATGTAATGACCCCGCCTCCCGGTAACCCCCAATTAAGGGAGACCAAGAGGTCAGAGCCGTTATCCCAATTTCCCGAATCAAAGGTTCAACAAATAATCAGTAATAATTATTAAATTCTACCATGACTATACTAAAAGCTGGAATAAAAATACAACTTTGCATACCATTTTTTTCTTCAAAAACTTGGATATCTAACTTCTATCCACCTCTAAACTCTATTCTAACTAATCCTCCTTGCAATTTATTTCTTAATTTCACAATATGCCACTTTACTATTTGTCCTTTTCAATTTGCACCTAAAATGTCAACAAACAAAACATCAGTCAACATAAATGAATATGCTGGTATGTGGGGGAAACAATAATCAGGCAATTATCTGTAACAACATATTGCAAGCAATTATGGTTTAGCAAGCAAACTTTACATCTGAAACATAACTACTCAATCCATACATACCCTAACCTCTGTGCTTGTCCCTGCAGTGGACATGGATACTACCTCTCATATGGTAGATCCCAACTAACCCCCATGATCCTACCTAATAGGTAGATCAATACCTAGGGTTGAAGAGTGGCATGGCACTACCCATAGGTAGCCCAATCCCTAACTCATGATATGCTGAAGAGTTGCATGGCACTACCCATAGGTAGCCCAATCACTGACTCATGATAACCTAATGGTCCTACCTAACAGGGAGACCATGTACTAGGTCATCCTTTTCATCATTAGCAAAGCCACAGAGGAGGACTAGGATCTGAGCTAGTTAGGTATACATATTTTAGGTGATAATCATAGTCACTTTATAGTTGTATGAAATAAAAGTCATCCAAGAAGTTATTTGTAGGCAACCGATAAAACATCCAGGAATCACCGTGAAACTAAATCGATTAACCATAAGTGTAACCACATACCTGATCCAGAGTAACTTGATGTCCAAGCATTAATATTCAAGATAATCAAACAAGAAATCAACAATATCCTGAAATTAATGCATAACATCCAAGTGTCATTATTTTATCCAAAACATTCTCAAGATCGACTTGGATTCCACCTTAGGATTTCTAGTCCAATTTTAGAGTTTTATTAGGGTTTTAGCCTCCATAAAGCTTTTACCACTTTTATTACCCTTTTAGTCTACAAACCCTAATTTCAACATCATAGGAACAATTGAACGTCAATTAAGTCTAATATATCTCTTTTACACCAAAACCACCATCTTTATCCTTTTAAGTCATGTCAACATTATTAGGCCCAATTATCATCTTTGGTTTCTTTCGAATTGACAACTCACATTTCATTAAGGTCTAATTCACATATGAACTATGTTTATCGCTAATTCCACATTAATCCACTAGAAAACCCTAATTACCAAATTAAGGGTATTTATCCAAAATTAGAAACTTTTATACTCAAAATATCCTAGAATCATTATATCTCAACTTATTCATAGATTTGAACAATTAAAGCCATTAAGAATCATAAGTACCAAGATTAGGGTTTTAAGGCCCATTAAAGCATATTCATGTACATGGAACCCTAAATAAATTAAACTACACATAAATATCATCTTTTTAGATCTAATGTGTCCTTTTCATAATCAATAGGTTAACATCAACTTTAAACATCCAAATAACCCTTCCCAATCCATTAATCATCATAGATTAGGATTTCTTAAGCATTAATGCATTAAAGTTGATAACTTCAACTACTTTTTGAATTGTAAGAGGAATTAGGATCTAAATCTATTTTTAATGTATTTCTCACATTTTTCTGAGCAAAAATCATGTATTATATGTATCCATCCGAGCTACCATTAATTAGATACGATTTTTACAAAAATCACTTACTTGGACCAATGGGAGGCTGCCACGTCAGCCTTTCCATGCACCACATAGCTCGATCGAAAACATAACCAAGTTACCCTTTTGCCCCCACATAAGTTGCCAGCTCTTCAACACGTGGAGGGGCAAAACCGTCCAACGCTCCTAGGTCATCTTCAACCTTGCGACACACGTAGCGACCACTGAGTGCAGCCCTTCGCGGAGCTGCCCTCTCCTCCCCATGCCTGAAAAGTTGCCGCCAGCCACCGCCCTAGCTCCTCCTCACCCTTGCACATGGAGAGCACCTTCAGGTCATGGCCAGCAGGGCCGGCTTCAAGCAGGCTAGGCCTACAACATGCGACTGTCGTTGCAGCCATGCGGCTGCTGCTGCGCATGGTTTAGGGCATGGTGACGATGGCTAAGATGCTCTTTAGCATCATGGCATATCAAGCTTCCATCGCAACCCCTCCTTGGCTCCTCGTTGCTCCATGGTCGTCTTGCTCCTCTTTGTTAGAGTTTTTAGAGAAAACAAGAAGAAGGAGAGAGAGAGGGTTCAATGGGATCCTCTTAGACTCGGTCCAAGGGGTCTACCCTTATATAGGGGATGGTAAAAATGCCCTAACATGCTTTCCCTCGAAGAAAACGAATGCTTTTCCCAAAAGGAAACATATTTTCTTTATTTAGGTATAATATCTCTCTTTTTAGTAATTCCTTGATAATTCATATTCTTTAATTATTAGGAATTCTAAATTTATCTCCTTTATCTCCTTTGTGTTGGCTTTTAATCCATTCGCCATGAAATTTTACTTTCTTATGTAAAAAGTATCTCTTTTTGATAATACCAAAAAGTCATTAACTATGTCGCACATTATCCTCATATTTTTGTATTATTTGTATTTTCTCTTTCTTCTTCTATATTGGGACTCCTTGGATCCCAAGAAATCCTAATATTTCGAAATTCCTTTTTAAGGATGCTTATTATCCTTCTAAATGCATCCACATCCATTATTTCTCATTATCTTACTTATTTCTTTATTAAAAGATTTCTTTTCAAGGATTTCTCTTTATCTTTTATTTCCTTTTTCCTCTTTTCCTATTTCTTCCATTAGAAATCACAGATAAATGGAATTTACTCAATTGTGGCCATTAATTCCACCTTCTAGAGTTTTATATATAATTCTCATAAATACTTTGCTTAATATTCATTATCTTGTATCTTTTTCTAATATTTGGACTTTTCTTCATTTCTTCTCTTTTATATCCATTATTGGATTAATATAATAATAGGAACCACGAAATTCCTATCAAAAGGGTTATTTGCAAAGAAATCCCTTCTTTGAAGCAAAGCATACAACCTTTTCAATTAAGTCCATATTCATTAAAACATTACAGTTCAATTATGAAAACATATGCAAAAATGAGGCTGTAACAGTTTGAATTCTGATCCCTTAAATAGAGACCATCAGAATTCATAGACCACACTATCCCTGACCGACTGATATGGTTACTTGTATGTATGTATCATTATAACTACATCACTCAAGGGATATAACCTATTATGGTAAAACTATAATTAATATTGTTATACATATATACTATGTAATATGTAATTTTTTTTACTTTTAGTAGTTTATTTGTTACTTTCTTGGTCAAATAGTTACTTTTTGTGTCTTATAATTAGTTTAAAATCAAATAGTTACTTTGTATACCACATAACTACTATTTAGTCCGGGTTGTGTTAAAGATGAAAAGATACACAAGAATGTCTTTGTAGGCACGTCCGTATATTTGCTACTATGCTTAGTCTTGAGGTTAGAAGAAAATTTAGAAAATAATCAAGTATGTTGATTTTTTATATGTTTGTTTTCTTTTTTATTTTATATATTTTTTGTACCTTTTGGTTACTTGTTTTTATGTCGCATCAATTAAATCATCTAAAAATTATATTTTATATACATACCATTACCTTTAACTATTAATAAGCCACTAGATTTGCTGATGTATCTTTTTGCCGTTGTGATGAGTGTTGTTCAATACCATTCGCTAGGAACATCTTCTCTCCATCTTCACCACTTCTTGCCGACACATAGACGTCTCTGATAATTCAAATCAATGCCATCCAGAGTCTCCCTGTTCCACATACGACCATGTCAGAGACATTGTCATTTGGGGAGAATCCCTCTACTGCTTGGTTTTTGTTGTAGTGGAAAACACTAAGTTTTCTATATTGTGCCTTGAGGCTAGATTTACAAATGTGGAAATACGAAGGCCTTTATGTGGTGAGAACATCAGTTCGGGTTTGCAAATCCAACTTTGGCTCAATCGGCGGCTGACAGACCCCTTCCAGTTCAAGATCAATGCTAGTACTAGTGACACTTGACCCTACTCGGATCGTCCTCCATAGAAGAGGTATAGATGTGGTCTTTGCCATAATCTTCCCAACATGCATGTGCTAAGATATCATATGCCAGTTCTAGTTGGTCAACCCTATTGCATGATGTATGAGATCTCCGTCCTCCACAACCTCCAAAATCACATTGGATAGGGATCCATGACATCCACCTACTGTAATTTCCATCTATGATACTTGAAGTGACATGATAGATAAGAAGTGGGTGGAGCCGTGGTAGATAAGAAGGAGGTGGAGCCATGACCTAATTGGAATTCCTATTGACATCATGGTGTCATGAGATAGTAGGATCAAATTGGGGATTTGAGGCAGGGACGTTTGTTGGAAGGAAGATTGAATGCGAGAGAGAAGTCTATATTTACAATTGGACCACTGCTATTCTAAAATGGATAATATACTTAAGGTACCTGCACGAGCATAGAATACAAACCATATATATGTGCATTGTCCCTATTTGTGAACAAAACATTAACTAAACATGATTGGGAAAAACCGAACCATGCTAATTCAAATACATGATAGGCAACATAAGTTGTATATCATATATACTAGATAGTTTGTGAACCAATTATGGATAGAAAATATGATGGATATGATGCATGGTTCTAATATAATCGAATATTTTAGATGCACTATTATATATAATAGAGTGTGTGGTCCATTATGGTTAATGAAATTTAACCAGAAAGGAAAGGACAAGATCAATATCTACTAAGCCATTGATAGGCCAACTGGTCTAACATGATTGGCCGACCAAACTGAGTCTGTTTGACCAATCAGACTAGGTCCAATAGATCAACTAGACAAGACCTATCGACTGACCATACTAAGTATGGTTGATGGACCATGGGTTCCAACTGGTCATGTGGACAACTTGATCAACTTACTGGACTGAGACCAATTGCTCAACTAGACTGAGTCTAACTATCTGACCAGACTGTCTAGAGGCAACTGTTAAAGAATGGCAGTCATGACTTTTTGTTTCCCAGGGTTTATTAGAAGCCCTATTTCCTTTAGTTTCCTATATATACAAGTATGATGGCCATGCTTTTACACACATGTGTTTGACACACTTTTCATCAACTCTTAAGAAGAAACTCTTGGCCATTACCATACAGAAAAGAAGGGGAGAGAAAAACTATGCAATACTAGCACCTTACAATGGAAAGGAAACTCCTTCCACATCAACTATTGGAGCATAAAGTAGAGTTTGCTATCGTCTACGTGGACAACATAGAGACATTGAAACTTTATTGGCTATGTTAGGAGATGGACTTCATCATCACTTTTGTTCTGTATTCGTGTGAGCTATGTTGCCAACTCTACTTTGTAATAAAGATATAACCTAAAAAACCTTCCTTCCCATTATATCATTATTGACAAAATTCATGGATGAAAACATGAAGAGAGAAAAAATAATTTATTTTTTAAACTGCACTTTACGTTCAAATCTCTCTGTGGATTCCAATAAAAATGTGGTAGGTGGGAGTGTGTGACAAAATTCAATGCTAATGCAGCTAACTTCTCATTACCAACCACCACTAATGTTTTTATAGAGTCCTAGGAAGCCTAAGGTAATTAGAGGTAAAGTGGTACAATAATAATGGGTAACATTAGAGTTAGGAGGGTAGCACAACCGTGGTGGGTAGATGTAGAAATGGCCGTGATGGTGGAGAATAGTCACAGTGGTAAAAAGAAAAAATCAAATAGAATGTGGGAATTACAAAACAAGGTAGAACGGCCGTGGTGGGCACCACAGACATGGTGGCTTGAGGGTAGCACATTGTGGTGGGTGCCACACCATGGTGGAGGATGTAGGGGGAGGTCATGGCCTTGGGCACAACCATCCTAGGAGGTTGCTACCATGGCCATGTTAGGCAACACCAGCATTTTAGGATCTACACACCACGATCATTTTTATGACCACAATCGTGGCGATTGAGATGCTTTGACTTGCTTTCTATCTAACTTCAATATGTGATTTTAACTTTGATAGCATAGTTGTGGTTGGATGGCACATACATTTTGGGGGTTTTCTATATCACTATAATATTAAAATTGTTCATCCGTGATGTTGTTTGCTCAACTTAGACTCATGGACAGTTGGGAGTAGGTTGGAGTTGACTTTCATGATTCCTTGGACTCCTTCATGTATATTCAAAATCTTAGGATAATCTCTCTCCCCTCCTTCTATTAGTTAGTCTCCAAGGTATTTGGAACACGTAAATAACCTCCATAAGTGTTCATATGAAACACCATTTATAGGGAAATGCATGCATTATGAAACACAAAGATGCAAATGAGCATTATGGCACAAAATAAAGACCCAATTAAGAAATTCAAAAACCATTAAAGTGTTTGCAATAGTTAACATGGCGTAGTTATGTTTACATACAAATATTGAGACCAAAACCATCCTACACTAAATTGAATTTAAGATCTACTTAAGATTAGATAATTTATTTTTACATAAGATTCCAACCACAAGTATATTGAGTTCTCAAACCACGTTTGATCTAGATCTAGGTTACACTTGTTCCATCACCTGGACCATCACAATCTAGATTTATATATACAAATATGCATCCAAACAAACACTATATTTGTGGAGAGAGAGAGAGAGATAGATAGAGAGACCAACAATGCATTTGGTACTATCGTTGATACACACACCTATTTCTATCACACCACCTATACATGTAATCCACTATCTCCATACAAACAAAAATCTCAAGAAAGAGAAAAAATAAGAGAGAGAAATTTTGTGAGAATCCGTTACACGAAACGAGATTACTCAAAACATAAAACAAGATCAATCACCAATTAACCACATACCCAAAAATATGGGTAAATTAAAACCGATTTCAATGTCAACACCTACTCAGAAACATTTGCATGAGAGCCCAACATCTTTATTTTATCCATACTATGCCAAGAAGTTGATACAAATTGTTTTGTCACCTTAGCCACAACATATATACATAGGAGAACAATATTCATATATGCCCCACAAACAAGCATTAATATGCTAACAAAAGTATGATTCGTTTGAAACACCATATACAAACTTTTCCTTCCCAGACCTGAGAGTACAGGGATGACTCTAGGATACACTAGACATCTAATCAACTTTCTCAAGGATTCATTACTATAGCTCCTCTTTGCTGCCACATGTGTGTTTTCGTCACTTCTGATTACCTAAAAAATGTGTGTCCTAGCAAGAGATATAACCTCCAAAAATGCTTATTGATTACAACATTTTAAATAGTAGATAACTAAGTAGTTGGAGTATTTAATAATCAATTGAACAGATTGAACAGTTCAAGTATATAAACAAATTAATCAAATCATATTAGCAACAAGTATGATCATCAATGCATATATAGATAACAAATAAATCAATTTCTCTGGATAGATATCTACTCAAATATCATCAAATTGCATTTAATAACAATCATTATCATTAATCTGACTCTCATCATATTTCTTTCTAATAGTACAAGCAATCTAGTAGCATAAGCATCCCTGACATCATGAATGTGTCTAGTAACATAACATGGCTATCAATATTGGCATCTCAAATAAAGTGAATATATCTATATCATAAGTAGAACTAACATCATAACACAATGAATTACATGGGCATGATTAGCAGTTTAAGCATTTCTAATTACATAGGCATGGCTAGCAATATTAAACATAGCTAGCAACAACTTCTTAACCATCAGTGTCAATATATTTGACAACATAAGCATGTTTACAACATGAGCATAACAACAACATAAGCATATCTATTATCTCTTATTGTATTATACATGATCTCAGTGAAAAGAAAGCAAACAAGGGTTATCATCCAATATGAAGTGTTGTGTATAACCCTAAATAGTTATGCTACACCGCTGTCTTACATCTTTTATTATGCCCTGAGGAAATTAAGGATACCACTCAAAATCCAACTGACCACTGCTAATTTGAAATCAATGCCATACAAGATCTAGGAAGTGAAAAACTACTAGAGGGGGGGTGAATAGAGTTTTAAACAATTTTAAACAATTATTTAACTCAAACAACCAATCACAAAAATATTGGACAAGAGGACAAGGATTTAGAGTGGTTCCTACCTTAGCAAATACTAAGGCAGTCAGTCCACTACCCGGTTGCTTACCCAACCGGGATTTGGAAAGAATTTAATTTTATTACCTCGCAAGGACTTTACATAAAATTACAATTCTCTCCCTAAACCCTTCAAGCAGCCTTCACCTCGAAGTAATCACACCAACCTTGAAGCAGCCTTCACCTAGAAGCAATTGCACCAACCTTGAAGCAGCCTTCCTCCTGAAGTAGCTTCCCGTTGCAATAACCTTCTTGAAGTAGCTTCCCGTTGCGATAGCCTTCTTGAAGTAGCTTGAAGTCCACCATCTCCTCCGAGAAGAACCTTCTCCAATCCGCAGCCTCCAACCCTAGGAGTAGCAAGGAGAATACAAAAGATACAAAGGAACAAGAAAGAAAACAGAAATTACAATACCACTTGTAGCTCAAGGCTTGATTTCCTATATCAAGCGTTTTGATCTCCTAACCAATGTATGTAGAAGTGTAAGTGTTGTGGATAGGAGATACTAGCCTATAGGACACGAAGTTGGAGCAATGGGAATGAATAGCCAATGGAGGAATTGCTCTATTGCTCAAAACAGATTGCCAATGAGTATTCAATCTCAAGTGTAGCACACGTGTAGCTTAGGTGAGTTTAGGTGTCCTAAGGCATGTCCTATTTATAGGAATGACCTACAAGTGCTTAAGGACATTCTAGACACTTTCTAGGGGGTTCTTAGTGCTCAACTAGCCGTTATGTATCCACTAATTGCATTTGCAACGGCTAGTTAATTGACCCTGAAAAGTGCAGACAGAACTTTTCTCGATCGACAATTTGTCGACCGAGAGTCCTTCTCGGTCGAAGATTTGTCGACCGAGGGACCTCCTGGAGCAAGTGGTTACAACGTTCATTTCCAACTCCCAACCACTTTGTCTTCAGGGTCTAACGGCTAGTAGGGTCTATTCTCGATCGAAGATTTTGTCGACCGAGAGTTTCTCGGTCGAAGATTTGTCGACCGATATTTTCTCGATCGACGATTTGTCGACCGAGAATATTACTGACTCAATGTATTCATTTACTAAGTGTGTGTATCAATGTGCAATTGTGATACTATCTTGGGGAATGGCCTATCTAAGTGTTGTGAGTGGATAGGGAAGATCTAAATGCTTGATTTACATGATATCTAATTACTTGTACATTATATACTTGTACAAGCATTTACATTTGCTTACAATCATGAAAATAAAGCAATTTTATCAAATTGTTTCTTCCAAGTCTTTGTTATCCACCACCTTATATGCTTGTTCCTGAAATACTCAAATAGCACGTTAAAACCACAAGAATGAAATGTTTGTCATTATCAAAACAAAAGGGATTATGCTAATGTCAATTTAGCCAACAGGAAGAGCCAGACTCCTAAGATCTTCTCTGCCCCCAGTTAGTATGGGTCTGCCACAATGACACATAAGGTCAAGCTACTAATAGCCTAGTCCATCCTTGGTACAGGTCATGACACTAATGAAAGGAGGTGGGTACGCATACCCTACCATCTGAGGTACAACGACAGTTGTCCTCCAATCTTATCACATATATAATCACCGAGACACGACCGTAACTATTCTCAATCTCATCAGATTTATGAGGCATAACCATAGCCATCCTCCACAATCTACATTGTGGATGACAAGGATATATCCTCAATTTTCCACCCCCATATACTCAATAGTATGCGCTCTGAGTTTCCCTTAGGAATACTCATTTTACCATCTGGCAAGTTCTGACACTCAGATGGATCTATGGCACATGGCACTACATGATTAGAGTTTCACTTGATTAGTTACGCCGATTGGGTGAATTAAGGGTGCATCAAACAAGTGGACATACAAACCCTAATTCACTTCTAGCAAGCATATAAATATCACAACTTTTAAAAGATATAAAATTTGTGAAACATAATTTCTCATCTCATAATCATGTGGTACTATTCACTTGCCATTCATGAGACCACACTAGTCATCATACTATCACAAGATATAATTTTTTTTCACAATATCACATGGTATCAACCCTTATCAAAATAAGAGGATTACACCTCATTCAGGGCTCAACCATGCCCAAAGGTCATTAAGACCATCATACTATTCCCTTCAAGATCATCGTTATCTTTCCATGCCTTATGACAAAGCTCAACAACATCACTTACATATGATACACCAGATCAGCACAATATTGCATTAATGAGCTAGGAGATATTCATAAACAATCATAGCAGGGTTATATTAACATTAAGAACATTCCTTTATTACATCAACATGCAAGGAATCTAGATATGATTAACCCTCATCATATTCATAATGCACATGTTTATCATAAGAAAGTATCAACCATGTGGCTATGATAACCACCAATTAACACATTGAAGTTATGATCATATTAAGGAGGTTATTTCACCATCATGCCATCATATAAGAAGGTTAAACACGAATACTCATCTTTATCTATTTTCATAGAGTTAGGCTCAACAAGATCAATTATATGAATGTTACTAATTAGCACTCATACCCAAACCCTGACTCACGTCATCTCTATTGGATCATGGATGCATAAGGTGAAGCATCACGATCACATTCCATACTATTCTCAAGTATGAACCCACACATAAATCAAGGTGTAACCATCGGGTTATAGCATACTAGGGTTTCAACAACAATAAGAGAGTAATCCATGATTGTATTAATCATTCAAGGTCTATTCATACCCAATTACCATCATTTAATTATATTAAAGCTAGGTATAACAAGCTATATCTCATTAGGGTTATCAACACAGTATGGTTATCATCCCTTCTATTCATACGAGTGAATAGGTAAGACTACCTTATTAAGGATAACCCTCCATTTGTTCCATCATCATTCAACCCATATCACCATACCACAATGTCACCCAGAACCATTGGATGTTTAAAAGGTAAGAACATTGGTTGTTTACATAAGTAAACACCTTGAATGAATCATCTATGCTGTTATTGAGTTGTGATCTATAAAAGTCACCATTTAACCCTAGACATCCTTTGGTTAACAACAATAAGGGTTCTATTGAGAGTAGGGTAAAACCCACAATTGACTGTTCATTTAAAACAAACCATCCATTGTCAACAAGTTAGCTCCTTAAGTTGATCATATAAAGGAAACCACATAAATGACATTATTAGGACCAACATATTACATTATCCATCATTCCATTTTATTGGAGGAATAAATATTAGATCTTGACCAATGGGTCAAGTTCATATGTTAAAACCATCAATTATAGTATAGGTCCGACCATTGCATCAAGTGACCCAAGAAACCATTGGTTTAAGGATTAATTGATGCTACAACTATATGATTAACTCACCATAGGTTTTGGAGACCTGATCCACAATCATTAGTGACCATTCAGTCACCATAGGTTGTTAGATCAGCACTATATTCATTAATCAACATCAAATATCAAACTAATATCACCATTGATTGATAGCATCATTAGGGTACTTAGCTGTTAATCACTAGAATTCTAATTAGGCTAAAAGATGACCTAAGTGGTGAATGACAGTTGACACCCTTGATTACCACCATCAGTTGTCATGAAGACAACACCATTGGTTGTTGCAATGGTACCACCATCGAGTCATGTGTTTATAGAAGAAATTAGCTTTGAACCCTAAAATTGACCATTAGTTGATAGGTGCTTAGCACCATAGGTTGTCAAACCAACCTGGTCCAAGTCATATTATACCTTAGGAATAACGTACACATGATCATAGGTTCATCTAGAACTGAAATCAGAATAGGTAACATTATAAAAATTGAAATCCAAGTCAAGCATAGCTTTTTAGTGCATGTATCATCATTTTCAAGCAAGAACATGAGCTAGAAAGCTTATGGTAAGCAATAAATGTAGAGAAAGTTATAAAACTTGCCTCTAATTAGAAGATAAACTCCCAAATAGAAGAAAACATGAGCATGTAGGGTAGAAAATCCAAGTATAGGCTGTGAATTCGTCCATCTAGCACCTTTCTTCATCAAACACTACAACAAACATACTCATTAGCGGCCTTTCAGAAATGCCACTAAAAAAAAGCCAGTAAATAGGTTTAGCGGCATTTGTTGACATTTAAAAAAATGCCTCTAGCGCCAATGCCACTAGGAAGATAGTGGCTTAAGTTGTAAAAGCCACTAAAGGTTTGTCTTTAGTGGCTTCGAATAAATGCCACATAAAGGCCACTAAACCATCATGTGGCATTTATAAAAAAGCCACTATCCATCAATTGGCTTTTATACAAATGCCACTATTTTGTATTATGTTGGTGTATGAAAATATTCTTATTGAGTTTAATGGCATATAAAAAAAGCCACTAATGACTACTAGTTCTGTATTACTACATTTTCATGGCTTTTAGTCATTCAGTTTTCAATTCATTATCATTATTTCTAAATGAATGTCAATTGTAGACGGACTCACTTTTCTGAAAGTATGAATAATTTTTATTTATAATCAATTGAGAATTACATGGGGAGGACATTTTACCTTGCCCCTTATATTGAATACAACACCAATGATATACTTTCATTCAACATTTTACCTTGCCCCTTATATTGAATTACATGGGGAGGACATTTTACCTTGCCCCTTATATTGAATACAACACCAATGTTTACTGCTGCATTTTATGGTTTGCAAAATCTTCTTACTAAACAACGTGACATACATGATGTCTTCAACATTGATGGAGCTAGATCAGCAACTGCTGCTGTATATGGTCTCATATTGCCTGGTTCCTTGAGATGGCGAGTGCGGAATATGCTCCTTGGTTCTGCACTTGGAGCTGCCTTTTGCTTTCCACTTAGATGGTCACATCTGAAACTTGTAGAGAAGGCAGCTGAGCGGAGTGTAGTTCTGTTGGCCTTTGATTCTAGTGAGTGATGTAGAAAGTCGGGTGGGTGCGACAATTGAAAGGCTTGAAAGTAGCCTCAGAAAATACATGTAGCAAGGTGTAGTTGGCTGCTGTGTTCAGGAATCATAGCAGCAAGGTGATAGCTAAGTCCAAAGCCTCAACCTAAGTCCAAAGCAAAAAGTTAAACAAAAAACACATGTATCCTTGTTCTAGATGGTTAAACAAAAAAACCATGCTGAAGGTGCTTGTTTAGTGTAAAGCAGCAAATAATAAGGGCTTGTTTAGTGTAAAGCAGCAAATAATAAGGGCAAATAATTTACCTGCTGACTCATCTCAACAATGCCACCTGCATTATCAACAATAGGTCCAAACATATCCATAGTCAATACATATGCAGTAGTACTCAACATCCCCATGGTTGCAACATCAGTCCCAAAAAGACCACATGTGGGATTTCCAATTTCATCTACTAGGCAGAGATGATGGATACAATGATCTCTAGAACTGGAAGAGCTATAGATTCTAAACCTCTGGTGCAACAAGTGGCCTAATAGAGAGTAGCTGCAACATCCATGTTGAATCCACCAACAGACTAACGGACAAATGGCCAAGCAAACCTTTCTTTCTTGCTTTGCAATTTCATTTTCCTTTGATAGCTTCCTCCAAGGGCCTAATGCAATTTCATGCTCTTCTCAGGTTTTAGCTCCAAAATTAGAAAAAACCATTACCAAAACAAACTTTAAGGAATTGTTAATTCCTCTTGCAAGTTGTAGCAATAGAAGGGCAATGTTCATAAAAAAATCTCACTAGTACATGATTACAGTTAGCATGACAATACATTGGTTCATCAAATTAAAAAGAAATTTACATTCCATCTCTATCAAAGCAATGTTCATGTTACATTCCAGCTCTAGTATATGAACCATCAAAGCTAGACATAGCAGAACAGAGGTTTACCTATCTATACAACTCAGATGTGTAGAGTGGATGGTTGGTTGGCATGTTCCTAGCTTGTAGCACATAATTCTTTTGTCATTGGTTCATTATCCAATGTATAAGTGAACAATATAACAAGGTCGATAATAAGCACACCATTCAGATTTATATACACTGCATTAGCAATCAAACAACTAGATTAGAATAGGAATTAAAACAACAACCTATATATGAAGGTGTAAGGAATTTGACAGCCAATCACATCATTTTTCGATATTATTTTTCCCAATCCTAGTGGTTCTGAGGAGTCCGATTGTCAAATTGCCCATCAGTTTTGCAATTGGGTCATGGCAGATATGGGGTGAGGAACTACCATGTTTAGAAATGCCATCACAACTCTGAATAGACTCTACTCACAATAAGCAAATAGGTTTAAAAACCTTAAACTAGAGGGTAGGATAAATAGATGTATCCTCTTGGAAGTTTAAAGAAAAACATGTGTGAAATAGACACCTTAACTGAAATGTCTAAGTATATTATTGTAGTTCCTGCAATATACAATAATTAGTTTGTAAAATATGTACTGACATCAGTGAATTAGGCAATAAATATGGGGCATGTGCATATGTTGTTTGATATGTCTTCCAAGATGTAAGTAACTAGTAAATTGTGTTATGTAGGACTTTAAGGTGTTGAGAAAGAATGGAAGAACATACCTGATCGAATTCCATTGAATGATGTGCATGTTCCAAGCCTTTCACCTTTGCAAGCATGGTATACTACTTTAAAAATGAGGGGCACAAAGTCCTCAAAACAAATTTAATCCAATTTCCAAAATTGAATGCATCCAATCTAAATATCGCATTTTGGAATCTGAAGGACACTACTTTTAGATGCCACTGAGCATAGGTTGAAGTTCAGCTTGATCAATGATCCAGGAACTTGGGAAAGCTGTGGAAGTGAATATCACTCCAATGATCGTTGCTGAATAATCTTTGTATTTCCTGAACCCCTGGAGAGTAAAGACACAAACAATTAGGGAGAATATTACCACATTTGATACAATGGTTACTAATATGTAATTCATCCATAATGGAATGGTAGCACTCATGATATAGGGAGAATATTACCACATTTGATAAAATGGTTAACTTCATATCTCATAAAATTCATGATGCAGTGAATTTAGACGAGTTTCAATCTTTACTGGTACCATATCAAAAGTTTTTATGAACTTTAAGTAGGAGAAAAATAATTGATCTTGATGGAGAATCTCATTCACCTTCATTATTTTATTCAAGGTAGAATATATGGCATGTATACAGTAAAATGAGCACTGGAAGTTTGTGCTTCATTTGATCCATATCCATATTTCAATCCTCTGCATTTGTACAACCACACCTTGTACAACCACAATCCAATAACGGGTGAACTATAGTTTTTATGCATTTGTACAACCACTATCCACACCTTGTACAACCACACCTAAGACACAAGCAGATCAACATAGAACACCCCTGATAAGAAAAATGAACATAGCGACATATAGATTTGAGGCCAACAAAAATAATGGGACGAAAAACCCATACATATGCTAAGAAGTCAAAATTCAAAACTTACAGCAGCTATTGATGGCTTGTCCGACTGCCTGGGGCTCCCATGGGACACATCCATTCCTAGTATAATAGTTGGCTCTTGGGAGATCTTTGGCATGGATGGAGGATGCTCAGCTGTGGTGAACTTCTCTGCACGTCGTGACATCCACAGACTCATTTAGGATCTCATTCGTTGTGGAAACATGAAGTGCGTTGTCAGTAAAATCTTTTTATGTATTTTGTTTAACTAATTTAAATGAAATACATTAAAAGATTTTACTTACAACACACTTCATGTTTCCACAACGAATGAGATCCTGAATATGCCTACAGGTGTCACATTGTGCAGAGAAGTTCACCACATCCATGAGATTGGCTTTTAATCTCCAAGTACAGAGCTGCAGTTAGCAGAGGATCATTACCATAGTTATTGGCTTTTAGGGCCTGCATCACAACCACATGTTACAAAAAGGGTATTATTTTAGATGGAGGGGGTAAAGGAAAAATGACAAATATACAAATGTTGTTTTAATAATTAAGGGAACAGGGAGGAACCCACATTACTAAGAATACCCATTCTTTCTTGAGGCTTCTGCTTAGACTTCTCAACCAGAGCAGACCTCTAAAATGTTGACAATGACTTAGTGTGCCTCTACAAAAGGAAAAACACCAAGTTATGTTAGTTAGTGGCAAAAAAGAAACAAATAATTTATTAACTAAACTGGCAGAATAAAACACCAGGCTATATTATACTTAGTACCAAAAACAAAACATTCAAAAACAATGCAGTGAGAAAACAGAACAACACTCGTAGAAGTAACACACCTCAATAGGTACATAAGTGGGTCGCTTGGGCCTCCCTACATTAATGCAAGGCAAAGGGTATGGCAAGGCATAGGGTCTGAATACTTGAGCTCTATCTGATGATGTTTTCTGAAATAATCAGAGAAAAGTAGTGTCAGGATGTTACTTGTTTCATTCTAACAACTCAAATGAATTACCCATAAGGTAAGATCTGAGACCTCAAGTGATGTGAGACCTCAAGTGATGTGAGACCTCAAGATAAACATCGATGTCGCCTATATCTATGTGAGGGCACATATCTATAAGAAACTTGGAACAAATTTCCTTGGAAATACAAAAAATATTTATGCACGGCAGATCTATGCTTTCGGGCAATGGGTGGACGTATCACATTATTCCCAAAAACCATGTACATATAAAAAATACCCTTGCCTACAAAGTAAATATTTCAAAAAAGTATTATTGCATAACAAATTGCCCTGGAAAGAACCAATAAATATATGAATAGTCTCATTTAAAATGTTGCAACAACTAGTCTACGATTCATCAAAATGTTGGGTGGAGCTTGAAGATTGTAGTGTGGTTGCTAGAATCTTGATCCTTATAGTGTTAAGATATCCTGCAGCATGTGATCATGTAATGAAAGAAAAATTAATATGCCATAAGAAATATATCATGATCTGACATGATGCAAGTTGGATATGAAGCCCAAAAATATTTAGCACCCAAAATATGCATTCCTACTTATATAAGCAATTGCATTCCAAGATATTATCAAACAGAATCAAACCTGCATAGGTTGGGAAACAGAAAATCATGGTATACGATGTGTGGCTCCCATACAAAAGGGACAATTACCCTTTTACTGCAGTAGTTTTTAATTAAAAAAGAATTATTCAGTCCACATCACCCATCCACATTAGTTGTAAATTTTGAATATCCAAACCATAATATTCCATTTACTAGCTGAGTAATTACAAAATGGATCAAATAATCGTAACTCATTTTCAACTAATTTTTCATCTGTACCCACAAACAAGAAGCTAAAACACTGCTCATAGCTAAAAACCACAAACCAATCATAATGCGGGTATCATCAATAATACTAAGATTCTCCATAACAAAAATAAAAGTAGGACAAAACAAAATAGGATTGTTATTTGGCAACATTGTCTACGACAATGGACATGAAACACCATTACTTTAGATCGGATAGTATCCAAGAATGTAATTAAATTTAAACTTCATGTCCTGTAACAAATGGAAATGACTTTAGATACTACTTTTGTTTTCAATTATGTAACAATATAAGAAATACTTTATGCTCACCTTGGCAACATATGTGTTTTCGGCCATGCTATGACGTTGTCAACAACATCATCAACAGATTGATATTGATCATAAGGTCTAACTAGAGGATTGTTGCCCAACAAAGAAACCTCTACAAAAACAACAACAAATGATGAGCCTAAAATTTCACCTCCCACCCTTTTTATGGGGTCAACCTCAGAGACTCGACCGAATGCAATTCTAGCATCTAGATCTGTAAAACTCAGCAGATACACATCCTAGAAACAAAATACAGTTTACATAACAAATTTATATAAACGTAAAATGAAGTGCAATTCACAGTAATACAAACATACTTGTCCCTTCTTAAATGATGAATGTCTTATATGGAGTGGAGTTTGCATAGATAAGTTTGTCTGCACAATTATTTTATTTTTGTCCTAAGTCCATAAAAGTCAACATGGAAAATAATTGATACCACACATCTTGTATAAAATGTATTCATACTTGGCTAGTGCCAACATGCTGTGCTTGACTGTTTCTTGCTCTAGTTGAGGCAAGTAACTCCTCTAATTTTTGGTTGAATTCATCCTTTTGTTCTTGAAGTTTTGCATCAAATTCCAACAGTTGTTCATCAAGCTTATCCTGGAAATGCTTCCTTTGTGCTTCTTTAGCTTCTCGAGATTTACGGTTCTTGCGCCAGATATCAGAAGGTGATGGTCCAAGTCCATAACCACGAACATATCCTGGTCTCTCTCAGAAATTTTTTCCTACATACAACAAATCATATGAGATGCAATTTATACCAAATATATACCTCTATGAAATTAGTATATGTAACATAATACTATAGGATATTATGTGTTGTACCAAAATTTTAGCGGATTCAACATCAACTATGCTCCCATCTTTTTTACAATGAGTTTTCTCAAAAAACATTATGGGATCCACTTCTCCGCCTATTTCCTACTCCATCTTTATCATTTAAACAAGGTTATTGTAAACATCAAATTAACGGATTCCATCAAATTGTATAAATGGATCACAACAATTACTAACTTACATCATATTTTAGACATGCAAACGACTTGGTTCTTGTTGTGTGGCTAACCTTTTGAAATTTTCTGCTTGTCTTGTTAGTTATAGACTTCCTCTATGGAAAACATTTGAGTATTCTGCATAGTAATTATTTGTGCGGTACTGTAAGTATCAATGAATAGAAAAAATAATATTACCTTTCCTTTATTACTCCTCCAATAATCGACAAGAAATTTCCAATGCGACTTGTCCACGCGGGGAACAACTTGTTCAAGCTGTTGTTCGTATGGACTATCTTCTACGAAGTATAGTCTCCTTAACTCTCACTTGTGGTCCTTCCATTTCTTTCCTAGTCTCTTCATTGTCCACTCCTTCAGATCTGAATCCATTGTGAATTTACTCTACCGACATAATGAATATCAATTAGATGCTTCATTTAACCATTTAAAAATAAAATTTAATAATATACCTTTACAAAATTCCATATATAATCTTTTTTATTTGCTGGAAATTGTCTCCACTCCTCATAGTTTAGTGGATAAAGATTGGGATCTCTTGCAATGGTTGTCAGAAAACTTGATAAGTGACATTGGTTTTCAACTACTGGTTGTCCAAATTGATTTTTCTCAATGGGAATCAGATCGTCGAGCTTTCTTTTCCAAACTATCAAACATTGTGTTCGGCCACGTGCTCGATGTTTTTGACCTAAGAATTCATTCATAAAGTATAAAATATATATATGCAAAATTATATATGATTAAATGTAGCATTATAAATACAATGATATGAATGAAATGATTACCTAGCCCATCAGAAGGTGTTGTTGTAACATTCAATGACTCAACATGGTGATCAAAGATGTCATTTTGGTCCATGTTATCAAGAAATACATTGCTATTTTGGTTACTGGCAGCTCTATTCTCTACAATTCTTGAATGAATAGACACGGAAGCATTGACATTAGGCACACGGGGTAGCTGTGCAATTCTTGATCTTGTAACTTTATCGCCACTTTCTTTGTTTTGCTGATTTTGGAACCTTGTTCCCATCTCCTTTTCAGTTGTGCATGTTTGAGAGGATTTCAAACCACCAACCATATTAGAGTCTTGGGGAGACGTGGCTGATTGGGCATTTTTTGCAGAGCTAGCAACAGTTTTATTGAATTTGTTTACTCAATGTTTTTGACCTAAGCATTCATTCATAAAGGATAAAATATATATATGCAAAATTATATATGATTAAATGCAACACTATAAATACAATGATATGAATGAAATGATTACCTAGCCCATCAGAAGGTGTTGTTGTAACATTCAATGACTCAACATGGTGATCAAAGATGTCATTTTGGTCCATATTATCAGGAAATACATTGCTATTTTGGTTACTAGCAGCTCTATTCTCTACAATTCTTGAATGAATAGACACGAAAGCATTGACATTAGGCACACGGGGTAGCTGTGAAATTTTTGATCTTGTAAGTTTATCGCCACTTTCTTTGTTTTATATGTTATATGTTTTACTATTTTTATAGAATGGATAAGTCTTGGATAGCAGAGGATGACCGAACGAGCAGTAAATACTTATGTGGAGTATCAAAATTTTTGGATTTTTCTTTTGAACATTCATCGATTGGAGATAAGATTGTATGCCCATGTAGAAAGTGTGCTAATGTATACCAGGTCACCAGAAAGACTGCATTGAGCCATCTACTATGGCATGGCTTCTTACCAAGCTATATTTCTTGGGATTTTCATGGTGAAGATGTTGATGTTCAAATGGATGCTCCTACTGATCAGGGAGATTTCCTTAATGCTGAAAATTTACAAGATATGTTGCATGATACTTTTCCGAGTTTCAGTGAAGATGGAAATACAGAATGAGTGGAGCCATCTAGTGATCAACATTTCAATACTGAAAAATGTTATATCTTGTTAAAGGATTCTGAGACAAAATTATATCCATGGTGTAAGAAATATAGCAAACTTGCTTGCATCCTAGAATTCTATCACCTGGTTTGTCTTAATGGCTTGAGTAAGAAAGCATCATCTATGTTTCTTATGTTCTTTAAGAAGATGCTACCAGAAGGAGAACAATTACCTAATTCATTTTATGAGCTAAAAAAGACGATTACGGGGTTGGGCTTAGATTATGTGAAGATTCATGTTTGTCCAAATGGTTGCATGTTGTTTTGGAAGGATTCTGCTGATAAAGACGTCTGTGATACATGTGGAGCATCAAGATGGAAACCTATTACAATCCCAGATGATGATGACGAGCTTGCAAAAAAGACCAAGAGAATACCTATCAAAGTGCTCAGACACTTTCCACTTATACCCCGCCTAATGCGGTTATTCATGTCATCAAAAACCTCATCCTTAATGAGGTGGAATGCAGAAGAATATGAAAAAGATGACAAGTTTGGATAACCAACATATGGAATGCAGAAGAATATGAAGTCACATAAGTATTTACTGCTCGTTCAGTTGATGAGTATATCAAGTCACATAAAAATGAAGACATTTAGAAAAATATTGAACAACATAATAACAATTTTATTAATAATATTTAAAAATGAAACACATATATTTAATCAAATATAATTATAAACAAAAGTAGAGACAAGGATAAATATGAATAAGAATATTGTCAGACATGCAAAATTGATACACCTAGGTAGAGCACAATGTGCGGCAGAAAATTAAAGAGATACATTGAGCCAAAAAAGGCTTATTTAAGTCAAATATTAATGACAAACAAAAAGAAACATTGGATGCTATTTTGTAATCTTCTCATTCAAAATAGTCATCATCATCACTTTGAGATACACTTTCATCATCCTGCTGAATTCGGGATTGGTTTTTTTTCAGTTGTTGAACTAGCAACAGTAATTCCTTCCATATCCAATCTAACTATGTCACAATAAGTATCTTCATCCTCTGATGTCATTGATGTCCCATCTCGAGTTTCACCTTGCACATAAGCTTTGACATTCTCCATAAAAGATTGTTCTTCCATGTTGAACATATCCCGTGGGGCAATCTTTACAACAAAATGCCACCCTTTTGCAGTGACATCTTCTACATAAAATACTTGTCCAACTTGAGATGCCACTACAAACGGTTCTCCTGTAGTTTGAAGGCATCTCAAATTAACAAGAGTCAACCCATGTTCATCATGCTTGATTCCCCTCGTTGAGTAGATGTCCACCCAATCACACTTAAATAATGTCACCTTAAAGTGTTCATAATAATTGAGCACAATAACATCCTTCAAAACACCATAGTAGGTTACATCTCTAGTAATTGGATTGCGGTTAGTGGTTTTAGAATAACAATCAGTCTTAGCTACCAGAAAGACTCCACTATTTTGTGTTGTTTGATTTGCATCTTTTACCTTGGTATGAAATATGTGACCATTGACAACATAGACCTTGTACTTAATGGCCAGTTGATGTGGACCTTGAGAAAGAAACTTGATTTTATCATCCAGCATATCTTTTCTTAGGAGTGTCTCAATCTAACAAAATAAAAGTTTGTTAGACTTTATTCATGAAGCATAACTAATTTAATAACCACAACTAAACTTACATGTTCCTTAACCATCAAATGAGTTACTATGTATTCTCTGAACCTCCTTTAAGGACTTCTGAGGATGTTTTTGCCTAATGATATCATAGTGCATCCTGAATACAAAATATGTGCAATATGTTATTGGAATATGTTATAGCATTTTATTAATAGAAGACAGTTGACACTAACTTACTTAATGTAGGGTTCAATTGCTTCACAATTGAATAGTACATACTTATGGGCTTGTTTCAATGTATGCTCGTCCAAGACACATGTTACCATTTTAGCAATACCACGACCTACTATCGAGAAAATAGACCAATCATCACTGTCAAGTGTTGGCTCATTTTCCAAATTTGCTTCGTCAGTATCGTTTCTATTTGGCTGATTTAATTTTGTTTCAACTCCATCCAAGTATCTTGAACAAAAAGTTAGACACTCTTCAGCTATATATCCTTCTGCTATTGATCCTTCAGGATATCTTTTATTATGAACATATCCTTTTAGGGTCATCAGATACCTGATAACAAAGTTGAGGAAAATATTATGACAAATTACATTCCAATAGGTAAAGTCATCACGACGTGTGAAATGTTACCTTTCAACTGGATACATCCAACGATACTAAACATGGCCGGCTATCTTAGCTTCATAAGAGAGATGGACTGATAGATGCACCATTATGTCAAAAAAACATGGAGGGAATATCTTCTCCATCTCACAAAGTGTAACAGTTATTGCATTTTCCAATGCAGAAAAATCATTTGGATCTATGACTTTAGTGCACAACCTTTGAAAACAGCGACAAATATTAATAATACATGACTTGGCATTCTTACTGGGCAAGGACACAGTGACATCTAATGGCAAAAGTTGTTGCATCAATACGTGATAATCATGACTTTTCATTAGTAGCATCTTCTGATCCTTCGGCCGTGCACATCTAGATATATTAGATGCATACCCGTCTGGAACTTTGACAGATTTTATGAGGTTGCAAAATAATATTTTTTCATCTTTTTTCATTGTATAGCAAGCTGGAGGTAGGATGGTATATTTACCAATAGTTTTTGGATGAAGCGGAAATCTGATTCCCATATCCTCCAAATCCTTCCTTGCATTCAAGTTGTCCTTACTTTTATCCTTCAAACCTAGCAATGTTCCAACAATACTCTCACATATATTCTTCTCAATGTGCATGACATCGAGATTGTGCCTTACAATGTTAGTTTTCCAATATGGTAGCTCAAAAAATATGCTTTTCCTTTCCCAATTGTGTGTTGAATCCTTACCTCTTGGCCTTTTCTTACCAATTACAGTTCTTCCGTCCTCCAATTGTGACAGCATTTGAGCTCCTGAAGGAGGTTTAGGTGGACACCTAAATTCTTGCTCACCGTCAAATGCCTTTGCTTCTTTTCGGAATCTGTGGCTAGTTGGCCAAAACCTACAATGTCCTCTGTAGCAAAGTTTATGGCTATGTGGCAACCAATGTGAGATAGTATCTTTATTACAATAGGGACATGCTTTGTAGCCTTTAGTACTCTAACCAGATAGATGTGCATATCCTGGAAAATCACTAATAGTCCATAATAAAAAAACACACATCAAAAAGAATTCCTTGGTTCCAGCGTCATATGTATGTACACCAATATCCCATAGTTTTTTCAACTCATCAATCAATGGACACAAGTACACAAATATATTTTCGGGTGAAGCTGGTCCAGGAATGAGTAGGGACAACATAAAATATGGTTGCTTCATGTACAACCAAGGAGGTAAATTATATGGAATAATCACAATAGGCCATGTACTGTAAGAAGTACTCATTGTCCCAAAAGGATTAAATTCGTCAATTGCAAGTCCCAATCGAATGTTGCTAGCGTCTGCAGCAAATTCTGGATGCATCACATCAAATGTTTTCCATGCAGGTGAATCAACTGGGTGTCTTAACTTGTCCTCTTTTTCATATTCTTCTGCATTCCACCTCATTAAGGATGAGGTTTTTGATGACATGAATAACCGCATTAGGCGGGGTATAAGTGGAAAGTGTCTGAGCACTTTGATAGGTATTCTCTTGGTCTTTTTTGCAAGCTCGTCATCATCATCTGGGATTGTAATCAGTTTCCATCTTGATGCTCCACATGTATCACAGACGTCTTTATCAGCAGAATCCTTCCAAAACAACATGCAACCATTTGGACAAACATGAATCTTCACATAATCTAAGCCCAACCCCGTAATCGTCTTTTTTAGCTCATAAAATGAATTAGGTAACTATTCTCCTTCTGGTAGCATCTTCTTAAAGAACGTAAGAAACATAGATGATGCTTTCTTACTCAAGCCATTAAGACAAACCAAGGGATAGAATTCTAGGATGCAAGCAAGTTTGCTATATTTCTTACACCATGGATATAATTTTGTCTCAGAATCCTTTAACAAGATATAACATTTTTCAGTATTGAAATGTTGATCACTAGATGGCTCCACTCATTCTGTATTTCCATCTTCACTGAAACTCAGAAAAGTATCATGCAACATATCTTGTAAATTTTCAGCATTAAGGAAATCTCCCTGATCAGTAGGAGCATCCATTTGAACATCAACATCTTCACCATGAAAAGCCCAAGAAATATAGCTTGGTAAGAAGCCATGCCATAGTAGATGGCTCAATGCAGTCTTTCTGGTGACCTGGTATACATTAGCACACTTTCTACATGGGCATACAATCTTGTCTCCAATCGATGAATGTTCAAAAGAAAAATCCAAAAATTTTGATACTCCACATAAGTATTTACTGCTCGTTCGGTCATCCTCTGCTATCCAAGACTTATCCATTCTATAAAAATAGTAAAACATATAACATATGCGTAAGTATGTCATATTAAAAAAGACTATACAATATGAGAAAATACTAGTGTAATCATGCAAATGAAGTTCACGTGAGCCTATACGACTAGGTGGGTGCCCAAGCATTTTTTGAAATACTTATAATAAGGATAAAAGAACATAGTTATAATAAGGATAAAAGAACATTTATAATGAAATTTATCAGTAATTTGTAACATAATAGGATGTCCATATTTCTTTTTGTTGTTTGGTTTCGAATGTGTCGTTAGATAGGATGGATTTGTGAATTTGGAACATTCATGGGAACACACACTTCAATTATAAGCATTCATGTAGCAACTTTCAGTTCCATTCATTAATCTCTTTTTACATCCATACACATGGGTGTACCCCTAAACATTAACTAAATAAAGGGGTTGGTATACCCCTAAACATGTGCATAATTAAAACAACTATTAATACAGACAAGTCAAGATAGATAGACAACTAAATACTACACCAACATGGTCTCACATCAGTAACTTCAAGGACTTATCATTGTGGCGATCATCTCCTGAAGTTCAGAAAAGAAAGCAGCTGTGAGTATTGATTGCTTTCAGACAAAAAGTGTAAACACAATTTTTTTGTCTTGACAATTATATTTGTTAATTGGACCTACCATGGTATTTTTGATAATTGTGCTGTGTCGCGGAGCTCCTCACTGTATTTAAACAAATCTGAACTGATAGGGGCCTCATAATCAGATTCGTCCGAGCTGATATCCTCCATCGTGCACTCATACCGCCATAGATGATCGGGGGTCTCGCAGTTGATGTTGGTTATCCAAACTTTGATGGTATTATGGCCAACTGGACGGAGAAAAATCCTGTCGCTATGGCCCACTAGCATCTTTCTAATCCAATCACGCCAGCCAGATTTTGATACAAGATTTCCCGCCAAATCATACTCAACCTCGATAACATGTGAATAATTGCCAAAATTTAGGGTCACTTCACCAGGCCTGTAGTGTCTTCCTTTTAGAAAATGCCAATGTTTGGGTATGGTTAGTTGGTTTAAGGAATGATCATCTAGGATGATGTCCAATTGTTCTTCAATAGTGAACATTAACATTGGCATAGAGGCCCAATTCATAGTGACTGTTGTGGGTGGACAGAGAATGCATAATATTAGTATTAACAAATTGTAAGTACATATAACGATGTTATATATTTTCATAAAAAGTTGTATTACATCAGTTAACCTTTTATTGCTTGTCATAACCAACTTTATTGTGGTAGACATGATAGCTTGAAAAAAAATCTAATAGAGGAGATCATGTCCTATATCTTTGCAATTGGTCCAATGTTCACTAATCCTTCTTTGAGAATTTCAAGGAAGTAACTAGTATTTTCTATAATTTGATGTATCTTGGTATTTCATAAAATGAGGTGACACTTATTATCTATTTGTTGAATCAACACTCATATTTTAGATTATCAAAGAGGTTAATGGTGTCTGGCTTATTTTGTATAGGTGTGAGACCTATTTAATTTGGAGTATCCATGCACTACTATAGAAGGTGTGAGACCTATTTAAAGAGGTTAGTGGTGTCTTTCCACATTTTTACTATAGTCCTGTACTTCGGTGTTTATCAAAACACTACTACAAGATATCTTATCATCTTATTATTTTGATAGTACCACAAATTTTATGACAACAAGGATTCATCTAAAAATTGTAAATTTTCTAAATGAGTTATGTCAGGTTATTATTCTCTGACCTATATGTAAATGGGATAGATTGCTGCCTCTTTAGTTTTATGAGTACATGACACTATGTTTGGAATACTTTTTAAAAGGATAAAAGAACATACTTATAATAAGGACCCAGGCACATTCTAATCATTTTGAAATGAATCAGAAAATGAACAGGAACTTGGGTCCTATCCGCTAGTATCAAAGGAGAATTTGTAAACCTCAAAACCACCAACATGGTTTCCAAACATACAACCTCATCTTCTCATCTTCTACAAGCTCACCTTCTATAAACCTTTAGAACATATACATCCAGAAAGTATCAATGACTGCACGTATCACTGACTGCAAAGTCTATCATGCAGCTTGGTTGGCACATGAAAGAGAGACATGTTCAGTTGTATTGGCCCAAGTGGAAAGCAAACCCTGTTAGGGATAGGTCTAAATCTGACTCACAAGCACTATTTGACAAATTGTTTGGCTAAAACTAAAGTAGGTATACAAATTGTGGTCTTCCCTGAACTAATTGCATTGGATGTACTGAAAATGTCATGCCCCACACAATAAAGTTATAACATCAAAAAAGTCAAACCTAAAACCGGAAATGCACACTGCAAATTTTAGCATGATCGTGTATGAATGCAAAACAATACTGAACTGAATTAGGATCAATCACAGGGATTGGTTAACTAAATTACCATTGACATCTACTTGTTTAGAAAACAGGTTAAGCCAAGGTCAACACACATTAACAACCATAGTAAAGCCTCATCATGATTGACAAACCAGTTGCAGACTCCTAACACATGTATCAATGACTGCAAAGTATGTCATGCAACTTGTTTTACACATGAAAAAGAGCCATGTTCAACTACATTGGCTCAAATGGAAACCAAACCCTATTAAAGGTAGGTCTAAATCCTACTGATGGCCAGAATTTGGAAAACAACTTAGCTAAAAATGAACTAAGCATACAAAATGTGGTCTGGCCTGAATGTATCACGATTATGAGATGAAACTACAACAACAATAATATGACCCAAATTGAGGAAAATGTGGCATGAAACGAAGTGGTGGTTCATATCCATGGAAAAAATCATATCAATCCAATCCATATAAGAAAAACACAACTAAAGCTAAGCGTGGGAAAAAATCAGTAAATCTTAAGTGAAAATCTCTATTGAAATCCTATATAATTTGCCTTAGGAAAATATTTTGTACCCAATCAGTAAATCTTAGAGGACTTCAAAGCCAAGTATTAGATTATCTGAATCACCACTCATATGAATAATGTGTGTGAGATAATCCTTGAGAACAACATAGGATGGGACCTGGATGCATTCTTGCAACTGTCACCTAAGGAATATGCTGAATCAATTAGCATGGTTCTTTTCCAACTCACGGTTACAAACAATATGTAGATGTGGTGGCTAAACCGCTTGAGATCCTTTAATGCTCACTCAGCCTATTGGTTTGATGTCATGAGAAATATCAAGAACAAAGGAGGCGCAACCTGAATAGATTATCCACACTGATTTGTACTTTGAGGTGGCTATAAAAATGTCATATTTTCTCTGGTGAGTGGCTATTGAAATCTTGGTTACAAGAGGGAGGTTAAAAGATAGAAACTACATAATCAGAGACATATCCCCATCAATGGATGAAGTAGGGAAATATTACAACACATGATCAATCAATTCAATGGGACTAGGGAAGTGGCAGTCTATAAGTTACATCAGGGTGGAATGACTCAGCCCGCAACTGGTCTGTAAATCAGCCAGCACATGATGGATCAATTACTGTAGGTTTCTCACAACTTCTCAACAATAGGAAGAAATGTTGGTCAATAACATTTCTACCCAGAGATGGAATGTGATTCCTAAAGGTAAGATTCATGTCAACAAGGACACTTCCATTACAATTATGGTGGCAGTTGTCTTAAAAGCAATCATCAGAGACGTGAGTGGAAATATTGTGATGACAACATACCTCTTCAGAAAGTTACAAAGCTTAGAGGAATTGGATGATTGGAGTCCCTCACTCGAGCTCGCTAGTGTCGGAGGGGCAGAGTCAGTCTGTGGTGCTGCTTCAGGTTGGATCGGTCCAAATAGGTGGTGGATGAAGGTTCCCGATTGACGACAAAGATCGCACACGACCGGCACGTTGCACTCCTCCACTCACAAATGGCACAGAGCAAGCCACCACCAGTCTCCACCAGCTCCTAGCTAGGGCGACGATCGCCAAGGTCGACGCTCCACGCGCTGGTCTGAGGAGCGAAGAGTTGTATCAATCGGGAAAGAGCAGAGCGCTAGATCAGACTATCATGATTTTTTGGAGCGCGAAGTTGAAAACTTGGAGCGGGAAGTAAAAATTGTGTTACCAATTAGTTTTCTAATTTGGTATGGCAATTTCAAATTGCCACTAATTAAAAATAGAAATGCCTTTAATGTTATGTCCTTTTTAGAAACTGTATAATAGGTGGTTTGGGGGCATTTTAATAAAAAATGCCTGTATATTAGAAAGATAGTGGCTATTTTTTATAAAAGCCACTAGAATAAATGCCACTATTGGGCGATTTTGCTGTAGTGAAATGAGCAAACCCTATGCATAAGGAGCAAGAAAGGTAGGGTTTTAAGAGCTTTAGAGAAATTTCTACCATAGAACAATAATGTTTTGACCTGGAGAAAGGTAGGAGGAAGGATAAAAAATAAATAAACAGAGGAAATAAGGGGATTCTTACTCCTTTAGGTCAAGATCACAAGAAGGAAGCTTTTCAAACCCTAAAAGGAAGTCAATTGCAACCCTAGATTCTTTTTCCAAGAAGATCCCCTCTTTCTTCTTCCTTGGAGAGGAAAGTCACAACAACACAGAGGGAGAATGACGTTCATAGAAGGAAGGAAGTGGTGGAGAGAAAGTGGCTCAATTTGGTGCTTAGGGATAAGTATATGAAACTTTAAGATAAAGAAAAAGAAAAAGTTGAAGTTCTAATATCTTTCCAAGTGTCCATGGCCTTAAACTATTAAGAATATACAAGCACACACACAAGCATCTCCCCCACCATCCATAGAGACATGTTTATCCCTCATTTATTGAATTTCCAAGCAAAACAAATAATTAATTAGTTGATAGCTACTAAAGATAGCTCATCCATGAAGGGGTAAACCCTAAAATACCCTTGGAGAAAACACCTTCAAACCAAGGATTAAATAGGTGCCCCATGGCTCAACAAGCTCAATAACGATGAGAGAATATCCAAGGAACATAATACAAGTGATAAATTGTAAAGAAAACCTCTCAATTGGGTAAATTGCAAAAAAGTTTAAAATGTGCATGAAATTGCATAACTTGCTCAAACAATGTCCAAATTGGACCAAATTTGAAACTTAAGTTTGTCACGTGACACCTAATCATATCACAATATTAGGTTAGGGTTATAAGCACTCAATTGTGGTAATTAATCTTATTCAACGCTTTAAGAAATTTCATGGGCCTTACAAATTTGTTTTGCTTATAACTTTCAATTTGTAATGATTTTTTTGACGAAGTAAAAACTGTTACATTCCTTACAAATGATATAATCCAAAAAAAACACGTTGCCATATTTTGAGAAAATTAATACGAAATATATAAATTAATATTGCATATTGAGGATAATACTATTTTCTAAATAACACACGAACTTAAAAATGAATATTGCATGTCATTTTTTGATATAGTATGAATTTTGATGTCATTATATTGTAAAATAAGTATCAAAATGAGTATTGTGCTATATTTTTGGGGATAATACTCAATTTCAAGTAACTCAGGAACTCAAAAATAAGTATTGTGCGTCGTTCGTTTGGTATAGTGCTCATTTTCCTTATTTACTCAGAAAATGAGTACTACTCCCAAGAGTATGATATTAGTGCTCATTTTTAAGTTAGTGTATTACTTTGAAAATGAGTATTATCCTCAAAGATATAAAGCAATAATCATATTAATACTTATTTTAAGATATAGTTAAATCAAATAAGGAGCATTGTACTACAAAAATAATATGGAACTCATTCTTGAGTTACTATGATTACTCAAAAAATAAATACTATCCTCAACATGCAACACTGATTTTTAAATATTTTATCATTTTTCTCATAAATAAGTTGATGTAAATTTTGTTAGAATGTATTTTTTTGAAGAATCTAATATTTCTATTTTGTCAAAAAATCATTGTAGATCGAAAGTTATAAGCAAAAATATGTATTTTAAAAAAAATATTTTTTCCTCCACGTTTTCTGTTTCCTCCCAACTTTTCGGGTCACATAACGCGAACCACTATGATTCCAAAATTTCAACAGAAAGGGAGTAGAATCAAGGTATGGAAAGAGGTATACAAGTGGAGTGATGTTGATAATTCTCCTTACTAGATCGTTTGAACCGCATCTATACCTGCTTTAAGCGTGCAAAATTGCATTTGGCATGCAATCAAGGCGGCCGCAAGTGGGCAACTCTTTGTGTCGCAAGCGCAGACAGATTTATAAGCTGTAAACCCACTTGTTTTGAGGTTCTAGTTAACGTATCTTTGGCGTTTAGTGGCTGAACTGAATTATTTGTGGCGGATTTCAGTTTTTTTCTCGCTCTTTTGAAAGAGGCCAACTATAATATACGCCCATCAACCAGTCGTGACCAGGAGGTTGTTTTCATGGTTGTAGGTGTGGTGGGTCTTACTTTGATTATCTCCATTTCACTAGCATCGACAGCAACACCGCACCCACCTTACATTTGAGTCAGCACCGCACCGCGGCCTCCCCCTCATCTTAGCGGTAGAAGCGGAGCTCAGGATTTCATTTTATTTTCTCTCTTTTCGGTTGAGTGGGAGCTTTTATTTTTCCAAGTAGCTCAGAGTATGTGATGTCGAGCCATGGATCTCCGACACTTGAAGATGAAGCTCGCTGCTTTCTGTGACAAAATATCAGATATCGATAGGGTCCAGATCAGGACTTCAGAAGCGTGCTTTACCCCTGCACTCTACGCGATAAGAGGAACGCCCAAAACCGAATTAGATCACATGCCAGGGTGCGTCAACCACAAGTCTTCGAGCTCATTTAAAGCTCCAGCTTTATTTAATTCCGAGTTCTAAATGCAAGTCAGAGGAAGGATAGGATACTATGTAAAGCGGGGGTTTGGAGCTTGACCCGGTCACAAATCGGAACATCAGATATGAAGCATGTGGGGTCTAAAGAAAAGGTTTAAACATAAGGGTTTCAGGGGGTGGGTTCTTTGTGGATGAATAATTTTGTTCTTTATGGGGAACAATACAAAGGAACAGAGTGCAACCAGCAGTGAAAGTGTGAGAATAACTTGAAAGGTCTTTTGATTCCATGTCAAATTAAATCAGGTCCTTGGGAAACACACATGATAAAATGGTGGTTCTTCCTCAAGTTGGAAGAGAAAGGGGCACGGCAGCAATCCTATGCTACGTGATAACATTGGCTGCACCACATGTATGTTAGTGGATGGCGGCTGTTGGTAACTGTGTGATTTGGATGCTGGTAAAGGGATAAAACCACCACCGCCTCATCTGGAAAAAGCAACCAACCTCGTACACATCAGGCCTCATCAGGAGAAAGCAACATGTACAAATCAGGCTGTTACGTCTCGCGGGACTTCCAGTAAAGGCTGTTTGGTAGGGGGATGACGAGGTATAACTAGTGTATATTTTTACATTGCAAATTCATACTTTGCAGCCCCACAACAATCTAATTACACGATACCTTTCAGCTGAATGGGCTATACGTATATTACAAGAATCTCTCTCTATCTCTCTCTCTGCTTCATAAGTGATGTCTTTAAAATTCCTTGTTTGTAGATTAATAGTAGTGGTGCATTACGGTAGCGAGATGTCCTCTATAACCTTCGTGACTCATATTCAACTCGCTTCTCCTTGTTTCCAGAAGCGTGTAGGAAAAGATGTCAATGATCTTATCTAATCGCTCCATCCTCGTGTAGACAATAAATAATTTCTATATCTATTATTAGTGTGTAGAACCAACTAGAAAGAGAATTCATATGTAATGGCGGGGTGATGACGACGACGACGTATACAGGGAGTCTCCTCGTTATGATAGTAGAATATCTGTAAAAGCCGGTGGGTTTCGTTTGTCAAGCGCCTACTAAGATGACGATGTATAGACCTATAAAAAGATTAAATTCGGAGCGGATACTGCTTATTTGATATCTGAATATGAAAAAAATATTCAACTCGATATCTGACCGGTATCATATGACAAAATCCGAATCCGATCCAAACAGATAATATTTGAACTCAGATCCGAATCCGATTCAAACAGATAATATTTGAACTCAGATAAATTTCGATCCGAAGTAAAAATCATACATTTAATATAAATAAATATATTATACATATGAACTATCGGTATTACATCAAATATATGTGACAAAGTATCTATATTTTTATATAAAATATATATTTCATGATATATGTATATATTTGTCGAATTCAGATTTTTTCGGAGTATATATAGTAATATTTGATATCCGATTTGAAAATTTTGATTCCAAAATTCGATGCCCGAAATTCGATTTGAAATCGACGAATGTTGATTTTTTTTTAATCAAAATTTCAGACTTGAACTCAGACTGAATGTGCGGATTCTGAATGTCCATTTACAGGTCTAAGTGATGTACATTCCACTCTAACCACCTTCGTAGCCATAGACTTTGTATCTCAATATTGCACGATTAACTGTCATATTAGGGTCAGGAAATGACGTTGGCAAACATCATAAAAAAGCAAAGAATGATTGTGCCCCTACCATACTCTAGTTCATGGATAACTTTCCGGGTCTAAATCTTTTGTGTCCATCTGTGTGACCAGGAATTATCATCCGTTGGATTGTGACGGTTTGGATTCAGTGGGCAGGGCATAGAAGATTTGAGCCCCAACTTTATTTTTTTTGAAGTTAAACAGATAAATTTCATTATGGAGGAGCCATACGACATCTACATGAGGAGAAAAACAAACTAAAAGACCACACAAAAATCAAGAACAGATACAAACCACCACAACAACTCATATCAGAAACTGATAAGGACAATGACGTCTAGATCCCTCTTCTCCTTTGCTGGCTAAGGCAACTTTCTATGAGGAATACCTTCAACCTGAGTATGTATATGTGGTAGAGGACCAACACTAAATCGGTTTTCCAAAAGGATATTTTCCCCGCACTTGTTGGCATACAAACTCCACAATAAAATTGGCTGAGAAAGAAAAATCTACCACGAGAAGAGAAAGCAACACTGATTAACAATGAGATAGACAAAATAAGAGAACAATCTAAACAGAAAGTCAGTAAAAGAGAAAGGGGATAGGAAACTCGTCCCAGCCAGGCTCAACGACAAGGAGGAAGAAGACTGCTGCCTCCAAAGACACCACACCCACACACCTCCCGAAGAAGAGATCCTACTGATGACGGGCGAGAAGAGGTCGAGGGGGAGCGGGGCACCGCTTTGCGGCGGCCAAACCCCCTCCCCCCAGCCAACCGCCTATGGAGGAAGAAACCCTAGCGGCGCTTGAATTGTTGGTTTTCCTTAACCATCATTTCAACGTTTCGTCGCGAATTGTTGGTTTTCCCAAATTCGACTGTGTTATCTAAAGCTCTACCTCTCAGTCATGGCAATGAGTGCGAGAGGGGGATAACCCCATGTTCTTTCTCAACTCTACCCCTCTTTTCCTTTCTCATTTAGTTTTACTACTGAGGACAAATCTGTCTTTTCACTCTTTCCTTTTCTTTGCTTTGGGTGAGTTCAACTGGACCTTGACCGAGCCACTCAACCATTTCCCATTGGGCCAAGTCATCCGACTCTCTCTCCCTCTCATGCAATTTTCTTCGCCTACGTGGCTTTTTAGGATTTTGTGATTGGTTGAGCTTTGAAAAATCATGACTAATTCCCTATTTGTCCAAAAAATACAAATATATAGTTTTTGGATTCAGAATAATAAGAGCTATCTAATGATTAAAGTTTTATCACCTAATTCCAAACTAATTGATATGTGATTTTAATGAATTTTCCTAAATAGATAATAACATATAAAATTCATAACTAAATATATATAAGTAAAAAATATGATAAAACATATTTTGAACTCAGAAAAAGATAATCTAAAATATGGCATTGTTTTGATAACCTAATTCACTAAAATTAAAAGGCAATTTTTAGGGGTTTGAATAATTAATGTAAACCTAACCCTAATTCTAGATATATGCATAATTTGTGCTTTGGAGACCTAGGCTTGGATCTAGGTCTGAATTTGGACTTGTTTAGACTTTGGAATAAGGTATGATTGCATCCCACATTATTTCTATTTTGAGCAATTTCTAACTCTTCTCTCTAAATGTATGTTTGCATCCCCTATTATTCTTATTGGCCAATGACCTATTTTTATTCTTTCTCTTGGTTTTATGGACATTAGCCTACAGAATATCTTGTTCTTTTGGAAAGTATGCTTCATGTGAAGTACCTTATATTGTTACTAATCTTGTTATCATATTTGGACATTCTCTTGGCCTCTTTCTTATACATTTTTAATGTTGAAACACTATTTGATGATATGTGATATCTTTTGCCCACTTGGTGGATGTTTATGTTGTCCATTAGTTTGATGGCAGTATTGTGAATCAGACTATACTTTTTACTTGACTCTACATTTAACATGCTATGTGATTCAGTAGCACTAGAGTAGTGTAATTGCATTGGTTTTTGGGAAAATATGTATTTCCTATTCGGGGCAGTATGCTCCTGTTATATTTGGGATGGAGGTGGACTCATACCCAGGTTTCAAATTTATGAGGTTTGGCCCACTTTGTATACATTTGGGAGTTGGCAGTATGTCATCTCTATCAGGTTTCAAGTTTATGAAACTTGGGCAACTTTGTCTTTATATTTGTTCTAGGGCTATGTTTATCTCACATGCATGCAAGTTGTTATGGGTTTTGTGTCCAAAAAGATTATGTGTGCATATGTGGCACAATTTTATTGTTTTAATGGCACATATCTCTTTTTTTATGATCAAATTCTTTTATGTCTGATTGGGTATTCCTTTAATTTTATATGGGAATCCTTTTATATTTAATGTCCTTTATTTCATAATACTGCTCAAATTCCTTTTTAGTACGCACATACCAGCCTTTGCTGATGTCATCTATTTTTCTCTCCTTACTGGGGTATGCTTCCAAACCTAGGTGAAGGATATGGAAGATGTGGCATGCAATCTTGGACTTAGTTTAAGGAGTTGAAGCTTGGAGACAAAGTTGTTATGGTTTAGATTTCCCTTTTCTAGATCCTTATGTTGTATCATACATGTAAACCCTTTGTGAGATATCAAGATGTACATATATAAAACCTTTAGAAAGTTGATAATAGTCACGATTTTTATTCTAGTGGTATACTTTGGTTGTTTAGAATGCCATTAATAAGATTTGAAAATTTTACACTCACTCCATCATACCTTTTCAGTGTGTTTGGACTGGAGGTTCTGTTCTTCAAATTTTCGTAGGGAGTGGTTCCCCTCTAGGTCCCACTATCTACAATCAATATGAGATTTTGAATTTGTATGTTAATGTTTGATTTCAAATCAAGTTGATTCTAGGTGGTGATTCTTGTAATCATGGTTGAATCTAGGTGGTGAATTTAACAATCCTAATTGAATCTCAATTAGCAAATGTTGACAATCTAAGTTCTACTCATATATAAACATCATATATCATGTATGATTAATAAAATTGTGTGATCTAATTTTATTTCAGCATTACACATTGTAGATAAAATATTGAAGCATGTACCATTAAAATCATACTTAGAGAATGTGATAACACCCAAATTTAGGCATTTATTTATGATTTGGTGTCATTATAGCCTTAGTATGCCCAAAATAACCCTAGATTCTTATCTTTTAGTAATTTATACTTTCATAGATAAAGTTGCTCAACTAGCCAATTTTGGGACTTACATGCACCGAACCTAAAAAGACATCTATTCTCTAAGATTTCTCCCCAACACATGGTTTTTGTAGTAGCTAGGCTTTCATTTGTCGTAACCGTGATACCTGATGCGACCGAGATGCTCGGCATGGCCGTGTCGAAGACAAGGGTCAGTTGCACCTACCTCGACCGTGACACCTGCTCGCCTGTGACACCTACCTCAACCGCGACACCTATCTGGACCGCGGTACCTATCGCGACCGCGACACCTGTTTTTCCTGTGACACATATTGCAACCGATACTCTCGACATGGTCGTTCCATGGAAAAGGGTCAGCTGCACCTGCCTCGACCACGACACCTTCCTCGACCGTGACGTCTGCCTCGACCGCAACATATACCTCAACTGTGACATCTGCCCTGACTGCTACAAACATCTCGACTGTGGCATCCATTTGACTGTGACCCCTGACATGACCGTGCCGAGACAAGTGTAGCGAACGAGATAGGTGCTACGACCACTTATCATATGCACTTTGCCGTTCCCTATATATACCCACCCCTCACTACCTGAAGGGGGGTTTCAAATTTTTAGAGGTTCCACATTTTGGTTCCCAAAGCCCCGTGGGAGAGTTTATAGGTCCGAAAAGGCTGAAGTGCTCATCCTACATCCATCCCTCTAGTTTTCTTCCATCCACTATCATTTTCCACCACCATTCACCCATATCCTACCACTCCCATCCATCTTCCACCTCCATACATCCACCAAGCTTCTATTTGGGGTAGAACCAAAGAGAAAAGAGGCCAAGGAGTCCAGGTGACCAAGGAGGATGACCCAAAGACAAGATCCGACCTATCTGGAGGCTAAGAAGTGGGAGACACTTCTCCTATGTAGGCTAAATCTCTTCTTCTTCTTCTTCTTCTTCTTCTTCTTCTTCTTCTTCTTCTTCTTCTCCTTTCTTCTTCTTTTCTCTTTTGTTTCTATACAAATGATGTTCTTCATTCTTTGTTCGGTGCCAACTATGCTTTTCCATTGCTAGTTGAGCTCCTTCTTGGATATGTAGCCCGTTCTGGGCATGTTTCTATACTTTTACCTTAAGCAAGTGATTTTATTTCAGATATAGTACATTTTCTATTCTATCTTCTTTTTTGGTTATGATTGCTAGTTTGGTTGATCTCTTTCTTGCTTGAACTTCTATGACTGCCTATATCTAGAGATTCATTGTAGAAATAGGTAAGAGAAGGTAGTTTGGATCAGAATCTGAAAGGAGGACGGTTCAAGGTGATCTGTGTAGAACCATAGACATAGCCACAACCGGGCTCAGCCCAACACGGTGGGGCCCACTACCAGGTTCTGCTCAGATCACACCTATTCCTAGAATCTCAGAATATGTAGGGTGTTGATTTGTCATCCTTAAGAGAGATTTCATATCATTGATGGGTTTTAGTCATGCTTCATAAAAGCGAGTGGGATGACCCCACATGAACATATACCACATTACGTACCATGTTTGGATGTAGGTTTCTTGCTGGGGTGTTTGAGGATTGTCTACGCCCGAGAACGGGTGCATAGACTGCTCAATTTGTGGTTACATAGCCAATAACTCCTCTCTTAGTAGAATCCTACACACTCTATTTTGGTTTTCTTTACTTTATTTTGTTTTATTTTATGACATTTTTCTAGACTAGTTCTAGTTCCATACTTTTATCAACTATCAGATTGGCTTAACTGACTTAAAAGAGAGATCTTAAGCGTCCTAAATGTCTCTACTTCCCTGTGTTTGACCTCATATATCTACTTCAACACTGTAATAAATTTGCAGGGTCCTTGAAGGTTTCAGGTTACAAATTTAAAGTTTGATCCTTCTGAGTCCGCCTCCTTTCGAACGTGCAATTTATGCCTATCAACTTTTAGCGCCGTTATCGGGGACGTGGTTTTCCATGTTTATACGTCTAAAATATTTTGTTCTATCACCCATAAGCCTGTACATTTATGCATAGTTTCCTTTTTATTTTCCACATACTCGTTCTTATATACTGAATAGTTTTTGTTTTCTTATGCTCTTCAGCCATGGACCTGGCTTCTGCAAGACAGGTCATCTTGTCCACCTGTCCTCCCAAGTTTTTCTATAGTTTTGACTACTGGCAAATAATTGAAAGTCGTGCCCTACAACTAGTCAAGCTATACTCACCCCAGCCGGGAAGGAGGCCTCAAGAGCTCATCCATTTGGTTACCATTCAATTGCAAATGCCAGAGCACAATTATGAAGACATCAATCATCAATACCATACCATTGGGCCTGATACGGAACATACCTCAACATCCTATTTAGGCTATCAGCTAGATTCACTAGGATTTTTTGGTGAAGACTTGCCCATCCGGGGGAACCCTTCATTTTATCCAGATGCTTTAGTTGATCAACCAATGGAATCTACAAGCCTCGTGCATGAATGGTTTTATGATGATGATGATGATGATGACTTTTATCCTCCTCGGGGCAGCCAAGAGACCTCACAACTTGAGGATCAATTTGAGGAACCTGAATCAGATGTTAATCCAGACAAGAGTGATGCCTCTCATATTGAGACTTTTCATTTCACTTTGAACAGTACACCAATCATGGTTTGTAACAATTTGTTCGATGAGGATGATGACAACAACTGCTCAAATTAGAGCAGTGAGTCTATTGACGACGACGAGCTAGAGAAGCACGAGCTGACATACACTACCATTCCCTTACAAGGCTTGGTAAACATCGACGGAGCAGGATGGACAATCCACTACAACATGGTTGCTGAGCATGAAGATACCCCGAACCTGATAGAAGGTGACAAGCTTGGGGTTGTAGAACTGCAAACATATTCAACTGGGGATACTTCTTGTGCAGAAGATGATTGGATGACTTAGATTGTATATACAAGTTTATTTAAGTATCTAACCTCAAGTTTAGAGGTGGAGAGAGAAGAGAGGAGTACTCTAGAAAACTTCCAACTTCTCCCCTCCATCTCATCCCGTGTCAACATCTTAGAGCCTTTTTATTCAGATTCATACATTGAGGGGTACCTTGAGGAGCTCTATTGAAGAATCCATTTTAGTGCAATTCAAGTAAATCACAACACATAGATGATTTCACTGAGTCGCCAAATTTTATTCCTCTTCTTCAGACTCATAAGGGCCCACATCTCTTCCTATTCTACTCCTATTATGTGGTGAAATCCGTCGGCAAGGCACATGTGACACTAGTCCCAAAACTTAGGATTCAGGATCCCAATGTCAGTATCATGGGGTATCCACCCCCTTTTCTCTTACTCCTTTCTTGACTCTTTTTGTTAAAATATTTTTTTTTCATGTTCTTCCTTAGATAGTTTCTTTCCTCTAACTCCTTTTACTTATCCTTGTATACATGCATCATACTAGGACTTTAATAAATGTATTTCCTGCACATCCATGCATTCCTTCCCTACTATCTCAATTTCAAGGCTTGCTCAAGGATGAGCAAGGTTTTAAGCTTGGGGTGGTAGGCTATTCGCCCTTCTGTCTCTTCATTCATCACGCATGTATGTTTACTTACTGCAATTAAGTGTAAATCTTGAAAATTTTGTACGCTTTAACCTAGCTTTATTGTTTTGTAGGACTTTGTTCTGTAATCTATAGCTTTGCAATTAAGGCTATGTGATGCAAATATTATACTTAAATGCTTATCCATGCGCTTAAATGCACAATTTTCATCTTAAAATTGCTTAATCTTTTGGTTGTCTTGCTCTTTGGCTCTTTCCTTAAGTTTGGCAATAAATATAAGGTTATGTGCCTCTTTCATATATTAAAATATCATTCCCTTGATCTATGTTGTGAATGACAAATCCAAGGTATAGTACTATTGGAAAAGAGCTAGAGAATGATTGAAGACTCCTAGCTAAAATTTCACAAACTTGCCTCTATTCTAAGGATCCTTGAATCATAATTACTACTTTTCACATAGGTATTAAGCAGATAATGATGAGTTTTGAGCTATAATTAGGTTGACATGTTTTCCTTGATGGACTACATGCCCTCTCACCCTAGATTGAGTAAAAAAGATGAAAAATGTGCAAAAGAGACTTGGCCACCCACAAAATACCAAAAATATCAAAATAGCTCTCGCCCAAGCCTATAAAGTAGAATGCTGAGTATAAAAACATGAGCATGAATAAATGAGAGTTGTTTTCTTTTTTAGGAGAGTTGAGGATGGTGCCCAACTGGTGTATGACTGAGCTCGTGAACGTGGGTATGTCGTGCCTGGTAGTGCCACCCCGAAAGCTCATTAGAGAGTCACTAGGAATCCCTAGGAGACCTATGAAATCATCCTAGTGGTAGGGTTAGTTAGAGCATAGTATGATGAGTTCGTCTCACTACTCTGAGCCAATTGGCTTGGACTATAGGGATTGTTTCTTGTTACATGGACCGACCTGACACTGATCAGGATCCTCAGAAGTCATTAGAGTCTTTTTTGCTTTTGTTGCTTAGGATCTGAATAAGTGGGAGGTGTTCCAATTCCCTTCTTTGCAAAGAATCATCCTAAAGAGGTAATCATAGGTGATCCCTTTCAAAGAGTGAAGATGCGGGCTGCCTACAATAAAGAACAAGCAAACATTGCCTTCATATCACAACTCAAGCTGAAGAATGCCAAAGAAGCTCTTGGGGATGATGAGTGGATTCTAGCTATGAAGGAAGAACTGGAGAAATTTGAGAAGAACAAAGTGTGGACTCTTGTTCCAAGACCATGTGATAGAAAGATCACTAGTACCAAGTGGGTCTACCGTAACAAGCTAGATGAAAGCGAAAAGGTGGTAAGAAACAAAGCAGGGTTAGTGGCTCAAGGCTACAATCAACATGAAAGTATAGATTTTGATGAAACATATGCACATGTAGCTAGACTTGAGTATATTAGAATGTTGCTTAATTTTGCTAGTTATAAGAACTTCCCTCTATATCAAATGGAAGTTAAAAGTGCATTTTTCAATGGTACAATTGAGGAGGAAGTGTATGTTGCACAACCTCCGGGCTTTGAACATGATAGTTTGCCTTACCTTGTTTATATATTGCAAAAAGCTCTCTATGGTATCAAACAAGCACCTCGAGCTTGGTATGAGAAACTAAAGAACTTTTTGTTAGATCATGGCTATATTATCGAAAAAGTAAATTCTACCTTATTTTTCAAACACACTTCTAAAAATTTATTATCATTCAAATTTATGTTGATGATATATTTTTGGCAGAACTAATCTTGATTTTTGCAAGGAGTTTACTGATCTTATGCAGAGTGAGTTTGAGATGAGCGTGATGTGTGAGCTTACTTTCTTACTCAGCTTTCAAATCAAGCAAACTAAATATGGGAACTTCATCAACCAATGCAAGTACACAAGTGAGATACTCAAGCTCTTTGGGATGGAGAACACCAAGTCGATGGACACCCCATGTCAAACACCGTCAAACTTGATAGAGATGAAGCAAGTGAGAAAGTGGATGAGAAGCTCTATAGAGGTATGATTGAAAGTTTTCTTTTTTTAACTGCCTCTAGAGCTAACGTAATGTTTAGTGTTGGCTTGTGTGCTCATTTTCAATCAAATCTTAAGAAATCACATCTTATAGCTGTTAAGAGGATTTTGAGGTACTTAGCCAAAACCCAAAATATTGGACTATGGTATCCTAAGTCAAGGGACTTTACTCTTACTGCTTATAGTGATGCTGGTTACACATAATGTTTGATTGATAGAAAGTGAACAAGTGGCACTTGCTTCCTCCTAGGACCATGCTTGGTGTCTTGGTTTTCCAAGAAATAGAGCATAGTGGCTCTATCAACTACCGAGGCTGAATACATTACAGTCGGGAGTTATTGTGCGCAGGTTCTACGGATGAAGCAAATGCTCCAAGACTTTAACATTTATTTTGATGCTTCTCCTAGCTTTTGTGATAATACTAGTGCACTAAAGTTATCTTATAATACTATATTGCATAATAGAGCCAAGCATATAGAGGTTTTTCATCATATTCTTTATTATCACATTGCAAAAAAGGATATTTATATCACTCATGTGGACACAGAAAACCAGTTGATAGACATTTTTACTAAACCTCTAGCTAGAGAGCAATTTAATTTTATTCAATCTAAACTGCTCATAACTGCTTTGTTAGTTGTTATTTATCCTATATGTTTTAGTTTAATCAAATATGCCTTCTAGTTAGTTGTTATATATCCTATATGCTTTTCTCATGTTTTGATCACCTTTTCTTGCTAAAGTGCTAAACTTTTCATGTTCTCATGCCTTGTTTTTCACTTATTTTGGGTATTTTTCACAAACAATAATTTTATCGATAAATAGTACCCAATGATGAGTGACATGTGCCTAAATATGTTTAAAATGCAAAATGGACTAGAAAAATAAATTTAGTTAGCACTCAAATGGCTAGAAACTAAAATTTCTGAAGTTGGGACAAAACTTCTTTCTTAATCACATAACTTGACCGATGGATGGCCTGGAACAAATCTTAAGTAAGTTTCAGACGACTTTTCTCCCTCTCAACTAGAGAGAAGTTGACCTCTCCTCACTCCATATCTCTCAAGCTCTCAACTCTAGCCCCGACCTTCCCTCTCCTAGCCCTAGCCAGCCCTAGTTTGACCTTCCTAGCACCTTTTCCCATCTGCCCTAGGTGGTTAGACAACCTTTGGTGATGTTTCTCTTGTGTTTGGTCTCTCGATCTTCTGCATTTTGCCTCCATGGCCTGCAATATAAGAAAGCAAGCCACACCTTCCAGAGCACCATCATCCCCCTCCAATTCTCACCTCATTCCCTTCGATGATACCTTCTTTGTTTCCAATGAAGCTCTAAATAGGTACAGGGAGATCCTTCCTGAGAATCCTTTCCCCTTTTGTGCCTTGTTTGAGCCTCTTTTGTGTAAACAAGAGGTGATATATGAGGTTTTCTGAGTTAGTTTATTACCATCACCTTACTGTCCTAAGTGTTGAACGTCGGTTTTTCCACAATGCCATTACTAGAACTAAGTTGGTTCATGAATTGTACACCAATCTATTGTGGAATTATGACACTCTTGTACCCCCTCCTAATACTCAAGTGATTATCACTTCCATGAATTCTGGTAAGAAATTCACTATCTCTGAAGATACCTTGAATATCTTTCTTAATGGTACTGAGGTAACCAACACATGGAGGAAATACTATCCTGAGTATTTTGACCTTCTTGACCCTGAGTCCTTCTACAAGCAATATGATGTTACTCTCCTTGATATTCATAAGTTCTTGAATAAGCCTCAGACACCCTATAGGAAGAAATACACCAACCCATCCTCTTCCTTGGGTCTCAAAAACTGCATACTTGCTCTAGTAGTCAACTGCAATATTCTCCCCAAGAAGAACCAAACTGAAATTGTAGTGAATGATGTAGTAATTATGTTTTGATTTTTGAAGAACTTATGAGTCAAGTGGTCTAGATATATTCTCCACCATATGACCTGCTTTGACATCAGGAAGAATACCCGAGGCACCCACCCTCCCTACCTGGCCTTGATATGTGGTCTCTTCCCTTTTGCAACTGAGAAGTCTTGTTTTCATAATTTTCATTACCATACTTTTAGAAAAGGAGTCTGTATTAGTGAGACCACTATCAGTAAAACCTTTTTTCATACCTATTCTTCCACCACACTTGGAGCCTCTACCTCCACTCAGGAACCTCCACGTCCTCCACCCTCCCAAATTTCCCATACCTCATTTCATGTATCCAATGAATCCCTCATGGGTTACATGATGCATCAGTAGGTGTACATCCTACATGTTTAGGAGCATCAACATCAAGATATTTGCCAAATAATGTCTAACATGAACCTATCCTTTGCCCATCTTTACCCTACCTACCAGCCCTACCAAGGTGGTGATTATGCTTCCTATGCAAATAATCACTTCTACCGGTCCCTCCACGTACTGCTTCTGTTGCTACACCCTCTGTTGTTGGTGGATCTACCCCTGCACCTACCCCTGGAGTGCTACCTCTCCCTACTGGCCCCATATCTACCCTACTTGTAGGACTTGGAACTTCTTCTCCACTTTCCCTCAGGCCAAGGAGATCCATGATCTTGGCATGACTTGGGATGAGCAGAATGCCATGTGGCCCAGTCGTAGTTTCAGTCCTTCTATCAATGTGGAGATGCATGACCAGGTTGATGAGGAAGCTGCTGCTGATGATGAGGAGGCATCTGAGGATGATGGCCATGATGATGGTTTTGATGATGATGGTTTTGCTGGTGGCTCTGGTGATGAATATGAAGTTGCTGCACCTTTACATGGAGATGATGACTATGAGCTTGAAGCTGATGATGATGACGCCGATGATGATGTTGTGGACATAGATAGCCTATACGTTTATATGTTTTAGTTTTTAGCTCTTAGATGCTGATCATATATGTATTTCTAGATCTTTTGTACTAAAATATCTAGGCACATTATCTAGAGCTGTACTATTTCTATCATCATGTTGTCTTCATCATTTTGGCTTATAGTTGCTTTGTGAACATGATTATGTGTTGTAATCTTAATCCTACATATCATAACTCTATCTCTACTCTAACATATGAGTTTATGGTATGCTTTCCATATTTTGATTATGACATTGGTTGCTTGTTTCTTTCTCACCTCTATTTGATGTGTGGTATATGATTGCATGTTTATCTTGTGGTTACATGTTTTTTATTGTGCTTGGAGAAGACCCATGTTTATGCTCTTCTACCCCCTTACTTTTTGATAATGCCAAAAGGGGGAGAGAAGTTTGATGTTTTGAAGCTCAATCATATTATTTTTACTACCTACATGATCCTTTTCCTGTCTAAGTATATGTTTTATCATGCAACTTGCTAAAGGACCATGTAGTATACATGTTATATAGCTTTGTGTAGAAAGACTAACTATGCAGGTAAGAGTGAGCATAAATTGAGGGAGAGCAAGTCACATTGTTACAATTATGAATCCCCTCTCAATTCACAAGGCCAAGGTATACCTTTACACATCCTTTTCAATATGTTGGGGAATGATTTTTCATTGTCAAAAAGGGGGAGAATGTTGACTTGAGAGTTATACATTGTCCATATTTTGATAATGACTTAACCATTCCATTCATGTGTATCTAATATGTTTGTTTGAGATTGATTTCAGTTATTAGGTACATGAAAAGGATCAAATTCCTCAAGCCCTAGCTTGTCCAAGTTCAAGTCAAAAGCAATGCAAATGTGCAATTCGGGAAAACACTCAAAATCACCTTAGAATATTTTTTTAATCATTTGTATTGATGATATGACTTGTAACTAAGATGAGAAAATTAGGGATACTTAATTCCATCGTTTCATCACTTAAAAATCATTTTGGAAAATTTATCACAACAACGAAATCGGTCGAGTTTGAATCTCAACCGATCAGTGATGGCTTTTTGGAAATGATTGGTCGAGTTGCACACTCACAAAACTCGACCGACTAACTTTATAACCAAAGTTGATTTTAGCTGATTGGTCAAGTTACCCTGGGACAAACTTGATCGATAGTTTGAAAATTGGCTTTGTTGGATAGTGCATCGATCGAGTTACCTTTATTAAAACTCGACCAAATATAGTGTATGGAAAACGTAAAAAAAGTGATCCCAACCATTGGAGAGTTACTAGAAATGAAAATAGATCCACAACAAGTTGTAAAATGGATATTTTTCATTCTTAAGTGAACCCACACTCAAAGGAACACCCCCAACTATAAATAGGACGTCTTGGAGTTCATTCCAAGGTTTCTCATTCATGATATCCTTGGTCCTTACTATAGTAGAGTGTGCTAAACTCCTTTGAGCCCCTTTTTCTCTCTCATTTATAAAGCATTTCGTGATTATGAGTGAGTTAGGCATGTTGTCAGAGAGCTACGTAATTGTTACCTTGTAAATCTCTCCATCTTTTCATCTCCCCAATCCCCTTTCTCAAAGAGCAAAGGATGAAGTGATCTTCTTCGAGTGAAGGAGGAGTTGTTGTTGTTCTTCAAGGTTGAAGAAAGTGTGAAGATCTCCTTCAAGTGAAGGAGAAGGACAATGTGGAATATCCAAGGAGCTTGGTGGGTAAATCCTTAAGGATGAATACTTGTTGCAAGGAGGAAATGTCCTAGGAGAAGGAATCAAGCTACTTGTAAGAGAGGGTAAGACCTATTGTGAGGTAGAAGATTAGCTTTTGGATAGGTAAGCCCTTGGATGTAAGGTGGTTTTCTTGTATGTATTATAATGAAATATAAGTTACATGGGTTGCAAAGTCCTAGAGGTTGGCCTGTCTAGGTAGTGGACTGACGGTCTCCTAGTTTGGAGATTAGAACCACTCTAAACACCTTATCTAGATGTTTTCTTCAATCTCTCTCATTCTTTCTATGCTTGTTTAGATAGGACCTCAAATTCACTTTTAGCATTTGGTTTCAATTGATATAATTTGAAGGTATAACTATTCTTGTGCTAGTTTTGAAGCTCTATTCACCCCCCTCTAGAGCCCTAGATTCAACAAACCTGACATATAAGAAAAAACCATCAATAAGAAAGGGTGTGGCCCTTTTTCTAGACCTCCCCCCATGGGAGGCAAAGGTGAAACAAGGAAGTAGCTCAATAATGTTGAGGTGAAGGAAACAAGTAGAGCTTCCATGTACTTATTGTGAAATCCAAAATAGAGAAGAGTGGATGGACCGAAGAAACTTCAAAGTCCCTTACATTTTGCCCCAAGGTCAAGGTAAGTTATTGTCACTGATATCTGAGAAGGAAATGATATTGGATTTGAGAATCTTGCAACAAGGGGAGTTAGGGAAGGACCTTATGTATTTATTGGTTTAGGAGCCTCTCTTGGATTGATCAAAAGAGTTATTTCACCATGACTAGGACTCATTCGAGAGGTAAAATTGGAGTTTGGAGTCTTCTAGTGTGTGATGTCTTGTTCCTTTAGTGTCTCGCTCGATGCGGGAGGCAGAGGATAGAGGATCTACCTTCCCACCACCATCCAACAATCCATATTCATCTTGTGCATAGTATAATCGAGGAAGACACATGACAGTCCAAAAATAGACCGACCTTGTATGAGAATCTCAAAATCATCAACATTGCATTAAATCAGTCCCAAATAATATAAATTTGATTTGTTTAATTTGAAAATTAGGGTTATTTGAGTCCTGACTATAAGGAACACATTTTTTTTTGTTTTAGGGGTCAAAAAATGTCAAAAAGCTTTCAAATTTTAATCATAGATTTTCTTTGATCATGTAGGCCATTATCATGGGCTTAGATTCCCAAAAAGCTCAACAAAAACCCTAAGTATTTTATTTATATTTAAACTCCCATAATTCCTATAGGAATTTCATCATTTTGCCAACATTTGCCACAAAAGTTATCTCATCATTACATTTAACTTAAATTCATTTCATCACTTATTATACTCCCAAAAGGCATAATTAACACTTCAAACATTCTAATCTAATAAAGTGGTGTACATATTTAATAAAAGAAATTACATTACTATAGGATTGAGGATGTGACACACCTTATAAATGGGCCATGTTCCAAATATACAATCTTGTAAAGAAATATAGTTGTGGGTCGATTTGGGTTGGGTTACTTCATATGAACCTATTAGTGTCTAATTTGAAAATGATCCACATTAAATTTTTAACACTGTTACACCAAAGATAAACTTCAAATTGTAATTATTTATTATAATTACTTTGAGGAAAAGAAAACCATTGGTTTATGTTATCCACTTTGTATTAAAATTTTGTATATTCTCAATGCATAATGTTATTCTAATTGATTGAATTAGGATTTGTACTAGCCAAATATATTACACATCACATTTTTTTTATGGTGCAACAAGGGTTAACCCCTGAACAGTGAGGGAGCTAGGATTTTAGATTGGATGAGGCACACATATAAGATACATTTAGAAACTGAAAATATTTGTTGCTACATAAAAATGATGTCCAGATCATTAAAACATTAATTAGAAAATTAATATTAAAATTGTCAATGTGTACATAATAGAGATCCTTGTCTAACACTAGTTTTGAGATTTATGAAGATATTACTATGTAACATAGGACACCAAACAATCATTGGGATATTTATCATACATTGTATTCCACAAACAATGATTTGAACTTTTCATTGTAGGAAATACTCTTTCAATTGGAAATTAGGAAGAATAAAGGTAATAAAATAATAAAGTGACAATGTTAAGAAAATGTTAGGAGAGAAAAATATCAATCAATCATAATGTGTCACTGCATGCTACCCACTGAGCTGATGACCATTATTTTTCTTTTGACTGCATAGTCAGTTATCAATGAACCAATGGCACACACACAATTGATGTTGTGGTTGCACATTGTGGAGTACATGTATTGTTTAAAGCATAATCAGTTCTAAAGATTATGATAGATGTTTGATAGTCACTCCAAAAGGAAGAGTCAAACTTTTTCTACTATGTTGCACATATTCACAATCAAGTATGGATTATGATTTCATAGAGTTGCAATAACACTTATATTTTTTTGTTTATTCTTTTGATATCTCAGTGCCGGGAGGAGAGTTCTACATCCCAACACAACCATTGATGCAAACCTTAAGGTGTTTTAGTTTGAAGCCCTAATGTTGTGCCCCAAGTGTTGCAAATTTGAAGCCCTCCTGTAGGTGGCCTAGGTGTTTTATACTCATGAAATGTTCTACAAATAAAAACATACTTTACCAACTAAACCAAATATTATGACATTTTTTCTAAAATTTTATTAGGCCAATTGCACCATAATTTTGTGCATTTCTTTTGAAAGCTGAGTGAGGCATGTCTCTCACATGAACCTAGTGTGGCACCGTCACTACCCTTGATAGTTTTTAAATAAATTACATATATCATGTATGGGATTAAGAGAGAAATATTTACCCCCCTCCCATGCCCATAGAAGAGGCCGGACGCCTAGAAGGGTGGTAAATTAAGGCGACAATTGGGATTCGAACCCATGTCTCTTTATTAGGGGACACCATGCTTGGCCACCTGAGCCACTCCTTGTCAGCTACATATATAATGTATGGGAATTACAAAAACTAGATGAAACATATATATTCTAAAATTAAAAAAAATGGTCTAATGTTATAGTACACCAATAGTTTTTGCAATGATATCAAAATATATATTCTTGATTTTTTGGTATATTTTTGAATGTAAAGTAAGGTGTACTAGTATCTTTTCCAAGGATATACATATATTGATCAAGAATATTGGACCAGTTAGGAACAGTCAATGCATCTCTGCTATGCAGATCTTAGTCCTCTGTAGTGGATTGGTTCCTGTTTTATGTTTTGACCCAATTCTCATCTTTTATTATTTCATAATTATGATCCTAAGTCGAGTCTATTTGAAATTCAATTTAGACATGTTATTTTAGATAATATGAAGAAATTTTAGCATGTAATACTCAGATAGGACCAAAGTTTTGCAAGTGATAATATTTATGAAGGATTACTTCAAGAGTGGATTGTACGATGATCATTTCTAAAATTACAACTTAAATCACTATTTTAGTATTAGTAATGAAGACTTAAGAGTAACAAATTGTTAAATGATGACATAACCTCGTCACATAAATATATAGATGATTACAATTATATTTCACTATGTCATATGAAAATGTTATCTTAGTATAGATTTTAGAAGAAAACAATATTATTACCTATGATGATATTCATGTGAATAATGTATTATGTATAAGAAACAAGTAGTGAAAGGCTTCGATGCTCTCAAATAAATTACTTCAATTATAATTTTCAACTGCTCCTTGAAATGTTATAGAAAAATTAAATGACTAATCAAGCTAATATATGGTCCTTTCATTTCTAACTATGAATATTTTGGTTACTTGTCTAGTCTCAGTCAAATTCATTTTAATTTTCAATTCTCCGTATGAAAATTTTTCTTTGTTCTAATATTATCCTGGACTGGTATAGTTCTTCCCAATCTGGAGTTAGA